>CM053770.1:318931581-318961641 GCA_028658325.1 Potorous gilbertii
TGAATAACCCATCAAAGAAGAAGATATCACTCTCTTTGCTCTCTTTGAGGATGTTGGTTTTGTAACAGGAAGATACTTCTTACATACAGATTTCAACTTGGGGATTGATAGCTGGAGAACTAAGCAGATATACTGAAGGGGTTTGAACTCATCTTATTTTTATGAAATAGACTTCCCTTAAACAACTGATTCTTTCTTTTTCAGGATTCCTCACAGCAATGAGGCAAGAAGTGACTCGAGCCCACAAGGGCTGGGCATTGGATACAGTGACAATCCACAATGATGTGCTGAGACAAACTAAAGAAGAGATCACAGTACCACCTCCGGTATGTACTATAGGACTTCATTTGATCATTTCTGGGAGTCTGATTCGGAAGGCAGGGCTCTGATTTCTAGCCCTGCTACATGACTTTGGAGTCATAAACCTCCCTGTGAACACCCCTTTTACCACCTTACTCCTCCATTCTGTTAAGATTAATGAAACAGAATGCCAAATACTTGGAACTCTTTACAGAGATGTCCCCATAAATATGAGGCAATATGTGATTTAAAGGGACCCAAAGTGCTTCAATCCAGTACAGCTTAATACCTAACCCTTCACATCTGGTTAAGTCTGAAAGGGGATTGTTCTTTCCATTGTTAACACTAAGAGACTAAGTCAGGAAATTCTTTGGAATTTGGAATTGGAATATGGAATTTGGACTGTAATTTTCATTTTGAATTGGAATTTTGAAGTGGGATTTGGAATGTGGTAGTTGGAATTGGAATTTGGAATAGGAATTTGAAATTGGAAAAGGAATTTGGAATTGGAATGTGGAATTTCTCCTAATATAAGTTTAAATTTATTCCTCTTCTTTAGTCTTTGGTGGAATTCCATAAACCATCCAAATAACCCTTTTTGAACAGGGAAGGTCAATCTTTCCCTTGATCCCAATTCCTTTAGCTTCCTTTTCTTATGACCTTATTCAGGAACCAAATACCCATAAAATGAAATCTGACATTCCAGGCCTTATGCAGTGTGGACTGCACAGGGTATAAATGGGGCTGGAGCAGGCCTCAGGATATTGAATCGTTGGCAGTTGTGGTGGTTTTTAGACTTTTTATCTGAAAAACACCAAAGAGAGCATAGAAGGTCAAAGAGAAAACTGTATTGGACCTGGATGAGAGAGGAGTGTGGTCTGGCCCCAGCCCCAGTCCCAGGGCAGTGGTGGTGGTGGACAGTGGCAGCAGCTGCAACTGCAATTGAGTGGTTGATCAGAGGGGAATTGCAGGGGCCTCTTTGCTGGCACTGAGACAGGATTTTCTTGCTCTGCCCTGCTTGAATTTGGGTCATAATTCTGGGTGGCAATTCTGGGGCAAGAAGGAGTGCTAGTGTGGCAGAGGTTGTGGTTGCAGTAGAGAGGGAATCCTCCTCACAGTTCTAAGACAGAAAAGAGTGCTTGAGGTCACTCATGAACCAGCGCACAGGCCCCAAAAGGAATGAACACCTCTTCTTTGATCATACTACTTTGGAAGACCTGAAAATTTACAGGCCCCTAGGAGTATCTTTGAAAACAGCTGCACAAAATTGCTGAAGTCTGGGACAGGACACCCTATGCACAAGCAGATTCCTACCTTAAGAAAGAATTAAAAAGTCAAGTATTTGTCTGGGAAAATGAACAAACAGTATTAAAAAAAAATCAGACTATAGAATCTTACTTGGGGACAAAGAAGAGCAAAACATACAACCAGAAGACAACAAAGTCAAAGCTTCTACATCAAAACCTCCAAGAAAAATATGAATTGGTTGCAGGTCATAGAAGAGCTCAAAAAAAATTAGGAAAGTCAGGTAAGAGAAGTAGAGGAAAAATTAGAAGAAAAATGAGAGCAACACAAGAAAATCATGAAAATCGAGTCAACAGCTTGCTAAAGGAGACCCCAAAAAACACTGAAGAAAATAACACCTTAAAAAATAGACTAACCCAAATGGCAAAAGAGGTCCAAAAAGTCAGTGAGGAGAAGGATGCCTTAAAAAGCAGAATGGGCCAAATGGAAAAGGAGGTCTAAAACCTCACTGAAGAAAATAATTCCTTCAAAATTAGAATGGAGCAAAATGGAAGTTAATGACTTTATGAGAAATCAAGAAATTATAAAACCAAAAAA
Organism: Potorous gilbertii; assembly: GCA_028658325.1. Classification (NCBI taxonomy): domain Eukaryota; kingdom Metazoa; phylum Chordata; class Mammalia; order Diprotodontia; family Potoroidae; genus Potorous; species Potorous gilbertii. The sequence continues at coordinate 318,933,724 of CM053770.1, forward strand.
GTAAAATAGAAGACAATGTGAAATATTTCATTGAAAAAGCCAATGACATGGAAAATAGATCAGGAGAAATAATTTAAAAATTACTGGATTACCTGAAAGCCATGATTGAAAAAAAGAGCCTAGACATTATTTCAATAAATTATCAAGGAGAACTGTGTTGATATTCTAGAATCAGAAGGCAAATTAGAAATGGAAAGAATTCATCAATTACCTCTGGAAAGAGATCCCAAAAGGAAAACTACTAGGTATATTGTAGCCAAGTTCCAGAATTCTCAGGTCAAGGAGAAAATATTCCAATCAGCCAGAAAGAAACAATTCAAATATTATGGAAATACAATCAGTATAATACAAAATCTAACAGCTTCTACATTAAGGAATTGGAAAGCTTGGAGTATGATATTCCAGAGGTCAAAGGAGGTAGGATTAAAACCAAGAATCACCTACCCAGCAAAACTGAGTATAATACTTCAGGGGGGAAAAAGAGGACTTTCAACATTCTTGATAAAAAAAACCAGAGCTATATAGAAAATTAGACTTTCAAATACAAGAATCAAGAGAAGTATGAAAAGGTAAACAGTAAAGAGAAATCATAAGGGACTTTTTTAAGTTGGACTGTACATTGCACAGTTACAGCCACATCATGTGCTTTGATAGACTTTGATAACTGATAGACTTGGCTCTTTTTAGCAATGCAAGGTTCTTAGACAACTTCAAAAGGCTCATGATGGAAAATACTATCCACAAGCAGAGAAAGAATTATGGGGTCAGAATGAAGATCAAAGCATACTATTTGCTCTCTCTTTTTTTGTTTTGTTTTGTTTCTTCTTTCTCATGGTCCATTCCAACTGGTTGTAATTCTTCTTTGCAACATGACTCATGTGAAAATATGTTTAATGTGAATATATATGTAGAGCCTTTATCAGATTGCATGTCATCTTGGGGAGGAAGGAAGGGAGGGAGAGGGAGAAAATTTGGAACTCAAAAGCTTGTGTAACTGAATGTTGTAAACTAAAACTAAATAAATTAAATTTTTAAAAAAGTAAAATGTGACACCTGAAATTAGACACAGTGCCCCAGATATGATCTGAGCAGAGCAGATCTAAGCCCTCTATGGACATTATCTGTCTATTATGGAAGCCTAGGACCACATTCATGTCTTGGATTACTAATTGGGTGTCTAACTCCCAGGGAACCTAAATCTTGCTTCCTTTGTGCATTATAGTTGACGTTTTCCACTCCAGTGTAGAATTTTACATTTATCATTATGAAATTTAATTTCATTCTCTTCCATCTACTCTGTTCAAATTTACTGAGATCTTTTCTATTGTTCTCCTTTAGAAATGGGTAATGGTTACTATGCTAGAGAGCCATTGAATTGGAACCTTCAAGTTGCAAGTAGTCTTCAAAACCATTTAGTTCAAAATGACAAATGAGAAACCTGAGGTCCAGGGAAGAGTTGTAACTTCCCCAAACATACAGTTACTCAGGAGTAGAGTCAGGGCTAGAATCCATCCTTTCCTCTTTCCTCCTAATAGAATTCCCTTTCCATTACACTATCTTGCCTCCCGATAATTTTCCCCCAAAAATGGCATGCCCTTGATTTGAACATAGTAAATCACTAGCACATTAAGCACCATTTCCTGCGCCCAAATTCTTCTATCCCTCCCGGAGGCTGTTAGCAGTAGTTCCTCCTTGTTGTCCAGAGGAATTAGGTCCTCTTCTGCCTCTGCATTGCTCAACATGAGAACCATGACTGATGGCTTGCATACTTTGCAGAAGGACCAGATTGGAGAGTTACTTTTGGTGAACTCATCCCATTTACTTTTCTGATTTTGCGCTATTCTATGGCTTTGTACCAAGAATAAGAAAGTCCCTCATTTTAAAGGCAGAAAGCAAAAATAATAGAAAGATTCTTATAATGTCGTTATTTTCCCTCAGGATAGGGTTGTGCCTCCACTCTTCTATAAGCTGGGGGAGAATTCAGCTCAACATTTGACTATTCTCCATGTTTTGCATGATATTTTTAGATTATATCATAAGATTTAGAATATCATGAACCTTTAAGAAAAAAAATCTAGGCTAATAAGAACTGAAAATAGCATGAGGTGACCAGATCTTGGCCTCAGGGGGAGGGGAGACAGACTTCTTCTCTATGATGACAACTGTCCTAATCCCCTGCTAGACCATGTTGCTGTGGTAAAATAATCCCCAGGTCCACATCATCTGGCAGCTCTCACCTTTCTCCCAAACCCTTCTCCCAGAGGGATGAGACACCTCTCTCCCAGTACAGTTATACCTTTCCATTCCCTCAGTTCCACTGAATTTTCTCTGGGCATAAGAACACCTCACTATAGTTCTGAACCTAAAACTCTCATGCATTGGTTATATGCTAGCTTTTTCCTTTCCCCAAGTTTGAAGGTTTTTTGTAGGTGATGATTTTCCAATACTTAATGTATTTTTTAGTGATAGATTCCCTTGTGTTTTGTTTTCTCAGGAAGGAGTATACATTTATGGACTCTATTTAGATGGAGCTGCCTGGGACAGGAGGAATGGGAAACTCACTGAGTCAACCCCAAAGGTGCTCTTCACACAGCTTCCAGTGCTACACATATTCGCTGTCAACTCCACAGCTCCCAAGGACCCCAAACTCTACGTGTGTCCTATTTACAAGAAACCACGAAGAACAGATCTAACCTTCATCACAGTGGTATATTTGAGGACCATCCTGTCCCCAGACCACTGGATTCTGAGAGGAGTGGCCCTTTTGTGTGACATCAAGTAAATTCTGTCCCAGCCACAGCAAAGTCTTCATCCCTGCTGATGGCACTGAACCACATGATCCCCCAGCTCTTTTGGTTTTCTTTAGAGAATATGATATGTTTTATTTAAAATTCTGATAATAATTATTTCCTCTTATGATTTCTGTATTGTACTTTTGAAATACCATATTGGCTGGTTGGCATTCCATACTCAATTTATTTTCCAACAACAATATCCAACCTGCAAATTCTAACTGATTTTTTTTTATTTCTACAAATAAGTAGAGTCGTTCATTTCATTGTAATAAGTTTTATAAAGATGGATCTGTCTTTATCTTAGAGGATTTTTATTGAAAGAGCTAAAAGCCAGGTAATGACTTAGTCAATTCCAAAATTAACTTTCCCCCAGGCACATTTTTCCTCCAAATAAAAACAATTTATTGTTATGCCATTTGAGTGTGAGTCTGTGTTAATGTGCAGTTCTGAAGATTTCTGGTTTAGTATTCCTGATCTGTGTGTAAACTGGTACTTGGGAACTTAAGATAGTTCCATCCTCTCCAGAGAAAAACCTAGGGAAGTGATGGGGAGAGAACAAGAAGGGGTAGACACTAGAGTGGGTAGGTTACAGCTTTTTTCTCCAGAGTTTTTCAATACCCAAGAACTCTGGCGTGTCCCAGGTTTACCTCATTGTCATAAGCAGGTACAATTTCCAAGTAATAGCTGGAGATCACACAAGTGCACCTGGGAACAAGCTGAATGCTCAAGATGCAAAAGCCTTAAAGGTGAAAGGTGACTGCAGTTGTTCTGCAGCCCTGTTCTAAGTGTGACCCTTCCTTCCTCGCTGGAGGAAATACCAGCATAACAAAACCAACAGTGTCCTGTTTTGCATATTTATGCAACTACACCATAAGGAAAAGCATATTCTGTGAAGCTCCTACACTTGTCTTCCTGAATACCAGCTACATTAACAACCCTCTCTCATGGTTCCTTCTAAAGAGTGAGCCTTTGGTTGCCATTACCATCTCTGCCATCTTACCATCTGTCAGACTTTTCCTATGTGAAGGAGAATAAAGGAGGCAAAGCATGTCCCTTATAAATGTACAGAGACAATCCTAGGGGAAATTCCAGAATTTGTATTAAAGTATTTTCAGACAGTAGAAAAGTGTTTAGGAAATGCACACAGTAGCAGTGAATACCTAGTGATGTGCTTTATCCAGATGTAAGTCTCAGTCTTAAATCTACACTAAGACTTTTAGGACATCTTGTATAAAAACTGTAGACACTTCCATCATGGGTTGTTGTTGTTGTTTCAAGTCACCAGACCAAGTGTTGCAATTCTTTTTCAAGTCCAAGCAGACCTGAAACAAAAGAGAAAAGTTATACATGATTTTCTAAGCAGATGTTTTTTTTATCTAAGCATTAGCAATCATCAATGCTTAACTCACTAGAGCAAAACAGAGTACTGTCACTAAATCATTTAAGTGCTGAGAAAAGGCAATCATGCATGCATTTTAAAACAACTTTTATAATTTGCAGTAAAACATAGACATTGTCCTGCTTATTTCTTGCTAAAGTATTTTTATTAATCTATCCCTCCCAAACCCAACACACACACACACACACACACACACACACACACACTGAACAAACTGCTAAAAAAATCTCAATACATATCCGGAGTCTGGCAAAATGAATTTCCACATTAGCCACGCCCAAAAATATATGTCACTTTCCGCATTTTTAGTACATAGTTTCTCTGGTAAAAAGTGAGGGGTGTGCTTCTTCATTCTTTTGGACTTATTTCTGTAATCAATGTTCTAAAGACTTTCAAAGTTTTTTCTGCGATATTGATGTCACTATAAATTATTCTAGTTCTACTTACTTTGCTCTGCATCAGTTCATAAAGGTTTTCTCCATTTCCTCTGAAATTTTCCATTTCAGCATTTCTTATTGTAAAAATTTAATTAATTTTGCTGAAAGTGGGTTCTAGTTGCCTCAAGCTTCAATAGCTTATAGCTGTAGGAAGGGTCCCATAGAATTCTAGACAAAAATATTTTTGAATATCTCTGCCACCTAATGAAAAATTTGAGAATAAATGGAAACAGCATTGATATACATTAGAACTCCGGTCAGGGCTGAAATCAGTTGTGACTTCAGGGAGTTGTTGATGAAGCATGGAGACATGGTAGATTGCAGGTGCAGAATTAGGCATAGATTGCCAAATATGGCCAATATGCTGATTTGTTTTGCTTAGATGTACATCAGTGTTATTAAGGTTCCAATTTGGGGGGAGGGAAGAAGAGTCATTAGGAAATGACAGTTAAAAAAAAAGTCAGTGAAAATTGTAATTGGGGGGGTGGGGTAGAAATCACCACTTAATCCTCCTATGTCAGTTCTGAGCAACATTGGCAATAAAACTTGCTATGATGCCTTAAAAAAAGAAAACTGGGGAAATAAATTATTTGCATGTAATACAAACACAGTAATTGCCACAGACCTTTGGCTTAATGCTGCATGGACAGCTGCATTTTCTGAGGTCTCTCAATGCTATCACTGCATTTTCATGCACCATGGAAGAAGGAATGGGAGGAGAGAGAGTTAGAGGGCATATACTCAGCCAGCGAGGCTCATCTGTGCTTCTGAGCTGGCAGCTTTTGGCTCCTCAATGCCACCTGGAACAACTCTGTATTGTCTTAGATTGGTCCTCTCATTTACAACTGGCTCTGCTGAAATGGAGGCAAAATCCCTAAGTGCCTTTTCATAGATTTAATGACCTTCTTCTAAATGATACCTCACATTTGTTCCAATGGCCATGAAGGCTGTGGAGGGCTTAGAGCTTGGTCAGACATCAAGGATGCCAAGGGCATCCACTACAACCCTGACCATCACCAGTTATCTTGACTTTTGTCTTGTCATGGGACTTGGATGATTCTGGAAGAGAGAAGGAGGTTCAAACTGTGCAATTCTGCCTCACTTAAATCCAGTTCACTAACAAGTCAAGACATTACCCATGATGTCCCAGTCCTCTTCATAAACAAAAAACCATCACCACCAACAGCAGCAGCATCTTACATTAAAGGTTTTCAAGGTGCTTGAGATATATTATCTTGTTTGAGCCTTACAACCATTTGAAGTAGGTGCTATTACCTGTCATACCTATGAATTAGGAAACAGAGATTAAGTCACTTGCCCAGGGTCACACAGCTAATAAGTATCTAAAGCAGGATTGGCATTCAGGTCTTCTAGACTCCAAGTCCAACACTCTATCCATGCAGCACCCTAATTACCGCTGAATCATTAACCACATGTATCTCTGATTCATGAAATCTTGACCCATTTAGCTCCCATAAACATTCATTTTCTCTACAAAGTTGTTAATAGCATGATTTGACATGCATAAAAGAGAGAAATCTAGTAACGGTAATGAGCAGAGGACTAGGAACTTTTAGTAAAGCCTTTTGGAGATGGGAGACAGAAGAATATGGGTGGTATTTTCTCCTCTCTGGAAACCTTACATATAGCTTTGGCTTGGCCCTGCTACACTGCATGGTAAGATTTATGTATCCCTTAGTTTAAAATTTTTTTAATTAATTTTAATTTGAATGTTACAAAAATGTGACCAAAAGAAAAATCTATCGCATCCTGTAAAAAAAAAAACAAAAAACTGACCAATTTTCTCAGATGACTTTTTAAATTGGAATTCCTTTGGAATTTTGAACCTGAATTTCTTAAATTCTTTATTCACTCAACAAATATATAGTGTATAAAACACCAAAGGAAATCACAAGATCATAGTTCTAGAGCTGGCAAGGACCATAGAGGCCATGGAATCCAACCCCCTCATTTTGCACATAAGGAAACTAAGGCTCCACAAATTGATATGAATTGCCTCAAATCACACAGGCAGGTCTTGAAGTCAGATCCTTTGATGTCAGAGCCATCCTGTAACACACTGTGTCCTAATTAAACAAATATTTATTTATGTAAAGTGTTATGCTACATTCTGGGTATCCAAAATATCTCTGCTCAACAATTGCACAAACAATATGAACCAAAGTGAGATAAATGCAAGGAAAGTCCAGGCAAGGTTCTAAGACAAATCTAATAAATACAATAAGGTCCATGGCCTTCACTGAGCTTATAATCTAATAGGAAAGAAAAGACACATATAAAGACAACTATGTTGAATATAAAAAGTCCTGCACTGGGAATCAAGGCATCTAGGCCAGAATCCTAGTTCTAATAATTAGATATCCTAGGGGAAATGGATTTCACAGAGGCGAGCCTCAATTTCCACATATAAGAAATAGAAATAATTGTACTGCCAACTTCGTAGTATTTTTATGAAGGAAAGCACTTTGTAAACCTTAATGTGCTAATGCAAGCCAGAGCATGTGAAAAGTATCAGACAAAATGATAATGGAATTCAAAGATAGGGGAAGGTCACTCCTAAATGGAGAAATTAGGAAATCTTTCCCAGAAGAGAGAGGCAATTTATATTGAAGGAATAAAAAGCTTTCAAGAGGTGAATTTAGCAAAGAAGGCCTTTCATCTTCTACAGAAAGATTTTTCCAATACCTCTTCATTCTAATGCCTTCCCCCTCAATTACTTCCTATTTTGTATATAGGGGCAGTTGAGTGGTGCAGTGGATAGAGCACCAGTGCAGGAGTCAGGAGGACCTGAGTTCAAATCTCACCTCAGACACTTGACACTCACTAACTGTGTGACCTTGGGCAAGTCATTTAACCCCAATTGCCTCATCCTGGGTCATCTCCAGTCATCCTGATGACTATCTGGTCACCGGATTCAGATGACTGTAGTGGAAAAATGAGACTGGTGACCTGCACAGCCCTCACTCAAAACAAAGTCAAGTACAAGTCATGTCTGATGGCATGGTCTTCGGCAAAACAGGATGAACAAACACATCCTGTATATAACTTGTTTGTACATACTTGTTTACTTGTTGCCTTCCAGATTAGATTATGAGCTCCTTGAAAGCAGAGACTGTCTTTTGCCTCTTTTTCTGTCCTCGGTGCTTAAGTTATAGTAGGTACTTAATGTTTATTGATTGACAGAATGAGAGAGGGGGATGGGGCATAAGTAAAGATGCAGGTATGAGAAAGCATAGTATAGGAATGTTCAGGAAATCATTAGTAGTAGTTACTAATCATTTGATCCAATCCATCCATTCTCTTTTGTAGATAAGGAAATGGAGGCCAAGAGACTAAGTGGCTGATTTGCACTACTTCACACAGGTAGTAAATACCAGAGTCAGGATTTGAACCAGGTCTTTTGACTCTTCCCTCCCAACATAAATGAATGAGATTTTGAGCCTGGGTGACTAAGAGAATAGAAATAGGAGACTCTCTCAGTCTGGTCTGGCAGGGAAGGTAATGCTTTTAGTTTTAGACATGTTGCCCTTAGGTGCTAAAAGGATATCCAAATGGAGATGGCCAATAGACAGTGGGAAATGTAAAATGGTAATGTGGAGAAAGGGCAGAACTGTAGATACAGATTTGGTAATCATTCTGTACAAATCTGATTTTTAAACCTTTTATAGAGGCTTAAATCTTCAATAGCTATCTGTTTCATAATTTTGCTCAGAGATGGCCTTGAATGAATATATTTTAGTAATTCTCATTTAGATGAAGGTTCACATTGCTGCTTCTATGTCTATGAGATTTTTAAATGCTGTCTAAATCTCTGGAAAGAATTCTGATTGTCAGTGTACAATGACCATGATCTTTTTAAAAGATTTTTTTTCTGTAATATAGAAATGGCATATTTTATTAAAACAGTACAATTCAATGATTGTAAGCCTCTGAATTCATATTTATGCTTAGAAACTAATATTTCTCTGACCCTTTACATTCATTAATTTTGTGGTTTCATTTTCTAGGGAACAATGCACAAAAGGTGAAGCTAATATCAAATACAAGTAGCATGATGGTTTGGAGAGCAATCTAATTCCTGAAATTAAAGCATTTGTTGAGATTTTTTTCTTACGAAAATAATTGGAATTTATCTTTGAATAAAATGTTGAGTTTTGTACCTTTATGCACATTCTGTATCAAATTGATTTGGTATGCAGTAACCCATCTATTCTTTCCTTGGTGACCCTGACTCTCCTTTCATACTCCTGGCCCTAGCAGCCTCCATTTAAGCCAGAAGGCCTTCTTCAAAACATATCAAATAAAATGGCATATTTAAAATTTCTTTCAACATTGACTAGTTCAGGGGGCAGAGTCAAGATGGCGGAGTAACAGCACCCACTTTCTACAGCTTTGCCCCCAAGTCCAGCCAAATATCTGTAAACAAATTCTGGAGTTGCAGAACTCACAGAATAATGGAGGGAAGCAAATTCCAGGCGAAGACAGCCTAGAAAGTCAATGGGAAGTGTCTATTGTGCTAAGCAGGGGGCAGGGCACAGTCCAGCATGGGCCATGCCAGTACAGACAGGACCTGAGCAGGCCTTGGGGGACAGTGAATCTCTCACACCTGTGTCAGTTTCCAGACTTCAGGACCCCAAAACAACCAATACAAATTGGAAGGTCAGTATAAAAAACCTATGAGACCAGTGTCAGAGAGTGGAATGATCTGGCTCCAGACCCAGGGTGGCAGAGGGGGAAGGGGGCAGAGGAACCCACAGCAGCCACAGCAGCAGCAGGATAGAGACAGCGACTGTTTCTGCAGCTCTAGGTCCACAGGTTGTGGAGGAATTGAGCAGCTGACGGTACACCCCCCACCCCCATTGGAAACAGAGATCTACCTTGACAAAGAGCTCAAAAGTCAAATAAATGGTTGGGGAAATGAGCAAAAACTGAGAAAAGAATCAGACTATAGAATCGTACTTTGGTGACAAGGAAGACCATAACATGCAAACAGAAGAAAACAAAGTCAAAGCTGCTTCATCCAGAGCCTCCAAGAAAAATAATATTTGGTCTCAAGCCATGGAAGAGCTCAAAAAGGATGTTGAAGATCAAGTAAGAGAAGTAGAGCAAAAATTGGGAAGAGAAATGAGAGTGATGCAAGAAAATTATTAAAAAAATGAGTCAACTGCTTGCTAAAAGAGACCTCAAAAATGCTGAAGAAAATAATACTGTAAAAAATAAATTAATCCAAATGACAAAAGAGATCCAAAAAGCCAATGCAGAGAAGAATGCCTTAAAAAGCAGAAATGGCCAGATGGGAAAGGAGGTCCAAAAGCTCACCGAAGAAAATAATTCCTTAAAGATTAGAATGGAGCAGATGGAAGCTAATGACTATGAAAAATCCAAAAATGATAAAACAAAACCAAAGGAATGAAAAAATAGCAAACAATGTGAAATATCTCTGTGAATCAATGTGAAAAACAACTGACCTGGAAAATAGATTCAGAAGAGGCAATTTAAAAATTATGGAACTACCTGAAAGCCATGATCAAAAAAAGAACCTAGATGTTATCTTTCAAGAAATTATCAAGGAGGAGGAGCACACGCAACACAGCTTAGGAAGCATGGAATGCAGTCTGATGTCAACTATAGTTGAGTTGTTTACATTCCTACATAGAAAGATGATATTTATAACTCTTGAGACTTTTCTCAGTTCTAGTGTGATTGGAGGGCTTGTATACATATAGATAGAGGGAATAGGGTGAGTTGAATAGGAAGGGATAATGTCTAAAAAAATTAAATTAAGGGATGAGAGAAGAATATATTGGGAAGAGAAAGGGAAAAATAGAATGGGGCAGATTATCTCTCACATAAAAGAGGCAAGAAAAAGCTTTTTCAATGGAAGGGAAGAAGGGGGAGGTAAGAGGGAAAAAGTGAATCTTATTCTCATCACATTTGGCTTAAGGAGGGAATAACATGCACAATCAATTTGGTATGAAACTCTATCTTACACTACAGGAAAGTAGGGGAGGAGGGGACAAGTAGGGTGAGAGGGATGATAGAAGGGAGGGCCAATGGGAGGAAGGGATAATTTGAAGCAAACATTTTTGAGGAGGGATAGAGTGAAAAGAGAGAATAGAATAAATGGGGGGCAGGATAGGATGGAGGGAAATATAGTCTTTCATACTATGACTTTTATGGAAGTCTTTTGCATGACTGCACATGTATAACATATGTCTAATTGCTTGCCTTCTCAGTGGAGATGAGTGGGGAGGGAGGAAGGCAGAGAAGTTGGAACTCAAAGTTTTAAAAACGACTGTTAAAATTTGTTTTTACATGCAACTGGGAAATAAGATATATAGGTAATGGGGTATAGAAATCTATTTTGCCCTCCAAGAAAATAAAGGAGATGGGGATAAGGGAAGGGAGGGGTGTGATAGAAGGGAGGGCAGATTGAGGGAAGGGGCAATCAGAATGCATAGTGGATTGGGGTAGGGGAAGGGAGAGATGGGGAGGAAATTTGGAACTAAAAATGAATGTTGAAAACTAAAAATTAATAAATAAACTAGAATTTAAGAAAAGAAAAGAAAAAATTGACTAGTTCATCTAATTCTTCTGAAAAAACCCCAATAATGGACCATCAGAACTTGTTTTTAGAAGAGACCTACAGGTTGAGGATTAATAGCTGATTTTTAGGCTTCTTTCTGTATCCAGAAAAGTCCAGGAATTCTTGAAGAAGAAAATTATGGGCAGAAGAGTATTAGAAAAAATAGATCCAGTCATTTTGGAGAGAGCTGAGACAGACCACAGAGGATCAAGAAATGAGGCAGGGGCATCTTCAGTGTATAAAATGCAAAAGTCAGTGCTTGGTGATGAATGGATAACAGAAAATTGTGAAGAAATGATGCCTAAGAAGCTGGCACACACTAGCCACCATATCATTTTCATTTATCTTTAATTCAGGTTGTTTTAAAAAATGGATTTATAACTTAATCTTTGACTATAGTTCAACCAGACAGACCACTGAAAGCTTGAAGGAACCAATGATCTCTTAACCCTTCCACACTTATTTTCACAAGAAAGACTGAACAAATGTAAAGTCACTGGAGACTGAGAAGGGGGCCTTATCACCTTGGAGAAATAATGAATCCATCAGGAAGAAACCAGAACTGTATGGGACTACACCATTCCTCATATTTCCCATTTTTTTTTAAATTTTAGTTTGCCATTCTAATACACTTCAGAATTAAGAATTAAATATTTATTTCCCTCTCTTTTTCCTTCCTTTCCTCTCTACTTCCTTTTTCTTCCTCCCTCACTCCCGTTTTCCTCCCTCCCTACTTTTCCATCTTCTTGCCTTACTCCTATAAAAAAAATTAAGAATTCATTTGATTCCTTTTTATAATTACTGTGCCATCTTAGCATCTAGAAAAATTGAAATGATATCTTATCCTTGCCTGAGTTCAGTGACATCATTTCTCACTTGGTCATAGTTTAAAAAGCCTGTATTTTTTCCCCAATAGTCAGCATCAGGTTCTCTGTATACTTTGAAGTGGACAGTGAGAGATGATCAGAGAATAAGAATTCCTCAAAAGGGGAACTCTCTCCTCCAACAAAGTTCATGGTCATAGGTGACTTAGAAGATAAGTTCTAGGAAGTTCTCTGAAGATCCAGAGATTAAGTGATGAACAGTTACAGAGTGTTCAGGATGTATTTTTACCTACATCTTCCAGAGTCCAAGCACAGCATTCTCAGAAAATAGAAAAAGAAAGTTTGTCACCTTTCCAGTTCTGGAGATCCTGGGAAACCTAGATTCTGACCTTGGAGAGCTCCCAGTTCAAAAATAGAAGGATAGGACAACCTCCCACTCCCCACCTCCTCCCCACAAAAACCCAAACATACACATAACAGAAAAATAAAAACATCCAGCATAACTGCTGATCTCTTTGAGTCACTGGTTCTCTTAGAACATTTTCAGTATTTTGAAGTGTTACCTTACAGCAGGGACATCTGTGCTTTGAAGACATGGAGAGAAACCATGCATCTTAGCATCTGGCTTTGTGAAAAGCTGTATTCTTGAACACTCAATTCTTCATTTACATGCAGCTTTCTGATGCAAATATAAACATATCTGAGTAACATTGGAGAAATGGAAATGTTCTCAGTGCACACCTAACTCAATTGATTCCTTACAGAAGCTATCAGTTTTACAGAAGTATTATCTGAGCCTATTCCATTCTCCCCAAGAAATGGGCAATTGCTCTAGTGCTTCTGGGGCCTGTGTTAGTGACTTCCATATGAGAATATGGGATGTGAGTTTAACAGTGCATCCGTTGGTTCTAAAAACAATTTTCACTGAACAGGTGTCCTAGGGGAAATGTAGAAATTTCCTTTGCTCGCTGATGTGTCCCATGATTTGCCTTCCAGAAACTCTCCTGGTCTAGCTTATCTAGGGTGTGTTTGTTTTTAGTAATCCTTCTCCATATCCAATAGAAAAATCTAACTTGCCCTGGGACAAAGATTAGAGGGTCAGAACTCTCATTTCCTGGCACCTTTTAAATTTCATAGAGATTACATCTGTGAACTTTGGGTCTCTTTGGAATTTGCCTCCAGTGAACAAGTGTACAAACTTTCCTGCCCAAGGATTCCACAGTTCTTCTCAAATACATAGTAAGGGATTTCACCATGTGACCAAAGAATTGAAGCCCTGCCATCTGTCTTCAGTGATTTTCCATCTGTTCAATTCTTGTGGCAAAAATACTCTGTCTTCTGCCTTTTTCCTGTTCCCTTCCATTGTTCCTCTCACATTGTCCTTATTCTAAAGGACACCTGGATACCATCACGATAAAAATCCTAAAGAAGTTGGCAGATCATAGAAAATGTATTACCATTTCCATCTTCTCTTCTATTCTTTGCAAACCTAAGAACTTGTCTAGCTGCTTAGACCACACACATAAAGGTTTTGCCTGTTATGTGTCATTCTCTTTCCTGGGAAAAGTTGAGATTTTTTATTAAAAAAAGGAAATTTCTTGGTGTTTATGGAATATCTTAATCACAAATCATCCCTTAACTGATTTGCTCTCTGTCTGTCACAGAATAAACTTGCTTACCCTCTGTAGACGTTCACATTTGATAGAAAAGAAGTCAAAGCCATGAAGTGCTTTGAAAGTCATATATCCCTTGGGTTTCCCAAATCTTTGGAATTGCCAAGGGTGTTCCCATCAGGATCCTTCTCCTTGTGTTGTTGAAAGAACATGGTGAAGGAGGAGAAAGTTTTTTTTAAAGTAAATAAATAAAAATTTTAAAAGAGTATTGCATCTCTCTGTTAGAGAACATAAGGCTCAAAAACTGGTTCTGACCTTAAGCAAGTCGCTTAACCTCCTTGGGACTCTGTTTCTTCATCTGTAAAATGGTAGGGTTGGACTATATGACTTCTGAGGTTCCTTCTAACTCTCTTGTGATCTTATACAATGAGGGGGATAGATTGAATGATCTTTAAGTTTCCTACCAGGAGCCCACAGGTGATACAATGGACAGAACATAGGACCTGGTGTCAAGACGACCTGAGTTCAAATCTAGACTCAGACATTTACTAGCAGTGTGATTCTGGGCAAGTTGCTTAATCTCTCTTTGTCTCAGTTTCCTCAACTCTAAAATGATAGTAATGTATTAGGTGCTTACTAAATGCTTGTCCTTTCCTAGTCTAAATCAACATTCCTAATACCATAGGAAGGAGCTTATATATAATAACGCTTGGGAGGGTGGGTCTGAAGAGTCAGAGAGGCTGTTTTCTGAGCCCCATCTTGCCTCCTGCACCCAATCTACTTATTCTTCTCCCCCAGATGTGGACTCCTGAGGACACGTCATCTTCAGAGAGCATGGCCTCACTCTCCCAAAGAAGTTGCTTGACTGGTACATTTGTTCACATGTCTCTTACTCCGGGAACCGCACCAAAAGAGAACAGGTAGTCCCTGGAATTGCTTTCTGGGGTACGCGCCAACCCCAAATACTCCTAAGGTTTATCTGGAATGTTTGTGCATTATTCCAGAAGCCCAAGTTCAGAGAGGGAAGAAAAACTTACAAGCCCTTAAGGAAAAGATGAGAAGAAATGAGAAGTCATATCTGTACTATTTTCTTTTTTAAATGAAATTAATTTTTTAATTAATAAAAACATATTTTCTATATCCCATCTCCTCACCCTCCATGGGGAGGGGGGAGACAAAAAGAAAGAAAATCTTTTGTAACAAACATGCGCAGTTAAGCAAAACAAATTCCTTCATTGGCTGTGTTCAAAACTTATGTCTCCATCTACCCCTGGGGACCACTCCCTCTTTGTCAAAAGGTAGATAGCTTGCTTCATCAAGTCCTCTGGAGTCATGACTGGTCATTGCATGGATCAGAGTTCCGAAACCTTTCAAAATTGTTTGTATTTATAATGTTGTTGTTGTATGAATTGTTCTCTGGTTTTGCTTCACTCTGTATCAGTTTATACAAGCCTCCCCAAGTTTCTCTGAATCTATTCCTTTCATCATTTCTTATATCACAATAGTATTGCATTGCATTCATAAGTCACAATTTGTTTAGCCATTCCTCAATTGATGAGCATCCCTTAGTTTTTAGTTCCTTACATATTGCATAAATATTATTGTATGTTTGGTACAGGGATACATTTAGAGCCTTTTATATGATGATCCCTTCCACGGCTCTGGAGTACTAAAGTTAAATGAGGAAAGCAAAATGTGTTTGATTCCTACCAGGACTTTCCACCTCTATACTCTCAGTATTCTTTTCCAGAAGTAGAATTGAAGCTCTTTTAACACTTGGTCTTGATTGTTTGCACCTCCCAGCATCCTTCTGGGCAACCACAAATCGATTTACATACAAACGAGCAGGCATCTGCCACACTAGGTACAAAGACCATGGGCACTGCCTTTTTCCAATTACCCTGGATGAGACTGACTTATCTGCCTCTAAGTCAATTTATATATTAATTTGTCATTCCATGGAGAATATTTAGCATTATGATAAAAAAAAAAAAGAAAGAAAGCCATGCCAAATAAGCCAACTCATACAACTCGGAGGCTACAAGGAATTGATTTTTCCCCTTCTGCATCTGTTCATGAAGAAATAAATCTAAAGTTTTACTACTTTAAAAGCAACGAATGCAAATATAATTGAAAATTGCTAGGATCTGAAGTCAAGCTGTTCTGTCAAAGGATGTTTATGGACTTAACCGCTGAAGCCTAGCTGCTCCTTCTCTAACTCCAGACACATGGTACTGATGCTTTCTGCATCCCTCACTTCCCTTCTCAAATACCTGCCTTGAGTCTCTTGGCTTTTAGGTCTGATCTTTCAAGGATAAACAATGAGGAAGCAAAGAAATGTTGTTCTTGGGTTTGTATTTAAGCCACACAACAAAAAAAACCCATTTATTTCAGTGCTGATCAGAAGGATGGCAATGATTAAGTGAGGGTCCTCTAGGGTCTGCAGAGTTTAAGATTCTCTGATGTTTGTTACCAGAGCCAAACTTCTTACCCCCTGACATCAGGGGTCATGTCAGATGTGGACATTCTCTACAGGCATCCCCTTGAGAAGAACCTCTGTACCCTCCTTCAGAATAACCCATCTCCACATCCTCAAATAGTAAAAACACATTTCTTGAGATCTTTAAGAATCACAGAGCACTTCCTTCACGATAACCCTATAAGGTAAGAACAAAAGCCAACAGCACTTAGATGACTTTCAGGTTTATAAAATCTTCATCTATATTAATCCAAAGATGAGTCCTAATCCTGCCTGAGTGTGTGCCTCTAGGCAAGTCATTCCACTTCCTTCAGCCTCAATTTCCTTATCTGTACAATGTTGATAGTAATAGCCCTACCATGTCAGGATTGTCATGAAGGTAAAAATAAGAGTGGCCATGTAAAATGTTTTGTGATCTTACAGCACTATAAATGTTAACTTTTATCACCCCTCGACATCAGGGGTGCCAGACATGATCATTCCTTAAGGGCATATACTTGAGAAGGAGAATTTCTACAATGAAACTTATTCCCCTGAGACAGTTCCTGAGGAACCCATCAGAATAGTTTGAATGGACCAGAGAAGAGAGGGACATCTCAGAAAAATACTGAATAAAGAAATTTGAGTTTAAAAAACAGACAAACAAAAACCACAACAGAACCACCACAACCTCTCAGTAGGGTTTAGTTGGCCTGAGAAAACTTTTTTTATTTTAGAATCCCAGTTAATATATGTTGCATTTCTCGTTTTGGTCACAGTGGGTTTCTAGTGTACAACTGAGGTACTGAAATGACTCATTGGGCACATCCCCAGGTGCTGGCGGTTTCTTTTCCATTTGTTTTCCAGACATGTGAAATTTAGAATGCTTGTAAAGAGCTTGTAAAGAGCTTCAATTGGGTGCAGGGACAATGTTTGCTCATTGACCCATGCCTCTTTAACCCCTTGTCTTCAGGAAGACACAAGACAAACTTCCTAGAGATTAGGCAAGATTGGGTGACTTTCTAAATGGAGCCGCCATCACTTGAAGTCCTTCTCACAATTCCAGAATGATTCTGATATGGTGAGGTGTAGAAAAAAAAAATCAAGATGGAAATGACCCTGTTTCAGAGTAATAAATGACCGGAATCAAGGTGGTCTCCAGGGTTCCCTCTCTTTATATTGTCTCCTATGAAGCTCAAAATCAGCCTCAGACATTTCTAAGCTGTGTTACCCTGAGCAAGTCATTTAACCTCTGTTGGTCTCAGTTTCCTTCACTGGAAAATAGGAATGATCATAGTGCCTACCTCCCAGAGTTAACCTCGTGGTAAGGAGTAAATAAGATAATATTTGTAAAGCTTAGCACAGTGCCTGGCACATGGTAGGTAGTTAATACACGCTTGTTCCCTTTCTTTCCTTTCCCTCATGACAACCCTGGGAGGCAAAAAGTGCAAATATTAAGATCCTCATTTTGCAAACATGGAAACTGAGAATCAGAGAGAAATGATGAGAGATGAATGGATTATCCCAAAGTCACATAAGTAGGAAATACAAAGTTCAAGGTTAGAACCTTGGGTTTTCTTACTTAAAGCCCAGTGAGCTTCCTTCTACTCTGATACCTCTCCAGATTTCTGGATTGATGTATTCTCTTTCTGCTGTGAAACAGACTTGTTTATCCTCTATCATCTTCCCCATGTGTCTGCCTAGGAAGACAACTCCATTCATCATGGAAAGAGTCCAAAGATTCAGGTTCAAATGCCAACTCCACAGCTTACTGCTTTGTGTGACCCTGGACAAGTCCTCTCTCCTCAGTTTCTTCATCTGTAAAATGGGTAGGAGTAAAACAGATAAGCTTGAAGGTACTTTTCAGCTCTAAATCTTACTTCCTCAGTCATCATTTCTATCTCTTGTTCTTCACTTGTCCCAGTTGTGTCTGACCCATTTGGGGTTTTCTTGGCAAAAGTACTAAAATGGTTTGCCATTTCCTACTCCAGCTCATTTTACATATGAGGAAACTGAGCAAACAAGGTGAAGTGACTTGCTAAAGTCACACAGCTATGAAGTGTTCGAGGTTAGATTTGAACTCAGGAAGATGAGTCTTCCTAACTTCAGGCCCAGCACACTATCCATTCACTTTACCACCTAGCTTCAGTCCCTTAGCAGTTAGCTATGGAGTTTCATAATGTTTCTTCTCATCTGTCTTTCCCCAAGAGCTAAGTGACACCATAGATAGAATGCTGGCCTTGGAGTCAGAAAGACCTGAGTTCCTATCTGATCTCAGACACCTTCAACTGGACTAAACCTCTTGGCCTGCCAAGGCCAGAGTTGAGCAGATAGCAGGCAAGAAAAATTCTGCAGAGATTAAGGCAGAAGTTTATTTTCTATAGTGAGGGAAATGTCTTGCAAGCAAGGAGGGAAACTAGACATAGGTGCCAGGCTCCCCACCCCACAATGGGGGACCCACTTTAGTGTGAGCAAATCTTAATACTTATACCAAAGACTACACAGTGAGCTGTAACCCTGACAATGAGGGGTAGCAGCCAAATGACATGTTTGATTCATAGCAGGACTTGATGACATGGGGACTTCAGATGCTTGTCCAAGATCAGGGAACACCTGGTGCTGCTGTGAAACAATTTGGGGATTTTTCAGAGGGTAAATGCAAAGGATTGTTTTTATGCCAAGCTCAAGGCATTGGGTACTTGCTTGGCCTTAGCTCTGGAAAATAAGGTGTCTCCTCATAGAATCTTGACAACTCTTATTAGCTTCGTAACTCTGAGAAAGTCACTGAACCCTTGTCTGCCTCTGTTTCCTAATCTGATTGATAATAGTACCTACCTCCCAGGGCTGTTGGGTAGATAAAATGATAAAATATTGGTAAAGTGCTTAGCTTAGTGGTTATCACAAAGTAGGTATTTAGGGATTTGTATCAAGGTACTGGCACTAGAGAACACAATTTCTTCCCAGTGGCTGGCCTTTGTCAGTCCATATCTCACAAAATAACTGAACTCACTCAGGCTCCAGGTTGCGATTCCCCACCCCACCCCAGGTCCTTGTCCAGGCAGAATGGAAAGTGTGGTCAGATCTGGAGTGAGACATTGTAGAGCAGGGTTGAGGTGGATAGGAGGAAGGGAAAAACCAGTTAGGATGGGGAATGAGGTTTGCACATAATCAATAGAGGGGTTCAGAATCATGATGATGGGGTGAATATGATGAAGTAAGAATAACCAGTGAGGAATGAGTCTAAGAAATATATCAGCAGTTGCAGAAGTGTTCGTTAATGGAGGCTCAAATATGACTAGATGTTTGAGGCTCGTCTTTGAGATCCAGTCCTGGCAGGTAGTCCGGAGAGGCCCCTAGAGGCTACTTCCCAGCAAATAGGAACAGGCAGAAATATAGGCGTTTAGGCAGGAGACAAAGGTGCCTTGTCAATACTGAAAAGAGCCCTGGGGAACAGGAGGTAGAAAAGCCATAAACCTAGAGGGTTCTGGTGCTGGAGCTGGCCCTGTGGAAGAATCCAATAAAAGCCTTCTCTCCAACCAGTCTGTCCTTAACCCTGTAATGATAAAAACATTAATGATAGGAAACATTAAGGTTTACAAAGGGCAGTTAGGTGATGCACTGGATAGAATGTTGGTCCTGGAATCAGGAAGACTTGAGTTCCAATAAAACTTCAGATACTTGGCAAGACTCTGGACAAGTCACTTAACCCTATTTGCCTCAGTTTATTCATCTGTAAAATGAACTGGAGAAGGAAATAACAAAAGATATACTCCAGTATCTTTGCCAAGAAAACCCCAAATGGGGTCATGGAATAGTTGGACACAACTGAAAATGATGCAACAACAAATCCTTTGAGATAAACATTACAAGTTTGCTTGCCCTCATTTTGCAGAAGAAAACAAAGTGATCAAAAATGTGATATGATATAATGCTACATTAGTAAACAGGTTTGTCACTCCTTCTTGTCTTCACCCCATGCAGGCAGCACTACTCCCTCCATTGAGTGTGACTATCTCTCTAGTCATTCCCTCAGATACTCCCCTCTGGGAAGGGTTTCCCCCAAAAACAAGGGGGAAAAAACAAAGAAAATGTTGACAAGTCCACCAAAAATACCAGTCAGGCTAGTCAAATCATGCTAATACACACCTAGGCACTGCTGACTCATTACCTAGAGTAGAAGTTCTTAACTGAGGTATGGATATGTGTTTTTAAAAAATTAGTATGTTGTGCTGTGTACATGACAATGTTCTTTTTTCTTTTTAAGTTTAAAATGAATAAAAAATTAACAAAAAATTTAGTAATTATTTTAAATATGACTAATTCCCCCCAAAGCCCTTAAAATATCTATAAAAATGACTCTAAATAAATTCTAGAGCAGCAGAAGCCACAAAATGATAAAGTGAAATTAATTTCCAGCCCAAGACAACAGGAAGGGTCTATTGCACCAGGCATGGAGAGCAGCACAGCCCAGGATGGATTGCCTCAGAGCACTGAATCACAAGCAGCTGCTGCAGTTTCCAGGTTTCTCAACCCACAGATGCCAAAGATAGCTTCAAAGGTCAGTGGGAAAACTCTCTCACATGAGTGAGAGGGGAATGTGGTCCAGACCCAGACCCAGGGAGGTGGCAGCCACTGTTCCAGCAGTGGTTGCTTCTGGAACTCTTGGCCTACTGACAATGAGGGAATCAAGTGGCTGATCTGGGTCACAGTCCTAAGTGGCAGTCCTGGGGTGAGGAGGAGGCCTGGCATTGCAGATCTGGCTGTGGAGATGGAACCCTACTTGCAGTTCCAGGGCAGAAAAGAGCGCTTGCGAATGTTCAGAGACCAGACAGCAGGCATGGAGAGGAGTAAACATGTCTCCCTTGATTATGTCACTGTGAAGGAACTGAGAACTTATAGGTCCCTAGAGATATCTCAGCAAACAGCTGCACAAAACCTCTGAAGTCTGTGGTAGTATATCCTCCATTTGACAAACGACTCAAAAATCAAGTTATTGGCTAGGAAGTGCCCCAAAAGAGGGAAAAATAAGGCTATAGAAGGTTAATTTCTTGGTGAAAAGGTATTTTCTTCCATCCTTTTCCATGAGGAAGATCAAAGTGTACAACCAGAGGAAGAGCAAATCATAAAACCAGAGGAAATCGGCAAGATTAAGGATCCTACATCCAAAGCCTCCAAAAAAATATGAAACAGTCTCGGGTCACACAAGAGCTCAAAAAGAATTTTGAAAATCAAGTTAGAGAAGTAGAGCAAAAATTGAGAAGAGAAATGAAAGTGATGCAAGAAAATCATGAAAAACTAGTCAACAGCTTGCTAAAGGAGACCTAAAAAAATGCTGAAGAAAATAACACCTTTAAAAATACACTAACCTAAATGGCAAAAGAGGTCCAAAAAACCAATGAGGAAAAAAATGACTTAAAAAACAGGATTGGTCAAATGGAAAAGGAAGTCCAAAAACTCACTGAAGAAAATAGTTCTTCAAAAATTAGAATGGAACAGATGGAAGCTAATGAGTTTATGAGAAATCAAGAAATTATAAAAGAAAACCAAAAGAATGAAAAAGTAGAAGACAATGTAAAATATCTCATTGGATAAACAACTGACCTGGAAAATAAATCCAGGAGAGAGAATTTAAAAGTTATTGGAATACCTGAAAGCCATGATCAAAAAAAGTGCCTAGACATCATCTTCTAAGAAATTATCAAGAAAAAGTACTCTGATATTCTAGAACAAGAGGGTAAAATAGAAATGGAAAGAATTCACATATCACCTCTGGAAAGAGACCTGAAAAGGAAAACTCCTAGGAATATTGTAGTCAAATTCCTGAGTTCTCAGTTCAAGAGAAAATATTCCAAGAACTCAGAAAGAAACAATTCAAGCATTATAGAAATACAATCAAGATTGCACAGGATTTAGCAGCTTCTACACTAAGGGATCAAAGGACTTGGAATATGATATTCCAGAGGTCAAAGGAGGTAGGATTAATACCAAGAATCACCTACCCAGAAAAACTGAATATAATAGTTCAGGGGAAAAAATGGAAATTCAATGAAATAGAGGACTTTCAAGCATTCTTGTTGAAAAGACAGAGCTGAGTAGAAAATTTGACTTTCAAATACAAGAATCAAGAGAAACAGGAAAGAAAAACCTTAAGGAACTCATTAAAGTTGAACTGTTTACATTCCTACATGGAAAGATGATGTTTGTAACTCATGAGACTTTTTTCAGTATTAAGGTAGTTACAGGAAATATATATACATATATATATGCATATATGTAGGTGTGAAAGTGTATGTATGTACATACATACATACATACACATATACACATAGAGAGCACAGGGTGAGCTGAATATGAAGGGAGAATACCTAAAAAATAAAATTTACTATTGAATGAGAATGTACTATGAGAAAGAGAAAGGGAGAGGTAGAATGTAGCAAATAATCTCACACAAAAGAGGCAAGAAAGAGCTTTTACAATGGAGGGAAAGAGCAGGGAGATGAAAGGGGATAAGTGAGCCTTACTCTCATGGGGTTTGGCTTAAGGAGGAGATAACACACACTCAATTGGGTATGGAAATCTATTTTAACCTGCAAGAAGGCAGTGAGGAAGGGGATAGGAGAGGGAAGATAATAGAAGGGACAGCAAATTGGGGAAAAAGATAGAAACAAACACTATTTTGAGGGTACAGGTCAAGGGAGAGAATGGAACAAATGGAGGGCAGGACAGGACAGAGTCTTTTACAACATGACTGTTACAGGAATGTTTTGCATGGCTACACATGTATGACCTATGTTGAATTGCTTGCTTTCTCAATGAGGGTGGATGGGAAGAAAGGAAGGGAGAGAATATGAAACTTAAAGGTTTAAAAATAAATGTTAAAAATTATTTTTTCATACAACTGGGAAATAAGTTGTACAAGCAATGGGGTATAGCAATCTATTTTGCCCTACAGGAAAATAGAAGGGCAAGGGACAGAAGAAGGGGGCGGGGTTATAGAAGGGAAGACAAACTGGGGGAAGGGATGGATGAAGTGTATGTTGACCTGGGGTGGGGGTTGGGGGGAGATGGGGAGAAATTTTGGAATTCAAATTTTTTGTGAAAGTGAATGTTGGAAACTGAAAAATAAACTATATATTAAAATATAAATATTTAAAAAAAACCATGGTAAGTAAAACTTACATGAAATAATGAAGAGTAAAATGAGCAAAACCTAGAAAATGCTGTACACAGTAACTATAATATTGTACAACATTGTTGTGGTTTGCCCTTTGTTGTCCAGGAGCATCATGACATCAGGAAGATGATTTCAGGACCTGCAAGTGAATTGGGTTTAAGTGAGGGAGGGCTGTGCAAAATCACCAGCCTCAATTTCTCCTTTGGAACCATCTGGGTCCAGTGGCAAGATATAGATCAGGACTATTGGAGATGGCCCTGCTGTTCATTGTTATAGTAACTGCAAATAACTTAGCTATTTTGATTAATATGATCATTCAAATCAACTACAAAGACCCTATCTGCTTCCAGAGAAAGAACTAATATGTAGAAGTAGGTATTGTATAGTTCCACATATGTATCCATATCAAATGTTAGCCTTCTCAAATGTGGAATTGGAAAAGAGGGAGGGAGACTGCAAAAAACTACAACAAAACAATAAAAAGAAGTAGGGGAAATGAACCTGTTACCTATATTATTATATTATACCCAGGTATAATTCTTTTTCTCTTTACACTGAGAAATTGTAAAAATGAAACAATAATTCTCTCTCTCTCTCTCTCTCTCTCTCTCTCTCTCTCTCTCTCTCTCTCTCTTTCTCTCGCTGATACTCCCAAGTTTAGGATCACTGACAGAACAGAATTTCAAATTTACCTCTTATCATGCATGCTCTCCAACTGTCCCCATCTCCTGCATTTCAGCAATGGCACACAGATTAGCAACACAAGGGTTAGCCATGTTTAGTATAACTGCTGGCTTAAAGAAATAAAATAAACTGGAGAAAACAAAAACTTAAACAAACAGATTTCCCCCATGCTCAAGTGAAATGACATTGACTTCAGTCTTCTACAAAGAGGAAATAAAAGAATCTGAAGGGAGAAGAGAAATTAAGAATTGGATTACCTGGGAGTCTGGAGTGCAGAGGAGTTTCAGGAGCACAGTATACATCTAGTCATACCTCACGCATGATTTGTGTGGCACACATACACACAGAGTCCTGAAATCTGGCACTGGGGATCTCATGGCACTACTACTCTCCTATTCTTTTCCAGCTCCATGTGTTGCTCCTACCTCCCATCAACATACTCTGCTTTTCTTTCCCCAAATCCTTTGGAATGGGTGGGATTCATCTGTCGATCAAAGTTTGCCCCTGTTAGTCACTGATTCAAGGCAAATCTTCCAAGGGATCAAGAACTGGAATATCAGGGTGATTTCTGTCCAAGACAAACAGGTGTTTAGCTCCAGTGCCTGAGTCCCTTGGTAATACAAGGCCAGTGCTATAGAAAGAAGACTCAGGAGAGGGGGAATTAAGTAGCAGATCCATGTAACTCTGGTTCGTGAGTTAATTAATTAATTGGCAAAATATATTAAGCACTTAGTAAGTGCCAAGCACTTGGGTTGGAAAAGAGCTGGAGATACAAATAAAAAAAGCAAAGACAGTCACAGCACCCAAGATGCATATTCTGAAATGGGGAGATAACATGTATGGGGATGGTAATCCAGGGAGGGGAATTTTAGTTTAGAAAATTGCAGAGATGGGAAGGAGGGATCTATGGAAACAGATTGACAGACCCTTTCTAATAGCTTTGGCAGTATTAATTTGGTTATGGTTCCAGGACAGGACTGAGGGTGAAAAGTAGGGAGAGGGAGGAGAGAGCCTGTGGCAGAATGTACCATGACTGGTGTCCATCTGAAATTGTGGGCCAGGAGATGGATTAATTCATCACAAGGAGTGGAAGTTCCGATACCTTAAGAGCTATATAACCATGCATATATAGCCTTTGACCCAGCAATACCACTACCAGGTCTGTAACCTAAAGAGATTGAAAAAAAAAAAGGAAAAGGACCTGTGTATACCAAAATATTTATAGCAGCTCTTTTAGTGGCAGCAAAAAAATTGGAAATTGAGGGGATATCCACCAATTGAGGAATGGCTAAACAAGTTGTTGTATATGATGGCCATTGCGCTCTAAGAAATGATGAACAGGATGCTCTCCAAAAGACCAGGAAAGACTTACATGAACTGATGCAAAGTGATGTAAGCAGGACCAGGAGATCATTGTACACAGTGAGCAACCTTGTTCAATGAAGAACTCAACTATTCTCTGCAATACAATGATACAAGACAGTTCTGAAGGACTTATGATGAAAGATGCTACCCATCTCCAGAGAGATAATGCCAACTGAAGGTACTTTTTCTTTACTTTACTTTTCTTATGGTTTTTTGGCTGTTTTCTTTGACAGCATGACTTAGATGAAAATGTGTTTTGCATGATTACACATGTATAACTAAATTAGTCAAATTGCTTGCCCTCTCAATGGTGGGGGTGGGTGACAAGGGAGGGAGGGAGAGAATTTGGAACTCGATTTGAAAAAAGAACGTTAAAATTGTTTTTACATGTAATTGGGGAAAAATAGTAACTTATAAAAAATGAAGAGAAGTTCCAAACCTCAAAGGGTTACTACCTCTAGGTAATGGACTCTGATTCTTGCTGTAGCAAGGCAGCTGCTGCAAAGATGGCCAAGGAGCACCCCTCTTGCTAAAGCAGAGAAGAAGTCCCTGTTTCAATAGTTCAATGGATTTATGATCTCATTGATGTGGGTACTTCCTCCATCAGGAACTGGAATGTCAGGGTGATTTCTGTCCAAGACAAACAGGTATTCAGCTCCAGAGTCCTGAATGCCTTGGTAACACAAAGGCAGTGCTATAGAGATAAGATGCAGGAGGTGGGAAATAAGCAGATCTATGTAGCTCTGGTTCATGAGTCAATTAATTAATTAATTGGTGGAATCACATTTATTAAGCACTTAGTAAGTGCCAAACGCTGTGCTGAGAGCTGGGGAGACAAAAACAAAAGCAAAGATAGTGCAGACACAAACTGTCTCTAGAAGCAACAGATATGAGTCAGAGATATGTCATTAGTTCCAGTTCCAGGCAGCTGAAGAGTCAAGGTTCATCCAGCCCCTGGAAAGCCTCTCCTTCAGCCCTGTATGCAATAATTAATAGCAATAATAACTAGAATTCATAGAGTATCTGCCATATGCCAGATACTGAGCTAAGCAGTTTACAAATATTATCTCATTTGATCCTCGTGACAAGCCCTGCGAGATAGGTGCTATTGCTATCCCCATTTTACAGCTGAGGAAATTGAGGCAGGTGGAGATTAATGGACTTGCCCAGGGTCAACCATGGGGTAAGTGTCTGAGGTTGGACTTGAAATGAGGTCTTCTTGACTTCAGCTATTAACTGCACCACTTGCTGAAACTGGTATAAGAAAGACCTGAGTTCAAAGCTAGAGGCTTATTAGCTGTGTGATCTTGGGCAAGTCATTTAATCTCTGTTTACCTCAGTTTCTTCAACTGGAAAATGGGAATAATCTTGCAAGTTTACAGTGAGATAATATTTAGAAAGCTCTTAGCAAAGTGGCTGGCACATAGTAAGCCCTGTAGAAATATTTATTCCATTCCCTTCCCTATCTATGCCTTCCTATCTCTTGTACATCTTGTCCATGTACTTTCATAAACCCTCCATAAAGGATCTATCTACCCAATTATCCAGATTATGGAAAAGGAATAGTTCTGTTGTTCATTCATAGCTGACTCTTCATGATCCCATTTGGAGATTTTTTGGCAAAGATAATAGAGTGGTTTGCCATTTTCTTCTCCAGTTCATTTTACAGATGAGGAAACTGAGGCAAACGATTAAACAGGGTTGGTAGGTGTCTGAGGCTGGATTTGAACTCATGAAGATGAGTCTTCCTCATTCTAAGCCCAGTGCCCTATCCACTGTGCCACTTTCCTGGCCCTGAAGGTATGGTTAGTTAGAAGGTATAGTTACTGAAAAAGATCCAAGTTGGCAGTATGACATAACAGTCAAAAAAGCTAATGATGTCTTGGGCTGCATTAAGAGAGGCACATCTTCCCAGTATAGGGAGGCAATAGTCCCTCTATATTCATCTGGAATACTGTGCTCCTTTCTGGGCATCACAGTTTTAAAGAATATTGATGAACTGGAGAGAGGATGATGAAGAACCTTTAGCCCATGATGTAGCAGGGGCAGTACAAGGAACTGGGTATATTGAGCCTGTAGAAAAGAAGATTGGGGAGGACAGAGAGAGTTATCTTCAAATATCTGAAGAACTTCAACGTGGAGGAGGGAATTAACAATGTGTTTGAGTGATCAACTGCAAAAGACTTGGCTCCTCTGATCAAGACAGTGATCCAAGACAGGTCTAAAGAATCACAATGACAAAATGGCATCCACCTTCAGAGAGAGGACTGATGAACTCGGAATGCAGATTGAAACAGTTTTTTAGCTTAATTTATTTTTCTTGTTTTTGTCTATTTTCTTTCACAACATAGTTAATATGGATATATGTTTTGCATGATTTCATACGTACGTACATAATCAAATTGTTTGCTTTCTCAAGGAGGGGGAAGAGGCAGAGGCAGAAGATAGAGGGAGACTTTGGAACTCAGAACTTTTTAAGTAATATTTTTTCCTCCAATTATGTGTTAAACCAATTTTTAAGATTTGAGGGTTTTTTAAATTTTGAGTTTCAAATTCTATTCC
>CM053770.1:318962141-318978834 GCA_028658325.1 Potorous gilbertii
ATAGAGCCCTGGTCCTGAAGTCAAGAGGACTTGAGTTCAAATCTAGCCTCAGATACTTACTAACTGTGACTTTGGGCAAGTTATTTAACCCTGATTACCTCAAAAAAGGAGGTGAGAGAATATGCACGAGTAGTTTTTAAAAAATGCAAAAAAGAACTGTAAATTAAACAACTCCCAGGTTCTATTTTGGATCCACTGGATTGGTAAAGATTACAAAAAAAGGAAAATAACAAAAGTTGGAGGGATTGAAAGAAAAACAGGCACATAAGGACACTGTTAATGGAACTATGCCTCAAAAATCATCACTCTTTGACCAAATGATACTATTACTAGGCCTATGTCCCAAAGAGATCGATGAAAGAAGAAATGAATCCCTATGTTCTTTTGGCAGTGACAGAGAACTGGAAATTAAGAGGGTATCGATCTATTAATTCAGGAATGGATGAACAAATTATAGTGTATGAATGTAATAGAATACTATTGTATTATAATAAAATATGAAAAGAATAGTTTCAGGAAAAAAAACCTGGGAAGATTTACATGGACTGGTACAGAACATGGTGAGTAGGACCAGAAGTTAACACTGTAAGAAAGAGCGTTGTAAAGACAACTTTGAAAGCCTTAAGAATTCGCATTTCAGAGGACCAGTGATGAAGCTCCCCACCTCTTGACAGAAAGGTGATGGACTCAAAATACAGAGTAAGACATGTTTCTGGATATAGCCAACGCAAGAGCTGCATATTGACTATGCGTATTGGTAACAAGGGTTTTGTTTTGTGTTTTCTTCAGTGTCATGTGGGAGGGAGAGAAAATTAATGTTTTTTAACTGAAAAAGGTAAAAATAGTAAAAGTTATATTAAAAGAGAACACTTTCATTTTATGCATCTAAGCACCTGCAGTGTCTGTCCCAGAAGACTTCATGGTAGGTATAAGATCCTGATATGCCAACTCGATGTCCTGTATTTGCCATAGGCATCTCTGGGCTCAACAGAATCCTTCCCTTAGGGCAGAACTTTTGTTAGGAAACCTGACAGACATATTCTGCCCTACCTGTGGGTAGCAGAGGGAGAACAGATATTCCCCAAGCCACATTTGCTAGCCTTATTTAATATTCATTCAGTAAACCCCTACTGGTCTTTTGGCTCTTCCTAATCCTTGCTTCAGAACAATCTTCTTTTTCCAGTTTCTTCTCTCCACTCTGGACATTAATCCAAAGGATGTGGGGCCATTCCAGTAGTTCAGGGTGGGATGGGGGAGTGGGTCATGGAATAAAAGGTTCCTTTCCCTCCACCCTTT
Organism: Potorous gilbertii; assembly: GCA_028658325.1. NCBI lineage: Eukaryota > Metazoa > Chordata > Mammalia > Diprotodontia > Potoroidae > Potorous > Potorous gilbertii. Next base: position 318,963,438 of record CM053770.1, read on the forward strand.
CCAAAAGGGATTTGGGCAAATCAACTGACTCTTCTCCCCATCTGTGAAATGGGGAGAAGATTACTCACTTACTCCTCAGGCTGTCTGGGAAAGTTGATAATGAAAATGATTCTGTGACACTTTATAAATACTATGTGCTGCATTAACCCAAGAGAGAAATAATAACTGTAGGTCAAGAGGTTGTAAATTATTTCCATCTGACTGCGAGGGAGTTGGCTTGGGCCCCAGCAGCTGACCAGTAGAGGTTGGGTTGGTGATTAAGAGGCATCATTAGTGTATTCTCACTGGAGGAGCTGCAATTGGTCCAAGAAACACACACACACACACACACACACACACACACACACACACACCTTCCCAACTCTTTGGCTTCCACACCCAGTGGAAGTGGCCATATTCAGGATAGAAATGATGCTGATCCTTGGGGTCACTCTAGGACAAAAGGAGCTAAATTCCCTGTCTTGGTGATGACAGTACTAATAGTGTTTGATGTAACACCTTAAGGTTGACGAAGTACCTTACGTATGTTATCTGATTTGATTCTCACAATGACCCTGTGAGGTGGATGCTATTATCCCCATTTTACAGATAAGAAACCTGAAGCTCAGAGAAGCTATAACCACAGCTCTCTTGGAGGCAAGATTTGATACCAAGTTTTCTCAATTCCAAGTGCAATCTTCTGTCTGCTATACCACTTGACTGCCTAGTGATGACATTGACCATAAGGAGGGATAAAGACTTTCCTTCTTTTCTCTTCAAAAAGACCCTTGATGGAGCAGGACTGTATCATGGCTTCAGAAGTGGGAATCTCTTAGAATTCATGGAACTAATCAGATCTCAAACTTCTAAAGAAAGTGTGTGTCATAGCTTTCTTTGTTTACCCAGTAACTAACATAATGCTTTGTTAACCAATATTTATTGAGATGAAACAAAAACTCCTTCCTTTCTCCAGCATGCCCAGGTTTGAGTGAGGAACTCAGGGCTTTTGAGCCCAAATTCAAGCCTTTCTATAATGCAACATGCTAACTCAGGTAACTAGGTAGTGCAGTTAATAGGATGCCCTTTTTTAGCATCAAATCCAGCCTCAAACACCTACCACCTATGTGACCCTGGGCAAGTCACTTAATGCTGTTTGCCTCAGTTTCCTCATCTGTAAGACGAGCTGGAGAAGGAAATGGCAAACCACTCCAGGATCTTTGCCAAGATGGGGTCATGAAGGGTCAGATACAACTGAACAACAACTCAGAAGAATCTTTTTCTTGCCAGACTTTAAATTGCTTTTTCTTTCTAGTGTCTTGGCCACCCAGGAAGTCAATTTTCTTAGACCCAATCTTTTGAGATCAAGTCTTTTTCTCTTTGTCTAACTGTCTTCCTAACTCCACTAAGATAATCTTTGATTGTGTTGTTTTCTAACCTCCAAAACCTTTAGTCTTTTTGGGAGACTTATAGGCACCAGTAGACAGCTGACTCGATAGTTGTGAGACAGCTTACACAATATAAAACAATGAGGACAATACCGAAAGGGATGGGTTTGAAACTCAGGGGGAGAATTCAAGTTAAACATAATGGAGAGCTTTCCCACTTGGAAAAACTGATGCTACCTACAGAAATAAGAAAGTCTATGAAATTTCCATCCTTGGAAAATTTTAATAGCCTCTCACATTTCTACAGGGTTAAGCTTTACACCAGACTTTTTCACCAAAATAGGTAGGGGTATAATTATTCCCATTTCATAGATGAGGAAACTGAGGTTAAAATGAAGAAAAATGATTTAGTCACTAAGATAGGAAGTGTTTGAGGTGAGACTGGAACCTAGGTCTTCTATCTCCAAATGTGCAGCAGTATGTCCACTATGAGAGGCTACCTATAAGAGTAAAACAAATTCATCTTCATGTTAGGTGATGTGTGTTGTTGACTCTATGGAGACAATGTGCCCAACTTGTTTGAGGAGTCTGACTCATGCTTGATATATTCATTGACAGAGGCTCATTCTATCCCCTAGCCTTGTCTGCCTCCAAAGTCCCTTCATCAATTTCCTCCTCTTGACCTCTTTCTTCCTCCACCTGCTCTTTTTTGGTTTCCCATTCCTTCCCCCACCCAAACTGATCTCGTATGAGAGAAATTACATTGGACATCCTTTATGCAGACTCAGGTTGAGTTTAAAGTGAAATAAATCCCTGCTTTGGTCTCCAGTAAATTATTCTTCTGTTCCCTGGAAGTCTTTCTTCCTTTCCGACAGTGCAGTCATATCTGGAGTCTCTCCTCCTGAAAAGACCTCAGTCACAGATGAGAAGATAATTGCCCCCTGGAATTGGCCATTCCACTGGGCAAAGTCCAAGGATTCAATACCATTCAGGTCAACAAACATTTTCCCAACACCTTTGATATGCCAGAAAAGCATGTGGGGTTGTGAATTGAAAGTTGGTTTTAAAGCCAGGAAGACCTGAGTTCAAAACTTGCCTCTGAAATACTGGCTGTGTGATCCTGGGCAAGTCACTTGAATTCCCAGGGCTTTAGGTAGTTCTTGAAGATGATACATTATAGAGACAATGCTAACCCATGAGAGTAGAAGTTTCCTTCTTTATGTGAAAAATTATTATTTCTTTCTTGTATTAATAACTAGAACTCTTCCCCCCCCCCTTTTCTACTTCCTCATCCAGAAATCAACCAGTATGGGAAATCTTGGTCAAAGACTTACCTAATCTGACAGTAAAAGAAATTCCAAGTTTGGGCTAATGAGAGGATTCCTGCTCACTGTGTTTATTCAGACAGGTCTGGGAAAATGTGGCTCCTTCCTTTCGTCAGCCAGGTGACTTGGAAATTCGTAAGTCTCTTTGACTAAGACTTGGTCATACAAGACTCTCCTCAGAATGAGCCCGTATCTCATTATATTCCTTCTCTCATTGTTAACCAATCAGAGTTAATTGCCACCCTCAGGAATACTCACTCTTCTGAAGGGTATATAAACTGTAAGCCGACCACATGAGGGCCTTTGACACTGGAGAGGGCCACTGACCTTCTTTTATTAATAAACATGCAAGAATTATTAATAAAATGATTAAATTACCCAGAAATTACATCTTTCGAACTTTTTAAACACCACGGTCCCTATCCTATTTTCTAGGTATACAAAGATGTAAATGCCAAAATTCCAGATCAGAAACCTACAATCTAAAAGGTAAATAATACTTTGACACAAAAAATGGTAATACAGATTAGATTGTAATGAACACATAGGAGGAGTCAAAAGGGACTGGGATTGGCTTTATCTTTTGTGAAGAAAGATAGCATCTGAGCTGGGATTTGGAGAAAAGGAAGAATTTCAATGGGCATAAATAGGAAATTAATAGATATGAGATCAGGGAAAGACTATTAATGGTTTTAACTGCACTAAGACTTTGGGGACACTATAGTGTGGTTGAAAAATGGAAAGTTGCAACTTATTTGAGGACTAGAGGACCCCTTTCTTCCCTCCCCTTCCCCCCACTTCTCAATTTGACTATTAGTTTCTTGAGCAAAGGGATTGCTTTTGCCTCCTTTGTATTTCCAGTGTTCAGCACAGTGTCTAGCACATAGTAAGTGCTTAACAAATACATGTTGACTTGGAGGGGGTGCTCAAATACTATGAAGAGGATTTTGTATTTTAACCTGTAGATAAATAATCACTTAGGGGGGTTGGGCAGGGGAGTGTGACATGGTCAGGACTATGCTTTAGGGAGATTATCTTGGCTCTAGAGATCTGTAGGGGAGGGTGAATTGAGGGGTTTGAGGGGATGGGACTATAGACAAAGAAGTTTTTACAATACTCCTGGTGAGAGGTAATGACGACTGGCTGAACTAAGGTGGTGACAGTGGGGAGTGGACAGGAGAAAACAAGTGTCAGAGATATCATTGCCCTGGAAGAATCAATCAGACCTGACAAGAGATTGGATCAGAGGCAGAAGGGTAAGGATGAGGACAGAATCCAAAGTAAGTGGTCCACTATTTCTAGTCACTATTGCTTGTCTCCTTGAAGGATAAGAATGGAGTGATCACCCTGATGAAGAAATCCCAGGCCCAAGAGCACTGGAAACAGGAGGTGGTGGTTGAAGTAATGGCAGTGGTTCCACTTGGTGGGCACTTGACACTTCATGTCTCTCCTTTGGGAGACCTTACTGCTTCAGCTTAGTGGACTTGTCAGTGGCAGTCTGTGGTGGTGGTAGTGGGGCAGATGGTGGGCCCCTTCTCCATAGGGTTTGTTCACCTGAGTGATACCTACAAGGGGCCAGGCTGAAAGCCCAGCTGTTGGCCTAGGGATGGTGCTCTTCCTGGGACTCTTGGTCTTAACTGCATGTCAGTGGCAGTTGGTTGAGAAGGAAGGAATTCATAGTGGAACTGAGCCTTGAAGAGCCCTGCTTTGATCAATCCAATGAACTGTTCAAATCCAGAATCCCAGCATCTCAGAACTGGAAGGTAACTCAATGGCCATCTCATACAATCCCTACCTGAAAACAAAATTCTTTTTGCAACATACCTGACAATTGGTCTTTGGGTTAGAGATGTCCAGTTGTGGGGAATCCACGACCCTCCCCCCCAGGCAGATCAGTCCAAATTTGGGGAATTAATTTTAGGCAGTTTTTTCCTGAAATCAAGATGAAATCTTCCTCTCTGCAAGTTTTATATGTTGTTCTTAGTTCTGTACTTTGTGGTCAAGTAGAGCAAACCTAACATTTCCCCTGCAAGACTTCCCTTCAAATATCTGAGGACAGCTATTCATGTCTGCCACCCTTTCCCAGGAGTCTCTTCTCCAAGCTAAACATTTCCCATTCCTTGATCCTCCTGTGGCATGAATCCTAATATCAAGATTATTCTTTTTCACCCTCCCCTGTATCGTCCTCCTTGCCAATGTCTTTCCTGAACTGTAGTGTCCAGAATTGACCAGAGCACAACACAATGCAAATATCACCTCAGTCTCTTGGATTTCTCACCTGGTTCCTTTTAAATAAAGGACGGAGCAGGAGCATAAACTTAAATCTGTGCTTATTAATTGTCCTTAGCATTTCTGAGGTACACGCAGGTTTATAGGGAGTCAGAAGAAATGATTCATATGATAAGCAGTTATTAAATGTCTCCTCTGAGTCGAATACAGTCCTGGACACCAGCCAGATAAATACTGTAAAAGACAAACCTATCCTTGTGGAGCTTAAAGCTTGGTAGGGAAGAATAAAGACATAAAATGTAATAATAAAGACATACACAGACTATATTGCATGTTGGAATATGGTGTGAATGAAATGTACATATATGTGTAGGAGGAGGGAGCCTATTTGAAAAGGGGACGTGAGGAGGTGGAATTTGAGTTAAACTGTCAAGGATGGGTAAAATTTCCACTGATAGACGTTGTGAAGACAGTTCAATTATTCCATGAGTTCTATTCTATGACGATGACAGTCACATAGATACATAGACATTCATCAGAAATGAGAGGAAGCTGTGGGATGGACAGAGAGACAACCTCAAAGTCAGGGCTCAAGTCTCACCCCTGATATGTGCTAGTTTAACATTAATCTGGCCAAAGTCACTTAACATCTCTGGATTCTATCAACTAAGCCTATTAACTAGCAGAGAGGGTTCGGATTTACAATGGTAAAGGGATTTTCCACACCTGGGCGTTCCTTATACCAAAAAAAATCATGGGTCCAGTCCTTAGTCTAGTCTAATAATTTTTCTACATGACTTCGCTTCATACATATGAAGACAGTTATCGCGTCTTCGCCTTCCCTACCAGTCGCCAAGACAAACATTCCCCTCAATATCCGCCAGTATCTCTGATTCTGTCTCTGTCTCTCTCTCTCTCTCTCTCTCTCTCTCTCTCTCTCTCTCTCTCTCTCTCTCTCTCTCTCCCTCTCTCTCACACACACACACACACACACACACACACACACACACACGGTGTAGCAAAAGTCTTGATGTAGTTTCATTAAAGCTTAAAGCCTTGAATAGCAGGTTAAGGAGTTCGGAGATTTTTTTCAGTGTTCAATGCAAAAGCACAGATTTTAAAATTATGGTTTGATTTGATTTATTGGGGGGGAGGAGGTAAGGGAATAACGGGATGGGAGGCAATCGAATTTTCAATGTGTAGTTAGGATAAAGGCTGGAAGCACAAGATGGGGAGGCGGGGAGGGGGTGGAGAGCTGGGTGTCTGTGAACTCTGACAAAGTAACCACGCAGATCCATTCATACTTGCGCCCCCAATCCCCCGGCTTTGGAGGAGCGTCCCAGCGGAGGGCGCTTGTGGAGAAGGCTCCTGGTCCCTCTCCCCGGGTCCGAGGAGGAGGGTCCCCGCTGTGTCTGTGCCTCTCCGAGCCGGGTCCCCTGCATCTGAGGAGGGGGGAGCCCCACCCGGGCCGACCCGCCCCCAGCTCCTCCCAGACCGGAGGGGGTTGGGGGGCGGCTCCAGCAGGACTCCTCCCTCCCCCGGGCGCGGGCCACTACCTCCCCGGCCCGGCTCCGCTCAGCTCCTCTCTCAGTGCAGCTGTGCCTCAGGTGGCGGACATGCTTCGATCCTGACCCGCCCGCCATGGCCAGCCCCCCAGCCCCGCTGCGACTCACCCTCCTTCTGCTGGGCACAGTGGGCAGGGCCGGCCCCCGCCCTCAGGTACGACCCCCTAGGGGGCGGGGGAGGGCAGGAGGGAGGACAACCCTGGAAACCACCCCCACACTCTGGGCTCGTTGCCCCAGTCCCAGTCCCCCTGCAGCCCCGATCCCTCTCCCCAGCCTTCCTTCTTCTTCTCCCCATCCCAGGGGAGCCGCGGTCACTGGCCTCCGTGTCCCCACACATCGCAGGAAGTGGGGGGGGGGGGGGAGACGGACGCACGGGGCAAACTCTGAAGCCAGGACAGACCTTCAGATCTTAGCGATTGGGCTAGGGACGCCAAACGGGGGACCGGGCAGGGGGTCTGCCGAGCCCTTTGGCTACTTCGGTAATGATGGGTGGCTTGACTCCGGAGGCTGAGGGGAGGGGATACTGGAGTTGGAGGTCCCTGCGCCCCGGCACCCCCAGTCCAGCAGACACACTCTCCCCCTGCCCTGACAGGGAACTCTACCCCACATCGTCACCTCACTCTTTCGGGCTCTCTCTTCCCTACTTTACTGGCCCCCCTCCTCCCCCTGACAGCCAGTCCGTTAGACTGAACCCCAAGCTCACGCACCTCCGCTAGGCCCCCGGGCTAGCAGACTCTTCCATCTTACACCGGCTATCTTTTTCCTCTCCTCCTCCCCCAACTCCACCCCCCCATCCCGCACTGTTTCTCTCCAAACCTACCCTCAGCCCCCCAACACTCCTACTTCCCGACTTCCACCTCCCAAACCTGCTGTGTCCTCCTTCCTGAGCTTTAACTGCAGGGGTTGGAGAGAGACCTGTCAGTTTCCAAGTCCCCTCACTTTTCTCCCATTCTCTGACTCTCCTTCCCGTCTGCTCTTTCCTCTTCCTTCTCCCAATTAACATTTTCTCCTCCGCTTCCCCGCTCTGGTTTCCGTTTTCATCTCCGTTTTTCTAGTAAGGTCTCCAAAGCTCCCGTTTTGGAGCTCCAGGAAACTGGACGGAAAGGACATGGGGGAGACTGCTGGCACCTTCAGAACCCTTCCTCTGCTCTTTCTCTCCAGGCTTGCCCTTCATCTCTCAGACTTTGACTCAGAGGACACAGCCTTAGAGACTGGAGCCCCCTTTCCTAATCTAACGTCAATGGGCATTCTTCCTGCTTCTCCCCCTAATCTTGTCTGTTCTCAGTCACCTTGTCCCTCCCACTTCTGCACCTCCAGGGCTCTCCGGCTTCACCTCAGTACCTCCTTTCCTGCCCTACCTCCCAGCCTAATTTTTGGGAACCAGAGCCTCTGCAGCAAATCATGCAGAGAGGGCCCAGTATCCCTTCCTATCCAGATCCTCCTGTCCCACAGAATGGACTTCATTCCTTTCTTCTCTCTTCCAGAATCCTCTCTGTCTCTGCCTCTCTGTCTGCCTCTCGTTTTTCTCTATATCTGTCTGTGTGTGTCTCTGTCTCTGCATGTATCTGTCTCTGTGTCTCTGTCTCTGTGTGTCTGTCTCTGTCTCTCTTTGTCTCAGTCTCTCTCCCTCTCAGTGTGTCTGTCTCTCTTTGTCTCTCTCCCTCTGTGTGTGTCTCTGTCTCTCTCTCTCTCTCTCTCCCTCTCAGTGCATCTGTCTCTCTCTCTGTCTCTCAGTGTGTCTCTCTCTATCTGTCTCTCTCCCCGACTCAGTGTGTGTCTGTCTCTGTCTCTCTCTCCCTCTCAGTCTGTCTGTCTGTCTCTGGCTTGTCTTCCAGTCTTGCCGGTCAAAGGAGCTTCGCACTTACCTTCCACTCCAAGGGTCCCAACACTTTGCTGTTGTTTATCTTCCTATCTGCCTCTTTTCTTTCCCCATCCTTTCCTCCACAGGGTAGTCACTGGGGAATAGCAGGAAAGGAATGATATGTTTACCAGGTGCTTTCTTGGGGGGCAGAAAAAGTGCTGGTTTTGATTACCCTTTGTTCTGGTGCCATAGTTTTCTTCACCACAGCTTTGGAGAATTCCAATATTTGGAGTGGGAGTGGGAGAATCTTAACCTTTCCATAAGAGCCTTGAGGGCACATATGGCTCTGTCTTCAGACTAGGAGATGAGAATGTTGAGGCCCAGGCTGAAAAGCCAGAAGGTGCCTACCAGATGTGGTGAACCAGATGTGTTTCACAGAAGAAAAATGAATAAATTTTCCTGTTCTCTCTATGAACTTCCTGTTAGAGATTCCTCCTTTTTCCCTTGTCCTCTTCCTTCTCATTAACCTGATTCTTGCCTCTGGATACTCCAGGTCTAAGTTTCTTTTCTCCAGCCTTCCCACAATCAGAGCTACCCTTCCCCAGTCCTGACCAGCCAGTCATTCCTTCTCCACTTGGTTGGTATTTTCATGGGCAGGAAGTAAGCCAAGTGGACTCTTTACTTTTCCTAGGCATGAATGGCATGTTTGCCAGTAAGGTGCAGAGACTTTCCATGTTGTTTTAGACCTAGCTTATTCACATCTCCAACTCTACCTTCCCTGAAACACATGGGACCAGGAGTAAAGACACCATTGGAGGAGAAGGGGAATGGTTTATTTATCATTCTTACTCCCCCAGTAAAATTTTATAGATAGGATATGGATTTCTTGGATGGAGAGTGAGAAAATAAATTCTACTTACCTGACCTGTGGGTAGTTCATCTACTTTGGCTACGTAGGGAGTAGAAGGCCCCCTCCCACACATGCCCATCTTCCCTTCTGAGGCATCCAACAATCCATTCTCATATCTGTCCTTTGACCAGAAACAGCAAATCTCTTCTCCCGCCTCTCCCCCAACCAACTGAATCCAAGGTTTGTCTCTTCCCCTAGGCATTTGCTCTAACACTTGGCTAGAACTTCACAATCATCGTTTTAGGGATGACATCTATTGCTTTGTGCATTGCACTAGTCTTGCTACCCCAAAATGATTAGTAATGGGGGCAGCCAATGAGGCTGGTAGCTTCAGATGAGATTCTAACAGAGAGTACTTGAGCTCTGAGGATATACCTGGGGCAAGTTGGTGATCTACTACTCTCTCTCTCTAGTCAAGACTGAACTAAAGGGAGAGGAGTTAAAGTGAATGGAAGGATTAAGTTTCAACCCTACAAATGCATGACGTACATCATTACTAAATATTTTCATTTTTTTCTACCTATGAGGCAAATAAGGTCAGAATGATTCATTCCTCATTTCTCCTCTTTCCTTCCCTCTCCACTAGAAATGATCTTCCCCCTCATCTGAATAAATGCTGCTTTGTCCCCTCACACTGTGCTTTGCTTTTATACCCAGTATTATAGTTATTTGTTTATACACCATCATTTCCCTGACAAACAATAACCTAGGCAAGGACAATAAAAAGAAATAAATATTTATTAATTACCTACTCTGTGGAAGTGATAACCTGCTCTCTGCAGAATGGGAGAAGGTTAGATGGAGAGTAGTCCAGTTTGACAGGAAGTAATGTGAAATGAAAATGGGAAGGGCAGACTTGAGCCAAATGGGGTGGGGCCTTGAATGTCAGAATCAGTAATTTATACTTTAATCAGCCAGCAATTGAGAGGCACTGAATTTTTTTTTAAAGATACATGTAAATTTAATTGGAAACTAAATAACCTAATCCTAAACAATGAGTGAGACAAAAAAAGCAAATCAGAAATAATCAGCAATTTCATTAAAGAGAATGACAATAAACCAAATATACCAATATACCAAAATCCTACTTCTCTATTTTTTCTCCCTATAATTATTTTTTTGTTTTCAACAATTCACGTCCATAAGATTTTGAGTTTTAAATTTTCTCCCTTTCCCTCTCCTTCCCTTCCCCAAGATGGCATGCAATTTGATATAGGTTCTACTTATACATTCATATTAAACATATATTCACATTAATCATAATGTAAAGAAGAATTAGAACTTATGGGGGGAACCAGGAGAAAGAAGAAACAAAACTAAACAACAAAAGAAAAGGAGAACAAATAGTCTGTTTCTATCTGCATTCAGTCACTGAAATTTTTGAGGAAAGGAGTAGAATGCCCAGAATAGAAAGATAATGGGTAATCATGAGGACAGACTGGGAAGGGGATAGTATTGACTAGTGGCCACAAGAGCCTGAAGTAGGGCTAGCAAGGAGACAGCAGATGTGACATGTTGTCTTTGATGATCCAGAATCTTCAGACTTGGTGACTTGAAGAATGAATGAGAGGGAAAAGTTCATGATCCATGATGTCCCTGAGGTTGCCAGCTTAGGTGAGTGGAAGTATTATAGGATAGAAATAGAGAAGTTAAGGGAAGAAACAGATTTCTTTGTTGAGATTCTCCCACTCTAAATATTAGAACAGAACAGTTGTGCCTATGTCATTGCCTTAGACAAGTCACAACCTCTCTGGACCTCATTTTTTAATCGAGGGGTTTGATCTAGGTGGTCTCTGAGATTCCTTCTAGCTTAAAATTTGTGGTGTTATGACCCTGTAAGTTTGTTTTTAGAGATGCTGAATTATAAATGCTATGGGGTGTTCAAGGTAGAGATAGTCAGTGGGCAATTAGAAATTCAGGACCAGCATTCTGGGGGAGAGGTTAGGGGCAGAGATATAGTCTTGGGAGCCATAGGCAAAGAAGTGATCATCCAAATCTTGGAAATGAATTAGATCAAAAAGGGAGACAACATAGATAGAATCAAGGGCAATGGCCAGAATCGCTGTGGAGACAACCTCATCTAAGGAGCAGAAGGAAATATCATTTTCCAGCAGAGGAGGAGGAATGGACAGAGTGCTTTGTCACAGTAGTTGAGTATCAAGAGAGAGGAAATGATCGATACTGTCAGTGCTGAAGAGAAGTCAATAGGAGTACAGAAAAAGACATTAGTGGAGTTAATGTTAAAGAGATGGTTTACGACCCTGGAAGGAGTTCTTTCAGTAGAGTGATGGAACTGGAAGCCATAGAGTGGGTGAGGTATGACTGGGCAGTGAAGGCAGGAGTAGGACAAGGAAAAGGAAGGAGAGAAGAGGGGCAATAGTTTCAGGGGAGAGTGAGGTGAACATAAGGTGGAGGAGACCTAACCTAGGGAAAAGAACTATGAGAGAAAGAGAAAAGGGAAGTAGGAGAAAGGGAGAGGGAGAAGTGGGAAAAAAGGAATGGGGCAAGAGAGAGAGAGAAAGGGAAGTAAGGGGAGAAGAAAAAAGGAAACAGAAAGGGAGAGGGAAAAGGAAGGAGAAGAAGGGGATGAGGAAAGAGAAAGAAGGGACAGAATAGAGCAAGGGAGCCCAAGGACGAGGAAGAGGGAAGTCTGTAGAAGGAGGAAGGTGAGAGATTAAAGATTCATGACAGAGGAAATATCTACTGTAGCCAAGTCATACTAGAGGTTTAAGGACTGAAGATAAAGGGTTATCCTAGAGAAGAAGGAGAGCTACTTATTGATCTGAGCAGTAGAGGATGAGGGAGGAGTGAAAGAGGAAAACTGAGTGAATTCATATCATCATTTAGTTGTTTCAGACTCTTTGTGACTTCATTCAGGATTTTCTTGGCAGATACTGGAGTGGTTTGCCATTTCCTTCTTGAGCGCATTTTACAGATAAGGAAACTGAGGCAAACGGTAAAATGAATTGCCCAGTGTCACACAGCTATTAAATATCCAAGGTCAGATTTGAACTCAGGTCTTCCTGCCTCCACACCAAGCTCACTATCTGTTATCCACACCTCATTGCCTGTATTCATATTAGTTGGCCTCATTCGTTTGGGTAAAACAGAAAGTAAAGTCAATTCTTGTCTCAAGTGAGGAGAAAGGAGATAGCAGGACCTGAGGAGATTCACCCTCTGGAATTTTATTCAGGTAATATGCTAGCCAATAAGAGACAAGTAAAAGAATTACTATGAAATGGTGAAAACTCAGTTGAGATTAGAAAACACTCATCTGTAGCTGACTCAGTCAGAACAGTTTTAGAATTTGTTCTACTGCTGGGGAGTAGAATTGGAAAAGACAGATAGTAGGAGTTACCCTAGACTGTGTATTAACTGGCAAGGCAGGGAGAAATGCAAAGGTATGGAACTCTACTGTGGAAGAAAAAGCCTTATTGAAATGTCTGGATAGGCAGGAAAGTCACTCCAAAGCAGGCTGAATAGCCTTAGAGAATAAATGGCATTAAAGGATGAAAGGTTGTGATAAGGACAAAAAACAGACATGAGAGGTGTCAAGGGGCATGTACAAGAAAATACATAAAATAAAAAGGGAATTGGAAAGATGGGAGGACAGGAGATTGTGGTCAGAGAGGGGAATTTGAGGGGCTGGCATCTTGGAAGGGAGTCTTGAGGAATGTTGAAGTTTAAGATGTGACCATTCCAGTAGGTAAGTTTGGGGCGGCATTCCCCATGTATGTCTCCCACAATGCTTCAGTGAATTGCTGGTGTTAGTAAGCATGTAGTTAATCATTCCACAACTTGACTTTCCCTATTGAGAGGTTTCAGTGTATCATGGGTTGGTATAAGAAATTAAATGGGAATTTTGGGAGATTTGCAGAAGCCACAGACAACACACAAGGGCCTGCAGAAGACACAGAAAAAGTTTACAAACTCAGGAATGCATAAAATATATGTATAGTGTTGTAAAATATCAAAACATTTTATCTTTTAATACCATTATAATTCAGACTTCTCTAGTATAAAGAGAGAGTAAAAAAATTTACAAGATTTTCCAGATTGGGGTAGTGTACCCCTAACTTCCATGATGTGGGAGTGATAGCAGTATATTGGGCACCCACTGTGAGCTAGAAGCTGACAGAGATGTAGAGATTAAGTGAGATATGGTTCCTGTCCTTATACAGTTCTTGGTCTAGAGGGATCTATAAGAACAGTACCATTTCTCCAGCTCTATCTTGGTTAAGTGCTAAGGAACACATAATCCAAATACTATTCTAGATTTGAGGGGGTTATGTGTGTTCATCCTTCATTGCCAAAGAAGAGCGTGCCATCAGAGAAATAATGACATGACTTACACTTGACTTTGTTTTGTATGAGGGAGGGCTGTTCAGGTCACCAGCCTCATTTTTCCTCCAGAGCCATCTGAATCTAGTGACCAGATATTCATCAGAATGACTGGAGATAACCCAGGATGAGGAAATTGGGACTAAGTGACTTGCCCAATGTCACACAGCTAGTGAGTATCAAGTGTCTGAGGTGACATTTGAACTCAGGTCTTCCTGACTCCTGCACTGGTGCTCTATCCACTGCACCACCTAGCTGTCCCATGAGGGGGTTATAGACTGAAGAGAAAGGAAGGCTCCATAGTACATTTGAACTGGGCCTTAAAAGATAGATAGGATCTTTAAGAGGTGGAGATAAAAGGTTATAAGGATTCCAAGTAGAAAGAACAGAAGAAAAGTCACAGAGGAAATCAAAACATGATCAGATATTTATGGAAGAATGATGGGGTCCATTTGCTGTGAAATGTTAGCATATGTGGCCTTTTCATTTTGAATTTCAGGTGGGAAAGCTAAAGCCCAGAGGATAGCCACTTTCTTAGAGCACAATGACTTGTCCAAGGCTACATAAATTGGAAGCAGAGTTGGGGGTTATTGTGGGGAACAGAGCCTAGAAATTAGATTTCTTAAGTAGTAGCATAGTATTTTTTCCCTCTCTGCTTTTTTTAATCTTGTTTTTAATATCTTTTGTTTTTATTTCACCTTCATATCCAAAGAGATTCTTCCTCCCTCCTCTAGCCAAGCCAGCTCTTGTAACAAAGATTGCAAAACAAAGACGGAGAAAAAAGCACTTCAGGAAAAGCAGCCGGCAATCAGTTGGCATTATTACTATAATAATATAATATTATTAATGTTAATAATATTATATTATTATACTAGGTGTTAGGCACTGGGCTAAATACTGGTGATACAAAGGAAGGTTAAAAAAACCCCACAATGTAACAGCCCCTGCTCTCAAGGAGTTTGTAGTCTGATGGGGGAGATAACATGTGAACAACAATGATGTATGACCAGACAAGATAAATGCAAGATAAATCAGGGTTAGTCTCTGGAAGAAGGAGCTAAGATTAAGGTGGACCTGTGACCAAAACACGAACCAAATTGGACAGTATCTTCAGCATTCCACATCCACAGCATTCCATCCCCTCAGCAAAAACAGAAGGAGGGGGTACATTTTCTTCACTCTTTTGGGGAACTCTACTCGGTCACTATAATTAAAAGAGTTTGTAGTTTTCGGGTTTTTGTCCTTGCTGTTTACACTGTATTCATCTTTTCTGTTGTTTCCCTGGGTCAGCTTATTGTTAAAATTCATACAAATCTTCCCCATGTTTCTCTGAGTTCTAATTAGTTATCATTTCTTATACCTGCAATTAACTTCAAAACTTCGGTAATGAGAGCAATCTTCTCTGTCAGGCAGAGTTACCTGGTCTAGTTCGTGTCAAGAGGGCCTATCTGAGGAGTTCTAGGTTATCGGGTGTTTGATTCTTCTTGGTTTCCAATGATCAATTCTTCAGTCTCCTTAACATTATTCCCTGGGCCCCTCCAGCTAAGCTGACTTACTGGGATGGAAGGAGCAGAGGTATAATGAGGAGTTTTTGTGCCTGTGGTTGGAGCAAGCAGCGTGAAAGGCACACTCAATTTGGTGAAGGGATTGTGGAAAGTTCCCT
This sequence comes from Potorous gilbertii, assembly GCA_028658325.1. Lineage (NCBI taxonomy): Eukaryota > Metazoa > Chordata > Mammalia > Diprotodontia > Potoroidae > Potorous > Potorous gilbertii. The sequence goes on from CM053770.1 coordinate 318,978,636, forward strand.
GGGGAACTTCAGATAGGGAACCACTCTGTGGGATATCCTGGGATTTGAGTGAGTGTCCACTGTCCAAGAGGCTGCTGGGGCTAGGGGTGGGATGGGATAGAGCAGGGAAAGTTTCCTGAAGGGCATCGTGTTGTCGGTATTTTCTAAATTTGCTCCCCCTCCCCCAGAGAGAGAAAGAAACCTCTAGTTGCTTACCCTG
>CM053770.1:318979334-319006280 GCA_028658325.1 Potorous gilbertii
TTGGTTCCTCTTAGCATTTTCTTAGCAGTCTCTATGTGGGTAGAGATTTGACAGTTGATTAGACATGGGGGTATAGGGTGACGGAGGATTCATGGATGAATTTCAGGTAAAGAACCTTAGCAATTGAGACAATGGCATTTCCCTCCACAGAAACAGAGAAATAAAGGGATAAAGGAGGGATCTTTGGACAGGAGATAGGTTACGTAATAGGAGGGCAAGGTAGCAGGTAGGCGTAAAGTAAAGGAATCAGGAGGGATAGGAAATAAGAGATATACACAAACAAAATAAAGATCAAGAATAGATTTTATTAGAAAAAAACAAGGGTAGTAATCAAGATCTCAGATGAAGTTAAAGCTAAAATAGATTTAATCGAAAGAGAAAAATAGGGAAACTGCATTATGTGTCAGTCAGCCATATTAATCAATACTGTATTAAGGCTATTTAAAATAACCAGACAGGATAAGGTTGGGATATTGTTGTGGTGTAGGAAATGATGAATTGGTAGACTTAGAAAAATATGGAAGGATTTTGGACTTATGAAAGAAGATGTTATCTACCCTCAGAGAAACAGAGGGTAAACAAGTGTAGTGTGGTTCTACATAGAATTATGATTGTAGATATCTAAGCATATGCTCATGTAAGTATATGCATGTATGCATATATATGTATATATATATGTTTGTGTGTATATATGTATTGTGTGTGCACACATGCGCACACAATTGTAGCCTTCTGGGGGGCCCGGGCAGAAGGGGACAAAGTAAAAAGTGCACAGCACAGGACAAAAGAAAACTTCCAAGGAAGCAAAAGAAGATAGTTAGTTCTGAACACAATGCATAGTATTTATAGTAAAGGCTTTCTTGAAATGGAAATTCATTGCTGTATATTTTGAATCCTCTCTTACGTTCTGCTGGGCACATGGCAATGTTTATTTTTTTCTTTTGGTGACCTTAAGTTTTAGTATTTAAGTTTAAAATAAATTAATTTTTAAAAAAGAAATAGAGAAATTTGGAGGAGGTACAGGTTTAGGGTCATGCTAATGAGTTCTCTTTTAGACATGTTATATTTAATACTTCAATAAACATTCAGGTGGAGAGTTTCCTAAAATAGCACTTTAACCATGCTGTTCCCCTGCTCACGAACCTACTTAAATTCCCCAATGTCTATGGGCTAAGCAGTGAATTCAAGGCCCTCTATGATCTGGATACAGCTTACATTTCTAACCTTATTATTGAATTAATGATGTATTTTACAATCCTTTATTATTGCAAAGCACCACTGACTCATATGATCCGTTACACTCCTATAGATGACCAGTCTTAAAAACCTGTTCTCCTGGGTTCCTAACAAGAGATAATCCATATAAAGAGCATTTTATAATCGTAGGTGCTACATGAATAGCAATTATCATGTGGTTGAGAAGTCAGATATCCCAGAGGGGAGGAACAGATAGAACCTGGCTAGCTCCCAGGTGTCCAGGGAAGAGAGCTCAATATGGCAATGTCTTCCCTACCAGTTCTAGAATGGGAGCCCCCTGAGAGTTGGGATTGTGTCTCTCCCCTCTAATTAGAATCCTATATTATAGATTTTGAGCCACCTTAGAAGCCGGCTAATCCAATTCCCTAATTTTGTCGATGAGAAAACTGAAGCCCAGAGAGGTTAAAGTGACTTTGTCAAGTTCACGTAGGCAGCAAGTTGCAGAATCAGGCGTAGAACTTTTGTTCAATTGCTATTTATTCATTAAGCACCTGCTAGTTATAAAGCACTATATTGGATGGGATTCAAAAGTCCTTAAAATATTTAAATTCTGCTTGAGTGGGATGACACAGTGTGGGGCAAGAGAACAAGCTATTAAGAGGCTACTATATGTCTGGCCTGTTCAATGGACTTTAAAAATAATATCTCAAACATTAAGATAATAGAAATACAAGGCAATAGGAGACTGGCAAATAGCACTAGCAACTGGTAGAACTGGGAAGATGTCATGGGGATAAAATGCACCTGAACTGAGCCTTAAAAGAACAAAGGGATTCTTCAAGTCAGAGGAGTAGAAGGAGAGGGTTCTGGGGATTCCCAAGAAAACGTGTAGGATACAGGGAAAAGGAATGCTGAGGGACTCCATGAAGGCAGGAACTTGTGTCTGCACTTCCTTTCATTCTCCCAGCCTTTGACAAGACAGGCAGCTCAGACAGACATATTTTAAGGCCTTAGGTGAACATAGCAATGATGTAGGGAAGAGGGAGGGGGAGAAGAGGCCAGTCTGGGAGGTCTGCCAGTAATAGGGTTGGGTGAGAGGACATAGAAGCCTGGGAAGTTAATCTGTTCTGAAGAGCCCTCCACTCTGGAGAACCAGCCAGCTTCCTGTTGCTGGAGGAGGCTGATAAAGCCTTTTAGCCTCCAGGTCACCTGCCCTATCAAGTGACTGGTAGAGAGGCAGCAGTGGGTCATCAGTCCTTCTTCTCGTTTTGTGCACATAGCTCTAGGCTAGGCAGTAAGGGATGAAGGAAGAAGACAATTCCTCTGTGCCCTGGGAACTCCTAGGCTGGTGAGGGATGCCAAAGGCTACATAAAATAAGTGGTATGAACAAATTTATTCCTAAGAGCCCAAGAAAAGGCCTGTCTGGGGCTTGTCTGGGTGGCTCTGAGAGGGACCATCCTAAGCCCTTGCCCAAGAGGGTCCTGAGTTTGCTGTCATCCTCTTCCACTCCAGGCTTCAGAGCTGACCTCTGTTTGATTCCCTTAAGTGACCTCAATTAACTAACATGGATCAGGAGTGCTACCTGAAGACTGTTATTTTGGTAGGGTGGATGGGATCAGGATGTGAAGGGATTGTTTTGCAACTCTCAACTACAGTGGAAATAGAGGGGCCATTGGGGTGAGGAAGTAGAGATGTTTGCTCAGATAGGCCGGACTGGAAAGGGCAAATGGAGGAAGAGGAAGATGGGAGTGCTAGTTTTCTGAGGGGCTAAGAAAAATGGTAGCATGGTACCCGGAGGACCTAGGTTCAAATCTCCCCTTTGTTACTTACCATGTATGTGACCTATCACATAATTCTGTGGAACTCAATTTCCCCACCTGCCAAATGAAGCAATTGCAATAAATGACCTCTAAGTTTCCTTTTAGTTCTGAATTTATGATCTTAAGCAGAAGGAATAGCTACAAAATAAAGAAACTGCATTTTGTTTTATTGGATAACAAACTTGGCAGGCATTTATACACTCATGGCCTTCGAAGTTCCCTCTTGGGACTATACACTCATTTATACAGGATTCAGATTCAATGAACATTTATTAGATTTATGATGATCGTGATAATTGATGCTTATATAGCATTTCAAGGTTTACAAGGCACATGGGGTCTCGTTTGAACTTCACCATGATCCTCCTGAGGTAGGTAGCATTATCCATATTTCACAGGTAAGAAATCCGAGGCTTAGAGAGGGTAGGTGACTTGCCTGTGATCACAAAGCTACGTGTCAGGCGTAAGATAGGAATCCATGTCTCCTTGACTCTAGATGCAACATTCTGCCCCCACTTGTACCTCTTTAGATAATGACATAAAGAAAACTAAATACAGTAATGATGACACTTTCGAATTTTCAAAGCACTTTACTTTCGTCTTTTCCTTTCATTTCTGTATTATTTCATGCTTCCTGCATTTCTGAGAAACATCTGGTAGAGAAATTGGAGTATAGTAGATAATAACCAAAGAGGAGGAATGTAAAATCAGACTGCAGATGGTGAAGAGTTTTATTCTCAGGCTGAGGTTTTCATGTTTTATTGCTAGGGAGCCAGGGAAGGTTTTTGAGTGGTGGAGTGACATAGTCTGGCCTGTGTTTTAGGAATACCAGTTTGGCCACTGTGGGGAAGAAGGATGGGAAAGTGGAAAGCCTAGAGACCAATCAGGAGACCCTTCTCACAGATCAAGTGGTAGCCTGAAAAAATAAGGGTGGGTGTTATGTGAATAGAGAGAAGGGGATAGAAGGGAGGGATGTGGAGGACCACAATGAGTTAACATGTAAAGTGCTTCACAGACCTTAAAATTCTATATAAATGTTGCTAAGGCTGCTGCTACTATTGCTACAGCTTCTGTTACTACCACTGAATCCTGCAAATATTTACTAAATACCCCCTAAGTTTTAAAGCAAAGAGATGAAGAGTTGAGCTAAGTTAGTGTATCTGCCCTTCACAATTTGTTAGTAAGATATCAGTCTTGTTACTTTCTAGACCCCTGAGTTTTGCCTGTAGGCAAACAGTCAGGTGTTGGCTCCAAGTCTTCCAAGACAAGCCGTTCAGCTTTATGATCAAAGAACAGTGATTTTCCTATAACCGGCAAGGCTCACAAAGAATGTCCAGCTGAGGAGGTCTAGAAAGGTAGGAACAATCAAATATGTAGATAGCTTGGGGGAGAGGGAGAAGTATTAGTTTACCTAGAAGCAGTGGGACATAGTGGATGAGTGCTGGACTTGGGATCAGGAAGACAGCTTTGAAAACCATCTCAAACACTTCCTAGCTCTGTGACATTGGGCAAGACACTTAATCTTTGTTTGCCTCAGTTTCCTCATCTGTAAAATGAGGGGTTTGGACTGATTGGCTTTTACTGTCCCTCCCAGGTCTAAATCTGTGATTGTACTTGAGAGGTGACAGTATTCATCCAGATTCATCCTTATTGGTCTGTTTATTTTCGAAGCAGCATAACCATCTTCACAGCTCTGTTGCCTGTAGATACCCCACCAGCACCCTGATGCCTGCCCTCCCTCACTTTAGGACCCCAACCTGGCCATTACATTCCCACCAACTCACCCTCCATGGCAGGATCTTATGCTCCTGGTCTTTCCTGATAAACTAATCTACTCTGATTCCCATAGGGAGATGAAGACTTTATGTGTCGCCTCTCACACAACAAACTGCCTTTTCACAGGCACCTTCCATATAGAATATCTTACCTTAAAGAAGGATAGGAATTATAAGCATGGAGGCTCAGTGGTACGGAATGATTCTATTTCACATTTCTATAGACTTTTCCTAGTCTGTAGGGTCTCCCTTAATGTTGGTGCCTTCCCTTTGAGATTACATCCAACAGCCCTGTATATTCTTTGGATGTATATAGTCATCCACATGTTGTCTCACCTTTTGGAATTAGGGTTGGTTTATGCCTTTCTTTGTGTACCCAATGCTTAGCACAGAGCCTGGAATATGGTAAGCACTTAATCTTAATAAATACTTGTTGACTGGCTCTTACTAATAATAGTAACAGCCTCACATTCACTTGTAGGGTAAGTGAGCAACCTTGAAGTAGAAAGCACTCTAGCTTTAGAATCAAATGACCCGGATTCAAATCCTAGTTTGGAAATCTCAGAACTGGAAGAGACGTTGGTGGCCAACCTATATGTGAACAAGAGCCTTCTGTACAACATTCCTTACCAGTGGTCACCAAACTCTTTAGTTAAAGAGTGGGTTTAATTTAATTTAATTTTAATTTAATTTAATTTTTATTTTATTTATTTATTTAATTTTATTTTAATTTAGTTAAATTTTATTTAATTTATTAATTATTTAAACTTAATTAAATTTTAATTTAATTAAAGGGTGGGTTGTACTACTTACACTGATTTGGGCGAATTACTTAGCATCTGGATGCCTCAATTTCCTCATCTATAAAAATGAACTGAATTAACTTTTAAAGTGCCTTCTAACTCTTGGATCCTCTGATATTTTACAGATGAGGAAACTGAGACTCAAAGATGTTCAGTGATTTAGGATTATAGGTTTTTTATATATAACTGGAAGGGACCTTAGATATCACCTAGTTGAATCCTCTCATTTTACATATGAAAAAACTGAAGGAAGGAAATAAGCATTTATTAAATACCTACTATATACCAGGCACTGTGCAAAGCACTTTATAAATATTATCCCACTTAATCCTAACAACTCTGCTATCATTACCCCGATTTCATACTGGAGAAATTGAAGTAAACAGAGGTTAAAAAACTTTTCTGGGGTCACACAGCTAGTAAGTGTCTCAGGTTAGATTTGAACTCAGGTCTTCCTGACTCCAAGCCCAGCACTTGATCTACCACTCCATCTAGCTGCCAAGGAGGAAATAGGATTTGCCCAAGGTCACAGTTAAATAACTGAGTTTCCCCAGATCTCCTGACTCCAAGGCAGGGCTCTTTACAATGTATCAGGATAATCTACATAGAGACCTTAGAGATTATGTTGTCCAGTTCCCCATTTGTAAGTGAGGAAACTGAGGTGCACCCAAGCAGTTAATGTTAGATTCTGGGATTTGACCCAGAATCATAGAATTTGAGAGATTTGGTTTGTTGGTGTCCAACTCGTACAAAATGGAATCCCCACTAGAACAAAGCTGACAAGGCCAGCCTCTGCTTGGAGACCCCCAAGGAGGGAGAACCTCTCAAGGCAGCCCCTTCCTATTGTGAATGGTCTGATCGTTAGAAAGTTTCTCTTGACACCAAATCGAAATTTGTCTTTCTTTAAATTCCATTCTGTTCCTTTGTTCTCCCCTGTGAAACCAAAAAAAGAATAAATCCGTGTTCTCATGGGAATCCTTCAGATACTTGAAAGATAGCTATATGTCCTGCCTGAGTCTTCCCTTCTCCATGGAGTCACATGTCCAATAACTCCAAGGACAAACCAGTCCTCCTGTGACATGAACTGAAGACCCTCCACCATGTTGGTGACCCTCTTCTGGACACTCTCCAGTTTGTTAAACTGTGTTGCCCAGAACTGAGCACCACTATCCAGTTGAGGTCTGATGAGGACAGTGGAGAGTGGGAATATCACCATCCTATTCCTGGAAGTTAGGTTCCCCTCTTAATGCAGCCAACTTCAACTCCAGCATCAGTAATCACAAGAACCTGAGAAAGAATCTAGGATAGGTGTTCTTCTACTGAATGTACAGATAGGGAAATAGAGGCCCAGAAAAGCTAAGAGCTGGAGATCACACAGCAGTGTCACGGCCAGGTAGGGCTAGAGCCCAGGTCCCCAAACTCCCACTAACAATCCATCCTCTTTTTAGACTATTGGAGACTGTCAACTGTACCTCCCTTCATGGTCAACCATATCCCATGGACCCTCTTAAGTCTAACCATTCTGTACAGAGTCTAAGACCCATCCGGACTCCCTGGCTTTTGGGGTCTTGACAATGCAGCAGAATGGACTTTCCTGGGGTCTTTTCCTGACTTGTCTCATTATGCTGGATTAGTTTTTTCATCTCTACTGACTTTCCTTCATGTTAGACTTCGACCTGCTTGATACAGAATTCCTATTCTGAGCGTAAGAGTGTTTCCTGCTCTCTTGGGATTTCTGTGATAATAAAAAACAAATAAACAACCAGGAAAATGAATGAACATGGAATGGAAATGCAGGTGTGATGGGGCAGCTCAGTGTGGTTAATCCAATCCTTAGTCTGAAAAGACACGAGTCTTCTTGTACATTTTCCCCTGGGATGGGAAGGATCATATTACTCCTCTATCCAAAAACCTTCAAAAGTTCCCTGTTGCCTCTAGAATGAAACACAAAAGTCTCATCCTCATATGTAAAACCAACTGACTCCTGTCTCTTTTTCAAGTCTTATTTTAGATAACTCAATCTCTGTGTGTTCTAGAGGAATTTCCCTTACACTGCCCCCATCAGATGATACGGTTAGTGTAACTTATTCCTTCTCCAGGAAAGAAGACTCGCAGAGTCTACCAAAGATACTCCCCAGCTCACCATCCCCTCAACAGTCAAAAATCTAATATCTAACTTCCTATTGTGGTTTCAGCTCCTTTCCTTTGATCACATCCTCTAGGGAGCTCTCCAAACTCTGAAGATAGTCCAGAGGCTTGATTCAATTTGACAAGCATTTAATAAGCATCTATTATATGCCAGGCCACTGTACAAAAAATGAAACAGTCTTTGTCCTCAAGAAGATGACATTCTGCTGGGGGTGAGGGAAACAACTTGCTTGCTGATAAGTAAGTGCAAAAGATTTTAAGAGCAAGAGGATGTTAACAATCAGAAAAGCCTGGGAGAAGAGGTGCCAGCAATCTGAAGTTTTGAAGGAGGTTAGGGATTCCAAGTGACAGAAGTGGGGAGGGAGGCATGAAAGATGGCCTGTACAAAGGCAGAGAGGTGAGAGATAGAACATGGTACGTAGGGAGAAGTAAATTGACCAGTTTGACTGGAACATAGAGTGCATAGGGGTGGGGAAGAAGTATTGTGAACCACTCTGAAAAGACAGATGTGGAGCCAGACTAGGAAGAATTAAAATTTTACTTATAAAGAGGAGTTTGTATTTTATCCTTAATAGGCAATAGGGAGCTACTGAAGTTTCTTGAGCAGGGTAGTAATATGGTCAGATTTATGTTTTCAAAATATCAATTTGGCAAGTAGAAGACAAATTGGAGAGGGGAGGGACTATAGTTGGGAGTCCAATTATCAGACTGTTGAAATTGTCCAGGTAATAGGTGATAAGGACCTGAATGAGGATGGTACTTACATGAGTGTAGAGAAAGGGATGGGTCTAAGAGATATGTGTCTAGACTCAATAAGACTTGGCAGCTCATTAGATCATGAAGGGTGGGTGGTTGAGGGAGAGGGAAGAGTTAGGGAAGCCTTCTAGATTACCTCAAACCTGCAAGTTAGATCAGGATGGATCTCATAACCCCATAGAAGAAATCCTGGCACTTTACTTCTCTCTCCCCCTGTGAATAATACTACCTTCCTGGGGATTATCTGGCTTGGGAAGAAAGGTAACATCTTTGATGAGGCAAAGAGCTGAGGATGAGGGAAAGTTGCAGATCCAGTAAAGGTGTCTTTATTTCATGGGACTTGTCCCTCTCTGAAAGGATGCTGGACTTGAGTGAGTAAACATGGTTCTAACTCCCTCTTTAGGCATTTATTGTCTGTGTGACCATGAGCAAGTCATATAATCTCTGAGTCTCAATGGTTTCACCTGTATAATGGGGATGATACCTACCACATAGTACAAATCAACACCTTCTCTGCACTTTGTAGTCTTACCGATCATTGAGAGTTTTAGTGACTTTCCAAGGTCCCATGTCCAGTGTGAGTCAGAGGCCAAACTTGGACCCTATTCTTCTTGACTTTAAGGCTGCCTCTCATGACTACTATCATTTGTTATTAATGTTATCTTCCTATAGGGTGCGCCTGGATCCTTTTCAGAGACAGTGTACAAGTGGAAGGAATATCGCCTGAAGTGTGAGCAATTTATGCGAGAAACGCCTCTCCCAGCCACAGGTGAGCATCACCATGGTCAATCTGTGGTCTCCATCTTTGAGGAGACACACATGGATTTGACCTTCCTCCCACACTCCACTCCACTGCTGCCCCAAGCAGACTCTCCCTTTCTCCTGATCCTACTCCACCAAATAACACCCTGTCTTGAATGTTCTGTTAAGGAAAAACCTTGAGCTGATTTCTGGGAGTTACAGAGAAATAGGAGCATAGAATCCAGAGCAAGAAGGGAACCTTGGAGATCATCTAATCCAATGGCTTCATTATAGAGATGAGCAAATAGAGATGTGGAGAGAGGAAGTGATTAACCCAAGGTCGGAAAGATAGCAAGTACAATACTCAGGCTCAAAACTAGGTTTTCTGAATCCAAATCTAGTACTCTTTCTACTGCATTATGCTACTTCTCAGAATCCTCCCCCCATTCAGGTCCAGCACAGATGTCTCCTCCTCAGATCAGAAATCTTCCCACTCCCCAATCCATCCCATAAAATGACCAATCCCCCCTTGGAATGCTCAACTTCTCTAAACACTTTGTACCTCTTCTGTGTGCTTATCACTGTGTGATTTGTGTCATACTTATTTTAGTTCAAATTTTATCCATTCTGCCTGATTGGAAGCTCTTCTGGAGCAAGGACTATGTCTTATTCTCCTTGGGGATTCTCCTCACCACTTAATATAGGCACTTGCATATAGTAGGGACTTGGCAAATATGGAATAGGTGGATAAATGAATGAATGAGAGGAAAGGCAGTGGAGCTGAGTGGAAAGAATGATGACCTGGGTTTAAATCTTGACTGCTCCATATAACATTTCTTCAGTTGGATCTCAGCTTCCCCATCTGTAAAATGATAGGGCTGAACGAGATGACTTCCAAGATTGCTTCCAGATCTGAATAAAAGAATGCAGTTGGGAGTCCTTCAGCAGAGGAATGGAATGATGTAAACAGTATTCTAGGAAGATTAATCTGACAGAGACATTCAGACAGAAAGGGAATCCTGTTAAGAGGCTGTTCCTGAACCTCAGGCATAAGAAGATGAGAACCTGGAACTGGGGTTGGTCTTATTTTTACAGGAATCACAGATTTGGAAGGTATCTCAGATGTCATTTCATTCCACCTGAATGGGAATCCCTCCAGACTGGGAAGATGGCACAGATTGGGATGAGTGGGCACTGAAACGGGGAGAGTAGAGAGGAAGCCGCAGTTGAGCATGAGCCATTCCTGACTATGGATATGTTAATGTCAGAGATGTCTGTATGTGTACGCTGTAGAGTTCAAGGAAATCCCAGTTTGGGAGTCCAGGGAAGGCAGTAAACATGGAAGAGGGTAGGGGAGATGAGGCACATGACCCAGGACCCTGGAAAAGGAAGGGATTGGCTTTTCATTTCTTTCTCTTTTGGAAAATGAGAGGACATAAAGTAGACTGGGGATGGCACTTAACCTCACAAATCCCAGAGAAACTAAGAATTAGAGTTAAAACTCAGAGCTCTGACCTGAGCAAGGAGTTAGGGGAGGGCGACTGTGAAGTACTGAACCCTTGATAGGGAACTTCCCCCTACTCCTATCTTCATCTAACTAGAAATGTTCTCCATTCTTTCTACTCAGGAGACCTATTTTGCAACCGGACCTTTGATAACTATACCTGTTGGCCAGATGGACTCCCTGGGACCTATGTCAATGTCAGCTGCCCCTGGTACCTTCCCTGGGCCAGTAGTGGTAAGAACAGTCCTGCCCCATCGCCTTCTGCTGTGGATGGGTCTCTGGATATGGGGTTGGGGGAGAGTGTTGGGAACTCAATGTGCCAACGGAAACAGAGCCCAGAGGCTCTCTACCCTCAAGTCTAGGTAGTTTGACTATACTCCTGCAGTTCTTACACCCTATACCCCATCCCTGAATACTGCTTATCATCCTACCCCCATCCTTCAGGTCTGTGTGCCTGGGACTGATATTATTTGTGCAGCTTCTCATCATTCACCAATCTCTGTTCCTTTATCCCTCAATCCTCTGAGTCAGCCACCTAACAAAACAACCAGAAGAATGCAAGGATGCATTTTTCTTCCTCTCTCATCTTCCCTTCTCTTTTCCCCACTCCCCTTTCTACTATTCTCTTCTCTGTCCTATTTTTATCCTTCTCCCTTTTCCCCTTTCCTTCCCCTTCTCTTCTTCCTTCTCTGTCTTTTCTGTTCTTCCCCAATCCCTCCCATATTCTCCTGGAGCCTTCTTCCTGGCTGTGGATCATCCATTTCCCTGTTTCTCCCTATTTCCCACCCTTCCATGGGAATATATTCAGCATGGGGTGACTTGCTCTTTGTGCTCTCTTTCCTGCCCCCACCCCCAAAGTGCTTGCATCATTAGCAAGCCATGGGAGGCAAGGCTTCCTTGGATAGCTGGGTTGATTATCTTTATACCCTAATTGGAGGTGGCGGTAGGAAGGGCTAAGGTCTCATGATGAGAATTTCCTTCTCTTTTTTTTGTGGTCCCACGATTGACTTGACCCCCCCCCATCTATTCCTTCCTTAGTTCCTATCTGTACCGACCTCTTTCTGTTCTTTTCCTCTCTCCTACAGCCATATCCAAATATATCACCCCACACAATACACCCCATACCCTCTGCCTGACACACACGCGCACACACACACACACACACACACACACATACATTAGAGACACTAGTTCATTGAAATTCTGTTTTTAATCTGCTATTTTCAAGTGATTTATCTCACCTGGATTCAATCATGGACCCTTGAGATTGACCACCCTAGTACTCTAGCAAGTACCAGAGCAGAAACCCCCTAAGCTTTGGTGGGAGAAGACAAGGCATGAGGACACATTCTGGTTTCTGTGTTGTGCACTTGAGGGTCAAAGGATCCCATGTCTGCCACTTACCAGCTAGGTGACCTTGTGTTAATCATTTAACCTCTCTGGGTCTCAATTTCCTCATCTGTAAAATGGGAGCAGGGCTAAAGGACCAGCTAGTTCTGAGGTCCATTCCAATTCTAAGCCTATAATCTTATGATGAATAAGGAAAGTTTATTTCAAAGGTCATCCCCACCCATCCCCCAGCTTCTGTGGCAACCTCTCTTACTTGTAGCACTGGGGAGGAGGGTGAAGTACTGAGCCAGGAATTATCATGTCCTGGGAAAAGAAGGAGTACCTTGTCCTGGGTCTGTCTTTTCTCAGAGTGGTGGAAGAGAATAGTGATGTCCTGGCTTGCTGGCAGGAAGAATGGGGATTAGCTCCCCAAGATTAAATTGGGTGCCGAGGTAGTCTGGGGAAGGCAGACAAGCACACTGGTGGTAAGTGGCCACCCACGCCTGCCTCTTTGTACTAAACACCTACCTTCTCTGGCCTAGCTTGATTTAGAGCTGATGGTTTAGGAGCAGAGGGCTGGCCAATGGTTGTCACTGGTATAATTCATTACCCATCATACCTCCTCTGGGGCCTGGCATTTCCTAGGGAAATGGTTCTATAGGCTCCCAGAGACAGAGAAGATATCTAGAGGGATGTACTCCTGCAGCCTCCAAACCATTCCCTGTGGTGAAGTTTGGGGGGAAGATCTTTGCCAAGAGCACTGCAATTTTGAAATAAAGTCCTAAGTTTCTGGGAAGAAAGCAGGATCTGTTTAGGGACAAGGAAAGTTACTCTTTCACAGGGAGACTTGCTCCGTAACTGGCCAGGCTATGGGGCAGAATACCTGGGGACTCAGACCTCTGGGGAAAGAACAAGTCACTGTCTCCCAGGGCAGGCTCATCACCCAGCTACATGGGTCCCTCAAGTGGAAGTTGCTGCCCTGGACTTAGTCGCCAATGATGAACTGAAATGGATTCCATTTTGCCCCATATAATAGTGCCCAGGCTGCATTAAGTGAAGTCATGAAGGTTAAGATGCATTTATTATTCATCAATTATGTATTTATTATATGTTATATTAATTATTTATTAACTTATTCAATATTTAGTCTTCTTGACTGTTCAGATCTGTGTAGTCACTGAGAAGTTTGGATAAGGGAGAGGAGGCACCTATAACCCTGATCCTTGAGTTTCAGTTGTCATTAAGGAGATAAAATAATTTACTTGAAATTTCATCATTTAAAGAAACATCCCTTAGGCATACAGAACATACAAAGAACATTTTCCTGTCAAACATCAAGATTCTGCAGAATTATTTCCTTTATATTCAAGGGTTTGTAACCCATGTGAGCCTATAACAGTACAGCCTAGAGAATATGAATGAAGTTAGTGGCTAGTCTGGGAAAGCTTCTTGAAGGTACTCAGGGCACCTCAAGATGCTAGTTCTCATCTGGCTTTCCCACTTTTCCCCACTGGTGAGTAACTAAAAAGGCTTCCAGCAGCAGCAGCAAAAAGCACAGAGGTTAAACCTCATTATAATCAGAATTTCTACCGCATAACTTGGTGGATGGGAGTAGGGTGTGATAGCCTTCTTCCACTTGCAGTGGGTTCTATGTCCAGAGAGGGCCTAGAGAATGGGCACCCTGCCCCATCTAGCTTCTCCCTGACCCCCCAATGCCCCACAAGTAAGAAAGGAATAGTAATACTCTGGTTTTTTGGTAGAAGAGTAGGAATTAACTCCCTGTGTGGGAGTAGGAGGGCATTTAAGTGCCAAAGTGGATAGAGTGACAGGCTTGGAAGACTCATCTTCCTGAGTTCAAACCTGGCCTCAGACACTAACTAGCTATGGGACCCTGGGCAAGTCACTTCACCTTCTTTGCCTCAGTTTCCTCATCAATAAAATGAGTTGGAGAAGGAAATGGCAAATTGCTCATACCAGCATCTTTGCCAAGAAAACCGAAATGGGGTCATGAAGAATCAGACACAACTAAAAAATGACTAAACAAGGGGAGTAGGAATGTTGAGGAGAAGGGCAGAGATACATCTAAACTAGCAGCACTTGGGTAAGATTTCGCCACACTCAGGCTATCCATAGCATTGGTGTATGGCATATTAGGAAGAGAAGTGGATTTGGAGTCAAAAGTTCTGGGTTCAAATCCTGATACTTATAGCTTGAAGGCCCTGAGGTGAATCCTTTCACATCTACTAAATAAGGGTATTCAATCAGATCAGAGATGGGGAACCTGCAGCCTCGAGACCACATGTAGCCCTCTAGGTCCTGAAGTGTAGCTTTTTGATTGAATCCAAACTTCACGGAACAAATCCCCTTAATAAAAGGATTTGGCTTCTAAAACTTGGACTCAATCAAAAGGCCACACCCAAGGACCTATAATAGGCTACATGTAACTTGGAGTCCAGAGGTTCCCCATCCCTGGACCAGATGATCTCTGAGAACCGTTCTGCCTACAATTTAATCAATGTAAATGAAAATAACATCTCAGTCTACATGGCGCTTGTTCATATGTCCCTAAATGTTCCATTTCTTTGCAAACATTAAAAAAGCTATATAAATGCGGTAGACCTAAGACAAATCTCAACCTATTTTCCTCTATGAACCTGAGTTTCCTCATCTATAAAATGGGTGTGAAGGATACTTGCCCTGACTACCTCCTGGGGCTAGTGTGAAGTCATTTTCAGTTGGCTCTAACTCTTGGTGACCCCAGTTGGGGTTTTCTTGACAAAGACACTGGAGGGGTTTGTCATTTCCTTCTCTAGCTCATTTGACAGATAAGGAAACTGAGACAAACGAGGTTAAGTGACTTGCCCAGGGTGACACAGCTGGTTAAGTGTCTGAAGCTGGATTTGAATTCACAAAGACCAGCCTTTGAGACTCCAATCCCTGTACATTATCCACTTCTACTACCTATAGCCTCAGGGCTAGTGTGAAGATGGTGTCTCAAACATGTGAACTGCTACCTGTAATTGTGTCAGAGCCTGGGGAGTTTCCCAATCTTTTTTTGTCTTCTCAGTGCTTCAGGCCATGTGGAAGCATGATCTTAAAAATGGATATCAAAAATTCCCCTTTTCTGTGAACTCAAAGCCCCCTTTTCTTCCCTGTACTTGATTCCCCTAAACCCAATAGTCTTTCTTTCCTCTCTGCTGCCAACTGCCCAGAGGTTCAGGGTAAGGACTTCAGGTTGGTCTTCACCTCTCCAGCTACCAGAAGCCCAACCCAAGAGCAACCTATCCTCACTCAGCCTCTAATCCATCCCTAACTCTGCCTCCCTCTCCTAGGCTCCATCCATCACCTTTAATTTTATTTGAGCAGGAAATAGGCCCTCACGGTGGCTGGTTGATGAACGAACAGAGTTTTATTGCTTTCTCCATGAAGCTAATGACAGTCGTCGCGCACCCCTGCCAGCCGCCACCTGGCTCAAAGGACTCTGCTTTCTGACATTCAGAATCACCCAAGACTACGGCCTTCCCCACCCCCCACCCCATTCCCCTACTGAGTTAGGGACCCATAGAAGGAAAGTGCTCCATCAGCATAATTGCCTTTACCACCCAGACAGCTCCCTGTTCCAGGAGCTAATGAAGCAGGAGGAATTAACCTGCAATGAGAAAATCTTGCACAATAGACTTGGGATGGGGCAGAGGGAGATTAGGAAGGGACAGGAGGAAGCTAGTAGGGTCTTGATCCTTGAACCTGACCCGTGAATCCAGAGCTGGTGGATCTTCTTAGTTTTTCCTAAAGTCACAGTCAGACATATGTATAATAACACATCAATGGATCTGTGATCTCACAGATACAGACTTTTCCTCTATTGGTATAGGGAGCAACTCATCTATATCTTCTCAGTTTTCGTGATGCTTGTTCATATGTTCCCCTAAATGTTCCAGTCAACTTGATAGAAGTTTTCTTCTGGGTCTGTTGACAATGGTGGACACCAATAGTTCAGGTCTATGCATGTCTATAGGTTATGACCTATACCTTGTACATGACCAGCTCACCTTCTTTTCTGGTGATATATCTCTCTAGTAACAGGGCAGGCTTCCTTTCTCCTATCTAGTTCTTCACTGGTGGTGATATGTTACAGTCTACACACGTTTACAATGCTACCTTTCATTGCCTTTTGGGTGATGCCTGACTTTAATTCAAGTGAGGTACAAAACAAGAAGCCCTATGGTTGCCAAAGGCAAGTTACCATTGTCATGGAGGACATAGTACAGAGTTTAATAATAACAGCTAGCATTTATATAGTACCTACTAGAGGCTAACTGCTTTAAAACAATTTAAAGTATTTTTTAGATTTGATTTAAATATTTATTGTTTTATAAATATTTTAATTATAGTTTAACATAAATTTAAATAATTTAAAAATATTATCTCATATATCTCAGCTATTATAATCCCCATTTTATAATTGAAGAAAATAAGGAAGACCAGAGATTAAGTGACTTGCTCAGGGTCATATAGCTAGTAAGGGTTTAAAGCTGAATTTGAACTCAGATCTCTCCTGATTCTAAGGCCCCCTTGCTACCTCACTCCTTTGATTAAGGTAAACCTATCCAAAATCATCCCATTAAGACTCAACAATACCTATATGAAGTTGAATTTGCCTCCTTGTGTTGGATCTGTCCTTGGTCCTGTGCTGTCAGCCTTTTTAATCAGTGACTGCGATGATGCCCATAGAGAAACAAACCTGTAAATTTGCCCATGAGTCAGGATTGGAAGGGATAGCTGACTGGTACACAGAATGTCAAGCACTGAGTCAGAATCCTAGTGATCCAGTGGCTAGAGCACTAAGCTTAGAGCCAAGGAGACTCTAAACTAGATCTGAAAGAGCCCTTTGAAGTATCCAGTTCAACCCCCTCCTCATTCTACAGATGAGCCCAAGGAGATCAGGTGGTTTGCTCATGGTCTTACAGATGTTCATGTTCAGTTATTTTCAGTCATGTCAGACTCCTCCAACCTCATTCAGAGTTTTCCTGGCAAAGGTACTAGAATGGTTTGCCATTTCCTTCTCCAGCCCATTTTACAGATGAGGAAACTGTGGCAAACAGAGTGAAGTGACTTGCCCAGAGTCACCCAGCTAGTAAGTGTGAGGTAGGATTTGGACTCAGGAAGATGGGTCTTCCTGACACCAGGCCTGGCACTCTATCCACTTCTCTACCTAGCTGCCCATTCTACAGATGAAGAAACTGAAATCCAAAGAGATTAGGTAACTTGCTCAAGGTCATGTAGCCAAGAGGCGAAAAAACCAGGATTCCAACCCAAGTCCAATGACTTCACTATATCGTGCTACTGCTCACACCCAGTCATTAGTCACTAAGTCTAACAGTTTCATTCCCACAACATCTCTTGACTCCGTCCCTTTCTCTCTAGCCTCACTGTATCATGGCACAATAGAGAGAGCAATGAATTTGTGGTCAGAATTGGAACCTGGTCTTGAGACTTGTCAACTCTGTGAGGCAGCTGGTGGTGCAATAGATAGAATGCTCCGCCTGGTAAGACTTGAGTTTAAATCTGGCCTCAAACTTAACTCACTGTGTGACCCTGGGCAAGTCACCTACCCTCTGTTTGCCTCAGTTATCCAAACTGTAAAAGGGGTATAATAATGGCGCCTCCCTCCAGGGTTGTGAGGATTAAAGGAGATTATATTTGAGAAGCGCTTAGCGCAAAGTCTGGCACATACGGTAGTTGCTGTATAAATGCTTATTCCCTTCCCCTTGATGAGTCTTCCTACTTTCAATCTGTTCTTCATACAATGACTAGAATAATTTTTCTTCAGTACTAACTAACGTGGGCATGCCACTCTACTGCTCAAAGATCTTCCCTAGCTCCCTATTGTTTACTGACTAAAAGGAAAAGTCCCTTACCTGGCATTCAAAAATCCTCCATAATTTGTTGTCCTATTTGCCTAGCCTCATATTATATTACTGTATCCCATAAACTCCAAGATCTAGTCAAATGGGACTACCCTCAGACCCTATTCCCCTAACACAACACCCAATATCTGTTGGGATTTTTTGTCTAGTTTTCAATGACTGGGACATTCTCCTCTTCTTGGCTTGCTAAATTTCTACTCATTCTTTAAAGACCAGCTCAAATACTTTTTCTGATCCTCCAATTAGTAGCTACCTCCCTCCTTGGATCTCACAGGGAGATTTTACTTTTACTTTTTTTTTTTTGCACAGGGTGGTAGAGACAAGCGAGTCAGATTTCACTGAATTGGGGACTCTCATTAAGGAAACTCCCTCTACTGATACAGATTGGTACCAACACTGGCTAAACTTGCCTGGGGCTCTGAAGTTTTAATAGTCAAACAATCAGCATTTGTCAGAGGCAGAACTGATCCCAGGTATCCACAATATTATATTCCCTTTGTATCTGATTCCCCGTAACATCATGTACTAGCAATAGTTACTAGGATTTGTGTCATATTCCCCTGCTGGACTGAAGACAGACCCTTACCTATAATTTGCATCTTCCCCAGTTTCTAACATAGTGCTTAGATTTGTAGAATGAATGAATAAATTTCTTAAAATATTAAATAAAGTAAAAAGATAATCTTTAGTCCCATCCAGAGTTATTCTGAATTCAGAACTGGTATAGCCACAATGAATGACTTTGTGTTTATTTGTATTTGCTAATGTCCTATAAACCTCTTTCTTGGTGGTATGTTCCTGGTTTTTCCTTCTAAAAGAGAGCTTCCCAAGGAAACTGTAGATTGAGTCTCCCCAAAATAAAGCATTCAGAATCCTGTTGCCTGAAGAATTCAGTGTAAAGAGTCCTGCCTCATCTCCATGGTGGGCTCCAGTAAGACCTTAACACACTGATCACCATGGTATTAGAGTGAGAAGTCACCTTGTCCACTTGTACCTATAGAGAAATCCTCCTACAACATGACCAATAAAGTGTCACCAGTCTCAGCCTGAACATGCTAATTGAGGGGGAGACCTCTACTTCCTAAGGCTCCCCATTCTACTTCTGAATCATTTGGACCATTAGGATTTTTTTTTGTTTACGTTGAGTCTCCCTGCAATTCCTACACCTTCATCACTCCTTGTTTTGCCCTCTGAGACTAAGCAGAACTAATCTAATCCCTCTTCCAAATATTTGAACCCATCTATCACATCCCCTCTAAGTCTTTATATTCCAGGCCAAACTCTACCAGTTCCTTCAACCAATCCTTATATGGAGTGGTCTTGGGGCCCCTCACCACTCTCTTTGCCCTATACAGGAGGACTCCTTCAGACTTTCTAAGCTTTTCTGAAGTGTAGCACCATCCAGATGTGATGTAAGCAGGGAAGAATTCAGTGAGGGTACCACACCATAGCCTAAGATTTTGGTTTTTTGAATTAGCTTTTCTGACTGGCACATGACATATTAAATGCCCAGAACTTTTTGATAGGAATCATTGTCTAGCCTCCCCCACCACATCCCTCCCCAACACCCCATCTTATGTTTGTGAAAATGATTTCT
This sequence comes from Potorous gilbertii, assembly GCA_028658325.1. Lineage (NCBI taxonomy): Eukaryota > Metazoa > Chordata > Mammalia > Diprotodontia > Potoroidae > Potorous > Potorous gilbertii. The sequence continues at coordinate 318,998,933 of CM053770.1, forward strand.
TGAATACAGGTGAAGGACTTTACTTATATCTCTTTTCAATTTCATCTTATTAAACTGGGTTGATTCTTCTGGCTTGTCAAGATCTATTAGGAAGGAAGGAAGGAAAGAAGGAAGGAAGGAAGGAAGGAACAGAGGGAGGGAGAAAGAAACAGAGGGAGGGAGGAAGAAACAGAGGGAGGGAAGAAGGAAGTAAGGAAAAGAGAGAAGGAAAGAAACATTTATTAAGTACCTACCATGTGTTTAATATTGATATCATGATCTCATGTGACTTGTTAGTATGTTGTAGAAGGATAAAATAAAACCCTAATTTTTTTTTTTTTTAGAAAAAGAGTTAATGGTGCTATCACAAGCAAAAAAAAAAAAAGTAAAGTCAGAAGGAGCAACAAATTATGGGGAGAAAATAATAAGTTTAGTTTGGAAATGCTGAAGTTGCTATGCCCCTGGGACGAGTCAGCTCCTTGAAGGCAGGCACTGTTTGAATTCTGTTTTCTTGTCCCTGTCACCTTGCATAGTGTATGGCACAGAGAGACATTTAATAAATTCTTGTATAATGGTTAATGGATGTAAGCTCCCTGAAGGCAAGGACCATTTCATTTTGGTCATTTATCACGCGGTGCTTACCTAGTACAATGAATGAACATAGAAAGTGCCTGATGAACTCTTGTTGACTGATATTCAAGTAGAAAGGCTGTTTGGACCATTTGAGATGTTGGTCTAGCCCTCATCAAAGGTGCTGGAACTCTGTGTATAGACTTGAGACTCTTCTTTAACAGTAACAATAGTAGCAGTAGTGATGGTCACATTTATATAGCACCTACTATGTGTCAGGAACTGTGCTGAATGCTTTACCAATATTATTTGAGAGTCACAGCAGCCCTGGGAGGTAGACACTGTTATTATTCCTATTTTACAGATTAGGGAAATGAGGCAAAGAGAAGTTAAGTAATATCCTCAAGATCACACAGCTAGTAAGTATGTGGGGCCAGATTTAAAGTCATACTGTGTCTTCTAGCTTCCTCTTTATAGATATAGTAATGGAGAGTTGTCATGAGGAAGAAAGGAAAGAGAAGGGGATTGAGGGAAGGTCATCGAGGAGCTATCCACACTGAAGAGTGAGAAAGAGTATTAGAAGCCGGGGGAGGAATCAGGGGAGGAGTTAAAGAAGTAGGAACAGAACCAGGAAAATGGGGCATCTCTGAAGCCCAGGGAGCTGAGAAACTATCCAGAAAACAGCCCCAGTATCAATCAAGTTGTATGACTAGATTGTGCAAAGGATTTTATATCTGTTTGCCTCAGTTTCCTCATCTCTAGAGTGAAAAGGTTGGATTTTGGCCTTCCACAGGTCTAAATCTTTGATACTCTAAAGTGTAGAGGTAGGGTTGAGAGAAGAAGAGAAAAGGCTTGAAAAAAATCATGGAGGCCAAGAATCAGTAAAGGTAGAAAAGGATTGTGTTGAGTGGCAACATGGACCCAACTGAGGTTCCATAACATAAACTTATAGTGGGTGAAGTGAGTTTGGTGTCCTGATTTTCTGCCCAGCAATACTGGATTAGGAATAGAGAAATCAGATAGTGAAGGGAACTAAGGTTGGGAAATTTGTGGATAGGAAATAGCAGAAAGTGGGGCAGAAGGGTAAGGGTCTGGAGGAAGGTGTCAATGGCAGTAACTAATGAAACATTCTAGGAGTGGGTGATGGTGCCAAAGCTAGACATGAAATCAGAATGCAGAAAGTTGTCCAGAATAGGGGGAGTCTTTAACCTGGGGTCTGTAAAAAAATTTTTTAATATGCATTTTGATCACTGTGTTTCAGTATATAATATGTTTCCTTTGTATGCTTTTAAAAACATTATTCTATGATGTAGCCTGAATTCTGGTCTGAGAAAGTGTCTATAGGTTTCATCAGCATGTGAAAGGCGTTCATGAAACAAAGAAGGTTAAGAACCCCTTGATCTAGAAGAATTAGAATGAATGAGAATGAATTATAGGACCAGAGGTCATCATAAGGGGAAATGGTAAATTAAGTATTTGAGAGTAGTGCTTTGGAGTCAAAAGTTGTTTTTCAGTTGTATCCAACTCTTAGTGACTCCATGGACCATACCATCCATGGATTTTTCTTGGCAAAGGTACTAGCATGGTTTGCCATTTCCTTTTCCAGTGGATTAAGGCAAATAGAGGTGAAGTGACTTGCCCAAGGTCTGACAACTAGTAAATGTCCGAGTCCTCGGGTCTTCCTGACTCCAGGTCCTATCCACTAAGCCACCTACCTGCCTCCTTGGAGTTGGGGGACCTGGATTCAAATCCTATATGCACCTTGTCTTTGGATCTATAGGGCCTAGCACAGTGCCTGGAAGTTGTGGAGCTTAATTAATGCTTGCTTGCTAGATTAATTTATTGATTTGTGGCCTGAGCAAATCATTTAATCCCTCTTAGTCTCAATTACATTATCTATAAAAGAGGTTGGACTAGGTAAGCTAGGTCCCTTCTAGTTCTAAATGCACAATTCAATGAATTATAATCCTCTAATTCTATAAAAAGTAGAAAGGAGGGTATGGTTAGAGGAGAAATGATAAGAATTTTGGAGAGGGGGCAATTCTGAGAGACGGTGAGGAGGTCTGTGATGTAAGCATGGCAATATGTGACTGACATGGGTAAAAATGTGAAGGATGGGGGGGAAAGGGAGAGAGGAGAAAGATACTAGACCTGTGATTTTATTGGTGATGGGAATTCCTGATGCGGGACTTCCTTCTACTCAAGAAGGTTGGTAATTGCTGTGTAAAATATCCTTAGAGAATTGCCAGGAGCAGAGAGTCTTGCACGGGTCCATAAACTTTCTATGTCGTTCAGTCCTTTTTTCAGTAATGTCTAATTCTTCATGACCCCATATGGAGTTTTCTTGTCAAAGATACTGGAGTGATTTGCCATTTCCTTTAGCTTATTTTACAGATGAAGAAACTGAGGCAAACAGGGCAAAATGACTGACCCAGGGTCAACTAGCTAGTAAGTATCTGAGGCCAGATTTGAACTCATGTCTATCTAACTCCAACTGCTCTCTATCCACTGCACCATCTTAGCTAGCATATGACATGCCAAGTCTCCCCAACATTCCCAATTATTTTCATCCAGAACCCTTTGCTTTTCAGTAAATCTTCCTATATGTCCTATCTATGCAAAAGAGAGAAATACTGTAGTTTACCATTTATATGCATATAAGAAATTATAAAACTTTATTTGGCATATAATATTTTTTAGCATCATAAAGTCTTAAATGTTCATCAGAACACAGTCAAATAAATTAGCAAGGCCCTTGATTCTGTTTCCTGTCAGTTGCCAACAATTTTATTCTTGGTATATTTTGTGAAAGAGATTACTCCCATATCATATCCAGTTCAATTTTTTTCTGGCTTTGGATTTGATGGAGAACAGCACTGAGAATCTTGAATCATGGAGGTAAATTGTTGTAAACGGAATTAGAGTCTTGTAAGCCAGTTTAGTTAGAATGGGCATTCTTTAAGCATTCTACACTACTTTTACAAGCACACAAAAAAATTTAATTTCATTGCTTGAAAATCAATGCAGAGTTTCTGGTTCTTGTAAAGATCAATTAGTTTTGTCTTTCACTACATTGTTATTGCTGATTTTTTTTTTCTAACTTCATTTGAAAAAAGGTGTTGTAGCCAAATCTCATCATTTGTAGAGGAACAGTGAGTGGAAAATTCTGGATTTGGGAGTCTGGAAGACCTAAGTTCAATTCCCAATATGTGACCCTACTGCTCTGTGTCTCAACTTCTCTATCTGTAAAAATAAGGGAATTGCATCCTGTGGTCTCTAAGGTCCCTTCGAAGTCCGCAATCTGTGATTACATTCAACTCTCTCAAATTTTTTAGATTTATTATAAATGCTCCCTCCTTTTTCTCCCTCTATCACCACCTCCTCATCCTTTTTTTCTTTTCCAATCCTGTAATTTTTCATTAACACAACTATAATTAGTATAATTCCATAGAATAATATGGTTATTTGCCAAATATTCCCTATATTCCCACACCCCAATTTCTTATACCCCTTGAAGGGTGAGAATTTCTGCTTCAGTGCTCCCTTATCCAGATAAATAAGTATAAGTGAGTATCTGAGGCTGAATTGGAACTCAGGTCTTCCTAATTAGAGGAAGTACTTTATCCACTGTGCCAGGTAGGAGACAGAGTAAACAATGGAGAATGGAGACTGGGAAAAAAATTCCTTCCAAGAAATGACCTTTGAAGAAAGTCAGAGATTGAGTTTAAGAGATGGAAATGAGGAGGGAGAGCATTCCAGGCTTGGGGAACATCTCAGTGGTAAGCCAGATTTGGGTTAAAACCAGAAGATAAAAGGGATAATTAGTTGAAAAGGTCAAAGATACAAGGTAAGGAGTTCTTAACCTGGAGTAAATTCTTATGAACTATTGAAAAAAAAAGTCTGATAACTACATTTCAGCATCATTGGTTTCCTTCCTAATCCTGCATATTTTGTTTTTGCATTTAAAAACATTATTCTTAGAAGGGGCCCATTAGTATTTACTAATTTGACAAAGGGTCCACAACTCAGAGATGGTATATATTCTATACCTATGGTATAGAAGGAGTTTGCTGAGAGAAGAATGGGCATTCTAGAAGGAAACGTCTAATAAACTAGAGTGAGACTGGTGAGTTTACACAGCCTTGCCTCCCTTCAATTCAATTCATTTGCAAGTCAAGCTATCACCTTTCTGATATCATTGGTTCTTTTTGAGAATGAAGGACAAATTCACAACAACAATGTAATATACTACTAGACCATGAGAGAAGCAGATAGGAAGAAGCCCTGTAAGAAAATAGGAATGAAGTCACAAATAATGGATGTGCCTTTTGTATCTAAGGCAGAGCTAGGTGTTGGCAGTCAATGTGGGAGCCAATACAGATACAATGCTTTTGAGTTACATCAGCAGAGGCTAACCAGTGGAGAGATTGTTGAGCGGCTTCGATGTGGAATTTATTTCCATTGATGTTTGAGAAACAGTTTCTGTAAAGTCAGCTTTCCAGATGTGCTGGTGCCCAGGCTTCCAGAGCCAGGACCTGCAAGGAGCCAGTCTTCTGGGCTCTCAGAGGTCAATCCAGTAGAGACTGACGTCCTCTCAGCAAAGGTTTTGCAAAACAACTTAGTATAGCTATGAGATGCAAAGAGAGCTTTTAAACTGCATAAGAAGATGAACGTGGAAGTCCTCAAATACCAAAACGGCAGCCCTGTCACAAGCAGCTTGTATGCTAATTACAAATCAGTCTTTTTTCTTCATTAAAAAAAAGCTGGCTCCCTCCTGATCTTAAGGAGGTTTTGTTAGCCTTGCTCTAATTACTTGAAAGCTATAAAACCACTCTCATTTGAGGGGTTCTATAATTCAGACTTTTTTTCTGCCCATTTTTACTTGTTTCTCCTAGTTAATCTGAATTGGTGTTACTCCAACCCCACCCCCAAAATGAGTGCCAGTAATGTGAATTTAAGTTTTACTTGTGATTCTTGGTAGCAAGTACTTAAAAAAAAAAATCCACAGAGACCCTTTGGGTAGAGGAGCCCAAAGAATGAATCTCTAATAGTGGAATTTGAGATAAGGAAGGGAGAGAGTTCTGGCAATTTGGTACAAGAGGAAAGAGCATTGACTGGAGCCAGATGACCTGGATTCAAATCTAATGATAATTGCCTTTATGACCTTGGACAAGTCAGTTATCTGCTCCTAGCCTCAGTTTCCTCAACTGTATAATTAGGGGATTGGACTCGGTGGCCTCTGATATCCCTTCCAGCTCTGAGTAAAGATCCCCTGGAGAAGCTGCATTGCATAAGCTGGATGGAAAAAGGCAGTGGCCCAGCAAAAGCACCCCTCCTGCAAAATGACACCTGAAAATCATTTAACAGGGTTGGGGAGGATATGGGACCTTCCATCCCCCAATAAGAGGTCAGGTTTAAACTGCAAATATTCCTGAAGAGGCCACAGAAAAACTGGCATTTACCTTGACTCATCTTTTCCAAACCTGAAACTTGAAAATTTAACTAACTTTGAAACGTAAAACAATTTAACAAACTTACCTACTGTGTGCAAGGCATGGGAACAAGATTGAATTTCATGAGCATTAAGATCCTCTCTGCTTTAAGTTCTCCGACCTCTAAGGGGCTTCTGTGACAGATAGGAAGAAGATAAAGATAAAATGAAGCCAATCCCTGCTTTTAGGAAGCTTACCCTCTAACTGAGCAAAGAGAGATATGTAAGAAAATAGCCCTAGACAGAGGAAGTGACTCACCTGCGGTCACTTGACCTACCTAGTAAGCCACAGGACAAAATGAAGCCTAGTAAGGCTTATGGCCTTCCCATCTACAGAGCTGTGGTCAGCTGAGGGCTAACGCTGTGCTCAGACGGGGCTCAGGGGAACCTTACATTCACCTATTTGAATGTAAGTGTAGTGATGGCAGTATGTGTGTGTGTGTGTGTGTGTGTGTGTATGTGCCTGAGAGTGTGTGTGTGTGTGTGTGTGTGTGTCTGTTTAGATTGTGTGTAGTTATGTGGATATGTATTATGTATAAAAGTGTGCATTGTATGGGACTATATTGTAGTGTGTGCATGTGTATTGTGCTGTATGTCAATGTATTGTGTTGTATATATGTGTGCATAGGTATGTGTATGTGAGTGTATATATGTATATGTATAGGAGTATACATGTGTATGTGTATTGTATGTATGGGTATATGTGATTGCATGTATGTGTATGTATGTTTGTGAATATGTGTGTATTATGCATGTATTGTGTATGCAGGTGTGAATGTGTGAGTATGTATTTGTGTATTATTTGTATATGTGTGTATTATGTACATGCGTACTGTATTATATGTATATATATGTGTGTATGCATGTTTGAATGTATGAGTGTATATTTGTATGTTTTGTGTCTATGTGTGTATGGTATTGTATATACATATGTAGTGTATGTGACTGTATTATAGTGTATGTGTATTATGCTGTATATGGGTGTATTGTATTGTGTATGCGTGTTATAGTATGTATGTGTGTGAGTATATTATGCATGTAATGTGTTGTATATGTATTGGGTACATATATATGTGAATGCAGGTATGTGTGTGAGTATATATGTGTATAGGAGTGTGCATATGTTTGTGTATATGTGTATATGTGTGTGATTATGTATATATGTGTATGTGTGTTTGTATGTGTCTATGTGTGCATATATTATTTATTTGTATTGTGTATGCATGTGTGAGTGTATATATGTGTATGTGTGTGTTGTGTGTATATGTGTATATGATATTGTGTGAATGTGTGTAATGAGGTACAGAC
>CM053770.1:319006780-319063667 GCA_028658325.1 Potorous gilbertii
ATGCACTTCAGGAAGTTCACTTTGACAAGGGTGTTGAGGTGTAGGGGTGGGGGAAACCCAAAATTCAAAGGCAAAAGAATGAGTTCTGCCTTGAAAGAATTTGACTCAAGTCTTCTTTCAGTCAGACACTGGGTTTATTAAAGCACCAATTGAGTTGGGCAACATTTTAAGAATCCTCGCTTTGGTAGATGAGACTAACCCTTTCTATAGGGAAAAGATCTGTGGAAAGATTTGGATGGCAGTGGACAGTAGGCTGGGTGACTCAAATGTAACAGAGAATTGAAGGTTTGTCAAGGTACCACAAAGAAAGGTCAGTGGAAAGGATTACTGGGATGAGTCCGTGCCTCAGGCATGACCAGAGACTTGGTCATGTGGGAAAGTTCAGGGGCTGGGTTAAAAGTACAAAGTGGGGGAGGGTTCCAGAGACCATACCCCCCTCAAGGGGAGTGGAAAAGTAACTATGTTACGGAGAGAGACCAGTGAAATTTTGCACAGATGGTTACCTACAGGGGTCCAAGTGTAAAATCATGGGATAGGACCAGATGATTATAGCACCTACTACGTGCTAGACACTTTACAAATATTGTCTCAGTTGATTCTCATAACCACTCTGGAAGGTAGGTGCTATTATTATATTTTGTTGTTGAGTTATTTCAGTCATGTCTAACTCTTTGTGACCCCATTTGGGATTTTCTTGGCAAAAATACACTCATGAACCATGTCCTTTCCAGCTCATTATACAGATGAGGAAATCGAGGCAAACTGGGTTAAGCAACTTGACCAGGGTCACACATTTAGTAAGTATCTGAGGTTAGACTTGAACTCAGAACAGGAGTCTTTCTGATTCTAAGCCTAGCACTCTATCCATTGTACCCACTAGCTTCCCATTATTATATTTTTTAGTGGAGAAACCTGAGGCAGAGGTTAAGGGTAGCACAGTTAGTAAATATCTGAGGTTAAATTTGTACTCAGATCTGGAGCTTAGTGCTCTGCTGCACCATCTGACCACCTCAGGATCCAACTCTAGACCCATTATCCTATAATCCTAAATCACTTAATGGGCATCAGTTTCCTACTTTGTTAAAAATGAGTCATTTGGGTTAACTAGTGGTCTTAGAGGTCCCCTCTAATACTAGATGGATGCTTCCATGACAGATACCCTCTCTCATCTAGACTACTGTAATAACTCATCACCTGCCAAACGGAAAGTCTTTGTAGCTAGATCAGCAGCCTCTACCAGACCATGGTCTCTGATAGCCTTGGAGGGGTCACCTCCACAGCACAGCAGCCATGGGAGGATGACTTTAATGGAGGAAATGATTCACCCCTAAATTCTCATCCACACATTTAGTTTGCTCAGGAAACCTTTCCTTCGGGAGAATGTCATGGCTAACTTCAGCATCAGCCTTGCCCAAAGTTAATGCAAACTCTGAGCTAGTAAAATCATAATTAATGAAGTTTTACTACATATTCTCTTGGGGTTTTTATATAAAAATCATGAGGAGGGTGAAAGCTGAGCTTTACACTATTAATATTTGACTTTGTTCATCTTCTTTATAGAGGATGGGGAGGGATGAGGCCCTAGGTTCCATGTATCAGTAGAGGTAGCTCCAAAGAGGAAGCATTTTGAGAGCTTGCATTTATATAATGGATAGAGTTGGACTAGAAACCAGGAAGTTTTGTTCAATTGTGTCATGACCCCATAGACCATGGTCTTTGGGATTTTCTTGGGAAGGGTAATGGAGTGGTTTGCCATTTCCTTCTCCAATGGAATAAGCAGAGATTAAGTGCCTTACCCAGGGTCACACAGCTAGTAAATTTTTGAGATTGGATTTGAATTTAAGTCTTCCTGACTGCAGGACCAGTGTTCTACCACTGAAGTTTCCTCCTGGAAATCAGGATGACCTGTGTTCAAGCATGCCTTTTGACACATAGTGGGTGACTCTGGGCAACTTCTCAGTTAACAGCTATGTGTCACAGTGGATAGAGTGCTAGATCTGAAGTCAGGAAAATTCCTCCTGAGTTCAAATCCTGTGCTAGACACTTACTAGTTTTATCACCCTGGATAAGTCACTTAACCCTGTTTGCCTTAGTTTCCTCATCTGTCAAATAAGCTGCAAAAGGAAATGGCAAATCATTCTAGTATTTCTGCCAAGAAAAGTCCCATTGGGGTCACAAAGTCAGACAAGACTGAAATGACTCAACAGAAAAACCTCTCAGTTGCTTTAGTAGGTGACTCTAAGACTGGAAGGTGCTGATTTGAGCAAGTAAAGGGACTTTGCTCCTCTGAGAGTTCCCTCCGTCAATGAAAAGGACAGCTAGGTGGTGCAGTGGATAGAGCACCAGTGCAGGAGTCAGGAAGACCTGAGTTCAAATCTCACCTCAGACACTTGACACTCACTAGCTGTGTGACCTTGGGCAAATCACTTATCCCCAATTGCCTCATGCTGGGTCATCTCCATTCATCCTGATGAATATCTGGTTATTGGATTCAGATGGCTCTGGAGGAAAAGTGAGGCTGGTGATCTGCACAGCCCTCCCTCCCTCAAAAAAACAAAGTCAAATGCAAGTCATGTCATCATTTTCTCCAATGGCATGGTCTTCTTCGGCAACAAAGGATGAACACACATGCTATCAATGAAAGCACACATCTAGTCTTCAATGTTATTCTTTCAAATTAATTATTTTCACAAGCATTTATTATTTCACAAGCCCACTGCCCCTCCCCCACTGAACAATCAAAATGAAATTAAATGCTCATTACAGATATTTTAGTCCAGCAAAACAAATTCCCACATTGACCATGCTCCAAAATGTATGTAAGTCTCTCTTCAGTATAAATCTATCAGCTCTATGCCAGGTGAATGTCATTCATGTTTCATCTTTCATCCTCTTAAATCATGGTTTTTCATCACATTCATCAGAATTCTAAAGACTTTAAAAGTTGTTTTTCTCTGTAATGTCATTACAGAAATTGTTCTCCCAGTTCTGCTTCCCTCACTCTGCATCAGATCATGCCTATTGTTTTTCTAAGAGATATATGTGTCAATATTGACCTAACCAGCCAGCATTTTGACAATCCCTTCCTCCTACATACTTTTTCCCTCCTTTGGTTTCCATGACTCTACTGGTCCTCCTCTTGGCCAGAATACTCTTTCTCAGTCTCTTTTGTAAGATCATTAATTATTTTGTATGTACTAAATATGAGGGACCCCACGGCTCCATTCTAGTTCTCTCTGTCAGCAAGGACCCCAACATATACAGGAGGGCTTGCTGCACAGCTTCTTAGATTTGCTTTTCTAAAAGGAAAGCAACTTTAATCAAGCACATACATCATTCACATCATTCAGGGGAAAAAGTCCATGCCCGGAACTTCAGAGAAAGTACAAAGAAATAATAACAAAGAAACAGACAGGCCTTCCAACTGACTGACCTTAAGCAATACATACATCACAGATCAACAGACAGATCCAGCTGTCTGACCATACATACATAATTATCAGAGAGAGAAGCACCAACATCTGGGTTTTCAAAGCTGGCAGGGCAAGGGGCTCCTTAGCAACTGCCCATAGTCTCGTCTGGCCAAACAAACACTTCCAAAGTAAAACCTCACCTCAGAGTATTTATACACTTTTCAGAGCCAGAGAGCATCACAACCCTTGAGAAGCAGTACCTTATAAATTAACAAAAGGTGTGGGCCTCCCTAAATCAAGCTCCGCTTAATGGGCAGACTCATTAATGGGAGGGGAAGATCTTTAATTCTCTTTAGCGTTATATCCTCCTATCTCTACTTTCTTAGGGATCTGCTTCCATGGGTTCAATTTTCATCTCTCTGCAAATGACTCCCAATCTATATATCTAGCCCCCAATCTCTTTCCTGAGTTTTAATCCCACAATTACTTGTAGTATGTCTCCATCTGGATGTCCCATTGGCCACTTTTGCTCAATGGAGCTCGTTATCTTTTCCCCTAAACTTGCTTTTCCTCCAAACTTCTCTATTTCTATGGAGGGTACCACTATCCTTTCAATTGCCAGGTACACAACCTTCAAATCATCTTTGACTGTTACCATGCCTTTCCCTGTCCCCCACGCCCATCCTAGCAATTGCTAAATCTTGTTATTCTGAGTCTCCTGGACTTGTTCATTTTTCTGCACTCAAAGTCTTTCATCTCCTGTCATCTGGAGTACTGAATAAGCCTCTTAATTAATTAATCTTTCAGCATGCTTCCACTATTTCTCTTTTTTAACCTGTCCAACACAGAATTGACAAAATAATAGTCCTAAGACACAAGTCCAACTACATCACCCCATTTTACAGATGAGGGAATTGAGATTAATTGACTTGCCCAGGGTGACACAGCTAGTTAGTGTCTTTGGCTGGATTTGCTCTCAAGTCTTCCTGACTCTGGGCTCAACTCTGTATACTGTACCATCTAGCTGCCTGATAAAATACAGATTCCTTGGTCTGGCATGTAAAGGTCTCCACAATCTGGCTCCCTTGTGTACTTTACATTCCAGATTGCTTGTTCTCTGAATGAACAAATGTTCTGCCCTTTTCACAGACTATGCCTACCCTTTCTCCATACCTGGTATGCTCTCCCTATTCACCTCTGCCTTGAAGAATCCCTAGTTACCTTGTGGGCTCAGTTCAGATAAACACCTCCTACTTTTTTCATCCCCCATTTGTTAGCATTCTCTCAGTTATCTTTATTTACTTATCAGCTGTATTCTCCAGTAGAATGTAAAGACAGAAAATACCATCTGATCTACTAGTTGAAATAGCTAGTTGCCTTGGAGAAATCATTCATGTATAGATGGCCTTGCAGGGAAGAGGAAACCTTTAACCATGCTACGGAGACGGGGCAGTAGGGACGGATACTATTGGAGTATATTCCAGGCTTCGAAATGAACCTGTAGCCCTTTGGTTTATATGATGCATTTTTGTTTGTCCTAATACCATGTACATCTGTGTGTCGCACACACACACACACACACATACACACACACACGCACGCACATACACAGTGGGGTCAGAGTGCTGAGGGCAGGGGCTGAGACTCCCTCATCAGGGAGACATAAGAACCGTTTCTTTTCCACTTTATCTCCCACAGAACCCAGCAAAAAGCTTTGCCTATGGCAATTACTCAGGACATTGTGGAAAAGAGCAGGAGGTAGACACTGACCTAATGTGTCTCAGAGGAAGCATGACAGGCAGAAGTGGGGGCTGGCCAACTTGCTCCCCTCAGAGCAGTGATTACATCGTTTAGTAGGTGTGATTAAGAAGCTGTAAGCAGGGATGTGGAAAAGGCTTGTCTCATTAAAGACCTGTTGGCACTGAACTGTCTCTTAACAAATACCAATTTTGATGGTTAGGAGCTAAGAGGGGAAGACAGAGTCTAAAAACCTTCCCCCTAGGGGTCCTCCACGTTAAACAAACCCAGCTAGCTTGCTCCTCTGAACTTCCACTCTGTATTTCCCTCATCTCCAGGTCTTCCTATCTTAAGGGTTATTTATCCTTCCTCTCCTCTGTCTCCCCCACTTCCTTTCTCCTTGAGATGCTTTGGCCTTCTCCTTCTGGTTCCTCCATCAGCCCTGCCCACACCACACTTCACCATTCCTGCCAGTGTCCCTTCCCCATCCTTCCTCCAGCCATGGGCAGCATCCACGGAGTTGTTCCTACCCTTGAGGTTGTTGGGGGTTTTTTGAAGACCAGAGAAGGACATTTCTGTTGGGAAGTGGGTCAGAGAAGGTTTGAGGCTACTGTGGGGGGATTTGTCAGAGGAAGAAGGCTTACTTCTTACTCAGAGGAGAGGAAGAGGGGATTGGAAGGACTGAGATGTGAGTAGGAAGATTTTTCATTAGTGACTTGACACTTTTAATCCTACCTATGGGAATCTGGACTGGGGAGTCAAGAAGGGAGAGGGAAGGAGATGAAAGAATGCACTGTCCTTTGGGTTGGTGATTGGAGGCAGGGAGTATGTGAGGCACCTAATTACCTAATTATTTATCCTGGCACGTGGAGAAGAGAGAGAAGCTAGGATATGTGTTCTTTCTGGTAGTTAACAACATCTTTCTGTCCCCATTTCCACATATCTCCTTCTCTGCCTATTTCTCCATGTTCTCTCAATCATCCTGTCTTTCATAATCTTGTCCTGCATCCCTAAATTCCCATTTTTTCCCATATCTTCATCTCCCATTTTTCTTACCTTCTATCTCCATGTCTCCTATCCATCTCCCCATATTTCCTGTCTTCCCAACTTCCTGTCTCCCAATATCTCCATCTCTCCTTGTGTCTCCTTCTCTCTCTCTCTCTCTCTTTCTCCATATTTTCATCTTGTCAATCTTCTTGGATCTCCCCTCTCCCCTCAGTGTCTCAGGGACATGTGTATCGATTCTGCACAAAGGAGGGAGTGTGGCTACAGGACAAAAACTCCAGCATGCCCTGGAGGGACCTGTCAGAGTGTGAAGACTGGTCAGAAGAGGTAAGCTGGGGTGTGAACAGACTAGGGGAAAGGAAGGATAAATGGATGATAACTGGAGAGGGGAACAGAGTGATCCACTTGTATGTGAGAAGGAATTGGGACAAGACATCAGTCTGGGATAGAAGGCTCTGGGAAGTCATGAACTCACCTGGATCATCATCCATCCCCTACTTTCAGTTTCTGTTCATAGAATGCATTCTGGGTCACTGGGGTAACCTGTCCTGCTCTAGCAGGAGATCCTCCAAGTACTATTCTCCCTACCTGAGAGACTACTTGTAGTGTCCCTAGGAGCATAGTGTCCCTAGGAGCATGCAGACAACTGTCTCTGCCTCTCTCATCCCTTAAACCAGAAGCTCGCTCTTGTGATCCAAGGAAGTGGGCAAGGAATGGGCCAAGATTGTTGGAGATGATTTCAAGCCCCAAGTAGACTCTATGGACCAGATGGACCATAGCTGGGGGAGATCACTATCATGCTAGTCTGAGTGGGGAGGAGATTGGAAATAACAGCTCTGTCCCTGTTCCTGCCCCTCCCCAAACCCACACCCACACAGAGCCACCCTGAGGAGCAGCTTCTGTCTTTCACCGTCATCTACACTGTGGGCTATGCACTGTCCTTCTCAGCTTTGGTCATCGCCACAGCCATCCTCCTTCGATTCAGGTAATTAATGGGAACTGGGCAGGAAAAATGTTGGAGTCAGGATGGGGGAAAGTGGGGATGGGATCTGCTCTACAACAGCAGCCTGCCCCTACCTTTGCAAGGGAGTATTATAATAAGTAACGATGATGGGTTTTGAGTCAGAGACCTGGGTTTGAATCCCCTTTCTGGACTTCAGTTCATCATCTCTGATCTTAAGGGAGTTGGTCTGAGAATTCTGCTAGATTTAATTCTCCAGTCCTAAGGAATGCCTCTGGGAAGGTCCATCTTCTTTTCAGTGGACTAAATAAAAATCAGTGACCATTCACTGAGTGTCTATTATGTTAGAAAGGAAGCAGTAAGATAGTTCTGTGGATAAAGTACTGGGCCTGGAGTCAGGAAGATCTGAGTTCAAATGTAGCCTCAGATACTCACTAGCTGTGTGACCCTGGGCAAGTCACTTAACTTCTATTTACCTTAGTCCTTTGGAGAAGTTTGTAAAAAACAAAACAAAAACAAAAACCCCAAATGGGGTCATGAAGTATAGGACCTGACTGAAAATCACTTGAATTTCACAAAGACAACATTATTCTAGGAATCTCATGTTAGGATTCCAATAGGTAGATTCATCCAAATTCCCCCATTCCTGTTGGGGTGTTGTTTTTGTTATTTTAAAGATGTCTAGAATCTCTTAAAGATGACAAATAGTAGAAAGGTCACTAGAATTAAGTCCAGATGTAAGGAAGCCTAAATTTTCATTTTGGCTTATCACCCATTAGCTGTGTAATCCTATGGAAGCCAGTTTCTTTGCCTGGCCCTCATTTGTAAAATGGAGGGGTTGGAATAGCTGATCTTTCCAGTTCCAACAGTGGATGTTTGATGATGCACTGAGATGACCTTCCTGGTGTTAATCAGCTCCCGTAACGAAGTCCCTCCCCAGGGTCAAGCCTCAATTCTAACAGCTACCATTCTAATCTATTGCCTGAATGTAAACTAGTCTTTGAAAGCTGGCTAAGATCTGTTAAATAGGGGAAAAGAGAGAAAACTTGTCTAGATAGGAAGAACAGCATGAACTCGGGCATGTAGTTGGGAAAATGTGTGACATGGAGGGTGAGAGGGTGGCAAAGGAAGGAGAGAATAAGGAGACTATTCATGGTGGTCTTCAAATATTTTTTAAAGGCTTTGAATACCAAGTAGAAGGGTTTGGAATTGACCTGATAGGCTGCAGAGAGCAACGGGAGGTTTTAAGGTGATGAGGGCTTTTCTTTGTATCTTTAGCACTTAACTCAGTGAAGACACACAGTAGGTGCTTAATATATGCCAGGTGACTATTAGTAGGCAGGCAGCCTAGACCTAATCCATTACCATTTCAGATGTTCTGTTGCTCCTTTTGGGGTAGGGGAGGGAAAGAGTCCCACTGGGGGTCAATGGGGAGATGCTTTGTATTCACTGGCTCAACTCTACATAGGAAGTGGTGTGTGTGTGTGTGTGTGTGTGTGTGTGTGTGTGTGCATGTGTGTATATGTTTTGGAATGGATAGAGTCATGGGCCTAGAGTCAGGAAGACCTGAATTCAGATCCAACCATAGACAATGTCTAGCTGGGTGACCCTAGGTAAGTCACTTAACCATTCTCTGCCTCAATTTCCTCTTCTGTAAAATGGAGATAAAAACACCTCCCCTGCAGGTTATTGTGGGAATCAGATGAGATATTTGTAAAGTGCTTACCACAATCCCTGGGGACAGCTAGGTGGTGCAGTGGATAGAGCACTAGTGCAGGAGTCAGGAAGACCTGAGATCAAATCTCACCTCAGACACTTGACACTCCCTAGCTTTGTGACCTTGGGCAAGTCACTTAACCCCAATTGCCTCATCCTGGGTCATCTCCAGTCTTCCTGATGAATATCTGGTCACTGGGTTCAGATGGCTCTGGAGGAGAAGTGAGGCTGGTGACCTTGCACAGACCTCCCTCACTGAAAAACAGCAAAGTCAAGTGCAAGTCATGTCATTATTTCTTGATGGCACGGTCTTCTTCAGCAACAAAGGATTAACACATACACACACCACAATGCCTGACATGTAGTAGATGATATAGCTATAGATACAGAGATAGAGAGATAGATAGATAGCTAGAGAGAGAGATATGGATAGACGGATGGATAGGTGTTAGGTGCTGTTGCTGTTCTGTGTGTGTGTGTGTGTGTGTGTGTGTCTGTGTGTATGAGCAAGCATGCGCTCGTGTGGTAAAATGGATAGACTATTGGACCTGGAGTCAGGAAGACCTGAGTTCGAATTCAACCATAGACAATGGCTAGCTGGATGACTGAATGTAAGTCACTTAACCACTCTCTGCCTCAGTTTCCCCATCTGTAAAATGAGGGTAATAACAGCGTTTCCCCTGTTCCAAGGTTATTGTGGGACCAAATGAAGTAAAGTGCTTACCACAGTACCTGATATGTAGTAGATGATATGTAGATATAGAAAGATAGATATAGATACATATCTAGATATCTAGATAGATGTTAGGTGCTGTGAGTGTGTGTGTGTGTGTGTGTGTGTGTGTGTGTGTATCATGCAAACATGTGCATACTTGGCCATATGACTATGTACTGGGAAACTCTGACAGCTGATGCTGACCTGCCCTGGCATAAAAATGGTAGGATGGAGTGGGGTGAGGTTAAGACCAGCACATGGAAGCTGGTGCTGGACAGCGGTGGGGCTGGAGGCTGTGCTTTCCCCACAGACACCTGCACTGTACCCGGAACTACATCCATTTGAATCTGTTCATGTCCTTCATCCTCCGAGCTTTGTCAGTCTTCATCAGGGATGCTGTGTTGAAGTGGATGTATGGTACAGCTACCCGACATTACCAATGGGATGGCCTTCTCTCCTACCAGGTCTGTGGGGAGGGGTGTATGGATGTCTATGTGGGAGTGGGTGTGAAGGGTGATGGGAGTTCTGAAGTATGAGGGGAGAATAGGGAGAGGAGGAGAGAGCTGGGCAAAGAAGGTTAGGAAGGAAATAAACATTTATTCCCAGGCACTGTGCTTTGTAAATATTCTCATATAATCCTCATAACAAACCTGAGACATAGGTAGTATTATGACCCCCATTTTACAGTGGAAGAAATTGAAGAAGGTAGAGGTTAAGTGACTTGCCCAGGGTCACTCAGCTAAAAAGTATCTGAGGCTGGATTTGAATTCTGGACTTCCTGACTCCAGGCCCAAAGATAGTAGTAGATGTTTTGTCATTTAATTGTGTCTAACTCTGTGGCCCCATTTGGTGTTTTCTTGACAAAGACACTGGAGTGGTTTGCCATTTTCTTCTCCAGCTCATTTTATAGCTAATGAAACTAAGGCAAACAGGGTTAAATGACTTGCCCAGGGTCACACAGCTAGTAAGTGTCTGAGGCCGGATTTGAACTTAGGTCCTCCCGACTCCAGGCCTATCCACTTTGCCACCTAGTTTACCTAAGGATAATTAGTAGTAGTAGTAGTAGTAATACTAGTATTAGTAGTACTAGTACTAGTGGTAGCACAAGAAGTAGTGATAAAAATGATGATAGGCCTTGTTTATGTAGTACTTGAAGTTTTACAAAATACTTTCTATATCAATCAGCATGCGTTTAGGGTTATAATATAATAATATATCATATTCCATCTTATTAAAACAGAATTAATATGTAATATAATATAATAGCAATATTATAGTGATATAATAATATAACATAGTAATATCACAATAATGAATA
Organism: Potorous gilbertii; assembly: GCA_028658325.1. Classification (NCBI taxonomy): domain Eukaryota; kingdom Metazoa; phylum Chordata; class Mammalia; order Diprotodontia; family Potoroidae; genus Potorous; species Potorous gilbertii. Next base: position 319,017,646 of record CM053770.1, read on the forward strand.
ATATAACAATGATTGAGCGCCTGCTGTGTACCACGCTCACAAATCCAAAGGCAAAATGGAATTTACGAGCTTTGTAACCCAAGGCAACTCCCCATGCCTCAGTTTCCTTATCAATAAAATTAAGGACTTAGACTTAGTAATTTCTTAGGTCCCTTCCCAAGTCTGTTAGTGTATGAAACAGTATCTGTCTCAAGGAGATTCCATTTTATTGGGGGAAAACAATTTGTACACGCATATGTGTATGTATACATATACATACACATATAGACACGTTATATATATATATATATCATACAAAATAATTTCTATGTCATTTTGATGGGGGGAAGGGAACATATAATTTACTAAGAACCTACTATGCACCAGGCACTATGCTAATTATTTGATAATGCTAGGAATTTGATCAAAATAATTACTTGATAGTAAATAATTTGATAATCTTTGATAATCATTTGATCATGAGATCAAAGTTTAGGCAGGGAGATGACTAGAAGCTGAGGGGAAGGGTGGTCAGAAAAGATCTGATGGAGGATGGGTCGCTATTGTGAGCTAAGTATTTAAGAAGTCATTTCATTTGATCCTCATCACTCTCCTGTAAGGGAGATGATATTAGTAGCCCCATTTTCAGGTAAGAAAACCAAGGATCAAAGAAGCATATGACTTGCCCAGGGTCATATAGGTAGTGTCTGAGGCAGGATTCAAATCCAAGTCTTCTCAATTAGCAGTCTAGATAGAGTAGCATTCCATCCACTATTTCACCAGTTCTTAAACATTTTGATTTCAGGACCTCTTTACCTCTTTAAAAATTATCAAGGAAGGACCCCATAAAGGGCTTTTGTTTATGAGCCAAGCTCCAACCTGAATCAATTATGAAACTTTCGATGAGAAATAGATGTATGCTACAAAGCTAGGCAGCTAGGTGGTTGACAGAGTGTAAGACCTGAGTCAGAAAAATTCCTCTTCCTGAGTTCCAATCTGGCTTCAGACACTTACTAGCTGTGTGACCCTGGGCAAGTCACTTAACCCCGTTTGCCTCTGTTTCCTCATTGGTAAAAATGAGCTGCAGAAAGAAATGGCAAAGCACTCCAGTATCTTTGCCAAGAAAACCCCAAATGGGGCCACAAAGAGTCAGTTGTGACTGAAATAATTGGACAACAACAAATCCGTGCTTTATTTATTTACTTTTGTTGTTGAGGATCTAGACTTAAGGAAGTGATGGAGAAAATGTGAATTATGAATATTAAATTTAAAATTGTTATAGATACTCCCTTCTCCTGAAAGCCAGTTGTTAAATATTCATTAGCACACTCCTGGTTATCTCTATTGATGTTGACTTCATCAAAAATGGGAAAATTTTAGTATTATTATAAAAATAGTTTTGCTCTTGTGGGTTCCCAGACCATACTTTGAGAAACCATTGCACTACAATAACTGCCTAATAATGAAAATTAATTCCATATACTGAGTTTAAGAAGATAGGGGGAAAGGAAGAAATAAAGTCATCACCTTCAGGGAGTTTCTATTCTGATGAGTTCCTGGGTCAGGGTGCCTCCAAGATTGTGGGGCAAATAGTCTTTGCCTTTAGTGAACCTCCAGTCTTAGGATGGGGGAGATTTTATCTCTGCCCTCAGAGAACTTCCAGTCTTATGGGAGTGGCATCCTCTTCTCTTCACAAGGTAGACTCAGTGTCTGCTTTCAGGGGGCTTTCAGTCTTATGGGGAATACATGGACCTTACCCCTAGGAAATCTTCAGACTTGGTAGAAGAGGTGGGGGAAGGAAGATCAAGTTCTTGCGCACCCCCCTTCCCCCCCAGAAGCTCTCAGTACGATGGGAAAGACACAGATCCTGGTCGAGGGAAGTTCCATGTTTACTGCAGCAAAGATTTATTCAGCCATGAGCATTAATGTGGGTCTTGCCCTTTCACAGGAGTCCCTGAGCTGCCGCCTGGTGTTTATCATGATGCAGTACTGTGTGGCCGCCAACTACTACTGGCTTCTGGTGGAGGGCATCTACCTGTACACCCTACTTGTGCTGTCTGTCTTCTCTGAACAAAGGGTCTTCAGACTCTACCTATTCATTGGCTGGGGTAAGGGGGTATGTGGAGGAAGGAGCTGGGGCCTGGGTCCTTCAGGGTTATCCCATAGCAAACTGCAGGCTCTCCCTGTGGGGACCTTGCTCCCAGGAGGTATGAGATAGTCATATTCCACCTGCCTCTTCCCACCCCGCTGGATCATGGGTCTTTAGGGCTTTATCCACCACCTCTACCCCCACCGTTATCCCACAGACCTTCATGCCAAGAGTTGAGGGGAAGCTAGAAAGATAAATGATATAGTCCTCGTCCTGAGTGAGCTTACAATTATGAACATGCTTATGGATAGTTGGAAACATCTTTTGGGGGACATAGTCACTAGGCTGAGTATTTAACAGCTGGCATTTCTGCTGTGCTTTTAAGTTTTCCAGAGACCATTCCTTACAACAAACCGGTGAGGTAGGCAGCATAGTTATTTGGAGAGGTTAATAGGGTGGAGGGGAGCAGACCATCACATCCATCATTACAGTGGGAGGATCGCCCAGTTTCAAAATTCCCTTCACCAATTCACATCTGTACATACTCTGCCATTTATAGATCAGAGAGTTGCCTGGGGCATGGGGAGTTTAAGTGACTCGCCATAGGTCGAACGGTATATGTCAAAGGCAAGACTTGAGCCCAGGTCTCCGTGAGCCTGGGGCCAGTTCTCTATCCACCATGGCACATTAACTCTCTGTTGTAATTGTCATCATCCCCATTTTAGGCTGAAAAGATTGAAGCCCAGAAATGTAACATGTCCCACAGTCACACCTCTCCTGACTCTTAAGTGCCTTCCTGCTAGCCCTTGCTTTGCTGCCTCCACCCCCATAGTCACAGCCTCTTCAGAAAGTCCAGCCTTCACTTCCCTATTTTGCTAGGAATTTTTGGAAGAAGAGCTGCCGGTCTTCATCTGGCTATCTTCCTCCACCCCCACTCAATGTCATAATCTCATCCATGTAATTCCTCCACCCTGCAGGGAGGGGCCACCACCTCTTCTGATCCTTCTCTTAGCAGCCAATTGGGTCAAAGGAATGGTCAACCCTGGGAGCTGGGAAGAGAAAAAGGAATTTCTGTCTAGGATAGGACACTGTGGGACCTTGGAATTTGCCAGTGTGTACGTTTTGGGGGAAGGGATCTCCTGAGATAGTATGAGGCCACAGGTGTGTTTTTCTGTGCTTTGTCTTACCTGGGAAGGGTGGGAAGACTGGCTTAATTTCCCCTATCATCCAACAAAATCTGCTGTCCCTGCTGGGTCTTAGAATGGAAGGGGAGAGAATATGGCTCTTCCTGAGAATTAGACTGGACTTTCTTGGTTTCTGGTGGGTGGGAGGGGAGCTCTGGGGCAATTGAAAGGGCTGAGGTAGCCCTTTCCTGATGTGACAGGAAGTTGGTGGTGGGGACAGGGGTTGGAGTGGGAGGGTGGCTGGACAGGAACAATGAGTATGAATGGAGCCCAGCTGGAAATGTTTTAGCCAAAAAAGTTTGCTGACTGTTATTGTGCCCTTTTTTTTGCTGGAACATTTCTGGTTGTGTTTCTGCTTTTCACCATGCAAAGACTCACCTGAGGGGAGTAGGGGCGTGGACTAGGTTGGGAGACTATTGGGTGGGGGGAGGGAAGGGAGATAGAGCTTGGGAGCCTCCTAAAGCTGACTGAATAGTGGGCCTGGAGTCAGGAAGACTTGAATTCAAATCAGACCTCAACTACTTCTTAGCTGTGTGGCCCTGGGCAAGTCATTTCACCTCTGTTCTCCTCAGTTCCTCAACTGTCAAATGGGGTTAATAATAGTACCTACCTCACAGGGTTGTTGTGAGGATCAAATGAGAGTAACAGTTGTAAAAGTGCTCTCAGCCTACCTGGCATATAGTAGGCGCTTAATAAATGCTTATTCCTTTCCTTCCTTGAACTGAGAAAACTTGGGTGGTGATAACACTTGGGGAAAAAACCCTGTCCCCTTCTCCCCTACCTTGCTCTTCTCTTGTATGTAACTGTAGCTCATCCTCCTCCCCCCAAATGCCCCTCTTGTTATCTCCCCCCTTACTGTTTGTAAGTTTGGTCTCCCTGTGCCCCTGACATCAGACTCTCTCTCCCTTGCACTCCTACCACCCACCCATCAGTTGATCACTCATCCTTCAAAAGAATAACCTTGCCCTGGAATGAATACTAGATGATTTCCAGTCAGAAGAACTGGGTTTTAGGGTTGCTTCTGCTACTTACTGCTTGAATGCTTAGCTCAGTGCCTAATAGATGCCTAGTAAATGCTTGTTGCCTTGGCTTGATGACCTGACTTGAGTCATCATGGGCCAAACATTTCCTCTCTCTGGGTGTCTGTCTTCTCGCCCATAAAAAAGCAGAGGAGTGGATTATCAAGAGACTTTAATTTTTTTGTGTGTCCTAGTAAATGTTTAACTTTTAGTTAAATGAAGCGCACAGGGCATCCTTTCAGGTTTGAGCTACATTACTAACATTTCCTTAAGTCTAGACAATCAGCAAAACAATAAACCAAGTCCTGATTTGCAGCATTGGCTGATTTCAGAGGTGTAAATGCTCACATTGAAAACTTTACAATCACCTTCCTCAAGGGCTTGTTGGAGCTGGCTAGTCCTTGGGCCTCTTTGGCAGCCTGGTAGGGATTATGGAGCCTTTCTCCAGAATAATGTATTCAAATGCATAAAACAAAATACATAGGAAAATAATTCTATGGAAACATAGCTATCAACCATGAAGAAAACAGTTCACAGAATCCAAGTTAAGAACCACTGACTAGATAATATCTAAGGTCTCCTCTAGCTTTTTGTTTCTTAGCTTGTCCTCTTCCTTCATGTTCTTACTGCCATTATCTCTGCCCTGGACTGTTAACTGTCTCCTAACTGGCTCCCAGCTTCCGGGCTCTCTTCAATCCTTTCTGCACAAAGTGGACAGATTAATCTTCCACAAATAGCATTTTCACATGTCATTCTCTTGTTCCAAACTGCATGGCCCCCAATCCACCTGCCATTTCTAGGCCCTCTCAAACCTAGCATTATTTCTGTAGGCTCATTTCTTGTTACTGTCCCTGGATTCTGCTCTAGTGAGTTACTCATGCCTGCCTCTTGGTTCTTTCAAAGGCCTGGAAGGGAACTTGTCTGCCCCAGGAAAATACCTTAAATTGACCCCACCTGGCTCAGATCTCACTATTACTCTAGTCTCCTTGGAAATTCATTATACCCTCAACATGTTCCTTTGTAAGTTCTTATATGTGTCCTGTATATTGACTATAAGCACTTGACTGGACCCAGAGCTGCCCAAGGATGGGAACCCACTCCATCAAGCTCTACTCTATGCAAACCACCATGCTAGGTCCTGGGAATAAAAAGAAAAAAAATTAAATCCCTGCCCTCAGGGAGTTTAAATTCTAAGGGATGAAGGAAGGGCCATGAACAGATAACTCTATATATGATCATTTCAAGAAGAGGGAGGGAACACAAACTACTAAAAGGCTCAGGAAAGATTTCCTATAGAAGGTAGGTGGCCCATGAACTGAGGCTTGTAGGAAGCTAGAAATTCTGAAAGGCAGAGATTAATAAAGGGAGTGCAATCTAGGCAGGGGATTCAGCCTAGACAAAAGAACCGAGGTAGAAGATAGTGCGTACAAGGCACAAGTAGGCCATTTTGACTGGAACATAGAGTCCATGAAGAGAAATAATGGATGGTAAGCTTGCAAAGGCAAACTAGAGTCAGATTGGAAAGAGCTTTTTGTCTGTTTTTTTAAAATGAATTAGACAAACATCAACAAGCCTAATAAAAAGAGGATGATTTATGAGACCATGAATATATTACATACAGCTTGTTTTAAGTACATATTGAATTTAACACTGTAGGACCCACACCACTCTGTGTTTTTGAGTCCCATTCTGTATATTATTAAATGTTTCACTGATCCTTTATTCCTTCTTTTCTTTTTTCATTCATTTCCTCCTCTCTCCTTTCATTCTTTTTCTTCCTTCCTCCCTTCTTCTTCTCTTTCTTTTCTTCCATCATTATCCCTCCTCCTTCCCTCTACAACTCTTTCCTCATCCCTAAAAAATGAAAGCCCTTCTTTGTAACAAATAAGTATAGACAATCAAAACAAGTTGTGAAAGACTTTAAATACTAAACTGAAGACTTTTTATTTTATTCTAGTGCAGGGATTTTTAAACTTTTTTATGTCATAGACCCCTTGGGAAGTCTGGAGAAGCCTATGTATTCCTCAGAATAATGTTTTTAAATGCATAAAATAAAATACATAGGATTACAAAGGAAACCAAATATATTGAAATACTTTTTTTTTTTAAGTTCAGGTTAAGAATTCCTGTTTTGAAGGCACAAGAAGGGAGGCATGGAAGGTTCTTGAGGAGGGGAGTGACATGTTCAGACTTGTTCTTAGGAATGTTATTTTAACAGTTCTATGGAGGATAGATCATCAAGGAAAAAGACTGAAAGATGGGTGTCCTACTAGGAGATTATCCAGGCTTGAAATAGAGAGGTTGCTAAATGAATAGAAACTAGAGGACAAATGCAAGAGATGTCCCATAAATCAAATCATGTGGAGCACGGGGAGAGAGGAGTCAAGGAATGACTCTGAGATAATGAACCTAGGTGTGTGGAAAGATGAAGGGGTACTCCACAGAAACAGGCAAGTTTGGAAGAGGAACAAATGGGGGTGGAGGGAAAGGAAGATGATTCCTTTTGAGGCATCCGGAATTTCAGATACCCATAGAGCAACAACTGGAGATGCCCAACAGATGATGTGAGAATGGAGCTCAGGAGAGAGATGAAGCATGTCTATATAGGTGTCATCGGCATAGAGATAATACCCATGGAAACTGAAAAGATCATCAAGCAATAGAGTCTAAAGAAAACAGAGGAGGCCTCCAGGCAGAGTTTTTGTGACAAGTACAGGGGACAGGACATGGATGCAGAACCAAAGAAATGAGAAGGAACCACCATACAGAAAGAGAACTAGGAGTGACCCATGTCATGGAAGACTAGAGAAGGCCAATATTCCCCAAAAGAGGGGAAGCAACAGTGTTGAATAGTCAAGAGGTCAAGAGGGACAATAACTGTGAAGAGATCTTGAGAATTAGCAATTAAGAGACCTCAGACAGGGCAATTTCATTGGGGTGAGGAGGTCAGAAGTTTTATGCAAGGGTTGAGAAATAGGAAGGTAGACAAGAAAGCTCACCACCTGAAAACTGTCACAGAACAGGGCAATGACCGTCCTCCCCATCACAGAATTATTGGGAATGGAAGGAACCCAAGAGAGTCTTTTAGCCCAGGAGCCACGAATTCAACATTTCAGGTTTATTTTCAGTTTTTTCTGTTGACACTGCTACCTAGGATTTGTTAATTAGATGCACTATTTGCCTGAACAAAATAGAGCAAAGCATAATATGAATTGTAGGTATTTGAAAAGCCTGGAATAAAGGCTTTTGTTTAGGAGTGTGTGTGTGTGTGTGTGTGTGTGTGTGTGTGTGTGTGTGTGTGTGTGTGTATGCATGCCCAGATTTAAGCTGTAATCTGGTATAAATATGTAGTAAATTGAAAAGAAGACAGTATTTGATGGGTTTGAAGACAGATGAGATAGATCTCGACTCTACTTATACAACTTGTGAGATCCCAGGCAAATCCTTTAACCTCTCTGGGCCTCAGCTTTTGCATCTTTTAAAATGAGATGGTTGGACAAAATGACCTCTGACTTTTTTTCTAGTCTCTCATTTCATACATAAGGAAACTCAGGCCCAGAAATGTTCAAGTGGCTTTGCCCAAAGTCACATAGCTAATGATTTAGTGACAGAGCTCGGGCATCACCTCACTGTCTTGGTCTAGTGGTCTTTCTACTCAATCATCCTGCCCCTCAGCCCAAAGAGCTCTCACAGTCTCAGGCTATCTCTCCTCAAGGCTCAGCAACCATTGAGGGAGGAAGCTGGCTCCTTTCCAATACTTCCCTCCCCATTTTTCTTCCCCTTTTCTTGGCTTCAAATATGCAGGTCTCTTAGACATGAGTTCCAAGAAAGTCATTAAGGCACAATGGAAGGAGACGCAAGTTCAAATTCTGATTGTCTCTATGCTTCGGGAAAGTTAATTATCTTTCCAGGTCTCCATTTCCTCATCTTTAAATGAGGGGGTTGAATTAGATGAATTTTAAAGTTCCTCCCAGCTGTTCATGTTTGATCCTTATCCCTGCAGCCTAATCTGCCGGTAGTGGACAGGAGAGTGGACCCTTGGGACTCAGTTAAGATAAGCTGACAGTTCCTACCTGGCTGACAGCCAGGGCAAAGCTCTCCTAAAGGTGGATGAGACAAACCACAGAATGTCTGCGCTTTCTGAGAAACAGCATCATCATTGTTAGTGCCCTATCACCATGGAGACTAGAAGGCAAGCAAAGGCAGCAGAGAGGGACCAAGTAAAGACAGAGAGACCAAGTGTCAAAGGGGCTTTCATGGGGAATAGAAAGGCTGGTAGTGAAACAAAGTGAGGTCTGATCTATCACATTTGAAGAAGACAGTGACTGTTCAGGTGGAGGAGAGATAGCAGGCGGGTATAAGCTCCCTTCTCACCCACACAATCTACAACTTATTTGTCCAAATAACAGCTCTTTCCCCCTTTATCTCTCAGGTTTCTTCTCTTACCTCAAATAAGATGATATGCAAGAAATAGAGCCCATTGGAGACTCCAAATAGACAGTCAATCTTGCAAAGTCAGGGCAGTTTGATAAACTATTGACTGCTGCTAAAGTTAAAAATTTTTTTAAAATCATTGATATCTTTTGTTTTTATCTTTCCGTCATGTTCAAATCTTTCCTTTCCTCTCAGCAGTAAGCAATCCTTTGTAACAGAAAGAAAGAAAGAAGGAAGGAAGGAGGGAAGGAAGGAAGGAAGGAAGGAAGGAAGGGAGGAAGAAAAAGAAAAAGAAAGAGAAAGGAAAGAGGAAAAAAATTAGTAAAACCTATTAACACAAAATCAAGTACATGCAGTATTCCATACCTGTAGACCCCTAATTCTAGAAGAGAAAGAGACTAATTTCCTCATGGGTTCTTTAAGACCTGGTCATTCTCATAAGGCAGATTTCAGAAACTGAGGAATTTCAATCGACCCTACCAAAACCCCAAATCCCATATTTAATCATTACCAAAGGCAGCAGTGTAGGTTGCAACCAGAGTATGGTTTTTGGTAGCTTTGAGAGAGAACTAAAGTGCCAGGGAAACATTATTTTCCTGAATGAGTTTCATTTTCTTATATACAGTTGAAATTTTCCTGCCACTCCCCATTTGTGGTCCTCCCTCCCCCAGCCTGGTTCCTCTGTTTTCTACATGAAAAAATGAAAAAAAAAGATAAATCCAGCAGAGAGCTTGTAATGCTTCCTAATCAGGGCAGGGCTTTCTCTCTGTGTGTTTTTAAAAAATTTAAAAACCAAAGAAAGTCTTTGTTAAGGGGACCTTGTAAATGGTTGATAATGACCTAATCTTCAACTATCTCCACCTTCTCTGTCTCTACCCTGCTTCCCACTCTACCATCCCGCTCTGGGTGAGGGGTGGTCTACTAAAAATAGATGCTCAGGTGACTAGAGAGTTGAGAATTTGGGTAGAGAAGAAGAAAGAAGTAACCTTAGACATCTGTTTTGTTCTAAACCTGGAAACAACTTTAGGGGTTCATTACATCTGTTCCCCAGTATCCAGAAAGAACTTTCCTTTAAAAGCAGGGGTAAAATACTCTAATGGGACAAAGCCCTAGACTTGGAGTCAGGATATTCCATTTCGAATCTTGGCTGTGTGACTTTGGACAAGGAAACTAATTACTCCAGATCTCAGTTTTCTGGTCTGGATAATGGGGATGATGATATCCTGCTTACCTAATGGGATTATAGTGAGGAAAATGTTTTATAAACATGAGGGTACTATAAAAATGTGAGTTCCTTATTTTAAAAAAATTACGATTATTTTTTCTTGGATCTTGGCTTGCGCATAAAAGATGACCAAGAAAAGAGGCTTGCTCATAGTGATGGTGATGATAGTAGTGAAGGCTAAGGAGTTTCCTGTCTCAGAAATATTCTCTGGCTCAAATAATTGAAGAAATGTTCAGCTATGCCAATATGATTAAAATTTTCTGTTTGTTGTTTCATCATTTCAGTCATGTCCTGACCCCATTTCAGGTTTTCTTGGCAAAGATACTAAAATGTTTTACCATTTCTTTTTCCAGATCATTTTGCAGATGAGGAAACTGAGGCAAACGGTTAAGTGACTTGACCCAGGGTAACACAGGTAGTAAGTGCCTTAAACCATATTTGAACTCAGGAAGATGAGTCTTCCTGACTGCAGGGCTAGCGGTCTATCCAACGTACCATCTAGCTGCCCCTAAAAGTTATTATGTTATCTAAACTAATTTATCGATTTAGTACCAGACCAAACTACCAAGGATTACTTTATGTCACTAAGTCAAAACAGGGCCCGAGACAGGACCTGTTATTTCACTGATATAGAGAATGCCCAGGTAAGAGAATTTCCTCTACCAGTGAAGCTTAGCATCTTCTCTATAACTTAGAGCCTCAGAGAGTTGCCTAGAACAGTAAGAGATTATAGTGATTTAACCAATGCGTCAGAGACAGGACTTAAAACCGTATCTTTATGGCTCCCTAGATACTAGGCTATGGCTGCCTCTCAACAACTGGGTGGCACAGTAGATAGAGACTTGGGCCTAAAAGATCCAGTCTCAGATACTTACTAGTTGTGTGACTGTTCAAATCACTTAACCTCTGTCTGTTTCAGTTTCCTCAACTGTGAAATGGGGGGAGGGGCAGTGAGAATAAGACCTACCTCCCAAATGAGATAATATTTGTAAAGCACTTGGCATACAGAGCTTGGTACATAGTAGGCACTTAACAAATTCTTGTTCCTTTCCCTTTGACTAGGCAAATAAATATGAAGATACTTAAAAATTATATTTATGTTGTCATTTGATAAATTATTTTATATTTAAAAGATTTAATTTTTTTAATATTTAAATATTACTGTAAATATTAAACAAATAAGAGAACTATTACCCTGGAAGGAAATGCCACAAAGACATATGCAAACATGTGTCCATGCCTGTACACTTAAATATACATCCTTACCTTTCCTGAAAATAGACAACAGAGAGATGCAGAGACACAGAGAAAGATAAAGACAAAAGAGATTCAGAGAAAGAAACATCAATACATAAATATAATCAGAAAGCTTCACAAAGATACAGTGCTAGAGAGAGATATATAAGGACAGACATGCCTAAATCTCAGCCCTTACTTATGATGACATCTCTCTCTTGGAGTCTAGTGATGGATGGATAAATAGAGAGCTATAGATACATTGATATATGTAGATAGATAACCTATATTTAATATCCTATATATGTACATGTATATGTCCATTTCTATGTCACCAGATTTCAAGATGGGAATATGGAGATATATGTATACATATACATGTATGTGTGTATATGAACACATATGTGTATGTATGAATATATACATGCATGTACATATGCATATATACACGTGGGGAGAAAGGACATAACATATACTCACATATTACATATATACACGTGTGTATACATATATGTATACATATTATATACATATATAATTATGTGTATATGTTATATATGATTGTGTATATATGTAATATATATAATTACGTATATATTTATATATATACTGAGTGAGAGAGAGAGAGATTCAGTCTCCTTTTGGTACAGATTTGCTGGCCTCTGAGATTTAGTTATTCTGTAATCCTCCTGCCTAGCACAGTGAGCAACGTGTGCCATGTGGGAAGTGAGCAGCTAGGGGGCGAGACTTGGAATCTTCTGAGCTCCAGTCTTTGATCACCAACTGCCTGCTGAACATTTCCATCTGGATATTCCTTGCTCAACATATCCAAAACAAGACTCATTATCTTCCAGCCCAAACCTTCCCCTTCTCTAAAATTCTCTTTTTCTGTTGACAGCATCACTATTTTCAGTCAAGCAGGTTCACAATTTTGGGGTCCTCCACTTTTCAATCTCCCCTAAACTCCATATCCAATCAGTTACTTTATTGTTGTGTTCAGTCATTTGAGTTATGTCTGACTTTGTGTGACCCCATTTGAGGTTTTCTTGGAAATGATACTGGGGTTGTGCTATTTCCTTCTCCAGTTCATTTGACAGATGAGGAAACTGAGGCAATCGGTCTAAGTGACTTTCCCAGGGTCAAATAGTTAGTACACATCAGAGGTCAAATTTGAACTCTGGTCTTTCTGACTTCTGGCCTGGCACTCTATCTAGTATACCACCTACTTGTCATAAACTCATATCCAGTCAGTTGCCAAATCACTTCCATTCTACCATCTCTCTCACACTGAATCCCCTTCTTTCCACCCAAAGGGCCATTCCCTATTCCTCAGGTCCTTAGCATCTCTCACCTAGGCTACTAAATGATCTTCCTGCTTCCCATCTCTCCCCTCTCTAATCCATTTTCTGCACAGCTGCCAACATCACATCCTAAAGCAGTCTGATCATGTCACTGCCTTTGTTGATGAATCTTTAGTGGGTCCCACTGCAGCCAGGCTCCCCTCCTGGCTCCCACCTACCTTTATAGTTTTATTTCACTTTATTCCAGACCAGCCTTCCTGCTGTTCCTGGAACTTGTCATTCCACCACTCTACCTCTGTTCCTTTGCTTAGGCTATCCTTCCATGTCTACAGTGCACTCCACCTCCCCCTCCACCTCTTAGAAAAGTTATCTTCCTCCAAGACTCAGTTCAAGGACCTTCTCCTTCATAAAACCCCTTAATCACATCTAATTCCTTAACTTATCATTTATTTGCATTCATAGGCATGCATATAGGGTATGCCAAGTGCACCTAGGCACACCCTAATGTCTCAAAGAATTGGATTAAGTTGTGCCTCACTTTTAAAGTCTGTATTTTTAAAGTAATGTTTAGTTAATTGTTTTAACTTAAATTTAATTTGTCTAATGAATAAAAAATGTCCTTTATGATTGAGAATTCAATAAATGTTTACCTTAAAAAACACAACCTTAAATGAAATTCTTTGGATGTACACCTTCATCAAAATGTGCTGTGGGGACCTATGTTCAACTTCTTTATGCATTTTATTCTTTTCCACCCCCTTAAATGTAAACTCCTTGAGGGCACCTTGCACAGCATACTGTATATAGTAGGTACTTACTAAATGTTTTTTTTAAAAAGTATAAAGCACATACTATGTGCCGGGCTTTGAAGTAAATGCCAGAGATTTTTTAAAAAAGGCAAAAGACTGTTCCTGTCCTCAAGAAGCTTACCATCTAATGGTGGTTAGAGTAGATTGAATCCAAAGCATGTCTGGAAGTGAACGCATTAGGACCTTCTTCCTGCCCTCCTCTCCCCTCACCCTTTGTCCATGTGTATGTCGGTTTAATGTCTCTGTCCACTGCTGGTCTATCCTGAATATATGAAAGCCAGACCTGTTTCTGTGTCATTTGATGGACATCCCCCCAGGTTAATGAATGATGGTGGTGGTGACCAGGATGAGGATGACCCTGTGGGGAGATCAACAGGACTGAAGCCTCAGAGCCTAAGCCCCAACGTCTTCACAATAATGGGAACGTGGATCCATTGATGAAGGCCACTGGGTGGGAGGTCCACGTTAGACAGATTCTTAACCTTTTTGTCATGGTGCCCTTTGGCAGTCTGGTGGAGCCTGGTGAACCTTTCATAGATTCCTGATTTCAAATGCATCAAGAAAGATACCTAAGATGATAAAGGAAGCCAAGTATACTGAAATATGGTTATATATCTATATATGTGTATATATGTATGCCTATATAAATGCATATGTATGTCTATATAAGTTATATATATGTGTGTGTGTGTGTGTGTGTTTATATCTATATACATCTATATGAACATATAGATATAAGCCAAGTTTATGGGCCCCCAGCTAAGAACCCCAGGGTGGAGAGAGATAATGTAGGGGTTCCTTCCTTATCTGTCTCTTCTTCCCCTCATTTTTCACTGAGTGATAACATGGCTTGAGAGGTGACCAGAATTCCCTCTTGCTGTACAGTCTGTGCCCTTTTGCCTGCTGGCTACCACCAGGCTGGATGTTTCCACAGCCAGCCTCTCTCTTTTTCTCTCTGTTTTTCCTCCAGGTGTTCCCCTGCTGTTTGTCATTCCCTGGGGAATTGTGAAGTACCTGTATGAGGATGAAGGGTGGGTGCCTTACACAGACACTGGTAGTTGGGTTTCATTCAAGGGTTCTGGGGGCTGGTGAGGGGAGTTGGACTTAGGGTCAGGGACGCCTAGTCCCAAGGGGTCCATGGGAATCCTTAGGCCTGACTATGGGACTCTTGTCTGTGGGGAGGTGGGGAGGGAATCAGAAATGTATACCATGACCCCATCCCACAGGAGCCCATTTTCCCAGACTTTGTTATAGGTCCTAGGGGCTGGGACTCCCTAAAGGTGTTTGGAGAATCGGCATCTCTGTTTGTACCTACCTGGCTGTGCTTTGCATGTGCTATGTGGGTATTCCTGTCTCTCCTTTTTTATATATGGCTGTGATTCTTTGCCTGTGGACCACTGTGTATATCATACATATGGATGTACATGTATGAATCCCTCCTTTCCCTAGATGTTGGAACAGAAACACTAACATGAACTATTGGCTGATTATCCGGCTGCCTATTATCATGGCCATAGGAGTGAGTGATCTTGGGGAGGTGAACCCAAGTGGAGGGAGGGAATTTATGGAAAGCTGTGGTGGGAGATGGGCTGGGGGCTGAGGGGAGAGCCAGAGACTTGTTAGGAATAGAGGAAGGAGGGGAAAAGGGAAAGGGGAAAGAAAAAGTACATTGCTATAAGAGTATTGTCACACATCCTCCCCTCTCTATTCCACAGCTGAATTTCCTCATCTTTATCAGAGTTATCTGCATCATCATCTCCAAACTGAAGGCCAATTTAATGTGCAAGACGGACACAAAGTGCAGGTGAAGGACAAATGACTCAGAAGGCAGATCCTCATTCTGCACTGTATTCGGTCAACTAGACTTGCTTGTTGCTCAGTGATGGTCATGTACATATGTACCTGTCTCCCCCAAATTAGGGTCATAGCTCTAGAAGAGAAAGGGATGGTTGATTCTCAGTTACCTGTGACCATAAGATCTATGGGACACTGGATAACTGACATTCATGGATACTCCCTAGCACATCAAATTCTTAGACAAGCTTCAACATCTCCACCAGTTTTTACAGGGTGATTTTGGGATCACTGAGTTCCTTTCTGGCATCTATGATAGTAAATTGGAGAAGTTAGGCATGCATGCATGACAGAAAGCAGCAGATAAATTAAGGTGAAAGAATGTAATGCAAGGTGATAGCCTCAGTGCTACAGCAGGGGAAGAGCAAGTGTTATCATTAGGGGCTAGTAAATCAGGGAAGAGAAGGGATTTTGAGTTGGGTTAACCAGAACAAGTAAGAGTCAGGAATGGAACCCAAGGAGAATCCCATCTCCATAGGTACTACATCATAGAACGTCAGACCTGGAAGGGACCCTAGAAATTATCTAGTCTCTGGTTCAATTCCCTTATTTTATAGGTGAGGAAACTTGAGGACAAGAGAGAAAAAGTGGCCCCAAATCCCACAGGTAGTAGGTAGCAGTCTGCTTTTCCCTTTCCTGGCTTTTTTTCCCCAACAGCTCATAGAAGCCTCTTTTTGATCCTCAGGTTGGCCAAATCAACTCTGACCCTCATCCCCTTGTTGGGGACCCAAGAGATTATCTTTGCCTTTGTGATTGATGAGCATGCCCAAGGAACCCTGCGTTATGTCAAACTCTTCTGTGAAATCTCCTTTGCATCCTTCCAGGTAACATCAAGAACTAGTTAACTTCCAGGTCACATCAGAAAGCAACAGGGATTGACAAAGGAGCCAGAAGCATCCACATTTAACCCCTTAGACCCATCAAAAGCCTGTTTTATCCTGTTTATCAGTTGGCCCTCACACTCCCTGGGAATCAAAAGCAAGGCAGCCATTATTTTCTCCAGAGTACAGATGAGGAAACCAAATTCTAAACATCTCTGTTTCCAGAACAGAGTGTGGGGTTGCAGTGTTCCAGGGCTGGGAGAGATGCAGAATGTTTGAGACTGCGGGGGTGCTGAGGACTCTCCAGACCTGATCTATGGAGCCTTAGCTTCCTGACAACAATATTTGGTTTCAGGGGCTGATGGTGGCCATCTTGTACTGCTTTGTTAACAATGAGGTAAGGAATGGGAAATTACAATGGGGGAGGTGAGGGAAGGGGGAAGAGGCATTAAAAAGTCTGGGAAAGGCTATTGCCTTGACTTATCCTTTGGGGGCAATGGGCAGAGAATAGGAAGGTGGCTCCTCTTTAATTTTTTCCAACCTACCTATGTAGCCCATTCATCTTCCAACTCTCCAGCTTTTTCCTGGAGAGTACCAACTTTGTAAGGAATCTGAAGGTTTTTCATCCCAGAGAAATATTCTCCCTCTCCCATTCCACCTATGCCCTTTATCACTCACCTACATTTTGCACTTGTCCAACGTAACTTTAGGAAGATAACCTCATTTGAATGACAATTTTAACCCAAGCATAATTAGAGAAGTCTGCCTGTTACTAAAAGATGATAAAATGAATGTCAAAGCTATAGAGAGATTAATTGATTAATTAACCAATTAATGAATTCAGCCAACATTTGAGGAGTCATGCACTGTGCAGAGGAAAATACAAAGTTCCCTCCTTCAAAGAAGTGTCAGTGTAGTAGGGAAAGTTCATGTACTACAAAGAGTATTAAGTGCCTGAGAGAGCTTCAAAGTGCTATGAGAACACACAGAAGAAAAAGATCCCTCCTAGCCAAGGCAGCAGGGAAGGCTGCTTCGGGAAGGTGGCATTGCAACTGAATCTTAAATGCTGAATGGGAGTTAAGCAGGTAGTAAAGGTATTGCCAACATAAGAAAGGGCTTGGGCACATAATGGGAAAGCACAGGGTATGTTAAAGGGTTCACTTTCTAGGTAGTTGGAAAAGTAGGTCTGGAAGTCACAGATGGAGCTGTCGGTTTGGGAGTCATAAATGTTGAGGGGATGATGGAAGGGAAGACAATCAAAGAGAGCTCAGAGAGAAGACCAAGAATAGAACTGCCTAAATTTAGAAGGTAGAAAGAGGGAGCAGAGCCAGCAAAGGAGACATAGAACCAGCGACCAAAGGAGTGAAAGGAAAGCTGGGAGTGGACAGCAGTAGAGAAGTCAAGAGACTCTGAGGGAGAGCAGACTTGTCAACAGTGTCTGATGCTTCAGAGGACTAAGGAATATAAAGAATGAGAAAGACCATTGAATCTAGTAGGTAGTAGGTCCTTCATGACCTTGAAAAGAGTAGACTCAGTAAAGCACGGGCTTATTATTTAGTTGGTTTCAGTTGTGTCCAAGTCACAGTGACACATTTGGGGTTGTCTTGGGAAAGATACTGAAGTGATTTGCCATTTCCTTCTCCAGCTCTTTTGACAGATGAGAAAACTGCGGCAATTGGGGTCAAGTGACTTGCCCAAGGTAGCACAACTGCTAAGTGTTGGAGACCAGCTTTGAATTTAGGTCTTCTTGTGTCCAAGCCCAGCACTCTATCCCCTACACCACCCAGCTGTCCTAAAGCACAGAGAATGGAGGCCAAATTACAAGTGCTGTGGAGTGACTGAGTAGTAAGAGAAGTAATTAGTCTTTAAAAAATTTTGGCAAATGAGGTAATAGCTTGAATGGGGTAATGGAATGAAGAAGTTTCTATTTATTTTTTAAGATAAGAGAGACTCAAGCATGTGTGTAGACAGATAGAAAAGAGCCAGGATAAAGGGAGCAGCTGAAAATCTATGAGACAGCATGCCTGAACTTTGTCTTTGCATCTCCCAGCGCACTGTGCAAGGTATTGGCTGAATTCATTAATTGACTGAAGAGAGCAGAAGGGGACTGGCTTAAGGCCACAAGTGGAAGGGTCAACCTTGACAAGGAGGATGACCATTTTTTTCTCTGAAGATTGGAGGGGAGGAGGAGAGGGTGGCTGTAAGTGACTGAGAAGGGGCTGATGAGCTGAGAGAGGTGCTGAGGAAGCTTATGTCAAAGGGACCTCTGAAAAACAAAAATTGAGGTCATCTACTTTGAGTATATCTGTATTTGAGGACTCTGAGTAAAGTTGGGAGCTCAGGGAGAGAGGTTTGGTATGTTTACTGGAGGCCATGTGATGGGCAGTCAATAAGAGACAAATGACCAAGTTGCCAGGCAGCAGCAAGGGCTTATGCCCTGAAGGTTTTCTGTCTTTGTTGTTGTTCAGTCATATTGGAGTCTTCACAACCCCATGGGCCATCTGCAACATGGTCTAGGGAGTTTTCCTGGCAAAGATACTGGAGTGGTTTGCCATTTCCTTCTTCCTGCTAAGACTGAAGGGTCTTAGGTGACTTGCCCAAGGTCACACAGCTAGTGTCTGAGGGCAAGATTTGAACTCTGGTCTTTCTAACTCCAGGTCAGTGATCTTATCTATTGCATCACTTAGCTGCCCCAAGGTTCATTGTACCAAAATGTTATGTGTAAGATCTGGCCTTCCTCACAAGGGAGGAAAATGCAGCTTCTTCATTTACTGATAGCCCTTAGGGTGGAGGTGGAGGTGTGTGTGTGTGTGTGTGTGTGTGTGTGTGTGTGTGTGTGTGTGAGCCCTAAGGAGGTGGAGGGGCTGATGTCTCCCTCCGCTTCAGAGACTAACTAGTAACCTTGTACATCTGAGTCATCACCTGAGGGAGTGCTGCCTGAGCCAGGCTGTTAACAAGAATGATGAAAGTCAATTCAAGGATTGCTTTCTACCTGGTTTTGAGAGGTAAAACAACTAGGCATAGAGACTATTGTGATTCATTCAGGTGGGTCATGGAGAGATGGGATTTCTGACCACTTAAGCCCAAGGACTGTGGTGGGGAGATGGGAGGGCATTTAGTATGGAAAATGCCTTTGTTCACTCTTTCTCCAAAAAATGAGGTGCTGGTGAGAGAGAAGAAAGGAACAGGAAAAGATCTACATCATGTCAGACATCTAAGTAGCCCAGGAGTTGGTGGTGGGGAGGAAATGTGACTTTCCTAGGAGGAGGCCAGGCCGTTAACAGTTCTCAGGCCCTCCCCCCATGCTTGCCCACCACTCTGTGAGAAAGGGCTAAGTCAGACTTCCCTTCTATGTGACCCCCAAAGCTCACAGGTGAGGACAGAGATGAGGCTGCTCCAGAGTACCACTTCTAGAGCCCTGAGGCAGGGACCCTCTTTCCTTTGGAAGGGATTTTCTCCCAGTACCCAATGCTTTTTTTTTTCCAGTTTCTAGCCATGTGAATCTCATTTGAGATTTTGATTCAAAGCTAGGAAGGCACAAGCCAGCTCATTAGGCTGTGCCTCAAACTATCCTGTTTCCCCAGACCCTTCTCTACCTCTAAACTGTTCAAGACTTCAGGGCTTCCCATTGGCTTTGAGTCTTACTCAAACAATCCATGCATCACCGGGACTAGGGATAAGAGGGATCCCTAATGCTTTCTTTCAGAGGACATTAATAAGATTATTTTCACAGTATCATAGAATGTGAGACCTGGGGAGGTCCTTAGAGGTCATCTAATCCAACCCCAACCCCCTTGGAGTAGGGAAGAAAGTGAGACAGAGAAAAGAAGCACTTTGCTCAAGGTCAGAGTTCAAACTAGAGCCCAGCTCTTGTGACCTGTGACTCAGCTCATACTGACCTCATTCTCAAAAAGAAGTGTAGTGGGACAGAAGCTTTATTCCTTACACAGTGACTAGATCATAAGAACCCAGATTCTGGAAGGGACCTAAGATTCCAGAGAATGTTGGCAACCTCTTCATTTACAAATGAGGAAACCAAGGCATAGCTAGGGTCAGGGTCTAGGGCAAGATTTAAACTCAGGCCTTCCTGAGTCCATCTTCTATCTACTAAACGGAGGTCTGGGTCAGCAAATCACCCCTAAAGCAGAGAGAGATGGGGAGGATGAGAAGTTTGGCTGTAAGACCTATGAATAATTCCTGAAGGGAACACGAGAGGCCAAGCAAATCTACTAGGAATGAGGAGATAGTCCTTCCAGTAGGAGAACATAAAAGGAGACTAATCCAGGGATCCTGCCTACTCCTTTCTCCCTACTCCTCCTTCTCAGCTACCCAGGCTCCTTCTAGATTCTGGGGAATGACTCAGCAAAGTCAATGGACTGCCACAAATGGTTTGTGATGAATGAGGAGCAGTCCAGCCTGCCTTGCCTTCCATTTTCCCCAGTGGGCCCTTTGGAAGGGCTTTTTAAAAAATGAATAAAACGTTGAAATATGTGAAAATAAAAATGCTTGGCCTCTTGTGTTCCCTTCAGGAATTATTCACAGGTCTTATAGCCAAACCTCTCATCCCCCCCCCCCCTCTGCCTTAGGGGTGATTTGCTGCCCCAGAGCTAGATCAAGGTCCTTTATTTTATGGTTCTCAGAAGGGAGGATAGGCACATTTCCCCTCACCCCACAGGGCACAAACCATTCCTGAAGCTAAAGCAATAAAATTAGAACATGGGGAATAACTGAAAAAAACACCCCAAAATAAGCATTTATTAAGTACCTATTATGTGCCAGGCACTTTACAAATATTATTTTATTTTATCCTTACAACAGCCTTGGCAGGTAGATACTACTATGATCCCAATTTTACAGTTAAGGAAACTAAGGCAGAGGCTAAGTGACTTGCCCAGGGTCATACAGCTGGTAAGTATCCGAGGCCAGAGTTGAACTCAGATCTTGCTGACTTCAAACCCAGTGTTCTACTCACTGTGGCAGCTAGTTGTCTTTTCACCAAGGAGCCAGGAGGAGAACAAGATTCCATGGCCAGAATTTGGCTGAGGATGGTGAGACAGATCCCTTCTAACTTTCACAACCACATCACTTTCCCAACCCCCTCTCTTCTTTTTTCCCATCTTCTCCCTTTGTAGGTGCTACCTGCCTTTCCTCTACTTCAAAATACACACACATACCCCATAGATACACTCAACTTCTCTCTCTCATTAAAAAATTTTTTATGTATGTGTATATAAATATATATGTATGTGTGTATATGTATGCATACATACATATGTATATACACCTCAGCCTAGATTTCTGACTAGGAATCTCCTTGGATTAATGTTGCAACAGAGTTTCCCATTACCCATAATCACCACCTTTATCATTTTTTTGCTGGTGACATCGATTGTGTAACATTTATAGGGACAGAACAGGGAGTTCTTTAGTGGGCTCTAGCCTTGGATATGACTTTGTGACCAGATTTCCCAAAAGTCATTAGACCATCAAAATTTTCTTTTGCCCACAAATAATAATACATAAGCCTTGATCATTCATGTATCCCCTTTCCCATTGGCTTCTTCCAATGTTCAAGTTTCTATTTTCTCTCCCCTCTTTATCCAGCTATCATCAAGGATAAACATATTCAGCTTTTCCCATCCATCCCTACATGAACATCTACTCCCATGAACCTCTAATGCATAGAAGTCAGTTGGATATAATGGAAGGAGGAAAGGACTAGAAGTCAGAAGACTTGGATTCTAGTCTAGGTTTTGCTCTGCCTGACCTTTGGCAAATCACTTTACCCCTGTAAGCCTCAATTTCCTCATCTGTCTCACAAGATTATTGTGAGGACTATATGAGGTCATGTTCATGAAAGTGCTTTTTAAACAACAAAGCACCATCCTGATGTGAGATCCTGTTGTCATTTAATGCCTCATTGTTATATTTCATCACCAGGTCTTTATTAGACTAGGGGTCTGATTTCCTTTAGGGTTCTGGCCTCCTTTCAGCTGCCTCTGAGAGAGAATCAACATGTGTTGCCCTCTCCCAGGAGTCCACAGGAGGACACAAGCTGTTCCCTTTGGGCTAATGCCCCAGATGGTGAGAGCATCTCTCCATGCCCAGGGTTGCTATGACAATGCTTCAAGCCTATGGGAAAGATGGCCAGAAGGCTGACTCTAGAAGCTGCCACATCTCTTCTGGCTACTGAAGACACAAGGGCATAGGAGAACAGAGGAAATAGAGAGGAAGGAAGGGATAGGGGAGGCAGTGTTGATTTTTGGCCAAAGTTGGTTTACTCTTGAAGGACACAAATATTAACAATTGAGGACCTACCCTGTGGCAGGCACATGGCTGAGCTTGCAATAACCTTGGGAGGTAGGTGCTATAATTATCCTGATTTTACAATTGAGGAAACTGAGGCAAAGGGTGGTTAAGTAATTTGCCAAACATCACACACCTAATGAGTGTATAAGGCTGGAACTCAGGTCTTCCTGACTCCAGAGCCTAGATGCCTCTAGTAAACGTTTGCAGAAAATAATAATTATTTTGACAAATATTAATATATAATAACAATATATATATAATGGCAATAAAATAATGACAAATGTTGTTAATAATGATGATGATCCTGATGGTATCTAGAATTTAAGTATCAGAGTCCATCTAATCCAACCCCCTCAGAAGAAACCAAGGTCCAATGAAGTAAGGGAATTGATCTGTGGTCTAATAGTTTATTCATTTTTATAATTTTGATGACCCCAATGTCAGTGCCTATATATGAATAGGGTCTCTATTGCTTAAGTGCATTTCGGTACTCAATAGGAATAGTGGGAAATGTTTGAAAATCCTCTCTTCATGACAGATCTCTTCTTTTTTTTTGGCTTGGATTTTTTGGTGGTGGTGTTGTTTTGGAGAGGAGAAGGCAAGGCAATTGGGATTAAGTGACTTGCCTAAGGCCACGGAGTAAGTGTCAAGTATCTGAGGCTGAATTTGAACTCAGGTCCTCCTGACTCCAGGGCCCTTGCTCTATTTACTGTACTACTTAGCTGCCTCAGATCTCTGGTTCTTGTGAGATATTCTACTCTGTAAGCAATCTCCCCATATGTGAGGGAGTTTTCCCCAGATATCCCCGATTTCTCTTATTCCCTTTGGCTCCTGTTATCTCCTGTTCTAAGTGGAAGCCCATGTCACCCCCTGCTCGGGTATGAACAGCTAAGGTCAGTTCTGGTTGGCATGGGTCCCCAATAGGTACAGGGGCAATGTAGAATCAGGAGGTCAGCACAGCCAAAGAGACAGGAAGTGGAATTTCTCTGTTTCCTTTTCCCTCTCTGCGCTGGTCTTGTTTCTGTGATTTCAGCCCTGAAGGAAGTAATAGTGTGTGCTTTGGTCACCCTATCAGGCAAGCCCTATAGTCTGCCTGGACCCAGGTTGTGAGGCTACAGTAACTTGTGTGCACACAGAAGACTTCTCTGGACATTATCAACTTTGAACAGAAAAGTTCTTTTAAGGGATGGCATGCAGGGTGGTGCAGACATCTCACGATGCTATGTTAGATTGATGGGAGCTGTTGGGAAGAGGAGGAGGAAAGAGAAGGGGGAGGCAGGGAGTGGAGTGTTTGCCACACACACTTGGCAGGGGAGCCCACAGCTGGCTCACCTTGACAACAGCAGCTGCACATCTGGCACTGCAGGCAGTCCCTTCTGGAGGGAGAGCCTAAACCTCAAATGTGGTCGAGAGAGTGACCCTGAGCGCAAGTAAGTGGCCAGAGGAAATTCATTCTTTTGATCCTGGCAAATTCCATGCAGCTTCTGGCAAGCGACATTTACCTTGAAATTAAGAAGCAGTTTCCATTCTGTTGATCCCAGGGACTGGCTGTGTAGCTCCAACATGAAGTATAACATTCTCTGAGGTCAAGGAGCCAGCCTTTGGGGACACATTATTAGTGTCAGAGTTCTTGATGATACTTCTGGGACCATCTACTCTCCAAAGGTATGAGGGGAGCTGAGGTAGAGGTTACCAAAACTGTGTCCTTTTGGCTCCAGTGGAAGGATGATATTGCCTTATATTTTGCTGTCAATACAATCTGTTTCCTGGGTACATGCCTTGTTCTCTTTGGCTGCTGTTCTGAGTTCTGCTTGATAGAGTGAGGGTAGTGTCCTGAATTGTATTCAGTAATTCCAATACACACTGCATCTCCCTCTGTGGTCATTTCTACCTGTATAGAAAGGGTGTGTGTGTGTGTGTGTGTGTGTGTGTGTGTGTGTGTGTGTGTGTGTATGTGTGTGTGTATACACATACATACATATATACACATGCACATACTGTGGTGTACTGGTGGGTGTATGGATGCAGTGTCTTTGATAGGCTGTTCTCTGTATCATGAAAACTGATCATTTCTGCACCACCTCTAGATGGTTAGAACCAACCTCAGTTTATCAATTCAATTCAATTGTCCTGCTCCCAATAACCTCCTCATCTCTGCTGCTCTCTTCAGGCTAATATAGACATCTGTGTAGACATCTTTGGAAGCAACCAATAAATGGAATCACTAGGTCACAGATAAGGAGCTCTGAGAGAATTTAAACACTAACTTCCTCATTTTATAGATATGGAAATGAAGGCCAAGGTATTAGATGGAAAAATCAGGATTCAATTCCAGGTTTTCTGACTCCCAATGTCAAAATACCAGAACCAGAACTTAGCTCCTCACATTGGTTCAGTACTCTTATCTCTACACTATATCCTTTCATCTATTCATTTTTACCTGTTGGTTAGAAATATGGATTTAGCATTCCAGTAAAGGAAAAGGATATTATTTAGTCTTCTCTGAAAGGGTCCAGCCTCATTATAGAATATGAGACTAAAACTGGGAATATGTGATCTCTCTCCCTCTTCTCTCTCTCTCTGTCTCTCATTCTTGCTCATCCTCTTGTTAAATGATATTGTGATGTATTGTGAAATATACTTAGCTGAATCACAGAGTTTAGAGATGAAAAAGTCCAATTAAGTCATTGAGCCCATCCCTCTCTCTCGAGAAGAGGAAAATGGAAGACAACAATAAACAATTTTATTGGGATATTAATTTAGGTGCCTGAAGGCCCTGGCTTGTGTCTCTTAAAATAAGACAGTAGATTTTTTTTTCTCCTTGCCCTCTAATGCAATAAAGAGAAGCTTTTGCAATTTGTGGATAGTTGGTTTACGTACTCATTTTCACTTTCTCTCCTTCTCCCATGAAAGGTCCAGTTGGAGTTTCAAAAGACTTGGGAGCGCTGGAGACTGGAGCACTTTTACACTCAGAGAGATTGCAGCATGAAGCCCCTCAAGTGTCCAGCCAATAGCCTGAGCAGTGGTGGCACCATAGGGAGCAGTTTGTATGCAGCCACCAGTCAGGCCACCTGCAGCTAAGATGCCCAGATCTCTCTCTCACCACCTGGAAGGCCTAGCTGAGAGAAACCCTAGAGGTGGGAGGTATCTTCCTGGGTACTTGGGCAAATATGCATGCACATAGACATACACCATCACACACACAGAAGTCTTCTGCTTTATCTCTCCCTCCCCCAACCTATCAAACAGGCAAATGGATGATGCCTTCTGGGACTCATGGACATACATATTTTCTCCAAGGAAAGGCAGCCTGATAATTCGATCATTGTGTCAGAAGAAGAGGAAAAATGATTGTAGCTAAAATGAGGATTTCTTCCCATCAAGGCACAAGGCCCCTGGGGTTCCCCAGACAGAGCAGCAAATCAACCCCAGCCCTAAATTCAAGGTCAATAGCCAATTAATGGGACTGGAGCTGGGAAGTGGGGGTGGAGAGCAGCACAGAGAGTAGCTGATGAAATTACAAACACAACACAGGACCAATTTTGAATAGAGATGTCACTTGGTTCCTGCTATAGTAAAACTGCCCAAATATTCTACTTAATTAAAAGTCTGTGTAGGGAGAGGGATGCTGTTTGTGTCACCCCTGCCCCTTCAACTCATAACTTGACTTGCCTTAGATCATTTGCTTTGACCATAACCTGCCCCACTGTTGAGCAGATCTCTGAGCATAGGAATCCCCAGTCATGTAAGGGATGGAAAGAATATCATCTGATCCTCTCTGTGAGGATTTTCCTCCCTTGGACCCTATGTTTTGTCATAGCCTGAAGAGCTATGGTAGACCTTTAGCTGAGAGACTCAGGCATTTGGGAGAGAAGTTGTCATATCTTGAATCCCTTCTTAAGGTCAGAGTTCCTAATGTCAAATATCTCAAACATTCCTCCAGGAAAGCTTTAGGGGAATAAGCATTGTGCTGGAGGCAGAGGAGTGGAACCCCACTACAATGAATATGTTACTGTCAATAGCCCATCCAACACTAGGGCCTCACCAACACTTATATAGCTACTAGAGAGGATGCTCTTTGGAAAGAGTAGATTGCAGTGCCCAGCAATCACTATGGAGGGAGGACCTGATCAAAGTTTTTCTTTTGAAAACCACTCATTTGGAGATATTTCACTTCTCTTGGTTATTTTTCTTTCTTGCCATATGAATACTTGTCAAGTGTGAATGTGCAATTCTTCTCCCATCTAAGGAGATCAAGAGCTAAAGTGAATATAACAGGTTACTGAGTCATGTGGGGAAGGGGAGAGGGGGTAAAATCAGTTATTGAACTCCTTCCTCATTGTACCAATTGTACTAATTAGCTCTTGCCCTGTCACTAGCTGCAGTTTTGTAAACAATAGTAATGATGTTAGGGAAAACTCATCAATCTTTCCCCCCATCCATGAAAAGAAACTAGACACACACCAACACTGCAGACTCTCGTGGGAAGAAAGCAAACATCCTGACCATCCAAGGACTGATTTCAAGGAACAAGAAGGAAGTTTCCAAAGTATCCGCAAACTTTGAGAAGCACAGATGAACCATGGATGGGGCACGGTGGGGAGGGGTGCAGGGTAAGGAGGAGAGAAGGGTTGGAGTTCTGGACGAATTACTTTATGACAATCTCCTCCACCTCCCTCTCTATTTGATGGGCCTGAAGATCCTCCCTGTGGCATTGTAGCACACACGGGCCCCAGTGCCCCCTCTGAGAGGTATGTGATGTGCAGGGAAAATAATAATGGGGCATTAAAACCACACCAAGCAGAAAATTTCTTAGATCTGAGCTTCACTGGAGTGTTGTGTCTGCATTAATAGGGAAGCTGAATTGCAGGTTAAAGGAAGGGATAATGCAAACTGCATCACTAACTTAGGGTAGCTGGTTGAGGCCAGAATGGGGAAGCACAGGGAATGCATGACTCCCCCAAACAAGGACAAATGTTACAACTTGTCCTTCTTGCTTGTATTTGTGAGTTGGGGCAGGGAGGAAAATGGATAAGTCCTGAGGGCTGGCAGTGACAGATGTAGGGGTAACAGCATGCACTTAAGTTTGAAACTAACAACAGCATTTTGAGAATTATTAACATGCACTGGTAATGGCAGGAAGATATATTGATATGTACAAGCCTGACAAATTAACCCAGGGCAAGGGGGAGAGGGAGGGAATTGCCAAGGGAAAGTGCTTACTTAGATATATGCATAATTTTAGCTGGTTTCAGTATGTGCAATGGACAGAGGTCTCTCCCCTGGCAAGTGTTCTGTGGGTCCTCTTGGATCTTTATCATATCCAGGGATTTCAGAAAACTTGACATAAGTCCCTTCTTTTGGCTCTGCAGTGTTTTCCCCAGTCAAATACCTATCTGATGAAATGTTTTCTGTACCCCCAGACCCTATGACTATTAATACTCCTCTGAGTGACAGTGTACCAGTCAGAAACATACCCCAACTTGAATCTATTCCCAAACTATCCTAAGCTAAGTATAACTTTACCAGGTCTGGCAACTATCGAATTCAAGGCACTCTGAAACTCCTCTGGCACGTGTCTGATTCTGTTTATACACCTAATGCCATAAGCTTGGAGCTTGCTGAGAGATTTTCTGTCTGTCTCTGTCCTCTGTGTTCATAGTGCTGACTACCAAGGTCTCCTTGTGTTTGTCTATTTGGGTCTAATGGCTGGTCTATGCGGTCGCTGATTTCAGCACTCTGGCCAGCTACCCGGAACTAGTTAACTAAGTGTATTGTAAATAGTGTCAGTGAGCCTTGAGGTAAAAGTCAAGATAGACATAAAATGCACATGAATCCAGGGTTCCTTTCCCCATTAAAACTACTCCATTTTCCTTCCTGAGCCCCAGGTGTTGCCTTAAAGATTAATTCCAATGCACCTCACATTAAAAACCACACCAATTCAGTATTAGAATCTTACAATGGCAGAGCTTGAGAAGTCAGTGTTTATTAGTATCTGCTATGTGCCAGGCACTATGCTAAGCACTCTGGAGACAAAGGCAAAAGGTAGTCCCCAATTTCAAGAAACTTACAGTCTAGTGGGGGAGACAACATGAAAACAACTATGTATAAATAAGATACCTACAAGATAAATCAGAGGACTCAGAGCTGAGAGTTTAGACATCTAGTCCAAGCCCCATCATTTTATAGATAAGACAGAGATCTGACATGCCTAGGGTCATGGGATCATAGATTTGGAACAAGGAATATAAATGCTGCCCAAGCTAACCCATTCACTTTGCAGATGAGGAAACCTAATTCAATTCTTTACAGATGAAGAAAGTGGTATTTCCAAGGTCATAAAACTAGTGAGTGAAAAATCCAGAACTAAAACTCCAGTCTTAGTTATTCCCAGTCTGCCTCTATGAGGAAGAAAATATAAATAATGTAAATAATAATCAGGCTATTTAGGATGAAAGTTTTCAGTGATATTTGGCATCAGCTGGTCTATTGAATGAACAAACAGATGGCAGCAAAGGCAGAGACATCAAATGGTGAAGGTCTAATCTTGCCTGACCAAATTCTATAATTTATGTAAGAGGGAGGACATGGGGACTTTATTGCTCCTACTGGAGTATGTCATTCATCTTGGACTTACTGTGAAGAAATGCATCGAAACACATGCGTGTACAGACACAAATGCATTTGGGATGGAAAATTCAGTACTTCCTCATTAGACTGACTTTTAATTTTCTAATTCGTCTGGGCTACTCTGGGGAAACATTACTATCCATATGGAAGATATACATAAAAGAAACTTCTTTGTATCCCATGTCCTTGTTGCCTTTGTTATTTGCCTCTCTGGTCCTCCCTGGAGTTGAAGTGAAGCCAACAAACCTGGTAACCGGAGACAAGCATGGAAAGAGCAGAACAGTCATGAACAGCAAGGAGGAAGAAATCAGTTTCCATCTGGTCCTTCAGGATCTTTATAAATATTAGGAGCAGTGTATTAGAGAAGAGAGAGCCTTGGACTGAGAATCAGAAGACTTAAGTTCTGTTTCTAATGCTACCATGGACTAGTTACTAGCTGAGTCTCAATTTCTCCATCTATTAAAGTGTAATTAGATTGGTTAGTCAAGGCTGGAACTTTAGAGTTCCTTCAAGATCTGGCATTCTGAGTTTCTAAGATAGCAATTTCTTTCCTCAATGTTCATCATCTTTGTGTGGACTCAGGGAGTCAGATCAACATTCTGAAAGACAAATTCAGAGTCACCTCACCTACTGTGAAGGTCATGAGACTGTATAACTAAGGTCAAAGAGTTGTTTCAGAACCTGAATGGTATATGTGTCCTTTCCATGCACAGACAGAACTCCCATTACCACTAATGCCTGCTACGTGCCCAGGGAAAGGAAAATATATTTCAAGGGCTTGTTTTTCCTTCTCTAAATTGATTCTAATTTACAACACTGCCCCTGCTTTTGGTTCTTATGAAGCAAACTCCATAAAAATCTTCAAATAAAATGTTCCTGCTCATTCTATTATGACAACTTTCTTTAATTCCAGACTCTTTGGTGGATGGGAGCAGTGGGGAAGCTTTGGCAATCAGGGTGATTCTACTGTATCTCTAATTATTTCTGCACTGCCGATGAGACCAGATGGGCAGGACATAGCCAAACTTAGTGATACAAAAGTTCTGCTGAATTTTCCCTAGATCTCACCTTATCACAGTTAAGTGATCTGTTTGTTTGCATTTGGCTGTGCAGAACAGGCCTGTCACTTGTTTTTGTTCAGTCATTTTCTTTGTTACCCCATTTGGGGTCTTCTTGACAAAGATCCCAGAGTGGTTTGCCATTCTCTTCTCTAGTTCATTTTACAGATGAGGAAACTGAGGCAAACAGGATTAAGTGACTTGCCCAGGGTCACACAGCTAGTAAATGTATGAGACCAGATTTGAACTCAGGTTTCTGACTCCAGGCCCAGTGCTCTCTCCACTCTGCCACTTAGCTGCTCTGATACTTCTATTTCATTTATTGTTTAATTGGGTCTCATTCACCAAATAGTGTGTTTTTATTCCTAGAACTTAAAGATACTGCTTTCTCTAATGTCCCCTCAATGCTGTTGCTTAAGCTGTCTCCTTTGAAAGGTAATCTTGCTATATTTGCTGTAAGACAGAGTCATCAAGCATGCAACCTGCAATACTCCTGAGTGCATTCGTGAAACAAAGTAAACTGTACTTGGGAAGCATTACAAAATAACAAAAATACAATAGAACATAGATAATGCTAATATGTGATTTTCTATATCAATACACAGCCCTCAGAGATCTTTATTACAGTTTAGTGGCTCTGTTTCTATTTGAATTTGGCACCACTTCTGTAAGACATACCTCCAACTGGGATCTAATGAAGGGGAGCAAATGCTAGGGTTGAAATTGGTGATACGCATGAAAAACCCTGATGTCACAAAAAAATCTGAGCCAACTGTTATATCCTAAGCTTACATGGAGGTCATTCAACCTTTTCAGTTAAACTTGTCAGAATATCTGTAATTAGTCAAACTGCATAATCTAGCATGACTAATTATCATTGTACCAAAGCAATCCAAGGAAAGGAAAAAAGGAGGAAGAACATTTGCATGCAGTGAGCAGAGAACTTGATCATCCAAGTTGGAAACCAAAGACAAACCACTGCTTTCCTTCATATATGAAGTCTTTGCTGTTGGGTGGTCATGGAGTTTTGGGGGTGAGGAGTCAAGAAGGTACAAGGGAAGGAGTTACACAGGCAATCTAAAGCAATGTCTCAAAGTTAGTGTATGATTTTATCGAGTGGGTAAGCTATAAAGACAAAGAGGTAAGCCTAGACATCTGTCTTCATTTTAATTTTTGCTTTCCCCTTGTATTAATTTCTTCATGTGGCTGATATTTTCCTTGCCACCTGCAGTTTTTACCAGCTCCCAGCACCTCCCCACCTTGACTCACACCCCAGGGGCAAAACTACGTAAAGTTTGCACATTTGTGGTTCTTGCACCTCACCAGCTCGAGGTTGTGGCACTCAGGGGGATTTTGGTGGGTTTCCAGGGGTCAGGTGCTAGTCTTTAAATGTAACAGAAGACTAGGTGCACAGGAGAATAACCTGCTTCTATTTTTGCTGCTATGGGAGATAACTGTTCTTCATGAATGTTTAAACAGTGTAATTTTTATGTGACTTGATGTGTAATGCCATATGCAAATAAGACCAGCATCTCTAGATTGCATATGTATATAGTGTATGAATTTCTTGTACATACCTTAATGGATGTGTACCCATTCTTATTTGACCTGGCAAGATAAATAAAAATCTACCATTAATGTGACTAATTTTTTTTTTCTCTGTCTATGAGAGGAGTTTTTCTGTGATGTCAACTTAGGTGACTCATGGTACAGTGAGAAAATACAAAAGATGTGGTTTTCATACCAAGAAGAAAAAAAAACCCTGCTCATTACTCATAGAATGCTTTTCATCTTCCGAGCACTTAACAAGTACTAATTTATCCACTGCTGAGCCTTTATACAGTGACTGTAATGTCATTTAATTAGAGATGTTGGGTGGTCGAGTGGTTTAAACAATGAATGACAAGCCAAATGGACATGTATTCTAATTCCACTGATTCATTTGATTTTTTTTCTGTCCAAATGAACTCAGCCCATTAAATCTGGACTTTTTAAAAAAGATATAAAAGCAAAATCCTTGTTTGCAAATTAGTCATAGTATTTGAATTGAGTTCATGTTTTGAAATCCATCTTCTGAAAGATGAACTTTGTTTCAATTTAAATAATCACTTCACTCTTGGAATTTGCACCTTGCTCTCATTTGCTTATAGAATTTATGGCAGACCACTAATTTCATCACCAGTTTACTGTTATCCTTGGATCTTCTGAAGGTCAACTTCAGAAGGTAGCTGAAGAAAGAGCCCCTTTGATGTTCAGCAGTGTCTGCTTCTTCATGATCTCATGGACCATAATGTCCATGGGGTTTTTTGGGGCAAAAGTACTGGAGTGGTTTGTCATTTTGTTCTCCAGCAAGAGTTCCCATAAACCCATTTAATTCTGACAAACTGTGTTATTAAAGGTTAAAACTGAAGTAAGAGTTTTGGGACACCCATATTAGAGGCAATATGGTATAACAGAAAATGCACTGAACTTAGAGTCAAAGATCCTGAGTTCAAATTCAGTCATTTTCTACCTGTATGCCCCTGGGCAACTCTCGGGATCTCAGTTTCCTCCTCTGGAGAATGAGATTAGACAAGATGGTGTAGAAGCATCTGAGAAACAAGACATCAAAGAGAACATGGGGGAAGTGGACAAAGCTAGCACCCTGACCTAGATGGACATGAGTTGGGGTATCCACAAAGTTCTGAGATTGGGAGTCAGAAGGTCCTGGGTTCAAAGTTTTGATCTGTCACTATTATTTGTTATATTTGGGGCAGCCAGAACTTAGGATTGTGTACCTTCTATGCATCTCCTTATCTGGAACTTCCTGATTCCTCTGTGTCATCTCTTTGGAGATATTATACCTTTTGCCAATCTATTTCTGAAATGGAGTCTTAGGTAAGTGAATGTGGGCAAGTGATGGCATTTCTCTTTATGCCTTGATTTTCCCATCTGCAAAGTGAGGGATTCAACCTGGCCCCTCTGAGGCCCCTTTTAGCTGTAACTCTATCATTCTTTAATCAGTAATGAGTAATAAATCATATTCATCTAGAGTTAAAAGAGACCTCAAAAGACATCTATTTCAGCACCTTCATTCTTTTAATTCCAAATATCAAAACATATTCCAAAGGCAATTGTAATTGACACCAGAATGTTTGGCAGCGGTGTCCTCCACCACAGAAGGAGATCAATCAAGACCACTTTTACCAAAGTGATCACCCACAAATCTGGCATTGGGTAGATTATGAAACTAATTCATATTCCTTTTTCCCCTTTGAAAGCTGATACCATCAGAACAGGAAGCACACACTTAGATACAATATAAAAAGAAGAAAAAATAAGATTGAGGGTGGGATTGGGGAGATAGGATGGGAAACCGTAGGGAAGGGAAACTAGAATAAGCTGGCATTAATAGGTAAGATGGAATGTAGCCCAATGGTTAGGAGAAACATGAGAGAGAAAATGACAGAGGAGAAAAGAGTAAAAAGAAAAGTGCGTAACCCAGACAGGCAGTAGGTAGGTAGAAAGGGAGAAGTAGAGAAAAACAAGGAGTCCAGAACACAACAAGAAAGGAGATTGGGAGAGGGGGATGGGGAAGGGAAAAGACATAGATGTGGAAAAAAGAGGGAGAAAGAAAATAAAAGAACAGAGGGAGAAAAAAATGGAACATGCACATAGTATGCTAATAAAGATGCCAGATTTCAACCACAGGTCTTTAAATGCTAATACCACCTCCATATCTAACAGTCTATCCTGGTGAAATTATTGAATGCCAGACTACTACAGGCCACCTTTGGTTTGGAGGCTAGCCCAGTGACTTCAGAAAGAAAAAAGGATGCCTCTAAAGCAGCCAAGAGATCATCAACTGCCTGTCCTTTTGAGATGGCAGTGTACACAAGTGTGGGAATCAATAGTTTCTGCCCCACCTAGTGTTGCTTTGGACACACTCAGATTCTTCTGTTACAAACTCTTAGAATAAAATCAATAGGCAATTACAAATGTAGTCCTAACTTGTGCCAAAAGACTGAATAAATACCTCAGGGATTGGTACAACCTGACAAGGCCCACAGAGGGCAGCGGTCAGAAAAAACTCATTGACTTTCTAGGTCTCACAGGGCAAGAACCTGAAACAGTAAATAAAAGGGTTAGGAGTATGTCTAGTGTAGAGATCACTGATGGAAGTAGATGTAACAACTGAGGCTTATAAACAATGAGAGACAGAGAGAGAGTATTTTATGTTGATTTATGTTTTATTACTTTCTCTTTTTATCTTATGCAAATGCTCAAAAATTTGTAGTTTTCTGTATAAAAGTTCTGCATCGAGTTTGGCAATTTTAATGTATATCCATTTTACCCTTCAGAAAGCCTCCACATTTTCAGAGTTCTTAGGACAACGAATTTCACATTTTAATGAAACCTACAAATCAAATATCATGAGATTTTCCTTTCATCTTTTTATTTTTAAAAGTGATTCAGAAGGTGAAAAAGAATATTCAAGGGGCATTGTATACCATGGCAAAAGATGCCAAAATAGCCTAACTCAAGAATCTGGAAAATAAAAAGTAACAATCACCCAGGAGGTCCTATGTAGATTAAAAGACAAAAAGACAGAAACATTCGATTCAACTTCAACAAACGTTTATTAAAGGTGTTACTATCCTCTTCGTTCTCAAAGAGGACCAAAATTACATTAACATGCTAGAGTCAACTTTCAATGTGTCTGACTGTGGCTGATCAGACCAATACGAGCTTGGAATGATTTGCTACCAGTCAGGCCCAAATAGTAGGTGTGAACATTTGGGGCGGATACTCTAAATTTGTGCATCCTGCATTTTCTTTGAGCTGTTTCAATTTTGCTTTGCTCAGGTGCAGTACTATCCTTACCTAGATTATGTCATAAGATTTATTTTAAGAAATGTACTGTACTAGATATAGTTTTTGCAATCAAGACAAATACTTTCAAGGTCAAACAACTAAGATAGTTTCAGAAAGACTACATTCTAGAAACTGGTTGGCAAAAAGTATAAAATCTTCCAAAGAGATGACAGAGAGAAATCAGCAAGTCCCAAACAAGGAGACACATGGAAGGCAAACCATCATAAGCTCTAACAGTACATATAACAGATGACACTCAGGTGACTGTTCCCTCCACCTTCCCAATCTGTGCTTTTAGAGAGGTCTACCTAGGCTCTCCTTCCCCCTCATTTGCACATCCTCTGTGCCATTCACTGGAGAAAAGCTCTTGAATCTTACTGCAGCTTTGGTGTGGAGACACCTTCCAGATGACTACTCCATAGCGTGGATGGTGAAAGCTTCATCATGTTATGCTTATGGAGCAATATAAGCATCATGGAGATGCTTATATTGTACATCAGAATTCTACGTATCCAGCGATTTGTTCAGATAAATAACCAATAACCAATGGTTATTTATGCACATTTCTTTGGACTCCTGAAGTGAGGTTATACCATACTGGGTAGAAGTTACTTCCAAAATCCAACCTTTATTTCCTGTTGGGTCCTGGAACCTATTCTCAGGCTGACTGGGACTGATGTGGCCTACTGAACTGCCTTTCCTTCTGTACCCCTAGCACTACCTGCCTCCTCAAGGTGGAATTAGATTTTCACTAAGTTATTGATCATTCACTCTGCTTCTGGGGAATAAACACAATTCTTGGCAGTTATTTCTCTTTTGGGAGGGATTACTTTGAACACAACAAATGGAGGCAGATTTTGGTAACATTTGCTTAAATGGCCACATATTTGGTTTTTTTCTTAACATTTTCAATATTTATGTTTAAAATTGAGGTGCAGAGGGAGGGAGAGTTATGAGGTAAATGCTGTGCCTAAGAGGGTTGGTGACCAAGCCAGGAAGGGACAAGTAAGAGACAAGAAACAGTCAGTGTCAGTTCTGTTTTTCTCCCTTGGATTTGGAGGAGTGGAGCTTTAGAGAGGGGGAATCTGTCTCTTTTATTTCTTTCTATAGAAGCAGCTATAGTAACTGCATGTGCTTGTCTAAGGGAGCCTCAAACTGGCTCTTAAGTTCCTGGCTGCCTCTTCTTTTTCAAATTGCTTTCTTTTTTTAAAAATTATTTTGTTTTCAGTTTTCTACGATCACTTCCATATGTCTTAGATTTTCTCCCCTTCCCTCTCCACTCCCTCCTTTCAATCTTATATAGGTTCTACATATACATTCCTATTAAATACATTTTCACCTTAGTCTTGTTGCATAGAAGAATTAGAATGAATGGGAGATACCATAAAAGAAAACAAAACATAACACAAGAGAAAGTGGTCTGCTTTATTCTGCAATCCAATTCCATAGTTCTTTCTCTGCATGTGGAAGGCATTTTGCTGCGAGTCCATTGGGAATTTTTTAGGTTCTTGCATTTCAGGTTGCTTTCTTTGAGCACAGTTGACTCAACAGCAATCCTAAGATGCATGCTTCCAGCCTTTACAGTTACCTTGTGAATTTGAAAAGTCTATTCTCAATGGTCCAGGTGCTTGTTGACCAGGATAGGGGAAGGAATAGGGGAAGGAGAAGTGCATTATATTAAATGCCTACCCTGTGCCAGACACTGCTCTAAGTGCTTTACAAATATATTCTTTGATCATCACAACAATACTGAGAGGTAGGTACCATCATTATCCCCAGTCTAAAGTTAAGGAGACCGAGACAGACTTCCTAACGATAAGTCCTTTCTGAAGAAGATGACCATAGCTGGGAGGACAAGTCATGCACACCTAGCGGACCAGAAGATATGGATCTCAAGAGAGTTATTGTTCAGGCAGTGAAAGCTGGGGAGTGAAATCTGTTCAGCAGTTCCCTGAGAAGTCTAGGAGTCTTTACTTCCTGGGAGAGCATAATCAAGGTGAAGGACTTTTCCAAATCCTTTGAGGGCCTCATATAGTTTCTATTATCTGCTTGTGAGCTATTGTGAGTCTTTGGTTATGAGCTAGTTTTATGTTTAAAGGTGTCAAAGTATGTTTATGAGTCTTAGATTACACTTGATATCTAGCCAGGTGGCACACAGGATAGCATGCTAGGCCTAGAAATCTGAAAGACCTGAGTTCAAATCCAACTTCACATACTTACAGCATGGGTCTAACTTCTACCTACCTCAGTTTCTTCATCTGCAAAATGGGGATAATGGCACCTACCTCCTGGAATTCTTGTGATGATAAAGTGAGATATCTGTCAAGTCCTTGATGAACCTTGAAGCATCGTAGAAATGATAACTATTATTATTTATGACTATCTTGTACATTAAATAGCTTTCTAGGATGGACTCTGTTAGATACTCTTGAAAAGACTGTATAGACATAAACCAAACCTAACCTTTGTTTAAAGAGGTTTTCCTAGAATAATTTAAAATGTGTGTGTGTGGGGGGGGGGGGAAGTGGGGAAGGAGCCACAGTGCAAGAAAATATAGAGTTATTAGTAAATTGCTACATCTCAAGAAAAGTTTGATCCCTCTTTGGGATTAGACTTTCCCCAGGCCTGAACCCAATTTTCCACGGCCTCTTAGGGGAAAGGACATCTTTTCCATATTCCTCACTAGAAGTCCAAGGTAATCTTCTACTGGGAGTCTCAAGTCAAACATTTGAAAGAGAAGAGAGAGAGATGGGACAGGGACTTGGACCTTAGTGAGTGGCTCCTCCTGACTCAGTTACTCATTCTTTCCAATACGGCTCTCTAACTCATCCTGTCACAGGGACCCACCAGGAGCCTTTAGTTGCACATTCCTCTTATTTAGCCAAGGGGTGGAGAGCATGTTGTATTACCAGAAGTGACCCAAACACTGTATGGGCTCAGCTTCATGGTAAGTATTCCAGTCTAGCAACTGGGGATGGGGTTCCCCAATTATCCCCATCACACAAGTAAGAGATCACAGACAAAACATTGTTCAAATATACATATGTTAGAATAAAATTATTTCTGTGTTCCTAAACATTGACCATAGTACTGGTTAACTCACTTTGGAGAAGCTAGGTTCCCCTCTAGCTCCTCCCATAGCATGGAAATGAGAGCACCCCACAGAAGTGAAGACATTCATTCCAATTATAAAGATAAGATCTACTACAGTGCATTTCTTAATATAAATGTTATGTAATAAGCTCAGTAAATTGTTTGTTAAATGGTTGCCTGTAAAATACAATGCTTTGCATTGCCCAAAAATGCTTGTTGAACTGACTTTCCATTGCATTACATGGAATAGATTAGCTGATGCCAATCTCTCTGAACTTCAGTTTCCCCTTTTATAAAAAAGGCATTATAATACCTTTACTACTGAGGTAGCTAGGTGGAGAGTAGATCAAGCAATAGACTTGATGTCAGGAAAGCCTAAGTTTAGGTTCAGTCTCCGACACTTCCTAGCTATGTGACCCTGTCTTCCTCAGTTTCCCCATCTATAAAATGGGGATTTTAATAGTATTTTCCCCCAAGGATTATTGTGAGTATTAAATGAGATAATATTTGTAAAGCACTATATAAATGCTAGCTATATATTTCCCTCCCACTGTTGTTATAAGACCAAGTAGGATAATTAACGCTAATATCATGGCCCTTTTTTTTTTTTTACATCTCTGCAGTATTTGATGCTGTTGACCTCCTTCTCCTCTTGGATATTCTCTTTGTCCTGATTTTCGTTATACTGCTGCCTTCTTGTTCTCCTTCTCCCTGTCTAGCCAATCTTTCTTAGCCTCTTTTACTGGGTTATCAATCCCTATCCCAGTTCCTAACCACTAAAAATCTGTCTTGGCCCTACACCCTTTCCTTTCATAACCCCATCAGCTTCTATAGGCTCCATCATCATCTATATGTAGATAACTCCTAAGTTTAAGCAGCAAGGTGGCAAAGTGAAGAAAGCATTGGCTTTGGAGTCAAGAAGACTTAGGTTCAGATCCTGCCTCAGACGCTTATTAGCTGAGTGACTCTGAGTACATCACTTAATCTCTTTGAAGTCTCAACTTCCTCAGCTATAAAGTGGGAATAATAACTGTAGCTACCTTACAGGGCCATTGTAAGGACCAAATCAGATAACATAGGTCTACCTGCAAAGTCACAGCACAGTCAGAAGCTTTAATAGTTTAAAACCATTAGCTAATATCTCATAATGAAGTCTTTTATATATAGGTACCTCAAAAAGTAATCTTAGCAAAGTTTCAAGCTTTAATAGATTAAAGCTGTTAACTAATTAATATCTCTTTATGATATTAAAGCTTAAAACTGCACTAAGACTTTTGGGACATCAATTATATATAAAAGACTTCATAAATTATTTGTGTATA
This sequence comes from Potorous gilbertii, assembly GCA_028658325.1. NCBI lineage: Eukaryota > Metazoa > Chordata > Mammalia > Diprotodontia > Potoroidae > Potorous > Potorous gilbertii. The sequence goes on from CM053770.1 coordinate 319,056,863, forward strand.
CAATTTTTCCCTAATGACAGGTTAAAACAATTTTTAGTTTTGAGTTTCAAATTTTGTTCCTTCTTCCCTTCGTCCCCTTCCCCCTCTCTAAAGACAGCAAGCATTCAATAGGTTATATGCAATCATGTAAAACATTTGCATATTAGTCATTTTGTACAAGAATACTCAAACAAAAGAAAAAGAATGAAAGAGAGAAAACAAAAAATAGCACGTTTCAGCCTGTATTAAAACAATATCAGTTCTTTCTCTGGAGGCAGATAGTATGCTCCATTGTTAGTCCTTTGGGATTGCCTTGGATCACCGTAATGCTGAGAAGAGCTAGGTCAGTCACAGTTCATCATGCAGTGTTGCTATTACTGTGCGCCATGTTCTTCTGCTTTTGTTCACTTCACTTTGCATCAGTTCATGTAAATCTTTTCAGGTTTTTCTGAAATCATCTTGCTCATCATTTCTTATAACACGATAATATTCCATCACAATTACATACCAGAACTTGTTCAGCCATTCCCCAAACTGATGGGCATCCCCTCAATTTCCAATTCTTAGCCACCACAAAAAGAGCTGCTCTAAATATTTTCATACATCTAGATCCTTTTCCTTTTTAAAAATGTCTTTGGGATATAGACCTGGAAGGTATATAACTGTTAGTTACCACCACCACCATCATCTATTCATCCCTACTCTCTGACATGAGCTCTAGTTCATATGATTGTCTATTAGACACCTCAAAACTGGATGTCATATAAGCTTCTAAAATTCCACATCTCCAAAATGGAACTCAGATCTAGAAGGGAGCCCAGAGACCATCTAGCCAAACTCCCTCATTTTACAGTTACAGAAATTGAGGCCTAGGGAGATTAAGCGACAAGCCTAAGAAAATACGGGCAGGTGGTAAGTGCTTGAACCCAGAAATTGTCTACAGGGCTAGTGTTTTTAAATTTTACCTCTTTAAACTCATCCTTCTCCCTAAATTCCCAATTCTGTTGAAGGTCCCATCATCCTTCTAGTCACTCAAGTTTACAATTTGAGAGTCATACTCAATGCTGCATTTCTCTTTCAATCTCCACATGTAGTTAGTTGCCAAGTTTTGTTGATGCCACCTCTCCAATGGCAGCTAGAGGCAGTTCGGTGGGGCAGTGAGTAGAGTGCTGGGCCTGAAGTCAGGGAGAACCAAGCACAAATCAGGTCTCAGATACTTAGTTGTATGACCCTGGGCAAAACACTTAACACTGGCTGGCCTCTATTTCTTCAACTGCAAAATAAGGATAGTAACAGCACTATTTATAGTAGATGCCTAATAAATGCTTATTCTCCCCCCCTCCCCCCATTTCCAACATCTCATATTTATCCTCTTCTTTACACACTCAAATGGCCACATCCCAAATTCAGGTTTCATTACCTCTCACCTGGTCTCTTTTCTTCAATCCATCCTCCATATAGCTAGATTCCAAACTGACATTCCTAAGCACAGATCTGACCATGTCAATTCTGAGCAAGAACATTCAGTGGCTCCCTATTGTCTTGAGAATAAACTACAAATTACTCCATATGGCTAAGCTCATCACAGTTTAACTTTAGTTTACCTTGTTAACCTAATTATGTATTACTTTCCGCTTCATAAATCCTACATTTCAACTGAACAGGCCTATTCCATCTCCTCCATCTCTGCCTCTATACAGGTTATCCTGTGTGTGTGTGTGTTTGTCCTTTGTTGCCAAATAAGACCATGCCATCAGAGATATAATGACATGAATTGCACTTGACTTTGTTTTGAGTGAGGGAGGGCTGTGCAGGTCACCAGCCTCGCTTCTCCTCCAGAGCCATTTGAATCCAGTGACCAGATATTCATCAGGATAACTGGAGATGACCCAGGATGAGGCAATTGGGGTTAAGTGACTTGCCCAAGGTCACACAGCTAGTGAGTATCAAGTGTCTGAGGTGAGATTTGATCTCAGTTCCTCCTGACTCTTGCTCTATCTACTGCATCACTTAGCTGCCCCAGGTTATCCTGTATGACTAGAACATACTCCATCCCCATCTCCAACTCTCAGAATCCTTCTTAAGACTGAATTTTAGCACCTGCTCTGACATGAGGTCTCAACTGATTCCCTTCCCCCATCTGTGCCACTGAAATGACTTCATATTTACTCTGCATTGACTTGTGTACACATTTCTCCCAGTAGAATGTAATCTTCTTATATGGATGTTTCATTTTTAATCTTTGGGCCTAAGAAAGTTCCTTGTACATAGTAGGTAGTTAATAAGTGTTTGCTGAATGATTGAGAGATTCAATATCTATCAAAAGCTTTGTAAACAAAGCTTCCTTTTTTTTGTTGGCTAGGAGAGGCTAGGTCCTTCTGTGTCTTACCTCCAGTGACTGTGGCCTTGGGAATATGCTTTACAATAATCATTAACAGAAAACTCCATAACCAGCAAATGATTTAGCTGTCCCCAGTAGAATCCATTGAAAACTGCTTTCCTCTAAGAGCTGGAGGTAGATCACAGAATAAAGAACCATAAGGGACACTGGGAATCATTTCCTCCAACTCTCAAATTTTACAAAGGAGAAAACAGAAGCCAAGTAACACAGCTGGTAATAAGCAAGGTCAGTATTCAAACTCGGTTGCTCTGACTCAACTCCCGGACTCTTTCCACTACAATGTGGTGTGGTCTTTCTCAACTCAATCAGTTTTAGTTCCTACCTCCCTGGAAACTGTGTGACCTTCAGAGCCAATTTCTGCTTGCTCTAAAACTTTGGATGTTTTTTTTCCTTCTTCCGTGCTTGGTGCTTCAATAAACAGATCTGTCAGTGACAAATCCAGCTGCTCATTTTTCTCATGCACACGGTGTCTTCCCACTCTTCCTCAGCTTCAGGAATCTTGACACTTTTCATATTAAAGCACAAATGGTAGGAGATAAAAACAAAAAAAAACCCCTCCTAACAGTTCTCCTATGATATTCCATGCAGTTCATGGCCACCATCACTCCTACTTAAAATGTGCCTCCTTAGACTTCTCTAATTGAGTTTCAACATTGTAGTTCCTAAGTTCAGCAGGTATTGGGCTCCACTCAAATGTGACACTGCCAGGTTTGGTCAAGAAGTCACATTCCCTCACTAGCTCTCAGTTTCCCAATCTCTAAAGTCCATTCCAGCTAAAAATTTATGAAAAACAATATTTGTTTTTGTTTAATGTGATCAAAGCCACAGTCGTTGCAACCTTAATTCACCATTATTTTGTTTTTCTCCCAGTCTTCTGTCTTAATCCATTATGGTACCATTTCATCCATCTTTCCCTGATCTCATTGGACCATTTTCTGATCCAGCACGTATCTAAAACCTTGCTTCCCTGAAGAACACACAAACTTAAAAAGAATCATGTCAGAATCCTGTGAGATGCACAGGCACCTGTTCTGACTCACAGTTGAATTAAGCACTATGAAGAATACCTGAGCTGGGAGTTTGGGCTAAGGGAACAAGGTTGGAGACAAGCAACAAGCTGGAACCAGGATCAAAGAGGGTCTGGCAAAGAGATATATCCATTCAATTCCACAAATATTTATTGATGTGTTACAGTCATCTGTATACATGTTCTAATCTTTGTTATATATTGTAAACTCATTGGGGATTGTATTTTACTTCATCTTTGAAATCCCACAATAGGCAATGCCGCATAGTAAGCTCTTCATAAATATTTGAGTTAAATTTTACCTGAAACAAATCCAATACTTTTTCCTTGAGACCTTCGGAAGGAAGGAAAGTCTCAAGTGTCAGTTGGTTTAACCAAAGACTCAGTGGGTTTCACATTAATTAATTCAGGTAGAAGTAATTTATATTATGATATTTAAACAAAGATTTGTAGAGTTGAAAGCAGGGGACTATTAGGGGACTCAAATATTCCCTGCTGCCCCCTGGTGGCATTCTGCTCCATAGCACCCTCGCTGGAATGTTACTAGAAATAAATAGACCCACTTTCAGACTTCTGCAATGTTGAGTTGTTAAGGACCTTAAAGATCATTTAATCCAACTCCTTCATTTTATAAATAGAGATACTGAAGCCCACAAAAGCAAAATGATATGTTCACGGTATGTATGCCTACATACATATATACATATACATATATATATACACACATACACACACACATACATACATATACATACAGGCAGACTCCAAATGTAACATTCCTTCTTTCCATGAGAGCAGGCTTACTACCTACTGTTAGGTCTTCTATCTACTGCCAGATTTGAGCTTGCTGAAGGTAGGCACTGTACCTTAAGTTTCTTTTGCTGTACCCGCTTCCAACTGCCCCGTGTGTGTCCTTGTGATCTATTGGAAGTAAATTGGGATACATACCTTCTTCCTGCTGCTTCCCCAGGGACTGCTAGGCCTTCAGGACTGAAAAGCACACATAATTTTTGTGTGGTACACCCCATGCCACCTGGGGCCATTTCTTGTAGTTTGCCAATTGGACATCCAATAACTAAGAGAATGCTCTTTCAACAAAATGATCAATCAATATGTATTTATAGAACACTTCCTGTGTGCCATGGTCTCCACATACAAACCAAAGTTCAGTGTGCTTTGCATATAATGAGCACTTTAATAAATATTTGCTTTATTCTATTTGTATTATAAAGACAACCTCCCCCCCGCCCCATTCTTAGAGCTGGGGTACCAAAAATAGAAGAGGAGTAAACTGTATTGCCACTGATGGGGGACTTCCTCATCCATCCTCATAACCAACCCAAGTCAGGCCCTGAATCCCCTCACCTTCAGCAGCGGTTCCTAGGGAGTAGGTATGGCTGGGGATGGAAATGGAAGTACCCAAAAGTCAATCACTGTTTGCTGTTCTAATTTGTAAATCCTAACCTATATGGAAAGATTAATGGGACCAGGATCATTAAGTCTGAAAAATAAAGACTGAGGTGGGGGTAGGGTGGTTAATAATGACTTCAAGTTATGAAGGACTCTCATTGAGTTCAATGACTACTCTCTTCACTGTGAATGGAACAAGCAATGAGCTAATTCGGTATCAAGGGATTTAAGTTAAACAGGAAGGTTACCAAAACCTGTAGCTGACAGCTGAGGGAAGATGTGGACATCTCTAGAGATCACTAAAAGTCAGATGGCTGCTCTTTAGTCTGGTCCTCTCAAAGGGGCAGGGTTGGGGGGAAGGAGGAAGGAAGAGTCAGTGGACCACCTCCAAGAGGAATTTCCAGCCTACATACAGTGCTCTAAGGCAATATATAATAGCATAGAGGAAAGTAGAAGTTTGGGACTTGGAAGGTTCAGACAGATGTTTCTTTACTTGTACATACACCTGCCAAATTGGACACATATATCTCTAGGGCGTTAAGCTTTCCCTGAAGATAGTAGATAAAGGCCACTAACGGAAGTGGGTTTTCAGACTCCTAATGTTCAAGCCTTAAGTGGAAATTCCTGGGATCCAGTAGGTTCTTGCAAATCCAAGTAATCAAGACTTCACTAAAGTTTAATGGTCTGGTAAGAACAGAAAATACATACTGTCCTTCTCATTCTCCCCTGCCAGGCATATAATTTGTTCACGCCCAAACTCCCCTGGCGGTTAATAGCATCATTATAAATACAACCTCTGGGAAGAGATGAGCAGGGACAAGCGAGGAATCATTTTCACAAGATCTCGTAAAGTTGGGCTAGAATCTACCCAGTTAACAATGGCCTAATTCTAGAAGGGACTGGAGGGTGATGGGGGAGAAGAAACACTACTGTGGCACAGTCATTAATGTACTACACACTACAATTTTTAGAAGGGTTATTGGAGCTACTAAAATACAATCAAAACTCACTCAGACTAAATATGACTTAAGAGAAAAATCTGAATTCAATAATTTAGGAGCCAGAATGTTATAGAGAAAAAAGCCCTGGCTCTGATGTCAGAGAATTGGTCTTATATCCTATCTCTGACTGGAGCTGTGTAACTTTAAGTCACAGTCTCCTGGGTCATAGTTTTTGTATCTGTAAAATGATGAGATGGTAACTACCAATGATCCTAGTTTTTTTAAATGCAAGTAAAATTACTTTCAAGTGTAGTACGTCACCAACCAGGATATGAGTCTCCATTGAACTTCCTGTTTTTATTTTAAAACAAAATGGTGGGGGGCGGAGCCAAGATGGCGGAGTAGAAAGACTCACATTTGCTAGCTCCGAACCCACAGTCCATGGATTTCCTGTAAAAAGAACTCCCAACAAATTCTATAACAGTGGAAGCCACGCAGAAACACAGTGAAGGAGATTTCCGTTGCAGAGAGCCCTGAAAAACCGACCCCAGGGGTCCATCGAACCCTGGATGGGAGTGGAGCCCTGCCCTACGGAGCCCTCCCCTGCCCTGCCCCGGCCGCATGGCACTGAGAGGAGCGAGCAGACCCAAGCAGGCTTCAGGGACCAGAATCTCCAGTGGCTGCGAAGGTCCCTGCACCCACAGACGCACAGGTCAGTGAGAGAGACAGGCTGAGAGGGGAGCGGGGTATCTATGGGACTCGGACCCCCTCGGGAGGCAGCCGCTGCAGCAGAGGCAGAGGCAGCTGAGGCCAGAGGCTCCCAGAGCAGGCAGGAGCTCCATTACAAAAGGTCTCTGCATAAATCCCCTGAGGGAACTGAGCCTGGGAGGCGGCCCTGCCCCCACCTGAGCACCAGCAGATAAGCTCCCATTGAATAGCAGTCAGGCCTGCCGCCAAAAGCCCTGAGGCTGGGGAGCAGCATTTGAATCTCAGACCCCAAGCTCTAGCTGGGCAGACCTAGGCTGGGGTGGAGAGGACTCTCAGAAG
>CM053770.1:319064167-319147216 GCA_028658325.1 Potorous gilbertii
CACACACACACACACACACACACACACACACACACACACCCTTGGGAATTTTTTTAAACAAGTAAAACTTCTACAGTCAGTTCATATTCCTCTTTATTTCATACATCTTTTCTATCTCTGGTGTTGAGCACTATTTCTTAACCCAACACTTTTAACTAGAAGGTATCTTGGAGGATCACAAGGTTAAGCCACAAGAGACCTCCTGAAGATCTAGCATCACCCCCCCGTCCCCGCCATTTTAAGAGAGGAAACTAAGATGTGAGATTAAATTCTGTTCACCATTCTTTACTCTGAGGCAAAAAAAGAGGTGTAATTCATCTTACAAATGATTTTCAACAAGGTCTGCAATAAAGAGGGACTTTAAGTTATTCTCCAGAAAATGCAGTCAACCAGAAAAATGCTTTTCTTAATAAGCAAGCTGGCTGAGACTTTGTTGCAGTAAATAAAAAGCAATAATAATGACAAAATAAAAATTTACAACTGACCTATGTTACACAATAACATTTTAAATAAAACTCCTTTTATATCCTGTATGAGTCAATGGCCTTTATACTAAAGTCCTATTCCAATGGCTCATCATGTTATGAAAGTGAACACTGGTCCTTAAAGACTATCCAGCTGATTACAAGGTACAGCAGATCTTACAGTGCTCTAAGGGTTTCATGTGAATGGACTGATGATGAGGAACATGGATCATCTGAGGACCACCTAAGTCTGCAGAGGCTTATCAATTTAGAGTTGATCACTAGATTGGTATTTTTTTTTGTCCATAACTTCTCAAATTAAGTACTAAGGCATGAAAACAGTTGGAATTTGCATTGCAGAGGGAATACCCCACAAGACTAAAATCAGGTCTCCTTAAAGTATTGAAATATGAGTTAATTACTGGACCTAGAAATTGAAGGCATCTTTAATTTCTTGAGTCCTTGGTTTGAAAAAATTTCTAATTTTGTACTAAGACCATAGGAATTAGATTTGGAAGACACATAATCCAACATCTTCATTTGAAAGGGAGACAACTGATAAATAGGCAAATTCCTCTTCCTTATAAATATGACCCAGAGAAAGGAATTATTTTAAGGTTTTTACTTAATAGGAATCTCAAACACCAAGACTAGACTATCACACTATTTAAACTAATATTGCAAAAAAAGAGGCATCGTAAAAGAAGATATTGCTGTCTCCATCATGAAAGAAAATATTATTGGTATTATGAAGGCAAAGAGCTGAAGTGACTGTTTGTTCCAAAGATTACAGCAAACCAGGACTAGCCCAGGTAGCCTGCATCACAGTCCCTTAGAAAACATGTCCAGTGAGTCTGAAATGCTGTTTCCAGGGCTGCCTTCCACATACATACTAAAATTTAATAACCCTTTATAAAATTTACCAATATTGACGTTTCCATTCTTGTCCATGACATGCCACCAGCACTTTTCTTTCTTCTCTTCCTCCTTTTCCCAAGTGACAAAAGAAGAGGAGGAGAGGAAAGACAGTTACAGGTGAGGTGAAGGATGGCTGTGCCTGGGATGGTGGGTATTGCTAAAGAGACCACCTATTCCCTTCTTTTTTACAATGTATAAAAATTGATGCACAGACTTGGCCATGTACTAATACAGTGTGTCATAGCAGGAAAGACAATGGTCTCAAAATCAGAAGATCTTTTTGCCTCTATTTATGACCCTGAAGAAATCATGTCCTTTCTTTGGGCCTCAGTTTCCCTGTTTATAAAATAAAGAGGTTAACGAGACATGAGGTTCTCAAAGTGTGACATGAGAATCTTTTGGGGGGTGCACAAGATCAAAACTATTTTCCAAATAATGCTAAGTCATTTTAATTTCTAACATGGTAAATATTGATAGATAAAATCCACATGAACAAAAGTTTTTTGGAGGGTCCCCAATCATTTTTAGGACAGTAAAAGGGGTCCAAAGGTCAAAAGGTTTGAGAACCACTGATCTCTAGACAATTCCTTAGGTCCCCTCCATCTGTAACATTCTGTGATATTCAATACCATTAGTAATAGAAAAGCAAAATACAATTTTCACTTTTGTTTTGTGGATGAAATATGTAAAAGATGCCCAAGATCCTCACAGCAATGAAAATGTGAATTTGTTGTCAGACTGATAAGACTTTTAATGTGAAGCACTTCATGGGAAGGAATGAAACATTACTTTGAATTAGTTAAATGCTTTACAATGCAACTCCCATCCTGTCCTTCTAAAATTGGCCTGTGTAAATATCAGAATAAGTCTTTATTGAAGATGTTATTTTTGGAAATGACACCAGATCAATTGCAGTACTGGATTTTAGTGACTCAGAAAAAAAAAACAAAAGAAAATTTAAAGAGGGAAATACAAACAAAGACTGGTACTAAAACAGCAGACATGGAAAGGCGAGGTGGACAGAAGGAGAAGAGGACAGAGATCAGAGGACAAAAAGTTGACACTCGTGGATAAAGGAGCGCCCCTCCTGTATCTGCATATTGATTCCAGTCCAGGCTCAGGGGATCTCGGTAATCCAAGAACACCAAAGTGGCAGAAAACTGAGGGGAACAAGGACTATCTCCCAGCCATGGGATGAAATTGTAATTCTCGCTCAAACTGTTCTGCAGTCAGGGTTCCCTGGATGGATTCGCAGCCGGGGTTGAACACAGAGTAAGCACTCTTTTCTCCTTCCTTCTTTTCTCCAGGAGCACGGGTGCCAACATACATCCAATAAAACAAGGACAGAACAAAATAAACCAGGCCAAACTCTAGTTCTACAAACAATCCCAGTAAGACCAACCAAAGAGCCACCTTCAAGAATGTAACATTAGTGAGGAAGAACTGGTCCCATCGTGATGGAGAAACAGCTGCTGGAGTCTGTAGCAGACTTCCTTGAGTCTGAAATGTTTCCTAGGAAATAATCAAACAGAAATAAGGATCAAGGGTAATGGGCTGACAAACAAAATCCAAAATGGCGGCTATCATTTCTTTCCAAAGGTTACTGACTCATTGGTTTCTATTTCTTCATCCTAGTCTCTAAAAAATCAACCTCAAAGAGCTCAGGTCTGCTACTCATGAGTTCTTTCTAGTTGAACCAAAACTGATCAGCATTTAGTGAGATGGGACCCAATAAGAACCTTACACTATCATTGTTATCACAATAACTAGTAGTTATATAGTGCCTACTATTCACATCTACCACCCAATCAAAATCTTAGTAGCTACTGTCCACAGACTCCCAGGTCACTCCCCTTCCTTTGTCAATGAGTTTGATCCTTGGTTCAAAATTTTCCTCTTCTCACCAACTCCTATCCTCATACCAAGCGGCTTCAACATACATACTGATTCTCCTTCAAATACCTTAACCACTCAGTCTACTCACCTTTCATGAATTACTTTTCCACCACAGAGAAAAGTGGTCATATCCTTGATCTTGCATGAGCCTTATCTGACCATCTTTTGGCTTTTCACCTCTCCCTCTACCTTCCTTTATCAAACCCAACTTGTCTTCTGCACCATGACTTCCAATCCCTTCATCCCTCAATTCTTTCCTAGGTTATCTCCAGTGCACTAGCTACTTTCTCTTCTTCTGTCTATCTTGATCCATGAGGGAACCAATTCAATTCTATACTTCCCTTTTTTGAATCCCTAAGTCCTTTCATCATAATCACTGGTTACGTCCAGCCAACCCTAAGCCTTGAATCATGTTCCCCATTCATCTCCTTTGCTCCTACACACGTGCTGCTGAAAGATGGTGGAGAAAATCATACAATGTTCTGAATGGGTCCACTACAAATTTATGTTATAGACCTCAATTAGGCCCTCATTGCTTCTAGGCAATCCTACTGTACCTCCCTTACCAACTCACTATTCTGCTCTCTTCCAAACCTTTTCTTTTCTCTCCTCACATTTCCCGTGGCTTCCCCTTCTCCTACTCTCTCAGCAAAGAACCTTGTCTCATATTTTACAGAAAAAAATTGAAGTCATTCACTGTGAGCTTCCTCTTCTCCTCTTTTCCTTATCTTTTATACCTCAGATGCCTTCTCCCATTATTTCTTCTTTCACTCCATCCCATATGATGGCTAACCCCTCTACTTGTTCAAGTAGTCCCATTCCATCCCATCTCTTCCAATAGATTGCCCCCTCTATCATCTCCACTCTTTCACTTATTTTCAATTTCTCCCTGTCTACTGGCTCATTTCTTACTGCCTACAAACAAGACCAGCTAGGCAGGTAGGTGGCTTCGTGGAAAGAGCACTGGGCCTGGAGTCAGGGAGACCTGAGTTCAAATCCAGCCTCAGACACTTACTAGCTCTGTGTGATCCTGGACAAGTCATTTAACCTTTGTTTGTGGTTAAGGAGATGGAGAAGGAAATGGCAAACCATTCCAGTATCTCTGCCAAGAAAACCCCATGGAGAGTATGAGCCATAGGGTCACAAAGAGTCAGATATGACTGAACAACACAACACAAACATGATCATGTCTTCCCCATCCTGAAAAAAAACCTCACTTGATCCTAAATATTTTGCAATATCTCTTCTGCCCTTTGTAGCTAAACTTCTCAAATCATTTACAATAGGTGCCTGCACTTTCTCTCCTCTATCATAACCCTGACTTCTGACCTTATCATTTCACACCAACTGTTCTTTCCAGAATCATTAATGACTTCTTAGTTGCTAAATCAGTGGTCATTTCTCAATTCTCATTCTTCTTGGCCTCTCTGTAGCCTCTACTACTCTGAACACTCTCTCATCGAGTTTTCAGAGCCCCATTCATTTGGTTCTTTTGTCTTCTTTGCTAGATCCTCCTCTAGATCATACCATTTAAATACAGATGTCGTTCAGGATTCTGTCCTGGGCCCTTTTCTTTTCTCCTTCTATATTACTTCATTTGGTGATCTCATCAGGATTTAATTACTATTTCTATGATGATGATTCTCAGATTTACCTTTCTTGCCCCAGACTTTCTGCTGACCTCAGATCTCACATCTTCAACTGCCTTTCAGATATCTGACACTAGGTGTCCACTAGACATCTTAAACTCAATGTGTCCAAAACAACTCATAATCTTACCCCTAATAACTCATCCCCACCCTATACTCCTTTCCTATTACTGTAGAGGGCAACATCCTCCCAGTCCCTCAGGCTTGAAACCAAGAAGTCATCCTGGATTCCTCACTCATTCCATTCCCCATTCCCCACTCCTACCCCATATCCAAACTGTTGCTAAGGCTGGCTTTAATATGTCTCCTTCTTTCCTCTGACACTGCCACCACTCTGGTATAGGCCTTCATCACCTCCTAACTGGATTATTACAATAGCTTACTGGTGGATCTGGCTGCCTCAAGTCTTCCCCACTCCAATCAACTCCCTCTTCCATTCACCCACTAGAGTAATTTTCCTAAAATGCAGGTCTGAGCAATAAACTGGTGGCTTCTTATTGCCTGTAGGGTGCATGTGCACACACGTGCTTGTGCACACACACACACACACACACACACACACACACACTCCAAATCAAAAACAAAAACAAAAAATGCTCTGTTTGGCATTCAAAGTCCTCCATAACCCAGCCCCCTCCTGCCTTTCCAGTTTTCTTAGACCTCCCTTCCTGGACATCTACACTTTGATCCAGTGACACTGGCTTCCTGGCTGATCCACGAACAAAACACTCATTCTCTCATCTCTGGACATTTTCTCCGGCTGCCCCTGTACCTGGAACCCTTTCCCTCCTCTGCTCTGACTACTCTCACCCTGGTTTCCTTTAAATCCCAATTCAAATCCCACTTTCAACAGGAAATGGTTCCCATCTCTCTTAATTCTAATCCCTATTCTCTGTTAAGCATCTCCTCTATTCTGAATTCTGTATATAGACTACTTTGTATGTACTTTTGTATATGTTATTTGCATGTTGTCTTCCCCATTACAGTATAAGCTCCTACAGGGCAGGGAATGTCTTTTGCCTTTTTTTCTATCCTTAGGACTAATCACAGTGCCTGGCATACTGTAGGTGCCTAATGAATATTTATTGATTGATATCATGTGCCAGGCACCATGGCAAACCCTTTTCAAAAAATATCTCACGTGATCCTCACAACAACCCTGGGAGATAGGTGCTACTATTATTCCTATTTGATAGATGGGGAAACTGAGGCAAACAGCTGTTAAGTGACAAGTTAAAAGACAGTTAATAAGTGTCTGAGGCCAGATTTGACTCAAATCTTCCTGACTGTAGGCCCAGCACTCTGTGACTGCATCATCGAGATGTCTCTAAACACAGACTGACAATCAATTCAGGGGACACATTTACGTTCAACACACAAAGTCTTCAACGATGGCTAATTCATTTCTATTGAGACGTGCATGCCAACCTCACAAACTCACTTGAGTGAGTTATGTATTTATTAACAGCAAACACTTTTCTAAGCACACGATCATTAAACAGGTTAAATAAGTATCTCTGGATTTGATTAATTTTCCTAAAATATCTTATGGAGTTTTATGAAAAGAACCAAAAGAGAAACATAAAAAGAAGCCTGCAGCATCCTTCACATGATCCCATATACACCCCAAATTTAACTACTTTTTTGAGATAGCAAAGAGCTGTTCTTTAAATCCCACATTCTTTCCTTCTAAGAATTCAACCATTCTCAGAGTTTAACATGCTATCCCTAATCCAGCCTCAATTTCTCTCCCAAAACTTCACCCTCAAATTTAATTAAACAAAAACATTAAGTGAGATGGGCACTGGGAATTCCAAGGTCCTTTACATGCTCCTGAAGGGTTTACAACATGCACCCAAAAAAGGATTTGGCGTATTGTTTGGTGCACTTCTGTAAGATCAGAGTACAAAGAACTTGCTAATGAAAGAGTTGCTGGAGATTCTGGGAGGTTAAGTGATTTGCCTGTGGTCACACCAATAAGTTAATGTGTCAGAGGCCAGAGCTTCCTAATTCCAAGGCTAGCTCTTTAGGGCTCAGTCATGCCATCTCTCACACAAATGTTAAACCCAATTAAGGATTTACAAGATGAAGTGAAGAAGAGGAGAGCTCTAACAAAGGGGAGGCAGGTGGGGTAGGGAAAGGGATAAAGAAGACGCTCACACTGCTCCTTGGAAGGAGATAGGGATTTGGGGAGGTTGAGGTGAGAAGGACTGGCTTCTTTGAGTGCACATCAAGGGCAAATGGTGTAACAAATTTAGGAAATGTCGTACTAGGCTGGCTAGAAAGTAGAATTCTAAAAACTCATATTACAAGGCACAAGTCAGAAAATGTTAAGTTGTAATCGGAGTGGGTTGGGTTTTAGAAGTCTAGCTAAGGAGCTTGTATTTTATCCCAGAGGATGCAGGAAGCACCCAGTAAAAGTCAATGAATGAAAAAGCAACATGGCCAGTCCTGTGGGTGAGGAAGATTTATTTTGGTTGGTGGGTGGAGGACTGATTGGAGAGGTAAGAGATTAGAAGAAGGGAGAAATATTCAAAGACTATTACGGTAGTCTGAGAAAGACGATAAGGAACTGAATGTGAAATGGAGAGGAAGTTCTAGATGGTTATGGGGATGTATACATAGTAAAGACAAGATTTGGCAACTAATTGGATGGAGGACGGGATGTATCAGAAAGAGCAGAGTCTAAGAAAATAACCTCAAGATTTCTGAAACTAGTTTCTGGAGAGGATGATTGTACCTTCAACAGAAATGAGGAGAGTTTAGAGAACAAGCGGGTTTGGACTGGGAAGATAATGAAGTCCATTTGGAAACGTCTAGCTTGAGATGGGTGTGAGACATCCAGATGTCTAGCTGGTAGGTGATAATGTAGGACTGGAAACACAGATTTGACATTCATCTTCATAGACATGATACTTGAACTTCTGGCAGCAAGTGAGATAACCAAGGGACAGTTTAAAGAAGGGGGCCCAAGACTGAGGCCTGGGGGACTCCGGTTCTAAGGGGAGCCAAATGTAGTCTGAGGACCACTAACAAGGAAGAGAACCAGAAGAAAGCAACGTCATGGAAGTAAGAGGAGGAGAGAGTATTCAGGAAAAGGGGTGGGCAACAGCATCCAAAACAGCCAAGAGATCAAGGAAACTGCCTGAGAAAAAGGCCATTAGATCTAGCAGTTAAGAGAAAAATGGTAACCTAGATGAAATAAGTTTCACTCATATGGTAGGGTTTAAATTCAGACTACAAGGGACTGAGAAATGAGTAGATCCCAATAAAATGAAAGAAGGATAAGTGACTTTTTTCTAGGAATTTGGCAGTGAATGGAAGTCAAAATCACTCTGTGGTTATAAACGTAGCCGAATGCAGGCATGAATTGTCCTGAACAGAAATTAGCAAGTCTGAAAAGATAGCTGAAACAGTTTTGTTTTGTTGGGGAAAGAGGGAAGGAGGGGATGTGGATCTGGTATGTAATTAGTAATAGTATTTTAATTAGATTAGTTATTTTTTCCAGGTAAGAAAACTCCCTCTTATCAATACCAGATTAGTAACTGTCCTGGAGTTTAAAGTCTTAAAAAAGTTGACTGTGGAACTGGGAGGTTATGCCACTGGCCCAGGATAATAGAGATGTCAGAGATGGCTGGAACTTAGCTCTTCTTGACTTCAAATCCAGATTTCTAACCACTCTACCAAATACTTGGTATAGTGGAAACAACATTTGACTTGAGGTCAGAAGGACCTGGGTTCAGATTCTAGCTCTGACAATTACTAGTTGTCCTATCCTGGACAAGTTCTCTTTGACATTCAGTTTTCTCATCCATAAAACAGCAATAATACTTGCACTACCTACTTCCCAGAGTGTAAGGAAGTTTTACACTTTAAAGCACTATATAAAGGTTTAGCTATCTCGAAGTGTAAACCTTATTAACATCTACCTGGATGGCCTGCCCTTATCTCAAACAAATGTTCACGACTAAACATTAAATCCTTCCCCTAAAACCAGTTCTCTTCCTCCAAACATGTTCATTTCTGTCAATATTTTTTCAGTCATCCATACTCAAAGCCTTAGCAACAGCCTTCCTCTCTGCTCACATATTTTATCAGTCATCAACTCCTGGTGACTTTCTTCACAATGGCTCTCCCTTTGGTTCAATTTCATTTCCCATTACTACCACAAGGCCCTCATTTCCTTTCTCAAGGATCAGTCTCTCCATTTTCAATCTTTAATTGCAGTCAGATTATCCTTCCTAAAACTCTGCTTTGCAGAGGTCGCCTTTAAAGGTGATCATCAAGTCATGTGGCTAGAGCAAAGGATAGATAATTAATGAAAAGTCTGTGTGTTTCAGTGACACTCTAACAATATTAGAAGGAGTGAGAAAGTCCCCATCACACTGGGGCCAACTTATTCCAGGATACAGACGAGAATAGAATGAGCAGACAAGGAACGGTGCAGCCTGCTTTTTTAGAGGAAATCTCCACATCAATGAGATTATTACAGGTCCACCTAAGCATATGTGATAGATGTTGCAAATACTAAGTCAAATACAAAATAAGACAGTTCTTGCCCTCAAGCTTATATCTACTAGGAAAATACATGTGCTCAGAGAGGTAAATACGATTTAACCCAACACACATTCCGTCAAATGGAGATATCTTTTTTCGCAATTTTTCTGCTAAATTCAAAATGGAAATGGGATTTATCTATCATGCAATGTTATCGAGGGATGCTAATTTTGCTATAAATTGTGCAATATTAGGAAGTAGTTAAGTGGGGGTTTGCTTAAAGGGGAATTGGGGGTGGGGTGGGGAATAGTAAAAAGTCACTGGTTAGCTTCTTCTCATACATTACTTCAAGCCTTGGTTAATATTCTGTGTGGCAGGGCAGGCAGGCTGGGACATGGCCATAGGTGTTCACTCATGCAGTGAGACTCTCAATTTGTAGCAGGCTGTTTTGCCACTTATGGCAGGTGCTCTTTGGTAAACATCATTATTGTTTCTAAGTCTATTTCTCTAAATGTTTTGCACTCTGTAAATGGCGGAACCCATTACATAAATTCTCAATATGTCTTGTATACCAATTTTCCAAACAGTTTTTGACAAGTATGTGGTGAGCTAAATTTAAAAGTTCATCTTTTAGTTAAGTAAACATATGACCTCTAATTTGGTTGTGAAATAAGTGATCACAAATAAGGCCTGGGTCCCTCACTTGTGCTACATCTTGTCTTGTCATGGGCCATTTGAAATTCCTATCATGAGGAAAGAATAAAAAATGTAGTCGAGACATTGGGATTTTTACGAATCTGAGCCTAAACACATTGCACAATGTCCAAAATGACCACAATTATCACCCCAAAATCAAGATGTAACTTTAGCTCTCAAACTAAAAGGGTACAGCCTTCTATTAGAGGACACCAAAAGGTTCCCACAGTCCTTTCTGGCCCTAAATCTATGATACTAAAATATGTTCAAAATGTGAAACTTCTCTAGAGAAGCATTAAGTATTAAAAGTATCTTCAGAATATCTGTGGGGAATCTGAAAGTGCCTGCTCTTTTACTAAGATTAAAGCTTTACTTGTAAATCAGACAGGAGATGGAAAAAAATTTTATATTCCAAAATACTGGCCTCAAAGAACTTATTCCAGGAAGAAAAAGCCAACCAACTGCTAGTATCTAGAAAAGTTCTTACCAATGCTGTACATTATACTTGATTCAATGAAAAATTTTGTCAAGGTGAAAGATTGAAATGAAGTAGGTTTTATCTGAAAAATAAATTTCTAAGAGTCAGCAAGACAGAAATCAAAGAGGTGAACTTGGTAGATTTTCAAATAAGGGAAGTAATGAAAGATCATTTTTTTTTTTAAAAAAGAGAACAGCTGAAACTGAACAAACTACATGGTACTCATTTTTTAGGTGACCAAAAACTTTTTGGGAAAACAAAATTCTCCATTGATGAGCATTTATTAATAAGTACCTACCATGTGCTAGGTACTGTAGTAGATGATGAAAATACAAATACAAATGAGATAGTCCCTACATTAGAAGCTTACAGTCTAATGGGAAAGACAAGTGCACAGGTAAGTACATACCAAATAAATTTATAGACAGAATAAATGCAAATAAATACAAAGAAGTTAATTACAAGGTATTTAGGGAAAATGCCAGCAATTAAGTGGATAAGAAAAGGTTACATGTAGGATATTGTGCCTGAGCTGTATCTGGAAGGAAGAGCTCAGAAGGGCATACGCTCCAGGGATGGAAGATGATGCAAAGGCACATAGACAAGAGATGATAAACCAACTGTGATGAAAAGAGAAAAGGGCAGAGTGGGAGGGTGAGGGAGAATAATATATAATGTAATATTATACAACAATATGTAATCTTATATAAAATATAACAAGATGGAAAGATAAAGTTCCATTTTATCCTGGAGGCAATAGGGAGCTACTGAAGTTGACTGAATGAGACAGGTACACAGTGAGATCTGCACTTGAGCATTTTGACAGCTATACGGAAGATGGGCTGGAATGAGATGAGTCTTGTGGTAGGAAGATCAATTGGGGGTTATTATAATAATCTAGTTAAGAGTTGATAAGGGCCTGAATTAGGATAGAGAGGAGTAGATGATAAATAACAAGACTTGTGAGGTGAGAGACACTGAGGAGTCAAGGATAATGATGAAATTATAAACCTCAGAGACTAGAAGAACAGTAGTATCTTCAACAGAAATCCAGCACTTGGGGGGAATGATAAATGAGTTCTGTTTCACACAAGTTGAATTTGAAATATATTTGAGGTATCAAGTTTGAAATGTCCAATAGGCAATTGGTGATGCAGGGCTTAATGAAGCTCAGGGAAAAGGCAGGTCTGAATAGGTAGAAGGAGTCAGATGAGCCCAGGTGCCAGACTTGGCCTTGTTCAGAAGTCTGAAGGCCAGAGCCAGGAAGAGATCCAAGCCCAAGGCAGACTCTTGTTCCTTTCCTCTAGGAGCAAACAGGCCCTGAACCCCAAGAAAGGCCCATCAAACAAGCTCTGCCTCCACAGTGGCCTCAGGATGTCACAAAGCTGGACAAATAAACCAGGAAATACAGATCTGATAGTTAACTGTATGAAGATGATAATTAAACCCATTAAGAGCTAAGAAAGCCACATACACACAGAGTATGGAGAAAGCAGGGAGCCTAGGACAGAGACCTGGGGGACAACCACAGTCAGGGGGCGTGCTATTGATAACGAACCAGAAAAGGAACAGAAGAATAAAGGCAGGCAGGTGGAGGAAAACTAAGAAACGGTGTCATGAAACACTTACAGAAAAGGATCCAGGAGAAGAGGGTGATCAGTGGGGTCAAATGCTGCAGACAGGCCAAGAAGGAAGAAGAGGAAGAAAAAAGCACCAGATCTGACAATGAGGAGATCAGTGGTGATGGGAGCCAAGATGGTAGATTACAAGACAGGATCCAGTGGAACTCTCCCAATAACTTTAAAATAATGTCTCAAATCAAATTTTGGAGCAGTAGAGGTGAAAAAAGGTCAGAGGAAGATATTTATCCAGCCTAAGACAACTTAGGAGGTCTGCAGGAGAGGTCACTAAACTGTTTATGTCTTTTAACCCAAACCCAGAGATTCTATTTCCTAGGTAGATAGCCTGAAGAAGTAAAAGACTGAAAGAAAGGTTCCATTCACAGAAGAACTTTTGTAGTGGCAAAGTGCTCCAAACAGAAAAACAAATTGTAGTAAACCTAACGTAACATAATGTATCATACCATAAGAAATGACAAAGCGAGGAATCTGGAGAAACAAAGAGAAGGAGCAAAGAAACCAGACCTCCATGAACTGATCATGAGAGAAAGCAGATCCACAGCAATATATACAACAGCTACAGTAATATACACCAAAAGTACAAAAAAACGTAAGAAATCACATGACAAGGCAATAACCAGCCACTTCAAAGGATGTAAGATGAAGCACACTAAACAGAGGAGGGATGGAAAATGCTACGCACATTGTCCAATGTGATGGCCATGTCAATCTTTCTTCATAATAATGGAAAGTTCTTGGTGGGGAGGGGGGAGTGAGGGTTTTTTGGGAAGTACCAATGGTGTAAAAAAACCAAAAAGGCAACAACAAAACCTTTAAAAAGGAAAGTGAATCAGGGAAGGATAAAGGAATTGCTTTGTAGCAGTTGAGTACCAGCTGAAATTAGACACCATGAACTTGTATAGTAGACCCAATCAGCATAACTGCAGGATTTCTACCGGTATCCAGGAGTGCAGAAGGTGGAGGTGATGCAGTTAAGGACTAGCAGGCTATGAACAATGGAAGGGGGCAAAGGATTCAGGAGTGGAGAAAAATGAATGGCTGAAATGGTTAATCACAGAGTCACAACTGGGCCGGAGGGATGATGAATGTGGAGCCCACAGAGGCCTGCAGGAGTCACAGTAAGAATGGAGAAAAGGCTTAGGAGGGAGGTCTAGGGAGAAATCAACAAACAGAACTTTATGATCAGAGAGTGGATAGAGATAGGAGAGGTGGCACAATTGGAGGGTAACAATGACCACTGCAGTGGGGTCGCTGGGGTGAAGATGCAGGCTATAGTAGTTGAAGCAGAAGGTCAGGGGATTTAATGGACCATTAAAGTGTATGATGAAGTTACTGGGTATGAGAGCTGGGGTTAAGGTAGAAAGGAAAGATGTGATGCAAGTACAGCCTTTCTTGAGAAAGGAAAGATTACGGCCTGGTGGTTTATCACAACAAAGATCTGGAGTAAGAGGGGCAGCAGGCGAATATCCTGGAAGAGGCCGTGGGGAACGAGGAATCTCTCCTTCTCTTGCACCAGTCTGAAAGAGGTATGAGAGAAGGTTCCACACTGATGATGAGGCACAGCCAGGCAGGAAGTGCATTCCAGAGATGGGCACGTTTCTATGAGTACAAGAAGATGGAACGGTCAGGAAGAAGACTTCTAAAGAGCAGGGAAGGGAGTGATGAGATGAGAGTGGGAAGCAGTGGTCCAAAGAACACAGGGGAAAGAAGAGGAAGAGGAGAAAGACTGGGGAGGGGAAAGGACTGAACTGGAGAAGTATCAGAATATGAGGAACAGAAAAGGGAAAAGGGGGTTTGGCCTCAGTGGGGGAAATTGAGTCACAGGACTTAAAGAAGCAGGGGGTAGGGGTCTGCCAGCCTCAGGGGAGGTGGCAGTGTATCAATGCCTTCCCCCTCCTGTATCCTGTGATGGCAGATTCTGGAAAAAAGAACGTGCTGGAGGCAAAAACAGAAAGTTGGGGGTGAGGACTTTCAGGAGTCTGTCCCCAGGAGACAAGTTGAGGGAACTCCTGTACATGTTAATGAAGGTCCTGTTCTGTTATTTGCTACTTCATAGCGTTATTATACCTTTTTGATGTTGTTTGTTTTCTACAAGTAGATTATGTCTTTCAAAGGTACACAGCATATTAACACCTAGTATAGAGCCCTAATATATAGCAAGTGTGATCAAATACATCACTATCATAAGACAAAAGGAAAAATAATAAAAAATACCCTTTATTGTAAAAAAAGGTAGGTAATAAATTATAATAACAAATAAATTAATAATATTGATGATCTATAAATATAAGATAATTCCAGGCAGAGGAAGTAGAAAATTTTTTTAAAGAAACCCTTGAGTCATCTTTTATGTAATTTTAAAGACAGATGATGTGCAATCTCAATGAAACATTTAATAACTTTCCTACCCCAAGGTTTTTCAAGATAGTTCTACATTCTCTGCTTTCTGAAGGTGCACAGAATAAAACTGCATGGTTTTTTTTTTCACCTACACAGCTAGTCTTGTCACTGAGAGAAATAATGCTTTACTTTTGTTAAGTCTCATTTTGCTTCCCATAATCTGACACGCTAAAAAAAAGTAATGTCGGATGCTTCCTACCAATAACTAACTGAAAAGAAGTAATTACAAAAGGAAAGCTCAGGAAATCTATGACAAGCTACAGTGTTCTGTGGAAATTGGAAAATAGAGATGGATTGTAAATTAGAAAAAAAAAAGATTTAAATGAGAATTTTCACACCCAGAGCTGAAAAGAAAGGAGGAACAGACTCTCTTACGAACACGCAGCACTAATAATGACCAATTGGGTAGCGATCGTTTTCCACCACTTCTTGTGTCACACTAACAGTGTTTGGGATTTTAATAATGGAGGCTTTTTCAGAGTTGGGTCTCTACATCTGCCCGACTCAACGACCTCATAATCCTTGGACGACAAGACTCATAACCAAGGAACTGACTGTGCCATTAAAAGTTTAGTTTTCAACAGTGCAGGATCAAGAACAAAATTACCCAGGAAACTGTAAGCAAGTGTTTGCTAAAAAGAGCTCTAATCTACAATAAACTTCACAAAAGAAAATTAGGAAAAAAATACAAAAGAGGAAAACAGATTGTTTTGACCAGTCCCTGCTGAACCGTTTTTTTTGTTACTTTGTGTATTTCACATAGAACAAGCAGTACTCTGAAAAGTCACACTCATTCAAAAACTAAATAATGCCCCTTCAAGTTCTCCTTGCCAAAAAAAAAAATTCCCTAAAATCGGATGTTTTACAATACTAAGTGTGTCTAATACCGTGGAAAACATTTTAAAAAGACAAAGGTAAAATGTACATCTGTTTCTCAATGCTTTTTTTAAAAAAGCAAATTTTTAGGCCTTACTAAAATGTGAGGGGGAGAAGCAGCCAACTCTCAAACCTTAAGCTCTTCTGAATATAAAACATTATACTTCCTTACTTTTCATCAATAATGTTTGCTATTGATTATCGCTCCTCCTCGGCCTCCTTTGCTAGAGTCTCATCCACATCATGTCCTCTAACCATAGGTATTTCTCAGGGTTGTCCTGGGCCCCCTTTCTCTTATCCCTCAATAGAAATTCACTTGATGATTTTATCAGCTCCCATGGATTTAATTATCATCTCCATATTGATGACTCTCAAATCTACCTTTCCTGCCCCAAACTCTCTCCTGACCTCCCATCTCACCTCTCCAATTGTCTTTCATTGTTGTTGTTTAGGTATTTTCGGTTGTGTCCAGTTCTTTGTGATCACTGTTTGGGTCACATTGGGGTTTTCTTGGCAAATAGAAGGGAGTGGTTTGCCATTTTCTTCTCTAGCTCATTTTACAGATGAACAAACTGAGGCAAACAGTTAAACTTGTCCAGGGTAAGTGTTTGAGGCCAGATTTGGACTTAGGAAGATGAGTCTTCCTGGCTCCTGGCCCAGCACTCTATCCACTTTAACACCTAGCTGCCCATAACTGCCTTTCAGACATGTCTACATGTCTAACTGGAAGTCTGGTAGACATTTTAAACTCAACTTGTCCAAAACTGAACTCATTATCTTTCCCCCAATCCTCTTACCTCCTACCTTTTTTGTTACTGTAAAGGTCAATACCAGCCTCCCAGTTCCTCAGGCTTATACAACCTAGGTATCATGTCTCCATTCCTCACTATTTTTCACCCTGTTTCCCTAGTCCACATCTAATTTGTTAGAAAGATTTGACCATTTTACATCTCCTCTGACATGACATTCTAGTGCAAGCCTTCACCATCTCATGCCTGGACTATTGCAATAGGCTTGCTGGAGGGTTTACTTGCCTCAAATTTCTCCGTAACTCCAATCCACCCTCTACTGTACCACCAAAATGATTTTCCTACAGGGCAGGTCTGACCATGTCACCTTCAACCCCTCCCATAAGCTTTCTTTCATCCCCCAGATCAAAAAAAAAAAGTCCTCTACTTGACATTCAAAACCTTTTGTAATCTAGTCCCCTCTGGCCCCTTCCAGTCTTCTTACTCCTCAATATATACTCCTCAGTCCAGTGACACTGGTATTCTGGCTGTTCCATGAACAAGATATCTGTATCTCTCAGTTCCAGGCATTTTCTCTGGCTGCCCCACATGCTTGGAACACTCTTGGTTTCCTTTAAGTCTCAACTAAAATCCCACCTTCTATAGGAAGCTTTCCCCCAAACCTAATAATTCCAGTACATGTTATTTATGTTAATGATCTCCTATTAATCCTGTATATAACTTACTTTGTAAATGTTTGCATGTTGTCTTACACATCAATTCAGATATTTTTCCTTTGGCTCATTGAAGGGGCCTACTTCTTAAACAGGCCTATTCACCGAATGGGCATTACCTCAGTCTAAGTGAGTAATGCAAAGACCTTGGCCTAAAGGGGCATCACATTCTGGGTCATCTCCCTTCATCCTGATGAATATTTGGTCACTGGATTCAGATGGCTCTGGAGGAGAAGTTAGGCTGGTGACCTGCACAGCCCTCCCTCACTCAAAATAAAGTCAAGTGCAAATCATGTCATTTCTCTGATGGCATGGTCTTCTTTGGCAACGAAGGATGAACACAACAAAAAAACTGTAACCTTTTTGTAAGCCTGGAATTTAGCACAGTGCCTGGCACATAGTAGGTGCCTAATAAATCTTTACTAATAGAGAATATAAATGGAATGGTTTATCTCAAAGTCCATCCATAACACAGGTGGTATTGTTTAATTGACTTTCACAAAGGAGACTTTACTTTGGAAGATTGGGGGTAGGGGTGCAGGTTATACTTACGTATACTATAGGAGTCTGGTGAAGAAAACTGCTTTGTCAAGTTTAGCATGCTATGTGAAATACATTATTATTCAAAATGCTGATATATTAATTCAAAATATTGGCTTTCACCCCCCCCCCCCTCCATCCTGTCACACAAACATTGTCATTTTGGCTTAAAAGTCATGGGAGCACACAGCATTCACTGGCTGCTCCTTGACAGTGAAGAGTCTGGGAATATCTGAATCCTGTCTTTAAAACAGATTATTTGGGAAGAAACAACAGCCTTGATATCAGCAGACCTTAGCTAGAATGCTCAAAGTCCTTGCCAACTCTGGGCATTCTGAAATGGATTTGTCTCGAAAGGGGATCAAATACAGTCTTCTAATAATAACAGCTAACATTATACAGTGCTTAATATATGCTGGGAACAGTACTAAATGCTTTAGAATTATCTCTAGATCCTCACAACAATCTTTGGGAGGCAGGTGTTAATTATCCCCATTTCACGGATGAGGAAACTGTGGCACACAGATTAAGTTAGGAAGGTTAAGGTTAAGTGCCCAGGGTCACACTGCTGGGAAGGGGCTGATGCCAAATTTGAATTCAGGTTTTCCTGACTCCAGGACCCCTGATCTCTCTACTATACCGCCTGGATGCCCTATCAGTTACTTTAATGAACCTATTTTATCACCTTCCATTGGCTGAGTTTGTGATTCACACATTTTTAAGCCGTGGTCAGATTGCCACTTTAAACAAATCTTAAACACGACAACCAGCCTGGAAGAGGAAAACCCCCCAAGCTGCTTTGTTCCCAAGTTCCATTTTCCTCCCTATTCTTTACATCAGGGTAGATGTCCTGACTCCCAATTTCCAATGCTGGATGCACAACCAGGGGCTGAAGGCGGCAAGGTCCAGCACCAAATGGATCTGCATAGCGGGAAAGACCTAGATCCGGTCTTACAGCGACCAGCTGCAGCAGGGCATATCTATTCCTTCCAAGTCAACGTGGCAGTGTTATCCGATGGGGGCGTGGACGTTTGCACCAATCACAAGGAAGGGGCGGAGACACCCAACCCAAAGAGGGCGGTGCTCATGTGACGTCATGAGGAGGAGGCGGGGCTTCTCCCTCACTGTGTCCGCGTCTCACCTTGGCTCTACAGCCGGGAGCCTCCTGCGCCTGGGACGACGGTGGGGGCGCTGCCACGTCTTCTCCCGGTGCCTTTCCGCTCCTCCCCGAGCTGCTGGGCCCTCCTTCAAGCTCGGCTCGCTTCCGGGAGGCCCGGAACGCCGCTAATCGTTGCTCCATGGAGCGCACCCTTCGTCTGGCCGTGGCGAGCGGCCTCCTTGTGACCTCGTGACCTCTCTTGGGCCTCGCGCATGCGCGCCACCTATTCTGGACCCCTTTCCTCCCTCCGCACCGACCGACACAACTTTCAGGCGCGTAGACACTCGTGCGCATGCGCAGAAGGGGAGCGCGGTGGGCTGGAAGGAAGGCCGAGCCAGGCTTTTAAAGGTCACGTGGTACATTGAGCTGTGTAATGCCTGGCCGCTCAAAGGACAGAAGTTCGAAACCCGCTCCTTCCGGTGAGCTTGGCCTCAGACTTCGTATAGAACTGACTACACTCTGTATTTGTGTTTTAGGCTATAAGGCCCCAGACCTGGACAAGCTTCTCTCAGAGTTTAAAATAAATCTTAGCTGAATTTACAGAATGTGCAGCGTTACAACTGGAATGATCTTAGCTAAACCCAGCATTGTACATCTTAAGAAAATGGAAGCCGAGAGAGAAAACGTTAACTTGCCTACAATCCCATGGCTGATAATCAATTTGTTGGATTAAATCCAGACCAGGGATTTCATGCCCCCCTCCCCCCATTCTGGACCTAGGTAAAAATGATGTCTTTCCATCAGCTGAGCTGATGTTGGATCCTGGCTTCCGATGCCGCTAAATATAGTTTATTTCCTGGATTTACTCAGCCAGTCATGAAACTTAAGTATAGCATATCAAAAGTGTGATATTCCATGCATATGTTAACTAACTTATACTTTCCTCCACATACCAAACATAATAGAAAAAAAAATAAAAGTACACCCCTTTCCCATCTCCCATTTGAATTTAAGTTCCTTGAGGAAAGGGACTATATTTCATTTTTAATTATATCCTCCATCATTTAATTTAATGCCTGATACATAGTAAAGCTTAATCAATACTTGTTGATTTGTCTAAAAAAAATCATTTGGCTTGGCCCACAAGTCTTGAACTGAAGCCACAAAAGACAGCCTCTCTCTTTGCAGGGGTATATATATATATACATATATTTTTTTTTTAGAGAGAGAGAGAGACTAGATATGATGAGAGAGAAATAGAGATAGAGATAGATAGATAGAGACAGACAGACATGATAGATAGATATAGATAGAGTTTCTGCTCTCAGTATTTGGCCTAATGAAGATAGAACACACACCCAAGTTTTGCACTAACCTCAATCTCTTCCATAAAGAGAATTATCAACATGTTATGTAGCAGAGGACAGAACTTTGATTTATGAAACTGGGGAAAAAATCTAGAACAGATAGTGTAATAGGACCACTGTCTACTAGGGTTTGCCTCTTTCCCAACAACATGAGTTAGGCTAGTTTTCCCTCCAAAGGTAAAAAAAAAACTCTCACTGAGTTGGGTCAGGTGGCTAAGGCACAGGTGCAGCTTCCTGGTAGCCTTTGGCCATAATTATCTGACTCACCATGTAAACTGGGGTTCTTCAGACTTTGGGGATATTTCAAAGCCACAGGAGTCACCACATCCTACCTGACTGTTCAGATGAGTTTCCAAATAGAGACAAGGGAAATCATATCTGCCCAAGATAATTGTGTCCTTGTTTTGAATATTCTTTTTATGATATGGCTAAGTTGTTAACTGTGAATGACCTAGGAGTGCCTTTTTGTTCCAGCATGAAACTTGAACTAGCTGTATCAACCTGAGTCAGTTCACTACTAACCATTGCTTATAAACTTAAAAAAAAACAAAAAAAAACAAAGGGAGTAATCATTAGCTAATAGAATAAGTGAAAAAGTTCTGATGATTGGGGTGGGAATTGACAGGCGTTCTCCAGTGGGCTCAACCTAGAAGTTTTCTCTACATCTGAGCCATAAGACAAGAGAATGAAATCAACTCCCCTTAAATAACCCTGTGTGACCTGTGAGGAAGCGATGTCATTTGGCAATTGCTTGCAGTGAATTACAGAGGGATAAACAAAGCCATCATGCCCATCACTGTAGCTACTTCTGACCATAAATGTTGTAGACCAGGTAGCCCAGGCCCAGGATGAGTGGGAAGGGGTAACATTACCCAACCAAAGCTTTTTTCTCTATCCCTGTGGTTGACTTATTAATAAGGAGTAAAGGGCAGCTAGGTGGCGCAGTGGATATGAGTTAGATACCAGAGGCTTCTACTGTTAAGTGGAAATGGTACATTCAAAATTACACATGCCCCAATTGCTTCTACATTAGTAGTGTGCTCCACAAACATGTTGCAATTATACCTAAGATTGAAGCCTCCACTTCTGGCCTTGGAACCCTCTATCCTCTTGTAGCCCCATATTACCCTCCCCCCAAAACAAGTATAAGATTACCTCACACTCTGAGAAATGCCATTTTACTTGGTTTACCAATGACTTCCACCCTTCCTAAGAAACAACTGAATTTCAGTAGCCACTAATTTGGTAATAAGGGGACACCCTGACCCTGTTCTTGGAAAGACCTCCTCCCATTGGATTGAGCTCCATGCTGTGTAGATTGGATTTGGAAAGATAGAGAAGAAAAGGTCTTTATCTTTACTAATTTCTGCAGTGGTAATGAGTTGGTGAAGTGCTCTAGGGCCTAGAAAGAACTGGATTGCACAATCAAAAGTACACCTTCAAGGGTAAGGACCAGTAAAGGAATTTTGCCATGCCATCTGCTACATATGGTTGTTTGTGGAGCGTGCTGGCACCTACTAGAATCATGAAATGCTTGCTGATGAATCAAACTACCAGGTTGGAGCTGTTACAAGAATAGTAGAGGTAGGGAAGTGGGACAATTGCCAATTTGGATATTGGGACAATGATGTCATGTTGGGCTGGGTGTAGGACTATATATGTTTCCCATAACCAAAAATGAAATAGATAAGTTTTTCTGCCCAGCTGGGCTGTTTGTGCCATGGAATCCAAATGACCTTGGATATGTCCCCAAAATGGCCTACTTACTCTATCTCAGAATAAGAGGTTTTATCCTTGTTAGTCAGCAACTGTCATGAACCAGGATGCCCAGATCGGAGGGACAACCCCCCAACGGCCATGTCTGTGATGAACGAATGTCACGCTCTCTGCTGTAGTGCTATCTCTTGAATCCAATCTCCAGGAAGATTACCTGATAAGAATAGATTGCTTTTGGACATAGTTCTGCCTTTCATTATTCCTTCTCAGTAGAGTTGTCTGGGCCTCAAGATCTTTGCTCCATAGATGGGCTCCATGTGCTTTGGAGAAGAAGGTCAAGTCCCCCTCAATTTCCAGGCTTCCTTTTCTCTGGGATGATTTAAGCAATTCCTCCTCAGAAAAGACTTGGGAAATCAAAGTATGGTGTTATTAGTGACTTCCTTGCTGTTGTAACAGCATGGGAGAAGTGAAACTGTCATTATATAACTGTGTTAAGTGTGTATTTACTTGGGAAAAGCTTGATCTCCTAGAATGACTTGGTGCTAATTCTGAGTGACTATATCAAGGGGAGAGAGAGTCCTAATTTAGCCATCGTAGAGGCTGGGGGCATAACTCCTCCTCATAGACATCTAGGAAACAAATATCTTGTATCATCCCCCTGATGTGGTTCCCAGGAAGTGGAAGATGTTAAAGAGTGGGGCAGAGGATACTAAGCAAGAAGTATTGCCTCAGTCCTGGGATATGTTGTATACAGGAGGCTTATGACCTCTTAGTCACTTTACTACAATGACCCTGATGGGTGATGAAGAATTGAGTGTGTTAGAAATGTTATTATCCATGCTGTGGCCTTGTTCCTAGTGCTTATCACCACTGTCTTATAACAAGAGGCCCACTATGAACCAAAAAGATGTGACATCATTTACCTACCACATAGACCAGATCATTGAGACTCAGCGTTCAGGTAGTTCTGAGGAAGCATCATAGTACCTCTCTGCAAAGTGGAGCAAGGGTGTGCTGAAGCCAGTTTGATCTGTCTCCTAAGAGAGCTAATTGTTAAGTTTTCAGTGAGTTTTCATTATACTTCAGAAATGGGCAAATGCTACAAATCAGGATTTGATTTATTATTCTAATTATCTAGACTTAAGAAAGTGATGGAGAAAAAAATTAATGCAGATTAAATTTAAAAATTTGCCTTTCATAGTGTTTCTTCTGAGAGCTGATTGATAAACATTCACTAGCACACAGTAGGCTTAAGTATTAACCTCCCAAATGATTGTTCAAGTAATGATAATTTACTTAATTCTGTTCTAATCAGTCTATGATTTTTTTAAAGCTTATTCCTGTTTCTAAGTAGAAATAAATGACCTGTTCTGTATCTGATTCATGTTCGTACATTGTAGACCTTCTTTCACTTTTTCCTCTTGCTGAGGAAAACCTAGATTCTGAGCCCCTAACCAATTCTATAATTAGCAGTTCTATAAGGAGCAACTTTTCTTCAGAATCTGAAGTGAGGGGTGGATGATGGGGAGGAAAGTAAAGTCCTTGATAGATCAATTCTTTTATTTCGGGAAACCTGAAAGCTATCAACCTAGCACACAAGTCATGTGATGGGTACAGAGCAATGCATCTTGAGCCCCTTTAAATCTCAGGGTTAGTCGCCTCTTTCTTCTGTACTAGATAAAGGACCAATTTTGCAAATGGTACTATTATAAATATAAATTATAAGCTCTGTATTCTCATCTATAAAAAAATAGGGGATTGAATTAGTTACCATTTGATGCCAAAGTCATCCACTAAATCCTGGGCCATCTACAGTTGTCCTGACTTCTTTCTTAATACAGGACTCAGGAAGAGAGAGTGAGGCTGATGACTTTGTACAACTCTGCCTCACTTAAATCCAAGTCATTTGCAAGTCAAGAGATCATCCTTGATGTCCTGAGTCCTCTTTGAAAACAAAGGACAAACAACACCCCTCTTCAAAGTTCTAAGATCCTATCCTAACATTGGAGGGAGAAAGGAGATGGAGATCAGGTATACATATGATGGAGCATCAAAGAGGAGGATGTAGTTTTAGTCTGTGTTATTCCTCAGAGGGCACAACTAGAGTTAATTAATTCTTAGGCATTTCAGTAAGACAGATTTTAGCTCAATATAAGGAAAAACTTCTTAACTGACTGATCCAACAAAATGAACCACCTTAATAAAAATTACGGTCTATGTTTCTTGAAGTATTTAAATAGAGTGGATAATCAGCCATATCTCCTCCTGGCCTGTGTTCCTTGACTTCTAGACTTCAAAACCATGCCTTCCCTGGAACTTCCCTCAGTGCCTAGGGATTTCCTTGCCCTGGAACATCCAAGTATGCCTGAAGCTTTCTCAACTTGGATTGAATATCCCTCTGTAAGATCTGTTCCCTTTTCTCACTGCTGAGTTCCTTCTTGGAACCTCCATTTTGTGGATAGACCCAGGCTGGTCTATTTCCTTCCTGGTCTTGGTCCTGGCTTCTGGACTTCAAAGACATATGCCTGCCCTGGATATCTTCATTTCTTACTCCTTTCTCTCTCCTTTTACCCACCTTTCTTAGCTCTCTTTTGTGCTTTTCTTGCTCCATTAGAAGTAAGTTCCTTGAGAAGATGCATTTTTGATCTTTTTTGTTTGTCATTGTATCCATGGCTCTTAGCACAGTGCCTGGAATATGTAGTAAATACATAGTGTTTGTATTCTTGAAGGATATTTTCTTCTTCCCATCTGTCAAGGATGGAGAAGAGATTTCTGCAGTCAATAGGAGATTAGACTGGATTCAGTTCAGTTCAAGGAACCAGAAGAGAGCCTATCGTATTAGGTATCTACACTGGACCCAGATGATTCTGGAGGAGAAAGTGAGGCTGATGACCTTGCATAGCCCTCCCTCATTCAAATCAAAGTCACTGCAAGTTGTGTCATCATTTCCCTGATACCATGGTCCTCTTTGAAAACAAAGTCACAAGCATAACCTATGAGTAATCTGAGCTGCCTGAATGAGGACCCAGACAGTTGGGTAACTCAGCTCATCCTCTTTCTCTCCCTCTCCTCATCGGCAAAGGAAGGTAGCTGGAAGCTGTCTATTTAACCTGTGGTTTACTGTCTAGATTCCTTCCTTCTTCCCTTTCTTCCTTCTTCCTTCCCTCCCTCCTCCCTCCCTCCCTCCCTTCTTCCTTCCTTCTTTCCTTCCTTCCTTCCTTCCTTCCTTCCTTTCTTTTTCTTCTTTCTCTTGACTCAGAGTGAATGTCAATAACAACTATTTCTTTTCTGACCAGCAACTGAGTCTTCCCCTTGCAGTTTGATTTTTTTTTAATTAAAGGGGCTATCCCTTGACTCACTTCTTAAAGAGGCCTATTTACTTAATAGGCATTACCTCATTCAAAGTGAGAACCTGAAAAGACCTTAGACTAAAAAAGCCAGGATTGCCAGGGTCTCCCATTGCATCCTGGGCCATCTCCAGTAGTCCTGATGAACATCTGGCTACTGGACCCAGATGGCTCCTGAGGAGAAAGTGAAGCTGGTGACCTTGCATAGCCCTTCCTCCCTTAAAGTCAACTGCAAGTCATGCCATCATCTCCCTGATGCCATGATTCTCTTCGAAAACAAAGGACAAACACACAACACAACAACACTGAGAGCCTTAAAGATGATGATACGGTTTCTGAGAGGTTGTGATCAGTAACAATTGATGCAAGCTACAGTACCACTCAGTCTAGAACTAGGCAGATTTCCTTTATTTAGACTTAATTAATTTACCCTGTTACATTATTTCAAAATGAATATATTCTCCTTTCCTTTGTTTAAAATATACACACACAGATACAGGATGTCCCAAAAGTCTCAGCGCAATTTTAAGCTACCAGTTTGGCTCTAAAATTTGCAAAGCACTTTTATGCATTATGTCCTTAATTCAGTCTCACTACAATCTACTGAAGAAGTAGCAATCCAACCATGAGGAAGAAGTCCATTCCAGGCATGGAGCACAATTTGTGCAAAAGCACAGAGGGGTATTTCCCACAGAGATGGGAAAGGGAATGTTGTTTGGGGAGCAGATAGGAATCCAGTTTGGCTGGAAATATAGAGTACAAAAAGGAAAGAAGCATGAAATAAAGTTCCAAAGATAACTTGCAGCCAGATTGTGAATGAAGGGCTTTAAAATTCATACTGAGTAGTTCACATTTTATCCAAGGCAAAGTTTTTTGAGCAGGGAAAGAATATGTTCAGACCCTTAAGATGTTCTCCAAGGTCCCTCTCTCCCATTCCAAGAATCCATGACTCTTAAAAGTCATTTTTAACCATAAAATATGTTGACATCTTTTGTTTTTATCACATGTAGTTACTGATGAACCCTTCTCCTCTCCTACTCCCAAAGAGGTTTCCCTTTTAACAAAAGAAAAAAATATTCCTGCAAAACTAACCATATCTCAAAAAAGTCTCATATAAACTGATGTCTTTTGTTTCTTATGCTTACGTTTACACCTATGTTTCCAACAAATCCTTTCTCTTTCCTCTAATCAAAAAACCTTCCTATTTAACAAAGAAGAAAAGAGGCTGGAAATAGGGGGGAAGTAATTCCCCCAAACCAACTACATATCAAAAACTCTTATTTATTCAGTATTTCTTACCCTTAACCCCCAGATCTGTAGTAAGAGTGTTTTGGAGATCATCAGAGATTCTGAGCTGGGAAAGAAGAATAGGGGTCTTAGAAGAACATTCACATTGGGTCTGGGAAATGAATGATATAGAAGAGACCAACATGATATTTGCTAATGTTAAAGGAAGGAAAGATGCACTCATTAATTTAGTATGCATTTATTTCTAGATACTTTACAAATATTATATCATTTGAGACTTAGAACAACCCTGGGAGGTAGGTAGTAATCCCTTATCTACCCCATTATTGGGAGACCCCATGCTACATTTGGGGATCCGAGCCCCCATCCAGTTACACACTACTGTCAGGGGACCCACAGAAATCAAACTTTTAAAAAATTATTTGAACACTACCAACAAAACATGACTGACAGGGAAACCTATGCAGTTACAAATCATTGTTAATTAATCTCGTCATCCTAGAGTTATAAGGTTAAACAATCTCCCCAGGTGACTCCTGTATCAGTGAGGAAAAGGAAACAAATCCCCATGTTGGGTTGTAACACGACAGGCAGCTCTTTATCTATTAATCCACAGCACCTGAGATGCTGACCAGAGATGCAAAAGGCCCCAACCAAAGATTTTTCAATTCCTCCAAGGACTAAACTGTATGTGGGGAGACTTACTTTTAGTCTCCTTTTAGATTCATTTATTCTGGGTCTCAGGTTAAGTGCCATTGTCCTGTTAGAACAAGCCCCTTGTCTAGGAGTACATCCAGCACATCCTATGATCTGTCTTTTTCACTTGCCTTGCTGAACTACCCACCTAGGTAGATCCAAAAGTTCCCATTAGACAGTAGCTACTTCTGAGGACAGTGATCATATTCATCTACTTGGCATGTCTTGGCATCTGCCCTGATGTTATGTCCTTTTCTCAACTGAAACAACACCCTGGACCCAAGACTACTGGAGACCATGTCTTTCTCCCAGAGTAGTAGTGGTTCACTTAGCTCTGAAATTCTACCCTGGGGTTGAATTTTCCTCATTGATGTGACTGGAAACTCACAGAATCCCCTCATCTAGTCATTCCCAGGTGTACTTCGTATCCATCCATCCTGGTTTATATATGAATGTGTCTACGTATGTGTTTATGCATGTATTTGTGTAAATGTGTATATGTAATATACATGCTATATACAGGCTAGATGAAATGTCTGGGAGCTAAAATGCACACCTAAATAAAGTTCACCACACCCCTCTACCCCATTGGCTCTCACAAGAAAGTACCTCCAACACACCCCTAGCTAAAACTCACATAAACAAAATCTCTTTATTTGGAGGGGCATCTTCAATGAGTTTTAAGAGTATAAAGGAGTCCTGAAACACAAAAAAGTTGATAATTAAACAAGAAATACTCTGTAGGATTAACCAAACAGGCATTTTATCTTCAAGGTCCATAACTTCTGGAAATCGAGAACACAGCTTGTATTCATTCTCCTTTGAAAAGAGATGCAGATGCAGAAAGTTATTGAAGCCAGTACCTGGACCTCTCAATGACTCTGAACTTCTTGAGCTCATGAGGTAGCCACTAAGACTGTAAATATCCATTTCAGTGATACTCTTTGGTCGTATACTCAGGGAAAGAAATACAGGACAGAAGCCATCCAAGAACCCAAGTAATTCATCCTTAGACCCATTTAGACAAATACATGCTCTTGGTTCCATGTATCAGCAGCTGCTACCATGGGGGCTAGAGGGAACTAAAAGTGGGGAGAGAAACTCATTGCCACCCTCTCTCAAGACTCTGAGGGAGAGCTCAAAGAGATCCATTACACTCAAAAGAAGACAGAAAAAAGAGAGACAGAGACAGGCACTCAGAAAGAGGAGGACAGAGAGACAGAGACAAGGAGACAGAGAGAGACAGAGAGGGAGAGACTGAGGGAGCACGAGTTGTTCTTTCTTTTAAGGTGACAACTCTTACTCCTCAGTGGCCAATTCTCATTGACACCCTTCTCTTTGCCCATCACCATCAAAGGGATTAAGGGATTAACCAAGAGCCTCTGATTGATCATGCTTTTCAATAAATGTCCAGCCCACCTGTCATTGGAAATGGTCCAAGCACAGGACCTGCAGAGGGGCCAGGATGCATGCTTAACTCCATATGGGAGTCAAGAAAAACCAGAGCAGATTAGGAGGTCGAGGAGTGAATACCTCAATTGTTTTCCCCTCCCCCTGCTTTATATTTTAAATAACCATAAAACTGGAAGCCTATTTAATAAACTTCTTCAATTTACAGCAAAGAAAACTGAGGGGAAAGAGAAGTTCCTTGAGACATTATCATTTCAAGACATTTTCTAGATAATATATTCCATAAGTATAATAGGATACATTTCTTTCTTTGATTGCCTTTTATTATTGCTAACTATGCTGTGCACAAGTAAGGCTAAAAAGTCCCAAGAATCATTATCTAAAGCATCTGTGCCTTTCTTATGTAACTCCTTACCTCCCAGGCTACTGCTTAGAGAGCACTGCCATAAAGATATTAATCTCTGGGAATAGTCAAATAGACTCTCTCAAGTCACAAGTTTGGTATCATCATTTTGAACCTAGCCTTGGGACTTGTGGGAAAGAGAAGCTAGATCTTTCATCTTGCTTATGTATTATACAAGAAAAGAGGGAAGCAGGGTCAAGTAGTCATGTGGAAACCAACTTCTAATGCCAATTCCTCACCTCCTTTTCCTCCAGGCTTTTATAAAGATACAAGTAAAGGACAAAGGCACTTAAATGTGGATTAGTAGGGTACTGCCTTTATCCAGTTTCCTTGATCATTTCTGGAAAAAGAGACAGAGGGGTTTCACTATCTTAGCTGCTAGCAAAGAGTAGGCATTGCTTGTTTGTTTACGTTATTTATTCCCTGATGGCCCTTATTCTGTATGTCCAAGTATCTGAATATGAATGAAATCCCTGGTGACTCAGTGCTGGCATGTGTGATATTTAAAAAGTTCAGGAGACATAATTTCTGGATAACTTAATCATTTTATTAATAAGACAAGCATGTTTATTAATAAAAGGGTGGTCCTTAGCCATCTCTCTTAGACCAAAGACCCCTCATGGTGGTGGGCTCACAGTTTATATGCTCTTGGAAGAGAAGATGTTTCTGAGGATGACAATCAGCTCTGACTGATTAACAGTTAATGAGAGAAGGAATAATGCAATGAGAGGCTGGGCTATATTTCATTGATGTTCTTGGACTATATTCCATTGATGTTCTTGGAGGTAACAGGCTTGGGCAAAGAAACTTATCAATTTCTATATCATCTGTGTGACAAAAGGGAGAACCCATATTTTCCCAGGCCTGTTCTGAGTAAATACAATGATCAGGAATCCTTCCATTAGCCCAAATTTAGAATTTCTTTTACTGTCGGATTAAATCTTGCCCTGGGTAAATTGTTGAGAAAGATTTCCTATATTGTTCGATTTCTGGATGAGGAAGTAGAAAAGGGGAAGAACCTTAGTTCTGATTCAATAATTAGTTATTAAATGCAAGAGAGAAATAATCATTTCCCTCACATGAATAAAGATTTAGGAAGAGATTTTGATCCCTTTAAAGAGAGCAGATATATTATCCTTCTTTCAGTATGACCTGAGAAGCAGGGGAATGGTAGAACATATACCCCATTTGGATTTCCCACAAGCAAGAACTAGCTAGGGAAGTATATAGAGTGCTGAGCCTGGAGTCAGGAAGACCTGAGTTCAAATGTGATCTCAGATAGCACTCTGGACCAATAATTTAAACTCTGTTTGCCTCAGTTTCCTTATGTTTAAAATGGGGATAACAATAGTGCCTTCCTTTCATGTAGTTGTGAGGATCAAATGAGATAATTGTTTAAACACTTAGCACAGTGCTTGGCACATAGTGAGAGCTATATAAATGTTAGTTATAATTATCATGTACTAATCATATCCTCTAAGACCAGGGGTTCTTAACCTGAGGTTCTTGAATTTTAAAAAATGAATGGGGGAGAGTTGGAAGGGAGAGAATTTGAAATTCAAAATTTTAAAAAATGAATGTTAAAATGAAATTAAATATATATATTTTAAAAAAACACTATTCTGAGTAGAAACCATAGACTTTACCCAACTGCCAATGAGGTTAAGGAAGGTTAAGAATCTTTGAGCTAGACAAAGCCTAGTTCCCCACAACATGTTAAATGAATACCATAAATTATATACTCCTAGGTTAGGCAGGGAACAACCTCCTGAGAGGTGTCTCCTTGGACAATTCATGTGGGATGATATGACACTGGAGAATTTGGAACTATCTCTCCAGTGGCCCCCTCCTTTATTCCATGATTTTCCCTACATCCTCGTATGTTAACTATGATATGAAAGAGCATCCAATTCAGAGCTAGGTGACACCTCAGAGATCGTACAATCCAACCCACTTATTTTATACCTGAGGAAATCTGAGATCCATGGAAGAGAAGTGACTTTTTTCCAAGGTTGAACCCATAATAAGTTGCAGAATTAAGATTTGAACTCAGAACATCATCTTGGAATAGGATAAGAAATACATTTAGAACTGGAACTGACTTTAAACATCATCAACCTCATTTTACAGGTATAAAAACTGAGGCCCCAATTCTTTAATTCTCTTTTTTTTCTGTTTCTTTTCTTTTCTCTTCTTTTTGCTTTCTTTAAAACTCCATTGTTGTTCTACCCCCCCCCCCCACCCACTTTGGTACGTAGCAGCCTGTCTGCGTTGGACTTCCTCCAGCTATTCTTGGGTCAGACATATTGTTAGAAACTCTGTTCCCAACAGGGTGTCCTTAGTGATTGTTCTTCAGCTTTCTCTTCCAGTCTGCCCCTCTTCTGCTACTTAGCCAGTCAGTCTATGACTAACCATTCCCACTCATGCCTCTTATCTATATCCTTCTTCCCACACACCAGAACAGTACCTTTGCTCATGCAGAGAAATTTCTTCCCATGACTTTGCATAATAAGTGTTCAGATACAAAGCCCAGAGGACAGACATGTAAAACCTATTTTGAAATTTTTCATAAAAGCAACTTCATAGGGAAAATTTTATGAAAGCTTAGAAACTAATATGAATTCTATGATTTTAATCCATCCAGGGGCTGCAGTGTTGTATATAAGGATAAAGGGAAAGAGGGAGGGAGGGGTAGGGGGGAAGAGGATGCTCACCTTTGGATGTCCTTGGGAAAAAGGGCTATCCAGCTATGAATATATACATCCACACAGAATGCAATATATTTCCGGTCTAGTGTCATAATCTGCTATATTGTTGCCATCCCTAGCAACAACTCTAGTTTTCACACTTGCATTTCTGTTACAATCTACTTTCCTGAGGCTCGCCAACTTTGGGATCTCATGGCAGATAGAAGTCCATCCTTCATCCTAATGGCTTCAGCCTTCACTCTGCTGGGGAATAAGGCTCTCTGCCTCTCTCTCCCCGTGACTTTCACAGCAGAATCCCTGCCCAGAGGACTTGGCTGCTGCTTATGCCTTGTCATTCTCTTGCTCTTAGTCATTTAAATGCCCAGGACAGCCAGAGTCATATTATTCTGTCAGCAGCAAGGCTTTGTGACACCACAGAGGTGCTTTAATTTCCTCCCACATCCTACGCCTTGCTAATTTTCAATGTGCCTGACTGATCCATTCAATCTCCTCCAAGCTGGAGTCCCAGCCTCAAAGTTACTTTTCAAAACTACTTTCCTATGGAAAGAACAACTCTCTATTCTTTGAGCCCTCCCTGTCTTTGAACCCTCCCTTTAAAAAAAAAAAGCATTTGGATCTCTCTTCATTGCAGAGGTGGAGCACTATGGGTATAGAATATTGTATATACCGTCAGACTTGGTGGAAGTGTTTTTAAGCTTTGTTGAACTGCTTTTTTCTCTTTTTATTATTATTTATTATTTTCATTATCATTATTTTTTAAAACAAGGAATGGCTTATAAGATGAGGATGGAAGAGACATTTTTCAAAATTATTTTATGCCAATTACCACAGACACCAATGAAAATAAGCATTTTAAAAATAGGTTTCAACCTCACGGTCTGTTTTTAATCATTTATTCAGCAGAAGAAAGCAATAAACATTTATGGAAATACTATGGATTGGAGTCAGAGGACCTGGTTGTCCAAGAATTTTCTGACTCTACTTTTAGCCTTTTCAATTATTCTTAGGGGAGAAGAAAGATGGAAAAGTAGAAAAAGGAAAAGGCAATTAGAGTTTTTTAATTCTTTTTTAAAAAAGAGTTCTGGATTTGGAATCAGAGGACTTGGATTTGAATTCCTATTTACTACCTGTGTAACTGTTACTCCCTCTCTCTAGGCCTCAGTTCT
The DNA here is from genome assembly GCA_028658325.1 of Potorous gilbertii. Taxonomy (NCBI): domain Eukaryota; kingdom Metazoa; phylum Chordata; class Mammalia; order Diprotodontia; family Potoroidae; genus Potorous; species Potorous gilbertii. The sequence goes on from CM053770.1 coordinate 319,096,844, forward strand.
CTCCTCTGTAAAATGAGAGAGTTGAAGAAGACAATATCCTAAGGTCCCTTCTAGTTCATTATCTTATGAAAAAATCCCTATTTGTGCTAAGCACCAGAGTCAAAAGAGATAGAACATACCATCCTTGACCTAAAAGGTCCAAGAAATTAAAGAGAAGATAAGACCATGTACACAAAAAGATATCCAAAAAGAGCGGGTAATATAAACTAAATGCCAATGATTGGTAGAGATAGTAGTGGCTCTGGGCCTTAAAGGAAGATTATGGTTTAGATAAGCAGAAAGATAGAAGGGTAATCTATTACAAATAAAATGTAGTGCCCTCTTGTAGTCTCGCTTCCCTAGCTCCACTCAGAGTGGAAGATTGGGTCTCCAGAGAGCCATTTCTATTTCTTGTGGACACCATTCTCTTGTGTTCCACTCATTATTGATCAGCCTGTTATCTACTGAGAAGACATAGCAGGGGATAGGCAGACAGGTAATAACAATTTATTAAGTCTATGTGTTGGGCGCTACAAACGTAAGCAAAAAGAAAGATAGTCCTTGCCCTCTAGGAGCATATACTCTGATAGGGGAAGACAATACACAGAAGGGAAAGAGGGAGAAAGAAAACAACTGGGCAAAGGAATTGTTTTGAAGTCTAGAACATCAGTAGCAGAGTTGGGAAGGGAATAAACCTTATTTGGCCTTTGCTCTATCACAAAATGGTGGCCCCAGGAGGAACACACCAATGTGAGACAAGGGATATTTCCGGGTCAGAAGGCTGCAAAGATGGATAGGATAAAAGTTCAGAGTGAGGAAACCCTGGGCTCTGAAGGGAGTTCCAGAATGAGATAGCTGCTAATACATGGTTTTAAAGTCCATAAAGAGGCACACAGCCAGGAGGGGACAAAGAGAGTTAGTACAGAAATATCACCCCAAAGGATAATGACGTTGAATATGTTCTCTGTTGAAATAAGTAAGGACTTACCTGGAACTGGTCAAGTGAGCATACCTTGAGTCATTCTAAGTTCACTACTTGGGCTAAGGGTATATAAAGGATTGAGACTGAAAAATATGAACACAGGAATAGACTAGGGATAGCTACATTGCCAATTTTAAGACCACTGGAACAGACTTCACTGGAGTTGTAATAAGAATGATTGTGATAGGGATGGAGACTGGATCTGTTAAATCACTAGTGTGGGGGAACTTCTGGGTGAATAAAACTTTGACTACCAATACAGATTGGCACCTTCTTTGAAACTTATAGCCTTAGAGCCTAGCCTAGAATAATGAGAACTTAGGAGACTTGCCCAGGGTCACATAGCCAGTACATGTCAAAAGCAAGACGTGGGCAAAAATTTTCATGGCTCCAAGGCCAGTTCTTAATGATAGTGATGACAATGTATTCACCACTTGGAGGAGATCTAGCACAAAATCCATATCAACAAGGAATTTCCTGTGTATGGTAAAGTCTTCCAGATACTCTTGTTTCTGTATGATATTTTTTGATTGTTTCAAGCCCCAGAAAACTGTAGAAACTCCTAGAAATGATCTGTAATCACTCAAAGGAATTTAACTTATCCATCTACACAGTTTTAAAATGTCTATTGTCCACATTTCTACATGTGTTTGGAGGGACATTCTATAAAACTTATCCATCAGTATATATATTTAGGATAGGCAATACAGACAAGGAAAGTAAAATGGGTTGCTTTGGAGAAACTACAAAGTTCTCTTACTGACCTTAAGCTTCCCAAGAAAGTAAAGAGCGCTCTTTTCAATATTAGCATTCTACTAGTGTTGCTAATATGAGAATGAGTCTTGGAAATACAACTACCTCTATTAAATTAAAGATGAGTATCATACAGCTAATTCTCCATTTTCCATTAGTAGTTCTGCTTGGTTTCCATTCTACAGAATATCATGCCTGTGAAAGAGGATAAACTGATTCCCTGAAATCTCATCACCAAGCAGATTGACTCAATTTTTTGATACCTAACACCTTTTCAACTCCCTCAGTTTTCTCTCCTCTCTGATTAGAGGGCTGGAGAGTGGATCAATAAATTCCTCCCAGAGCCTTCCTTTATAGAGGGCTCAGATCTGAACTTTCCAGATATCTGTTTTCCATCAACTCCTCAGAGTGGTTTCTGCTCCATTATGTCCTCATCCCTGGGCCCCCTCCCTCTTTCACCTTCCCTTTTCAGCTTCCTTTTGTGGGTTGTCTTTCCCCATTAAATTGTAAGTACCTTGAAGGCAGGGACTATCTTCATTTTTATTATTTGTATCCTTAGCACTTTGCACAGTGCCTGGTACATAGTAGTCACTTTATAATTAAATATTTGTTGAACTGAATTGAAAATATAGGAGGCAATGGAGAGATGAACGGTGACTATGAACAGAATAAAATTTTAAAAAATCACTGAGTAACTTGGAAAAATGAGAGTAAAAAACATCAAGGAAAAGTATGATAGGAAGAGAGGAACTAAGCATTTATTAAGTGCCTACTATGTGTCAGGCATTATACTAAGTGCTTTACATTTTATCTTCACAGCAACCCTATGAGATAGGTACTATTCATTGTCTCATCTCGATTTTACAGTTGAGAAAACTGAGGCAGGCAGGGGTCACAAAGTTAATAAATATCTGAGTCTGGATTTGAACCCAGATTTTCCTGATTCCAGGCCCAATACAGTAAATCCTTAACTGATGTTTCAGGTGAAGTCCTGATCCCAAACTAATAGATAGTAATAACAGACTAAATGACCTCTGACTGCCCTCACACTCTACCACCCATTGCCCAATGATGCAGTGATCCTGTATCCCCCATCTGTACCTTTAAAAATCATCCCCATTTACTTATAAGATCAGGTTAAATTTATCGCAGATTTGACCTACCAGAGCACTGGCTGGTCTGTCACCACAGCAGTGATAACACCAGCATAATCAACCATTCGCAGTCAGTTGGTAGGAACCTGGATTCCAAATCAAATCTTTGCCTGCTTCAATTAACAACTCAGCCAGCCAGCAGGGACAAACGAATAGAGAACCCAGCTAAAAAGACTTCTCCATTGGGAAACTAATGGGGGAAAAGGCACAGCACAGACAAGTGGCAAACAAACAGTACTTACCTTAAGGTTTCACCCTCCTCTCCCATCAGGAGCTGCTAATGAGCAGTGGAATTGCCTAATGAAAACTTCTCCTGATGGGAGCTTTTATCATGTTGATCTCTAATATGAGACCCATGGGGATGGGGGTGGGGCTCTATATTGCATGCAGCATCAATTTCTCTGCCAAGTTCTGATAACACTCCACCATCTGGCCCCAACTTCCCTATCCAGTCTTGTTTCCTATGCTTTTCTGGCATACATGGTCTTCTTTCAGTTTGCCTTCCTCATTAGCTCCCAAAACATACACATAACTACCTTCATCCCTGCTTATGTCATTTCTACTTATTATGGAAATACACTGGATATGGAATTAGATGGCTGGCTCTGCTATTTGATAATTCTCTAGGTCTCCATTTTCTCCTCTGTGAAAATGCAAAGGTTGGACTAATTGACCTCTAAGATCCTTCCAGCTATAAATCCTCTGATCTCTAAAGTCCCTTTAATATAAAATCTCATGATTTGAAGACTGCCCTCCTCTCATTCAAATTCCCATCCACTCTTGAGGATCCAAGTGAAGCTCACCTTCTCCATGTATCCCTCTCTGAGATGGTGATGATGATGATGGTGGTGGTGATGGTGATGGTGGTGATAATGATATTCATGAGACACTTGAAGGCTTACAAAATACAATACATCTCTTATTTCACTTGATCTTACAACAAGCTTCTGAGGAAGTGGCTTTCGTCATCTCCATTTCTACAAATGAGGGGACTAAGAGAGGTGAGGTGACTTGTCCAGGGTCACACAGCTAGGAGGTTAGATTTGAACTAACCTTTTCCTGACTCTGGGTGCAGTACCATCTAGCTACTTCACATCTTATCCAGCTATCCACCTTAGTTATGTTGCCATCTTCCCTGCCACCGTTCTGCTTTTCTTTACTTGAAATAGGACCTTTAGACTATGTCTCCAGAAAAAATAACACCCCCCCTACTCCCCACACATACCTCAGGTAATCTACTTGGAAATTCTCTGGACGAGTTGTTTTGAATGGTGGGCGAATTAGCCCAAACTCAACTAGCCCACTATATCAAACAGTCCCAAATCATGGTTATCGCAGATTTGACCTACCAGAGCACTGGCTGGTCTGTCACCACAGCAGTGATAACACCAGCACAATCAACCATTTGCAGTCAGTTGGTAGGAACCTGGATTCCAAATCAAATCTTTGCCTGCTTCAATTAACAACTCAGCCAGCCAGCAGGGACAAATGAATAGAGAACCCAGCTAGACCACCCATGATCTAAGATCCCATCTAACTATGTATCCTCTCTGCCCACCCCCATCTTGTCAAATTCTTATATTTCCCACCTCTTCCTCTGGTCTCAGTCATTAAATCTATAGTACCATACTGCCACTGTTCTTAGAAAGGGTGTGTCAGCTGACTGATATATGATAATGTGATCAGCTCATATGTTCTGATTTCCTAGATGCTCCTTTCATTAATCACCATTCCTATATATATTGTACTAGAATCTAAACTTCTAGCAGGCAAGAATTGTCTCACTTTTGTTGTATCATCAATGATTAATGTAAAGCCTGGCATGAAAGAAGTGTTTTTAATAAATGTTTTTTTTTAAATGTTCACACTTCAGACATAGTTGATCTCTCTCTGCCCTGAGCACCTATAGCACTCAGAGTCTACATGATATTTAATTATTTATTTATATAAATTTAATTATATCTTGCTTTTCTTTATGCTTAATGTTTCATATGAGTTAATCTTCTCTCTTCAACCAGTCCTTGTAATACAAATTTTTCTTCCCCAGAGTGACTGGATGGGTGGTGAACCCACTGTTAAAGGGACACTTCCTTGCTTCAGATCTGAGATTTCCTGTGTGTTTACTCCTTCCTCTGGTTGACCAGAGCCACTCCACACTACAGCAATAACGATAATGCTAGCTAACATTTGTATAGCACTTACTGTGTTCCAGGCACTGTGCTAAGCACTTTACAATGATCTCATTTGATGCTCACAACAACACTGGGAGGTAGATGCTATTGTTATATCCATCTTGTAGATGAGGAAACCAGAACAAGCAGGAGTTAACTGACTTGCTTCAGAGTCATGAAGTTAGGAAGTATGTGCGATCGCATTTGAACTCAAGTCTTCCTTTCTGATTCCCAGTCCAGCATTCTATCTACTGTACCACCCAGGGTTGTCATGAGTTTCTGTGGCCAAAATAAATGGTTGCCTGGTTTCTGATAATGATCCTCTTTGTGTGGCTATATCTCAATTAATATAAATAGTGAATCCCTTGGAGCAGTTACAACATTTGAATTTGTACTGCACATTTCCATTGAACTAGAGCCAATTACCATATTTTACAGAATTATAACTGAATAGTGTCAGTTTGAATACATGTGACCACTTCAGGGAGATTCATTATTTGCAGTAATTAAGACCTAGCTGTATTTAGCCAGACTGGTTCTCAAAGGACAGGAACATAATCTGTATTCATGACCCTGAAGAAGGAAATGACAAACCAATCCAGTATCTTTTCCAAGAAAACCCCTTGGCTAGTATTGGCATGCTGTGGTCCTCTGGGTCACAAAGAGTAGAACACAACTGAACAACAGTCATTCTTGACCCATATGCAAACTCATTCTAACTTAGTAGGGACTACGTACTAGAATTTTAACTCTGTTGGCATAGCCTTTGAAAATCCAAATCTTCTTCATGCCACAATGAAGCCTTTAAGTAAGACTTTAGTGGAAGACTGATGTGATAAGATAGAGATGTGTTATTTTTCTTAATTTTGAGGGGAAGGGCTAACAAGAACTATGATTTCTTCAGTGTAGCAACTCCTAATGCAGCTACTTTTCCCACTGATGTGGATTGGCAACTTGACTATAATTTATAGCCTTAAAATTTGTCTAGGGTCAATGAGGTCTTTATTTCCCTAGGCCCTTACCTTTAAATCTTGACTCCACAGTTGCTCTCTACCCTCCCCAGTGCTGCAAAAAGAGACAAGACCAATGTGTTTCATGAAAACTAATTCTCTGTAGTGCAGATAAGACACAGACCTCCACAATTTGCAGAACATACTTTTGTAGTGAGTACCTGCCAATCAAGGTAGACAAGGAACCCTAGGATGCCCCCTCTCCAACAACTTTGCTTGTAATTTACCCACTCAGAATCTTCCAATTATTTTTTTTAAATCTTCCAGTTATTCTAAAAGAATAACTTTGTCAAAATGACAAAGTTCCCTGCTTCCTCCTACCTTTTATAGTTGTGTTTGCACAGGGGCTAGAGACGTGGAGGTAAGTGGAATATATTTCTAAAGGAACAGACAGTGGAGATCATATCCTTGGTTAAAATCCTGCCTCTACTAATTATTATCTGGATGATCTTGAACTTAACATCCCTGGGCCTCAATTTCCTTGTACGTGAAAAGGTAAGGTTAGACTAAATAGCCTCTGAGGTACTTTCTAGCTCTCTGTCTATTGGTGTGCGTGAGAAGTGGCTCCATTAATATGTCACAAGTATAACTTAAATTCTATCTTCCAGCCATTCAATACTTTGGGGATTTTCAGAGGTTGGACAGCGTCTGCTAACCTTTTCTACATTAAGATGATAAAAAGTCCTAATAATTGTCAATGAAATGATAAAGAAAGCTGGGACTTTTTAAGAGATTCTGGGGGCAATGTGGAATAGTGGACAAATCATTGGACTTGGAACAGGAAAGACTTGAATTCAAACCCCACCTCAGACTCTTACTAGCTTGTTGACTAATCAAGTTAACTAGGATTTATGAAGTGCTTAATGTATGCTAAGCATGGAGGATGCAAACATACGCAAAATCAAAAAGAGGCCCTGCATATTTCCAGTGAGCTAGAACCAATTACTATTAGTCTCAAGGAGCTTGCATCCTAATTGGAGAAGACAACAGATAAAAGAGGGTTGAAAAACAGAATATGGGAGGTACCCATATAGGTACCCATATAGAGGCATGGTGGCAAATCCCAAAAGAGGAAGGATGGCTGATCAGGGCTCTTCCTCAAAATGGGACAAACTCATTAATGGGAAATGAGAACTCCAGGGTGGAGAAAAAAGGCAGCTGAGGCATGGTGGCAAAACCTAGAGAATTCTAGTTTTGTGATCCTAGGCAAGTATCTTCACTATTTTGTGCCAGTTTCCTCATCCATAATGTGAGGGAGTTGAACTCAATAGCCTCTAAGTTCTCTTACAACTCTAAGTTTAGGATTCTATAATCTTGTGATTTGGAAAGAAAGGAGAGATCAGGATACTCTGATAGAGATTTAAGAAGCTGGGAAAATCAGTTTTCTTGAAAACTGACTAAAAAAACTGGGAAGGAGTTGATTGAGATTGACTTTTTGGAACTGGAGAGATTAGAAAACTAGGAACAAATAATCTGAGTAAAAAATATTCAGGTGAATGTAAGGAAAGCAGTTTCAATATGGAATTAAGAACATTACCGTAACAAGGAAACAGCACTAAGCTTAGATATGTATATGGAAGAGTGATTAGCAAAGATTTCAGTGGAATGAAAAAGAAAGACTTCTGGCTAATATCTGTGTGTTATATCCTCAACTAAAAACATTGTCATAAAGATCAAGGACTGTGTCCATGTATTTGTTCCCTCTACCTCCCTCACCACTAACACCTAGCATAGTATTTGGCATATCATAAACGTTAAAGTTATTATTTTATGAGTTAATTAGGATCATTGGGATAGCCATGAGATAAAGACCAAATAATTGTCTAGAGCCTCCCCCAAATAAAGAAGTTTGGAATTACTGTGGCTGTGGTGGGCAAGTGTTCCTGAAGTTCAACTCCTCTCTACCAGTTAGTGGAAGACATACCAACTATTTTGAATGAATGTTTTAATTGATATATTTTGCATAAAGAGAGGAAAATGTAGCATAACGGATAGAGATTTGGCCTTGAAGTCAGGAAGACTTGGGTTCAAGGTCTGACTCTGATATGTACTGGGCGGATAACTTAGTCTCTTAGTGTTTTAGGCAACTCACTAAAACTATAAATTGCAGAGAAGATACTGAGCTGTATGGGTAAAAGGTGTTTTCTCATCTGGGAGTCCCCAATATCAATGAAATTATAGGTGTGGTCCCTGACACCACCTAGCACATGAATACACCTGTGAGCTTGAGTTATTATTTCTCATTTCAGACTATTAATTCCTTGAAAACAGAGGACCATATATTTATTTAGCTCCCTTGGTAAAGAACCTACAACAGAGCTATATTCATTCAATCAATCATTCATTAGTTCAACAGCTATTTTAAGGAGGATAGAAGGGAAATCTAAAACCAAAAAGCATGGTATAGTTAAAATATCACTGAATTTGGAGTCAGTGGGTCAAAATGAAAATGGTTCCAGCACCTTGGACCACTCATTCTATCTCCTTGAACTTCAGTTTCTTCATTTGTAGTTACATTGGTTAGTAGTTGTCCTTCATTCTCAAAGATGACCAAAGATGACATCACTCTGTTAGAGTCAAGTTACAATATGTCTGAGATATAATGTGGTTACATCAATATGTCAGTAGATCTTTGATATCTACATCATGATTATTTCTTCCACTGATACACACTGAAAGTCATCCATGCCTTTTCATCCTGTGTGACTTGTCCACACACACACACACACACACACACACACACACACACACACCAGCAAATCTTCCATAAGGATATACACCCAATGTGCTTGCAGCTTTGCTCTTGAAGTCTTAACATTGCATAGACACCAGTAGAACACAAAGCTATCCATTGGTTTTTTTCTTGCTCTCATCATGTATTCAGCTGACCTCCTTTTCTAGTTATACATTTTTATGATTTCCTTTATAAATTTCCTTTTAAATTATCTTCATTCATACATAAAAAGACAGGCATTTGTTTCAGAGAGAAGTTTGGGGGGGAGTGTCATAGAATCACAGAATTTGGAGTTAAAAGGAACCTTATCGCTATAACATATTTGACAATGGGTTGTAGTAGAAATATGCTATACTAAAGCTCCTGTCATATAGGTAAAGTTAATTCTCCCCTAAAACATGAAACTGTCCTTGAGACTTAGTTGGAATCAACTATGAAAGATTTGATAATTCTGATTAACACAATGATCCAGCACAATATCAGAGGATTCTTGATGTAAAATTGAACCATATTTTTTCTTGATTTATTTTTCTTGCTGTTAGGGGGAAATGGTTAATTGAGAATTATGTTGTATAATTTCATACAGATAATGGGTATGATGTCCCTTTTATTCTCAATTGTTAGAGGAAGGGTAGAAGAAGGGAGAGAATTTGGAACTCAAAATTGAAATAATTTATTTTTTAAAAGAAAGATTTAATTGTTTCAAGGACCAGGCCATTGATATAGTTTTCAAGTGTAGTTTTGAAAGTAGAAAATCTAGCATAGGAGACTTTAGTAGCCTTTCCCTCAGGTTTGACAATCTTGTGTCACCAGCATTGCCATCAGAGGCAAGGAAACTGTGTCCAACTAAATCAATATTTTATCCTTCTTGAACATTCTTTCCACATTACAGCCCAATAAGCTTCTTTTTATTGACAGATAATCTATAATGTCCAATTTCATCCTAGTCCTATATTGAAATCACTAAATTCACTAAATTGGTCCTGACCCATGACAGAGGTCATTCAGCTTCTTTTTGAAGACCTCTAGTAGGGGTTACTCACCATCTCTCAAGGCAATGCATTCCTCTTTTGATTAACTCTAATGGTTAAGAAGTTTCTCCTGAACTGATACAAAATGGTGAGCAGAACCAGGAAAGCAATCTCACACTATAACATCGTAAAAACAAACTTTGAAGGACTTTTTAAACACTCTGATTAACACAATGAACAATCAGGATTCCAGAGCACCAGTTATAAAAAAATCTTCCCATGTTCTGATAGGGAGGCAAAGGACTACAAAGGCAGAATGAGACATGTGCTTTTGGACATGACTTATGTGGGAATTTATTTTGATTAGACATGCATATTGACACAAAGCATTTGTTTTCTTTCTTTGGGTGGGAGATAGAATAGAAGGGAAAATAAAATGCTTCATAATTTAAAAAAATTAATTTAATTTTAAAAATTTAAAAGAAGTTTCTCCTAACACTAAGCCTAAATTTTCCTTTTTTCAACTTTCACCCACTGATCCTAGTTCTATTTCTATGATCAATCAAGATGTCTAATCTTTCTTCTATGCAACAACCTTGAGTGATTTCCCAACAGCAATATTGATTGTCATGTCTCCTTGTGTTTAATTTTGTGCCTGATTTGCTGTTCATCTTCAGAGTCTGTTCAAAATACCTATACAGATAAACCAACTTTATGAATTCTTCATCGAATTGTCTAGACAGTACTATATTCTATTATAGTCGAGACAATAGGTGTTCTTTCTCCAATTTGTTTTTTTCCTGTGTAGGTGATTATACCCAACTGTGGATAACATTTTGGAGACACTACAATATATTCTCAGCTTTGTGCAATCAGTATAGTGTTATCTGTAAACAGAAATAGTCAGAAGACATCATTGACTATGTGGAGTTTCTAGGGAATTCTCAATTTGGACTGTATCTCTGAAATTCCCCATGACAGTAGTCAACTCCTTTAGTGAGAATGTCTTCTTATGTCTCAGTTCATATTAGTAAACAGAGGGTAGCCAAACAAATTTATCTCTCATTCAAATAATTTTGTATTATTTTGATGTGCATAGAAGATATTTTATTGGAGAGGAGCCTCTAAGGTGGCATTTGGGTCTTCCGAATCAAATGTTTGGGGTTTTGTTTTTCATAGTTAAACAATAAACATTATAATGTCTTGTATTTTCTGTACCTTCCAATCAACTGTGTAACTGTAAATATATGGTCTTCGACATGTAAAATGTCATTTTTGTGAAAACCCAAGAATTCCCTCAATTCACATATAGTTTATTCTCATGAATATTTTATAGAAATGGGAAATATGTATAGGCATATGGGTCAATAATCAACACTATTTTATAAATTGCTCTCATTCTGGTAATAATAAAGTCTGAATTTTCCCAAACTTTTAGTGTCCTTCTCTCTTTCATATAGCTTAAGAATTGATGCATCTAGATCTGCTGTTCTTTCCATCTTTGTTTTCTTTAAAGCAAGTTTTACTTACTTATATAGGACAGTAGGTAGATTTCATAATATTGGAGCCCATATGAGGTGGTTCCACCGCCACTGATAGAAAAAATTGTTTAAATGGTAAACTCTCCAGATTTTTTTCTCCTATTTTCCATCCATTTGTTACACTTGTAGTGTCTTTCTCAAATTTCCTAAGGATAACCTGACTTAGTTGGGCATTTTACCAAGTTTTGAGTAAGATTGTTTTTCCTTCTACTCCTTACTATTTTAAGTGGAAATACCATTCCATTATACTCTCCCTTTAGACTTTACAATGAGTGTATGTTTTTAAATTGCATTTGAAAGAAGACTGTCCTATCTCTCATCTTAACAAAGAATGGTGGTGACTGGGGTGGTTTTTTGGCTTTCATAGTCTCCTGATTGCTGTGATTAACTTATTTTGGTTAATCTTCCTTAGGAAACATGATAGTCTATGATAAAGTCTGTTATTTTATCTTTTTCCCACTTTTCAATGTCAGTTTATGTCATGTTTGAGTTGCTTCATTACATGCCCTGGCTTCGAATTTTTATTCTTTTAATCTTATTAATATATATCTTTTAATTTTATTGATTTAATCTTTGATCTAACAAATCATTGGTTTTCTATACATAGATAGGTGATTCAGAAATGTCTCCCCCATTTATGACTACTTCTTCAATCAGTCATTTCTCATACGTTAAAACATAGTTAATTATAGTTATGATGTTAGGGATTTCCACCATGTTCAGGACCTTCCAGTCTCTTCTGTGTGTGTGTGTGTGTGTGTACAGATACATACATACAACTGAAGGACTTTCAGTCTTCCTGATCTATATCCTGCCACTGGATTTAGATGGTTCTAGAGGAGAAAGTGAGGCTGACATTGTACAACCCTCCCTCACTCACATCCAATTCGCTTGAAAGTCATGGCTTCATTTTCTGATGTCATGGTCCTCTTCAAGAAGGAATGTCAAATAATAGCAGTGGCATACACACATAAATATGAATACACACATATGTGCATGTATGGAGGGGTTGGTCAATGACCATGAGTCTCTAGAGCATCTGTTATATGCTCTACCTGGTATCAGCTCACAAGGAAGCTTGGGAAGTCTCCTTCTAGGCATATTCAATGGAGAAACTTTACCCCAATTCAGAAAATGTACAGGTATCCTATTTCCTGTTGGTTTATTTCATAGTGATGAAAAAGACTTTTAATAGGCCACTAAACTGGAACTGAGTACATGTACAAAAGGCAAAATACAAAAGGTAGAAACAGATGAAATCTCTCACTCTCTATCCCCAGAGTTTTTTAAGGAAGAAGGAAGAAGGCCTCCTATAGATCCAGGAGTGGAGGGAGAGGTAGTGGAGAGAAGTTGCACCAGCGGTATCATCACTCCACCCAGACCACCATGTAGCCATGAATGCATGGTGCTCATGTTTCTTCCATCTTTCTTTCCTGACCTTAGGTGAATATATATAGGAGACCATAGACCTGGGTACAGTTTAGTGAGTTTCAAAAGGTCACAAGAGTCACTAAAGGTCAAGCAACTAGAATCTGTAGTAGAGTCTGCTTATAGATGAAACTGTCAAGTCAGCCCTGCATAGGAGACTGTGTGATCCAGCCAGTGAATTGACTCTGTTACTGAAACACCCCATCCTTCAACGAAGGGAGCTACTCATCCATTGTCACATCCAGAATTGGTAGGAGGAATGTTTTTTAGCAATCCCTTTGAGTTTAAGCCTACTTTTTCCAGGGGCTGAGGTGGTAAATGTGAGCAGGAACTTGTCCTCACAGGTTTTCATATTTTATTTCTCATTATATATTCTCAGAAATATCCCTCTGTAAAAGCTGATTGATATTATTAACTGGTTATCAATAATCCCGAAGAGACAACCGGTAAACTTTATATTGGGGAGTTGGTAACTAGAAAGTCATATTGGGAAGAAATATGCCACATGGTAGCTTATGAACAATGGTAAAGCTAGAGTAGATACCTCCATCCCTCAGGAATACCTCTCCATCACCTAGGGGGAAATAGACTTGCTCTAGGGACCTAATCTGTTAGGGTGCAGGTTGGGAGAGTGATCCCCAAAAGTCACATGTACAACATAGGCATAAGACTTATGTATAGTAACTGAATCTCTGATCTCTTATTTTTTACTCTTGAACCAAGTTTTCAGAATATTTTTCACCATCCTTTTTTATGCCCACCTTTGCAATAAAGTCAGCAAGTGTTAGGGTTAATTTGTTATCCCTGATTTAATCCATTTATTGAGTCGCTCCAAGGATTTCTTTACTTCCTCATCCTCGGCGACAGATGTTGGCACATTAGCTGCAATCATCTTTATAGGGGGTCTTTTTTTTGCAAATGCTTATCATAAGCACTGCAATAAGAGATGACTAAGTGTCTCATGAAACTGTGTTTCTTGTTGCCTTTAGATGCACAATAAAACTGCCCTGCCAACTCCTTTATTTGCCTCTATATTGGGTTGGCAAGGACTTATTACACTAGATGGGAGGGAGCAGGCGCCATTCTCATCTCTCTCTAAGGAGTTTGGGATGATCAGTCCCTCCTCTCTCTGGAATTTGTATGCAATAAAAAAATGCTGTGCTCTTTTTAACATGGTGATAAAACAATGTGCACACTTGCTTGTCCTTGGCTTTACTTTTATTCAGTAATTAAACAAGAATACATGCCCACAGTGTCTACAGAATGAAACACGATTGCTTTCACCCCTGGTTTGTGAGCTTAGCTCTAGTTTCCCTGCAAATCCATCTTGGCCCATATTATCCATATCAATGAAAAGTCTCTGTGGGCAGACTAATATGCATGACACCCCAGTGCTTGTACCTCTTAGGGACCTTACTATTGGGGTGCTGTGTGTGTATTTTATCCATCTCTTCAAGAATTATACCTTGGAGCTTTGGGGGCACTTCCTTCACTTAAGAAGGTCAAGGAGGTCCTGGCCCAACCTGTGACTGGTCTTATAAATATCATGCACAAGATATATGGAGGATCTCAGCCTGCATGGTCTACAAGTCATTATTTCTATACAAAGAAAATCTAAGAAATGGTACAGTGGAAGCAATATCTTAAGTTCTCTTCCCCATCTGCAAGTTAGAATAGTTTTTCCTTTAATGGGTTTGAAACTATCCTCAAGATTTAGTTGGGCAAGGAGTCTAAGGCTCAGAGCATGAACATAACTTCTCAGTTGCCTGGGTACTAAAATGCCCAAGGATTCTGGGTGCAAGAACTCCTCCCTCTGCTTTATGACACAGAGCAAGAAGCATGGACCCATACAGAACAACGCTGCTCAGTTGAATCAATGCCTTATCCTGGATGAACATCCTTTCCTGCTCTGAGAATCTTCCCCCTGTTATAGCTGAGTGAACTTCCTTTTGTTAACTGTTAGTTGCATTACAAATGACTCATTTTGTTCCAGTTTCAGACCTAAACTGGTACATACATATCAGTATGTGTCAGGCCTAGCCTAGGATAATCAGGAGGCTGGGGAGAGTGAGATCCCTTTAGGAATATAAGCAGTAAAACAGCCTATATCCATATAAATATGCAAATATATTGTCTCCCAAGAAAAAAAGGAGGGAATGAAGAGGTACATGATAGACATGAACAGGCTGGAACATATTACGAATAAGGAACTCAGAAGAAGAACAGGAATAAAGGATGTCATCGGGGAATTTTATGATAGGAAGAGAATATGGTACGGTCAAGTAAGAGTAGAAAATGACAGGTAGACCTCTGGGAGTGCTCCACTAGTAAACTTGTGATGTCAGAAGAAAGTAAAAAAGACTGCTAGTACTTTAGCTAGAAACTCATGATAAACTCTTGGGAGACATGGTAAAGAGTCCCGTAGGAAGGACAAAAGTATATGGGGTTCTTCATCATTGCAGGGGACTCCTAAATCCATGCCAACGGCAGTAACATCAAGAGTAGTCCTACCCAATCAAGGTCATATATTGAAATGTGTTTTCTTTTTTTTTCAGTAGCAGTATAGTGAAGTATGTTGGCAATGTTATTCAGTATCTCAGTGTTAGTTCAAAACAACAGCACTATATAGCAATAATATATCACAGATCCATTTAATTATCTGAGAATATATATATATATATATATATATATATATATTTGTGTATATCTGTGTGTATATGTATTATTACTGTTATTGCCGAATTGTTTCAATCAACTCTCTATGACCCCATTTGAGGTTTTCTTGGCAAAGATACAGGAATGGTTTTCCATTTCCTTCTCCAGCTCATTTTACAGATGAGGAAATTGAGGATAACAGAGTTAAGTGATTTGTCCAGGGTCACACAACTAGCAAGTGTCTATGTCTGAGGTCAGATCTGAACTCAGACCCTCCTGACTTCTGGTGCTCTATCCACTGTGCCACTAGCCTGCCCATGTTGATATGGGTATGTGTGTGTGTGTGTATGTATGTATATATATATATGTATGTATATATTTGTATATATATATTTGAATGTGTATTGTGTATATATGTGAATATATATAGTATGTGTGTCTATCAATAGATATTTATGCATGTGTTACATATCTGTAGATGTGTATGTTTCTATGTATATAGGTTTATGTATGTCTTATTAAATGTTTAATGAACAAGAATATCATTATGTATCCATACATACATAGATGTGATATCTGATACAAGCATTCATACTTGGTTTGAAATCTCTGAAGCAGGGGCATGCTCTCACAATTACATTACATAAATATAAGCTGTTAACAGTCGCTCATTCAGGCTATAATTTGTCTGTTCCAAATTTGTGCTTTCCAGAACAGTGAGCCATTCTTTTATTTACCTGCATCTCCCTTTTGTCTTCAGATTTAATTTATAGTGAGGATGCCAAGAGAGATCCAGATGGATACGAATATGATTGAGATCTACTGGTAGTATGTCTACTCATTGCTTACACAAGAATCTCACATTTAGACAATATTAATGTTGTTACTGTCAGTCACTTTTCAATCATGTCTGACTTTTCATGACCCCATTTTGGATTTTCTTGGCAGAGATTCTGGAGTGGTTTGCCATTTTCTTCTCCAGCTCCTTTGACAGATAAAGAAACTGAGGCAAATAGAGTTTACTGACTTGTCTAGGGTCACCCAACTAGTAGGGATCTCAGACTGGATTTGAACTCAGGAAAATGAGTCTTCCTGACTACAGACCTGGTGCTTTATCCGCTAGGCTGCCTAGCTGCACCAGAGAACGTTACTCTTCCCACTAATAACATTTGTATAGTGCTTTAAGATTTGCAAAACACTTCACAAATATTATCTAATTTTATTCTCACAACCACCCCAGTAGGTAGGTGCTATTACTACCTCTATTTAACAGATGAGGAAACTAAGGCAAATAGAGTTTAGTGACTTATCCAGGGTCACCCAGCTAGGAAACGTCTGAGACTGGATTTGACCTCAGATCTTTCTGACTCCAGGTCCAGAGCTCTGCACCACCTAGCTGCCCTAACAGCTTTGTGTTGTTAATGAACAATATGAAAAACACTGCATGATTCTTAATATATGTTTGTTCACCACCATTCCTGCAGAAGAGGAAAAGGGCTGAATAGGATTGTGAGCCATTTTGTATTTTTCTTTGTTTAATAGGTTGACATAGCTACAGAATGCATCTCCGGGTAAAATGGAAATAACAGTTGTGCTGTTACCTAGCTCGTAAGATTACTGTAGGGAAGGCACTCTCTGAACCTTAAGATGCTGTAAACATGTAAAGGATCTTGAATTCCGTAAATGCTTTTTGATAATGATTAAATTCAGCAAATGTTTATTGCATCTATTATATTCAGAGCACCATGTGGTCTCTGGGGGCAATATAAAGGTTAGATAAGTCCCTGCCCCCACGGAACTTGCTCTTGAGTCAGAAGAGAAAACACATATACAGGGAGCTGTGATACAGAATTGTATATGATCAAAAGCATTAACCTCTGTAACCCTTATTTCAGAGACTTCTTCCCCAGACCCAAAGGGGCTTTTTTTGGGTTTAACTGTTGCCAGGCATTGTTCCCACCCAAGCAGGATCTGGGACTTCTGGAGTTGATATTTCTCTATATAATCCTTCAGTCTCACAAGACTTCAAAACACAGAACAGTTTTATTTAACTCAGAAAAGCACAAATAACAGACTCATATTCGAGCCCATAGACTGCTAGGGATGGGGAACCTGAGGCCTTGAGGTCACATGTGGCCCTCTAGGTCCTCAAGTGTGGCCCTTTGATTGAATCCAGACTTCACAGAACAAATCTTCTTAATAAAAGAATTTGTTCTGTAAAACTTGAACTCAGTCAAAAGCCTGCACCCAAGGATGTAGAAGGGTACATGTGGCATTGAGGCTGCAGGTTCCTCATTCTGGTGACTTATAATATTACTGTGTGAGGCATCTTAGGGCTCAATTCTCTATAGCTTTTGTCAGAAGATCTCCTTTCATCATTGTTCCCCATTGTTTTTCTCGTTGTTCATGCAGTCCTCCATCTTTTGATAGGCATCATAGGACCTCCTCATTTCTGTAATTATCTTCACCCTCACCCCTGGGATCAGGGCAGCTAGCTGGTGCAGTGGATAGAACACTGCTCTTGGAGTCAGGAAGAACTGAGTCTTAAATCTACTCTCAGACACTTATTAGTTATGAGACCCTGGGTAAGTCACTTAACCCTGTTTGCCTCAGGTTTCTCAAGTGTAACATGAGCTGGAGAAGAAAGTTTATGTATTGTCTTCCCTCACTGAAATGTAAGCTTCTTGAGGGCAAGGTCTTTTTGCTTGCTTTTGTATTTCTAGCACTTAACACTGTGCCTGGAACATAGTAAAGGTTAAATAAATGTTTATTGATTTGATTTGATTTGACTTGACATGAAACAGACAAAAATGCTGAAGGTTTTCAATCCTGTGTGGATCCTATCAGCCTCTCCAGTCATGGTAGAAAAGGGAGCAGAGGTTGTCAAGAATTATGCAATAATTAATTAATTAATTAAATTGTTGGTATTCTAAAAGTGAGATCTTTGCCAAGCAACTAAGAACATACAATGCCAGGGGAACTAAACTCT
Source organism: Potorous gilbertii (assembly GCA_028658325.1). Classification (NCBI taxonomy): domain Eukaryota; kingdom Metazoa; phylum Chordata; class Mammalia; order Diprotodontia; family Potoroidae; genus Potorous; species Potorous gilbertii. Next base: position 319,115,211 of record CM053770.1, read on the forward strand.
ATCCATATCGACTCAATCTTGCATATCTTCTGTACATAGTCAAATATGTACATGTTGTCTCCTTTAATGGAATAGGAGTTCTTTGAGTCTATGAAAGGACCATTTTGAGTTTGCTTTTGTGGTTCCTGGGTTGAGTAGAGAGGCTAGCACATAGGAAGCTATCTATGTACATACACACACATGTTAATTGACTGAGAGGAATAAAGCCAAAAGATCCAAAGAAATTTCAGCTAAGGGAAAGGGTGGCTCACAAGGTTTCTTTGTCAATAGAGGAATTGACAAATTCCAGCCTCTTGTCAGAGAGATGGTGCCGAATGAGACATGTGTTCTCAGACATAGCCAATGTCTCAATCTGTTTTGTGCTTTAAAACCCCTGATACCCTAATGGTAACTATCCCCAACCACCACTGGAAACTCCGACCTAATTCTGACTCCACTGTACAAACCAAAAACCTCACATCCAAGGTATTCCATGAAAACCTTGTTCCCTTTGTTCAAAGGAGAATCCCAAATTCTGGCTACTAGGAAGTACAATTTAAAAAATAGATGAAGTCAGTGGGCATTTGCTACATGAAAAATGTTACTATGCTGCATTATAAATTGCTTGGCAACGGGAGCAAAAAAATCTTCTGGAGATGAAAAGTCTATTCCGGATACGACTCTGAAAGAAATAGGTTCTTTCTTTGATGAGAAAGTTAGGTAGAGCTTTTTTTTCCTCTTAGAAGGGACTCTTGCTTGTCTTAATGATGAAGTTCAGATTCTGGGAACCAGCTTGAATTGCCTTTGAATCTTCCCATTTAATCTGGTCTTTCATACTCTAATCTGCTACCCTTAACCTAGCGTGGTCTCCATTGTCTGTTGCCTCTGATTGCCCTACCTGCTTCCCACCCAAGCCCTCCATTGTCTGATATCTCCCAATTGTCTCCAACTATTTCCCACTACTGATTACATCACTAGTTACCCCAGTCTTGTCTAGTCCTCCTTAGAACCCCCTCCCAGAGTACTAGACCACCTTTAGGTCTTTCTGTATATAAGTTCCATCTCACCTCCATGAAGATGCTCAGATTGAATCCAGCTCAGTCTCTGGCTAGCTGAGATTCTCTCTGGCCTGCTTGTCAATACAAGCATCACAAAATGCTTAGGCTTCTTAAGAATCAACCCCATGTGGCAAACCTTTAATAAATTTTGTTATACTTTGGCTGGAAGGGATTTTGGGGTACCGAGCACCCCAAACCTCAGTATGATACTCCCAGGCCTCAGTACTATGACTGAATGTATTAAGAGCTGTTGTTTTTTTAAATAATCTATTGAAAGCCTTGGGACTTTAAGCTAAAAGAACATGGCCTTGCCCCCTCTTCTCAAGAGGAAGCCTAGTGGCAATCACAAAGAGAGGCTGAATTAGATGTCCCCAGGGAAGTTGTACCTGGCAGACCAATGAGTAGCAGGAGTAGTAGAACAGAGCAGTAGTGTCATCTGACAATATTGACATATCTACATTATTAGAGGATTGATGTAATCTATATAAAATACCCTGTTCACATGTTACCTACATGTGCATTTCTCCATACACGTTCCCCATGTCTATCGACTCTGTTGTCAATATTGTGCATTTTTTGCGGGAAGTTTAAAGGGAAAACATTTTGTTGTTACTCTCCTAAACTTCACGTTATTTTGTATCATGCCATTCAAGCTATTATGACCTGGAAACAGGGAGAGCCACTACTATCCTAGAATGCCCTTCCTGTTATGCCTTCCCTTCATTTCCTCCCCTGGACCAGGTCAATTTTTCTATTTGCATTCCAAGTGATTAGCATAATGTATTGCTTAAGAAATGCTTTTTCATTCATTTAAACTAACTGTGTCCCCATAATGACTAATAAAGGTAAACACATTCCTAGGAGCTCTTTAACTACGGTTTTAAGATACAAATCTACAGAATACTTTGTAGTTGATAGGACCTCCTCTGGGGGACGGTACTCTGTGAGTTGGAGGTGCCCCCAGGTGTACAAAGTGTATGACTTGATAGTAATCTCAAGAGCCATCTGGTAAAATTAAGAATTCAGAAAATTTAGGAAGACTTACATGAACTAATAGAGAACACCAGAACAATTTACACAATGACTACAAGAATGGAAAGGAAAACAACACTGAAAGACTTTAGGAGTCTGGTCCATGAGGTTTTCAAGCATTGATTTCAGAGGGTTGATGGTGAAAGCAGATGCAGATTGAGACAAATGTTTTTAGTCCCTAACAGTGTGTCAATGTGTTTTACCTAATTATGCTTATTTAATTATATAAATACACTTATTTAGAGCAGCCAGGTGTTGCAATGGATAGAGCTTTGGACTTGGAGTCAGGAAGACTTAGCTTCCTGAGTTCAAATCCAGCCTCAGACACTTGTTAACTGTGTGACCCTAAGCAAGTCATTTAACCTTGTTTACCTTAGTTTCCTCATCTGTAAAATGAGATAGAGAAAGATAAGGCAAACCAGTCTAGTATCTTTGCCAAGATAACCCCAAATGGGGTCACAGAGAGTCAGACATGACTTAAAAATGACTGAACAAGAAAATACTTGTTATGAGGGAGAATTCTATTGGTTGTTTGGGAAGTCACTGGGAAGTGATAGTGATTTTTTTTTAAACAAAAAAAAAAAGGAACATCAACAATATATTTGGCAATATGGCACAATGGAAAGGCCACCTGCTCTTGGGTTAGAAGCCCAGGGTTCAAATATTCTATTTATTTCTACTTGCATGGCATCAGGCATACTACTGAGCTTTCTTTGGCCTTATTTTCCTCATCTGAAAAATGAGGAGGTCAGACCTCTGAGCTCTACCTAGTTATAGGATTCTATAAGCCTAAAAAAAGATAGAAGAAAAAGAAAGATGGGACAAGTGCTATTAAATGAGGGGATCAGGAAAGAATTCAAGCAGAAGCAGATGCATACTATGATGGAAGCTTAGGGTTCTAGGAGGTAGAGGAAAGAAGGAAGTCCATTTCAGTGAGGAACATTTATTCTTCTCCCTTCTCCACATCTCACCAATCTCAGTGGAAAACAAGAAACTAATTTTAGAAAAATGTAGCATACACCAAGCAGGTGCTCATAGACTAAGTCCAATCTCACAGGCCAGCCCATCTTTCATCTTACAAATGAGGGAACTGAGGCCCCCAAAAGATAATATATCCAAGATCACACAGGGGGTAACACCAGTGGCAGGATTTGAACTCAGGTCCTCTGAGGAAACTGAGGTCCAGTGAATGTAAGTGACTTGTTCAAGGTCACCCAAGTAGCAAATATCAGAGGCAAGATTGGAATTCTTCTCCTTTGCCTCAAGAAACAGTCCCTTTTTCCCCTGTACCAAAATGTGATGGAAAAACAAAGAGAATGTTACCTCCTGATATTTATTGAGCCCTCCTGACTGATTTCCTATGGCCTCTCAGCACAGTCTCCAATTTCATGCACTCCCTGCTGGCTTCCTGGGCTGTGACAGAGTCTGGGTTTCTGTAGCAGAAGCCAACTTTTCCTCTGCATCATTTCAAGGTCTCCAAGGAGCCACAAATGCCATTTCCAGCTAGTCACACATGTTCCAGACAGTTATGATCTACACTAAGTGATTAACACATTCTACTGATTCCCTAGAGGTAATTCTCTTCCTCCTTCCCCCCAATTATTGCAAAGCATTTTTTTTTCTAGATGACTCAATGATTCCCTTTCTCCACATATCCACCCTTTACTGCTGACTCATCCAACACTGTTAAGGCTAACTCTAAGGGCCTGAATGAGGCTGTCTCCATGTGCCATCACTGACGGGAAACCAAGCCACTGAGAGGAATAGTCTCCCTTAAGGGTTCAAGTTGCTCTGTATAAATCTTTGTGAAATCAGAGATAAGCATCATATCCCTTTAAAAGCTGCCCTTGTGGGTTAATTTCATTTCCTCAAATGCTATTATTTGGTGAGAGTGTAAATAGAATTTCACTGGGTCCCCTCAGCTTTGGATCAATTAGAGAGCTAATGCCCCAGTGGCTGGCTGCAGGCTGGAAGGATTTCATTTATTCTAATAGTGAGTTGCTTAAAATAATTCTGTCTTCCACAGGCAGATTTCTCATTTCCCGAAGCAGATTAAATTATTCCAAGATGAATCAGTGGAGAGAACTCTTTTCCTCTTCCTAATCGGCCAAGCTTATGCAAAAGGCCAGTTGACCAGCTTGCAGAGATGCTATATATACTTTTCTCAACGTGACTACTTCTGGGCTTTGCCATTCCTCCCCTCCAACCCCCTAAATCTAAGAGGATGGATCAATCAACCCATCAGTCATTGATTAGGCAGCTACTTACTATGTGCCTGGTACTGTGCTAGCAGCTGAGAACTTAAGTAGAAAGAATGAAACAATCTCTACTTTCAAGAAGCTTGTATTTTAATGGGAAAGATAACAAGAATATGTATATACATATATATATATATATATATATATATATGCTCACATATATGTATATGTATGTATGTATTCAACATAAATGCAGTGTGTCCCAAAAGTCTTTATGCAGTTTTGAGCTACTTATTAGGCTTAGAACTGCATCTTCTAGGACATCCTGTATAGACTTCACAAAACTTATATATATGCGCGCGCGCGTGTGTGTGTGTGTGTGTGTGTGTGTGTGTAGTTAAGTACACAGTAGTTTGGGAGGGAGACTGCCAGCAGTTGATGGAATTAGGAAAGGCCTGAGCCTGAGCTACAACTTTTTTAAAATCATCTCTCCTTCTCACTCTCTCCCCTTCCCACACTGATCAGTTGAAAACAAAACCAAAACAAATCACTTAACAAGAGGCATTCAGTCAAGCAAGGCAAATACCTACAATGGCCATGGCCAAAAAAAGCACATCTCATTTTGGATGTTAAGAGCATCCTCTCTCTTAACAGGAAGTGGGTCGACACAATTATTCAAATTCTAAAGTCTCTCAATATTGTTTTTCTCTATATCATCGTTGTCATTGTGTCAGTTGTTCTCCTATTCCTGTTCACTTCCCTTTACATCCGTTCACAGAGCTTTTACCAGTTTTCTTTGAGACCATTCCTTTCAATCATTTTTATGTCACAGTAACACGAGGTACCTCAAAAGTCTTTGTGCAATTTTAATCTATTAAAATTTCATTGTTTTAAGCTTTAGGAGCTTAAAACTGAACAAAGAATTTTAGGACACCCTATGTTATATTACATTCATGTACAACCGTTTGTATAGGCTGAGCTGCATCTTAAAGAAAGAGCCCATACTATTGCTTTCAAAGAGGACCAATGAATGACATCACACGGTGATGTCTTGACTCAAGCATGAATTGGATTTAAGTGAGGTAGGGTTGCTCAAAGTCATAAGTCTCACCCTCTCTTCCAGAGTGGGGGCCATCCCCAGTCGTTCTGATCTCTGTCTGGTCCCTGGCCCAGATGACTCTAGAGGAGAAAGTGAGGCTGGTGACTTTGCACAGTCCTCTCTCTCTTAGATCCAATTCGCTTGCAAGCCATAACATCATCTTCCTGATGTCATGGTCCTCTTCAAGAATGAAGGAGAAACAGCAACCTCCTCCAGAGTCATTGAAATCCAATGACAAGACAAAAGTCAAGACAATTGGTGATAGCCCAGGATGCAATGGATGACTTTGGAGTCTTTGATGCCTGACTAAACTCTAAGTGCTCCATAGCACCTATTTCAGTCACCTTCATGGACACTGGAACAAATCATTTCCATCTGCTCATTCTGTTGAGGTAAGTCTTCATACACTTGGGGCATACCCTTTCTAACTCACCAACATGTTCGAGGACTGTCAGTTACTCTCAAGCTGGTTTAGCAGGGCATCTAGGTGGTACAGTGGATAGAACACCAGTGCAGGAGTCAGGAGGATCTGAGTTCAAATCTCACCTCAGACACTTGACACTCACTGTGTGACCTTGGGCAAATCACTTAACCCCAATTACCTCATCCTGGGTCATCTCCAGTCATCCTGAAAAATATCTGGTCACTGGATTCAGATGGCTCTGGAGAAGAAGTGAGGCTGGTGACCTGCACAGCCTTCCCTCACACAAAACAAAGTCAAGTGTAAGTCATGTCATTATTTCTGATAGCATGGTCTTCTTCGGCAACAAAGGACAAACACACACCTGCTGCAATAGTTTTATGAGGGTGTTACTGCTACACTTGCCAAAGCTTCTTGGAGCCATAGGTGAAAGTTGGATGGTAAGTGGACACTAAAGGTAGATAAGCAGCCCTGAAAATGACTTGGCCAGCCCTCCCACCAGAGGTGCTAGTTCTCTGCTAATAAGGCAGGTATGAGGTACTATATTCCAGGCAGAGGAGGAGGAGGGGACGGGACATGACACACACATACTGTGCAAAAGAAGACAGGAGATAGAGGGCAAAGGCTAATTTGTTAGGATTGCAGAGTACAAGAAGGGGAGTAATGTCCAATGAGACTGGAGAAGGTAAGTTAGGTCTAAGTTGTGTAGGGCTTTAAATGCTTATTCTAGAGGCAACAGGAAGCTACTGAAGCTGATTCATTAGGAAAATCACATGGCTGGATTCGTGCTTACAAATACAAATAGAAATTACTTAGATACAATGCATAAGATGGATTGGAGTGATGAGAGACTTGAGAGATCAGTTGGGAGACTCTTGTAATAATCTAGGTAAAAAGTGATGATGATTTGTATCCACAAACAACATTTTACTGCTGTGGTATTCAGGACAACCTTTTCCAAACAGAAGGAGGTACAAGGAAGGAAAGCCAGAAAAGTCAAGGAATACAGAAGGTAGCCAGAGAGTCATAAAACCATAAGTCTACTGGGAACCTTAGAGACCATTCAGTTCAACATTTAAAAAAAAATCATTTTATTGATGCTGTTGTCTTTATACTGATCATTTCAGTGCCTCCTCCATCCTGAACCCTCTTATGTAAGAAAGAAAATCAAGCAAAAACAACCAACATAGCTACCACATTTGACAGTGTATGTGTATGTAAGGGAGAGGGAAGGGAAAAAGCATTATATATCACCAACTATGTGCCAGGCACTTGTAATGGCAAGTAAAATAGAATTTTTGCAGTTTTCTTTTAGTATAACCAAGAAGTGTGATGCCTCTATTTCAACATGACTGAAGAGGATCTTTCCCACCCATTATTAGGTCTGGAAAGATTGTAAGGAGGTCCCAGCCTTTTGTTAATCAGGCACTGGTTCTCAAGGGATGTGATACCCTCTGTCTCTAAAAAGTATATAAAGACTCTGAGGTGCCATTTTACTTTACGCTTACTGACTAGAAGTGGGTTTTTTGGCCAGAAAACCTAGGAAACTACTAAGGAAACCTCCTCCCCCCTCCCAGCCCCTTTCTGGCTTTGAGAAAACCAGATGTTCCCTCTCTTGTAAAGGTGTATGTATGTAATGGTCAGACATTTTTGGAAGCTCTGTTCCTTGACTTTTGATTTCTCGGTGTTTTCACTGAAGTTCAAGGTACTGACTTTTTCCCCTGAACTAAATGAATCATACATGTGTTTGATTAAAGTGATTGCTAACCCTTCAAAAGTTGCCTTTCCTTTTATGAATGCAGATCTAAGAGCCTGTGATAGCAGGCCTCCTGTATATGTTGGGGTGCTTACTGTTACAGCACCATACTTAAGTATTTGGGCTTTTTGTTTTTTGTTTTGTTTTGTTTTGTTTTTTACAAATATTATCCCATTTAATCCTTACATCAATTCTGTAAGGTAGATGCTATTATTTTTATTTTATCGTTGAGGAAAATGAGGCCAATAGGTTAAGTGAGTAGCCCAGGGTTTGTTTGTTCATGGTGTTCAGTCACTTCAATTGTGTCTGACTCTTTATGACCCCACCAAGGGTTTTTTTGGCAAAGATACTGGAGTTGCTTGCCATTTCTTTATCCAACTCATTTTACAGATGAGGAAACTGAGGCAAATAGAGTTATGTGACTTGCCCTGAGTCACACAGCTAGAAAGTGTCTGAGGTTGACTTTGAACTCAGGTCTTCCTGACTACTGGTGTAGCATTCTATGCATTGCACTACCTAGTCATTACATGCCTAAGACTGGAACTCATTCTGTCCTAATATTCTCCCACCTGGTTATACACCAGACACTCTGATAGGTCCTAGGGATGCAAAATTAGACTGTGCCTTCCCTCATGGAACTTAGAGTCTAGCAAGGAGAGTCAATGTATTTATACACCATGAAGGAAGAACTACGTTTCATTATCTGCTCCCCAAGGACTTCATTTGTTTGTCTGTCTCAAGAGTTCAATCCCTTTTAGTGATTCTTTCATTAAGCATATGGGTCTCTTGGTTCTGCTTATTTTAATTTGTATCAGGTCGTATAAATCTTTCCAAGCTTCTCTGAATTCTTCACATTTGTCACAGATATGCATGTGTATATGTACACACACATGCACATAATATACTTCTAGACCTACGATTTCAGTGATTTAGAGAATTCCCAGGGAAAGAAACTACCTCTCCCAATTTATTCTGTTCTACAACTTATTTTCATTATTTTAAATTTATTTATTATTTATATTTGTTATTCTATATGTTAGTATAATTACGTTATAGTTATACTTATTATATTGTTTATTATTACATTTATGTTGCCATAAATATAATTATTGTTTATATATCTACTATTCTACGACTACTCTTCCATAGCTGTTCTACAACTTAGTCTCACAGAGCTGTCTGAGGTGCTGAGAAGTTAAGCACCTAGCTCAGGGTCAGTCAGTATGGGTCAGAGAAGGGACTTGAACCCAAGCCTTCCTGATTTCAAGGTTGACTTTCTCTGTGCTATGCTATACTGAGTCTCTAAAATCATATGAAATTTTTAAAAAACCATTCCCCGATTAATTGGCAACTACTTTTTATTGCTTTCACAAAGAGTGCTACCTTAAATATTTTTTGGTGTATGTGGATTGGTCTTTGGTTTCCATAGTAATCTCTCATTTTACAGAAGAAGAAACCAAGTCCCATGCTAAGCTGTGGTCAGAAGTTTACTGCTGCTGTTCCACTGACTCACTCTCCTTCCTTGCAGCTGTACACAGCTGAAGGACAACTATTTGGTTAGTCACTCTTGAGTTTTCTTGCTGCCACGTGAAGACACGTGGAACAGATGAACCTTTTCAGCCTAGAAAGATAAATACTGAGGCAAGATAAAAGGCATAAAGAAGATCCACAAGGGGATATGGATGGTCTTATTCTCTAGATGATGGGAAGTGTTTAAATTGTGAAAGAGGTAGCTTTAGGACAAATAAAAGGAACAGTCATTTGGTACAGCAAAGCTTGTTACCCAGATGGAGACTGTATGTTATGGGTCAAAGACAAAAATAAGTTTTAGAAAGGCTTAAGTTTTTCAGCCAGTCTTAGAAGCAAACTGTGTAAGACTACAAAATGGCAAAGAAAGTGCTAACCTACAAGAGTAGAGAAAGTTTTCTCATTTAAGAGTTCCCTCTTCCAGAGAAATCAGGCATCCAGTCCCTATTGCCCATTTAAATTCATGAATGCTAAGAGGGAAGTTAGGAATGTTTGGGGCCATGACCTGAAACGATGATTTCATGAACTATTTGCCTATTTGGACAATCCCATAAAGATGAGGTCAGGCCCAATCAACCCACAGAGTGTTCTGGTTCAGGCCTTTCCATCCAAGACAAATACTAAATAGTTTTGCTTGGGACTTGACTGATTCCCCAGCCCAAAAAGGACTAAGTCCAGTCACTTATCAACAGGCGTGGCCTTTTCTTAAGTACCAAAGAGTTGTCTCCTGAGGGCAGGGTCTACTGAGTCACATCTCTCCCTTCATTTTGAGTCTGAGCCCTGTCTGGTCCAGGAGCCCAGAACCCTCAGCTTGTATGCCTGACTTACTTGTCCTTGGACAGTTTTGAACTTTGTGTCTCCTTCCACTGATGCCTACTTATATCAGCACTCTTAGCTAGACTGAAGTTAGGAATAGCCAGTGCCTGCCCACTGCTCAGCCTGGCCTCCGTCAACCTTCTATTTCATGACTACGGCCTGCTCTGGCTTTGCCAGTACATTGGAAGCCCCTGGCTATGTCTTTAGATGGGTTCAAGGGGCAGAGAATTTTAGACTTAGAGAGCGCTTCAAATGTTAACTAGCCTAACTCCTACTTAAACAATTATTCCTTCCGCAATATTCATGACAAATAGACATCTAGCTTCTTCATGGAGAATTCTAGAAAGTTACTAGGGCAGTTAGTGGATAGAATGCCAGGCCTAGAGTCAGGAAGACTCATCTTCCTAAGTTCAAATCGGGCCTCAGACACTTACTAGCTGGGTGACCCTGAGCAAGTCACTTAAACCTGTTTGCCTCAGTTTTCTCATCTGTAAAATAAGCTGGAGAAGGAAATGGCAAACCACTCCAGTATCTTTGCAAAAAATCCCCAAATGGAGTTACAGAGAGTCAGACGAAATTGAAACGACTCAACAATGACCACCACAACAAGGGGATTCTAAGAGGCAGATATGAGAAGGAAGTGGAGACAAGGGGCTGTCATGTTTGAGAAAGAGCAATAAGGCCAGTGGGGCTGGACTCCAGAGCGCATGAAGGGAAGTTATGTGTCATAAGACTGGAAATGAAGAATGGGACTGGATTGTGAACCACTTTAAATGCCAGACAGAGGAGGCTGTATTTGATTCTAGAACTAATGAAAAGCCACTAGAGTTTATTGGGTAAAGGAGTGATATGGTCAGGCTTCTGCTTTAGGGAAATCATTTTGCCAGCTCAATGGAGAAAGGAGTGGAGTGGGGAGAGATTTTAGGCAAGGAGACCAGTTAGGAGGCTGGTTTAATTAATTGATGATAAGGGCTTGAACCAGAGCTCAGAGTGATGACTACATGAGTAGAGAGATGGAGACTTAGTCTTAGTTCAGTCCTTTATAGCCCATCAATCAAACACTGAACTAAATATTAACAGCCTACTATGTGCTTAGCACTGTGTTACAGGCTAGGGATACAAATGCAAAAAGAAACAGTCCCTACCCACAAGGAGTTTCCTTTCTAATGGAAAAGATGAGGGTGTGTATAAGTAAATATATGGGATATATGGAACGTTCTGGGAGGACTAGCACCTCTCGTGTGAGGGCTTGCTGAACCCTTTTCAGGCCTGGTCATCCACCTGTGGTGTCCATCTGGCAGCCAGCTCTCACCTGTAGCTCCAAGAAACTGAAGAATGGGCAGTGGACACACCCCAGTAAACTTTCTAGGCAGATGTGCTAAACCAGGGTAAGAGTAACCAGTAGGCCTCAAACTGGTCAGTGAGTCAAGGGTCTGTCTGCCCCAAGCATGTGAAGATTTCCCCATGGAATCAGTGTATGGGAACACTTTGTTGCAACCACCATAAAGACTGCTGAAGCAGACACCATGGAGTGCTCAGGGCTTAGTTAGACATCAAAGGCACCAAGGTCATCCATTGCATCCTGGACTATCACCAGTCAATCTTAACTTTTGTCTTGACATTGAACTTTGATGACTCAGGAAGAGAGAATGAGACTCATTCTACTCGGTGTTACTCTGTCTGACTGACTTAAATCTAAATCAAGTACAAGACAAGATATCACTCCAAGATGTCATTGGTCTTTGTTTTCAAATAACACAAGTGAAAACAGAATAAATAGAAAGAGAATAAATACAGATAAGGTGGCTAGGTTGCTCAGTGGATAGAGTGCCCAGCCTGGAGTCAGGAAGAACTGAATTCAAATCTGGCCTTGGACACTTACTAGCTCTGTGACACTGGTCGAGTCATTTAACTCTGCTCACTCAGTTTCTTATCTGTAAAATGAACTGGAAAAGGAAATGGCAAATCATTCCAGTATCTCTGCCAAGGAAACCTGAAATGGGATCAGGAAGAGTGGACATGACTGGAAAAATAATTGAAGAAGAACAAAATACAAATAAATACAAAGTGGTTAAATACAAGTTAGCTTGGGAATGAAGATATTCAGAATTGGAAGGATGAGGGGAAGACTTCATTATTATACAAGATAATATTGAAAGAAATGAGGGATTCTGCAAGGTAGAAGTAAGGAGGGAGTGAATTCAGGTATGGGGAAGAGCCACTAGAAGGGCAAAGAGAGAGAGAGATGGTGTGTTGTATTTGAGGAAGTGAGGTGGTCAGGAAGGGATTAATGTCCTATGTAACTGGGAAGATAGATTAGGGCCAGGCTGTAAAAGGCTTTAAAACACTAAATAAAGGATTTTATATTTGATTCCGGAGGCAATAGAAAGCTACTGCAGTTTGCTGAGTAGGGGAGTGACAAGTTCAGATCTGCACTTAAGGAAAATCACTCTGGCAACAAGGTGAAGAGCAGCTGGGAGCAGGGAGAGATGAGGCGGGGAGCCCAATTAGGAGACTGATGCAATAATCTAGGATAGAGGTGATGAGGGTTTGAACTCAAATGGTGGCTGGGTGAGTAGAGAAGAGGTCATATGTGAGAAATGTAGTTGAGGAAAAAGCAGTAATATATGACAACTCTTTCTTGATGTCATTAGCTTCACTTGCTCAGTTCTAATTTTTAAGGAATTATTTTCTTCAGTGAGGTTTTGTATCTCTTTTCCCATTTGGCCAGTTCTATTTTTTTAAGAAGCTCTTTTCTTCAGTGAATTTTTTTTTTTGCCTCTTTCTCCATTTGACCAATTCTAGTGCCTTCTCTCTGTTGATGATTTCCTGTTTATTCTGTATATCTCTTACCTCTACATAGTTAATTGTTTTCCCCCATTGAACTGTAAGTTCCTAACTGTCTCATGCTTTTGCTTTTCTCTGTGTCCCAGCAATTCCTACAGTGTTTGGCACATTGTAGACACTTAGTAAATGTTTATTGATGGGACTGACTGAACTTGATGAAATCAATGTTGTGTGAAACTGTTATAAGAATGACTCCTCTGATCAGAGACTGAAGTGTGAAGGGGAGAGTGGGCTGAGGTATTCAGGGAAACATCTGTACTTTGTTCTATGTCTTTGAAGTAAATATCCCTTTGTAAAAGATAATTGATATTAAGAGGTTAAATGAAACTAGGGCAGCTAGTCACTTGTACATAACAATGGAGGAAAATATGCCTAGTGAACACTTGGGTCAATGGCAGGAGAGAAGAGACGTTCCCAAATCTCTTGGATGCCTCAGAACCCTGAGGGAACAAATATAGCAGCCTGGTTCTGAGAAAGTGAACCAGTCAGGACAGTCCTTGTGGGACAAACAGGATGGAACCAATTATAGAATGTCTAACCTTGCTCAAGGCATCATCCCAGTTATCATGTGTCTCCTGGAATAGGCTCCTCAACCTCTCCACATGGGGAATTTCAATGGAGCAAGCTGTTGAATTCTGTTCAGGAAACACTTGATCAATTGTGTCTTTTCCTTGATGCCTCTATTTCTCTTTGATGTCTTAGAGACATCTCAAACTCAATACGTCCAAAACAACTCATTATATTTGCACATAAACCTTTTCTTCCAAACTTTCCCTATTTCTGTTGTATAGAGAGGAGTTTTGTGTTTCTCCCTTTTATGTGTCTCCCTTCAAGTCACACACATAAGGACACCTAAATTTTCCTTGATAACACACTTACTAGCTGTGTGATGTCGGACAAGTCACTTAACCTCAATTGCCTTGCAAAAAAAATAATCAAGGAAAACTTATGTGTGTCCTTATATGTGTGAATTGAAGAGAGACACACAAAAAGGAAACAACAGAAAAGGGAAGCTTTGGAAGAAGGGAAGGTTTATGGATACAGAATAGAGATTTATGATCTCTTCTCCCTCACCCTTCTCCAAGAGAGCGTTTCATTCCTGCCAGGAGGTTGGGGATGGAGGTCACTACTCTGTTTTCCTCAGAGAGAGGACTAATAGTATATCTATCTGCCCTCTTCAGTACTGTTAATCTAGGGTATACAATGGGGTTTGAACTAACTTGTAATTGGTTTGTTATTTGTGTTTGTTAAGTATGTTAAATTTGTAAATTCTTTTGTTATGTGGGGGAAGGACCCCAAGATCTATATATCCAAGGCTTGACCCCTGTCCCACCTACTGCCAGTTCCAAAATGAACAAAACCACAAGAATGAAAAAAAAAGACAACATGAAATATTTTACTAGAAAAACAACTGACCTGGAAAACAGATACAGGAGAGATCATTTAAAAATTATTGGGCTTCCTAAAAACCATGATAAAAAAAGAGCCTAGACATCATCTTTCAAGAAGTTAACAGAAGCAACAAGAAGTTAACAGAAGCAACAAGGTGGAACAGTGGATAGAGCATTGGTCCTAGATTCAGGAGGATCTGAGTTCAATTCTAGCCTCAGATATTTGATACCTACTAACTATATGAGCTTGGACAAGTGACTTAACCCCAATTGCCTTGCCAAAAATAAGCCTATCAAGGAAAATTATCCTGCTATTTTAGAAACAGAGGGTAAAATAGAAATTGAAAGAATCAACTGATCATCTCCTGAAAGAGATTTCACAATAAACACTCCCAGGAACAGTAGAGTCAAATTCAGAGCTCCCATATCAAGGAGAGAATATTGTAAAACAGTCAGAAAGAAACAATTCAAGTATCATGGAGCCACAGTCAGGACAACACAAGATTTAGCAGCTACTATGTTAAAGGATTGGAGGACTTGGAATATGATATTCCAGAGGACAAAGGAGCTAGGATTACAGCCAAGAATTATCTGCCTAGCAAAACTGAGTATAATTCTTCAGTGGAAAAAAAAATGGATATTCAATGAAATCGAGGACTTTGAGCATTCTTGATTATAAGATCAGAGCAGAATATAAAATTGGCTTCCAAATACAAGACTCAAGAGAGGCATAAAAAGGTAATTAGGAATGGAAAATCATAAGAGGTTTAATAAAGTCAAACGGTTTACATTCCTACATGGGAGGATGATTTCTGTAACTCATAGGAACTTGCTCATTACGAGGGCAGTTAAAAGGAGTATTTATAGGACACACAGGTGTGAGTCGAATATGATGAGATGATGTCTCAAAAAAAACCTAATGCACTGGGAGAAAGGGAAAGGGAGAGGTAGAATGAGGTAAATTATCTCACATAAAAGAAATGAGAAAGAATTTTTATAGTGCAGGGGAAGATGGGAGAGATGATGGACAACGCTTGAATCTTATTCTCATTGGAATTGACTCAAAGAGGGAATAACATGCACTCTATCTTACCTTATAGGAGAGTGGGAAGGGAAGGGGATAAAAGAAGAGGGGGTGCTCATAGAAGGCAGGGAGGATTGGGAGAATCAGTAGTTGGAAGCAAAACATTTTTGAGGAGAGACAGGGTGAAAGAGAGAGAATAGAAGAAACAATGAAAATAGGATGGAGGGAAATATAGTTAGGAATTATAACTGTGAAAAATTCTTAGAGCAAGTTTTTCTGATAAAAACTTCATCTCTCAAATATATGGAGAAATGAGTCAAATTTATAAAAATAAGAGTCATCCCTAATTGACAAATGATTAAAAAAAGAGATAGTTTTTAGATTAAGTAATAAAAGCTATCTATAGACATACAAAAAGGTGCTCCAAATCACTATTGATAGGAGAGATGCAAATTAAAACAATTCTGAGTTACGACTTTACACCTATTAGATTGGTTAACAGGACAGAAATGGAAGGTGACAAATGACGGGGATGTGGGAAAATTGAGACACTAGTGAATTCTTGGTGGAGCTGTAAACTGATTCAACCCTTATGTAAAGGTAATTTGGAACTATGCCCAAATATTAATAGTATCTCTTTTCTGGTGGCAAATAACTGGAAATTGAGGGGATGTCCCATCAGTTGGGGAATGGCTAAACAATTTGTGGTGTATAATTGTGATGGAATACTATTGTGCTATAAGAAATGGTGAGCTAGATGCTCTCAGGATAACCTGGAAGGACTTACATGAACTGATGCAAAGAGAAATGAGTAGAACCAGGAGAACATTATATACAGTAACAACAATATCAAACATGATCTACTGTGAGTGACTTAGCTATTCTCAGCAATACAATGATCTAAGACAACTCTGAAGGACTAATGATAGAAAATGCTATCCATCCCCAGAGAAAGAACTGATGGAGTCTGCATGCAAATTGAAGCATAACTTTTTTTACTGTCTTTATTTTTCTTGGGTTTTGATTTTGGTCTATGTTTTCTTTTACTACATGACTAATATGGAAATAGATTTTGCATGACTACACATGTATAACCTATATTAAATTGTTTGCTTTCTCAATGAGTGGGGTGGGGAGGGAAGGAGGGAATTTAGCACTCAATTTTAAAAACTAATGTTGAAAGCTGCTTTTTAAATGTAATTGAGGGGAAAGTAAATAAATAAAGTAAATTTAATTAATTAAAATAAATAAATAAAATATTTCTGATAACCTTGTATGTACTCGAAATGTGTGTTGGAAACTTTCCTGAAGCTTGAGTACAGCTAGACAAGTTGCTGTGTGGCTGTCTCAAGGGGAATAGATTCAGCAAAAGGGCACCTTCAGGCTGGTAGTAGAGTGTGTAAGATTTTCCTCTGGGACACTGAAAACTTTCAGGCCAAACCCAACTTTGTATCTGAGAGTGAGAAAGACCTAACTGGAACCCCATGTTGGAAGCCACTGGGATCTGCTCAGGTTATAGAAGCATGGAACAATTAAAAAAAAAGAGAGAGAGGTGGATCACAAATCAGAGGACCTGAGTTCAAAACCTGACTCAGCCATGAACTACTTGTACAAATATACTCAGGCCATTTTCCTCTTCTGGACTTTGCTGGTTCCTTGTTCTTAAAAAGAAGGGAGTTGGACTAGGGGATCACTATGGTCCTTTTCAGCTCTAGATTTATAATCCTATAAGAGAGATTCTCTAGGCAGCTGGGAGCATGAGACACTCCATAAGGGGAATTACTGGTAATGGAACTTGTAAAAGGAATAGAAAACACTTCAGACTGTCCCAAAAGTCTTAGAGCAGTTTAGAGCAAAATTGTACTAGGTTTTTTGGGGCATTCTGTACTACTGAAGTCACTCAGCCATCAGAGGGCAGACAGCCAAAACCCGACTGCTTGGAGCTCCAGGGAGCTACTTTGCATATTAAATCAATCAACAAGTATTAATTGTGCCTGCTATGTGCCATCTTCAAGAGCAGGAACTGTCTTGTTTTTCTATTTGGATCCTTAATTTAACACTGTGCTTTGCAGAAGGGAAATGGTTAATAAATGTATTTTTCATTCATTCTTTCATTTACTCATTATTCCTACTACAAGGGAGTGGGGCTTGTATACATCTTTGGCAGAGGGCTACCCATTGGAGACACCACTCATTTTCTCAAGAATTCCCTATTTGTTTTCCTTGTTCTTTCAGTAAAAGTTGTTGTTCAGTCATGTTAGATTCTTTGTGAGCCTATTTGGGGTTTTCTTGGCAAAGATAGTTTGCCGTTTCCTTCTCCAGCTCATTTTACAGATGAGGAAACTGAGGCAAACAGGGTTAAGTGACTTGCCCAGGGTCACATAGCTAGTAAATGTCTGAAGCTGAGTTTGAACTCAGGATCTTTTGACTCCAGACCTAGCACTCTGTCCACTGTGACATCTAACTGCCCAAGAAACAGTGTAGTGTAATGGTTAGAGAACTACCCTCAGAGTCAGGAAGACCTGGGTTTAAGATTCTTCTCTGTTCCGTACTGGTTGTGTGACTCTTAGTAAATCACTTTACCTCTCAGTGCCCCATGAAACATTCTAAGAATGTACATATATAGCATATCTGCATTGGCAGATTCTTACCAGGTAATCATAGTCATAGCTCATTTTTGTATAGCTCTATAAGACTTATAAGAATGTACATTATCTCACTGAAACCTCACAGCACTGTGAGTGCGGTGCTATTATTGTTAATTCCCATTTTATAGATGAGGAAACTAAGACTGAGAAGAGAAGTAACTTGCTATTATCTGTGTAAGTCAGGATTTGAATTCAGGCCTTCCTGATGCAAAATCCAGTGCTCTAATCACCAAGTCACCTAGCTCCCAATAAATAGATTATTAAACAAGCAAATAAACACATAAATGAACAAATAAATTAATAAATAGGCAATCAAATAAGTAAAAGATGTGTGCTTGTATGAAATATATATTATATAATATATATAGACTCATTTGTCTTTAAGGTTCCATCATATTTTAACAAAAACACACAGGGAGCTATAATCTGTGTGTATAGTAAAGTACACGGGCAGCTAGGTGGTAGAGTGGGTAGAACACAGGCTTAGAATCAGGATGACTTATCTTCATGAGTTCACATCTGATCTCAGACACTAGCCGTGTGCCCTTGAGCAAGTCACTTAACCATGTTTGCCTCAGTTTCCTTGTCTGTAAAATGAGTGGAGAAGGAAAAGGCAAACCACTCCAGTATCTTTGCCAAGAAAACCTATAAAGAGTTGGACACAAATGAAACAAGAAATAGTAAAATACAGTGCTTGTGAGTGAAGTTGATAGTAGTATACTGGCAGAAAATTATTTCCCCAGATTTTCTGGGTAGGAGCTATGAGTGGAAAAGAAGCAAAAAAATTCCCCAAAGTACACTAAGACCTTCTAACACATGAACTGCCATTAGATGCAATGAATAGTGCCAGATCCTAGTATGGAAAAGAAGGGACTTTTTTCTTTTCTTCCTTCCTTCCTTCCTTCCTTCCTTCCTTCCTTCCTTCCTTCCTTCCTTCCTTCTCTCTCTCTCTCTCTCTCTCTCTCTCTCTCTCTCTCTCTCTCTCTCTCTCTCTCTCTTTCTTTCTTTCTCCTCCTTCCTCTAGGCTGATGGATTTCTTTTTTCTTTTTGAACTCTTTTGCACTTCAAGAATAAAACATGCCAAAACTCAGGTACAGGAGCCATAAGAGGTCATGTCTAATCATTAGCACCTTCCCCAGGGAGCCTTCACGGAAGGATTATCTGTGGTATGGTATGAGTCAGACATCGACACTGACGTGGGCAGCAGCCACAGTTCTGCTGGTATAAATCAGTCACAGTCTGAGGCTTTAGCACCCAGGTAAGCAAGAGGGTATAATCAGAAAATCAATCCTAACTGGCTAGTCAAGGGTGATCCAATGTCATGAAGTCTAAAACTACCACTCAGCTTGGTAGCCAAGCCAGAAACAGATAGGGAACAAGAAGGCAGAGAACTTTCTCTGACACATACTGCCTGGGTGACCTTGGGCCTCAGTTTCTCCATCTGTAAAATGAAGACTAGATTTGAGGTTCCTCCCAGTACTAGATCAAGGATTCTATATAGAAACAATTCCTCTGGGTCTTAATTTCTTCTTCTGTAAAATTAAGAAAGAGGACTAAATTTCTAAATCCTTTTTTCTCCCTTCTAGCTCTAAATGGAAGCAACCTAAGGAAAGATTTAATAGAGCTCAAATGACTAAGGTTTTGTCAATCTATCAATGCTTAAACACCTTCCACTCCACAGGTGTCCTAGTAAATTATAGTAATAATAGCTAGCATTTATATTTAGGAGTAGGTAGGTCTGGTCTTAAGGCATTTACTTGCTGTATAACTGTAGGTAAGTCACTATTTGCTTCAGTTTCCTTATTGTAAAATGAGGAAGTAGGGGAAAGTATAATTGTTTCCATTGTAGAGGTGAAGAAATGGAGGTTCCCTAAAGTCAAGTCCCTAAGGCCAAGCCTGGACTGAGCCTACAGGGCAAGGTCAAGTGGATACAAATATAGGGATGGCAGTAGGGAGGGAAGTAGGGAGGTGGACCTAATCTCTCCCCAAGGGTTTGTTGCAAGGATCAAATGAGATAATTGTAAAGTACTTAGCACAGTTCCTGGCACAGAGTGAGCACTATATAAATGCCATCTATTATCATATTGCTTCTCCTATGTGCCAGGTACTGAACTAAGTTCTTTATAATTATTTTCTTATTTGATCTCCACAATAATCCTACAAGGTAGGTACTTTTATTGTCCACAATTTACAGTTGAGGAAACTGAGGTAAAGTGGTTTGCCATTTTATTCTCTGGTGAGATTAAAACAAAGAGAAGTTAAGTGACTTATCTAGGGTCACACAGTTAATAAATGTCTGAGAATGGATTTGAACTCCAGTCTTCCTGACTGCAGGTCCAGAGCTCTATCCACTTGGACAGCTCAATCTTCTATTTTTTCTCTCCAAAAAAATAAAATACACTACAATATTTTAGTGGAATCCACATTTTTTTTTTTTTTAGCATTTTCTCTATCACTTTCTTAAGTCTAGAAATGAATGAAAACAAATCAAGCACAGATTTACAGTTTTTGCTGATTTCTGAAGTATAAATTCTCCCACTGAAAATATAACAACCGACTTTCAGGAACTAGTTTAAGAGGGTTGCAGCACATTCCTGCCCCACCCCCAAACACCCATGCACACAGACACATCTACAGGGTCAGCACTGTGAGTCTGGAGGACTGCATAGTTTTTAGAAGTACATGTGTTATCATCCCCATTTGTCTGATGAGGAAAGAGAGGCCAGGAGAGCTGCGCACAAGGTTGCAAAGATAATCAAGTCTTATGAGCTCTAGTCCAAAGCTCTTCCCACGAATCTCACACTGCATCATGCCTTGTGCAGTTGATTTAGCCATCCAGATGAGGAACTGAGAAAGAAGTGTCCAATGTGTTTATCAAATGTCATCACCTAAAGAGAGTAGATTTGTTCATCAGTATTTCCCCTGAGAGCAATTTCCCTGCAATGAGAGATGACATTTACGGCTCTGAAAAGTGCTGGGGAAACATATTTCTTGCCAGCTCCCTTCAGGCTATAGTGTGATCTCTCCCTCCCTCTCCTCTAGCTCCTTTTTTTTTTGTTTCTCCTTCTCTCTCTCTCTCTCTCTTTCTCTCTCTCTCTCTCTCTCTCTCTCTCTCTCTCTCTCTCTCCCTCTCTCTCTCCTCCCTTTCCTTTTCTCATCTCCCTTTCTTATTCTTTCTCTTTTTTCTCTCCCTCCCTCCCTTCCTCTTTTTCCTCTTCCTTCTCTCATCTTCTCTTCCTATCTCTCTGCCTTTCTTCCTTCCTCCTCTCTCCTTTTCTTTTTTCTCTTTCCCACCCCCCATTCTTTCCCCTCCTTCCTTCTTTTCTTCTCATCCCATTTTTTCTCTCCCAGAGCTGCCTTTAGCCTTTCTTGGGTGAACCATTTTGGAATAACTGATTCATTCTTTTATTTCATAATTTAAAACCAATAGCCTGAGATTCTCCTCTCTATGCATCGGTGACTAAATTGAAAGTAACTCCACTCATTTTATTTATATGATCATAGATTTAGAGCTGGAAGTTATCTTAGAGGCCAATGAGGTCAACTCCTTCATTTTATAGATGAGGAAACTGAGGCAAAGGGAGGTTAAATATCTTGCTCCAGGTCTTGGAGGTCCTCTTGATTACATATCTAATGCTTTATGCTCCTCAGTCCTACCCAGCCAAGATAGAAGCCCATCAGCAGAGCCAGTACTATGGCAATAAGAACCAGGTGGTTTCCCAGATCAGGAGACCCCCAACAGATCAACCTCCGGCCCCTTCACTATTAAAAAAAAATCAACAGTTCTCCAATGGATGAAGTCCAAGCTCCTTAGCTAAACATTGAAGGCCTTCCACAACATATGGACTCTCCACATCCAGCCTTAGCTCTCATCGTCCTCTTCTGTGGACACTATTCCAACCAAACTGGACTTCTTTCCGGCTCTTGTATCGCCCTTCTACTCCTGTGCCTTTGCCACATGTGTTGCTGAGTCTTCAAATGCCTTCTTGGCATCCCATTCCCCATCTCTACCGACTGAAAAACTAACCTTTCTTCAAGTTCAAACTCAAATGCCTCTTCCATAAAGCCCTAGCTGGAAAATGTGAGTCCCTTGACAGGGACTCTGCATTTTTGTCTTTAGATCTGTATAACATAGTTCAGCACTTTGTCCAAAGCAAAGATTCAATGAAGGCATGTTGAGCCAAATGGAATTTTCTTCCTGAGACCTCCTAGGATCCTCCTGTAGTACTTTACTTATGATTTGACTATGTTATGTTTTATTATAATTATATATTATTTTATAATCTCTATATATCTATTAAATGCCTCCTGAACATTTCTGTCTATGTTGTATTTCTCCTGCTAGGTTGCAAGGGTACCTCAAGGATAGAAATAATGTCATTCTTTTCATTTTTATATCCCCAGGGCCTAGTATGGTGCTCTGTACAAAATAAGTGCTTAGTCAATGGTTATTGGCTGAATGAATGGTCAGTCAATAATAGACCCTGATATGTAGAATCATAGGGCTGAAGGTTCCTACTGTGACCCTTTACCTCTAAATAACTGGTCCACAGGGAACTGAGAAAGATGAACTACTGGCATTTCAATACTTCACGGGCTGAAGGAGGCAGCAAGGCTGCTAATATTTTCAAGCTAAGAGAATTCTCCTCCATTGAGACTTTCCCCCTCAGTCCACATGTCACACACTTTCCCAGCATTGTCCTCCAACCCAGAAACTTCAAGACTTCAGGTGAGCATTATCTAACCACAGAGAAGCTAAGCAACCCAACTTAGAATGTGATGTCATTTATGATAGTGGAGGGTCCCACTTATCTCATATCTTTCCTGCTGGCCTGTCCAACCTGAAATATCCACCATCAGGGAGTCAGAATACAAGAGGTTGAAGAGAACTTCAGTATCTGAAGAGACTACTCATGTTCCCATTTGGGTCTTCTCCAAAGGCCATCTAATCCACACCTCGCCAAAAAGCATAAATCCTTGATAACAGTTAACAGAAAGTTTACATTGATTGTTAGACTATTTCCAGAAAGTTTCTGTGAGAAAACACCAGTGTTACCCAAGGACAAGAGAACACTATTAGGATGAGAATTCCCTGTTAGCTAACCTTTACCCCTTAGCCCATGAGCATGGGTGAATGTTTCATATTGGCTCTCTGTTACTTTGATGGGCACAAAGAGCCAGAACCTAAGGGAGTGGAACACAAGGGAGGGTTAAGTTTCAATGGGCTAGAGAAAAATGAAGTGTGGTAAAAGGCGCTTTCCTTCCCTGATTCATTCCTCCTCAGTGTTCTACAGCCCCTCACCAATGCTTCATAGGCCCTGACTCTGCCCCTTTAGTGTGAGAAGGGGAGGGTATGTGAAGTGGATGGGCAGGTCAAAACAAAGGAATTGAAATGGGGAAGGCAGATCCTGAAAGATGAGGTCCCTGGTATACCCAGGGAGGATGGATAAGGATAGAAAGCAGAAGACAAATTTTGCCTTTCCTTCCAGCAGTCTACCTAGCTAATTGCCCCACCCCCCCACCCAAGTCTACTTTTCACCAACCTCCCACTTTCAGTCACTGGCTACCCATGGGCTTTGGTCTCTCTTTTCCTCAAGGTGTTGGAGGTTAGAGCGGTATGAGACTGGTGCCACCCAACTTCTTGATCCTTTATCTTCACAGGATCATGGCATTTGAAAGTTTGGAGGGACCTCATAGCACCCACCTTGGGCAACTTGTATGTGAAAGAATTACCCTCTACCACATATCTGATATGAGGCCATTTCAGCATTTCATGAAGACCTGCCAGGAGGGGGAAACCAGTACTTCCTAGCAAATTGTACTTTTGGACAACTTTGAGTGTTAGATTTTTCCTAATATCAATCCTAAATCGGCCACCTTGCAATTTCCACCCATTGTTTCTGTTTTTTCCCTCTGAGGTCAAATGGAATAAGTCAATTGAATCCCTCATCCACATGTCCACTTTTCAAATGCCTGAAGAGAATAACCGTGACCCTTGCTGGATCTTCTCCAAGCTAAACATTTTCATTTCCTTTAACTGGTGTACATGTATTATGGACCGAAGGGCCCTTACTATCCTGGTTGCCCCACTCTGGATGCTCTCCAGATTGTCATTATTCCATTCCCAGAGTGAAATACATACTCCAGGTGTGGTCTGACCAGCAGAGAGACCATCACCTCCCTATTTCTGGAAGCTATCTATGCATCTCTTAATGCAGCCCTAAATCTCATTATCTTTTTTTTGGACACCACAGCCAACTGCTGACTCACAGTGAACTTGTAGTTCATTATAACCTCTCCTTTACACCTACCAATTGGCCTCTCTCCATGCCTTCAACTTGCTCTCCTGTTTTGTTTTGTTTTTAATTAGCATCAAGAAGTAGAGTTCAGGTGCCATGTGACTAGGGAAGAGATATGTGGAATACTGAGAAGGAATGGGTAAGGAAGAGAAATCCTTAAGCACTGGGCTCCCCAGTTCCTCTGCTTCTCTGACAGCACCTCTCTGATAGGAAACTGGCAGAGGTGTGGAGATGGAGGTGGTGATGGGGAAGTGAGGAGATGACATTATATATCAGAAAAAAGTAATAGAAGAGGAATCAGAGGGTCTGGGTTCAAATCCTAGTGGTGTTTTGTATGATCATGAGCAGATCACTTCATTTCTGTGGCCCTCAGTTTTGTCATTTGATTTTTGAGACTTAATGATTCCTAAAATCCATTTAATCTCTTAAACCAGTAATCCCTGGAGATCAATAAGTAAATCTCAAACTCAATTTCAATTCAATTTCTCCATCCAAAAATTCCCATTTCCTCCCTTAAAAGTTTCTCTGTTAGGACATTTTTAATAGCCTTGTAATGAAACTGCCCAGGGAACCCCCAAATGGAAGCTCTTCATGTCTGCAATTTATAGTTTCTGCTTCTACTTTTAATTTTCTTTCTATGACTTCGTTTTTATAGGGAATGCCCAGTGAAAATCTTCATCTACCAATGTAGATAAACACCTACTCTGCATTTTACAGTATCAGAGATGTGGCTGGGGTGATGAGAGGGTTAAATGGTTCATCCAAGGTCACAGAGTTGGAACTCATCTGAAGTCACACTTGAATCTAGATCTTCCTGACTCCCAGACCAGTACTCCATCCATGATGTAAAACTGTCACTACATTTTAGGAAGACTTTTCTTTGGAATTATAGCTCTGGCCCACATTTATGATCCCGTCCCTTTCTCCACAATAAATCATCCAAGTCATAACTGTCTCGGCTGGACATTTAAAATATAAATGTAGTGGAGGTTGGATTGGGGTACGCTCTATAGAGCATGCTGGGGGATGGACCTGGGAGCCCATCTCATGGATCATGTGCTGAGTCCCCTGGTCCCTTCTTGACACATGTGTGCACTCAGACCTGAAGTATTTGGTGTTTTGTGATGTTATAGCTATCCCTTGGTCCCTGTGATGGCAAGAAGAGAGGGAGATACCTCAAAAGAGGATTGGCCAGTTTGGCCATAAGGAGCTGCCCATAAGGTAGGCAAAGGAGGAACAACTTCTGCTCTCATTTTCTTCTTCCTTTCTCTCTGTATATACACATACATACATGCATACATATGTACATATACATACACATTACATATATACATACATACACATACACATCTGACATCATGTTCCACTTAGTTTGGGAAATAGGCTATTCTTCCCTAACGGCCCTGGCAGCTGTTCACACATGTGCAGCCTAGATGAGCCTGAGCCTGGCTTCCTCATCTGTTTATGTTTCTTCTCCTGAGTATAGGTTATTGAAAAGTGATCCTAAGGGGGCTGTTCCAACCTTGGAAGCAATCTCAAGAGTTCAAGAAGTCAAGAGCTCCTGAATTCCTCCATCACACTAGATGTACTCTAGTATATCTAGTGTGAAAGGTACTCTCCTTAGATTCTATATTTCTAGGAGGAGATGTCTAATAACAGGAGCCCAAGCCTCTGCCTAGCTTTCCAGAAGACTTAGACCTTAAGGGAGTTGTTCAGAGACTACAGAGCCAAAGTGAAGATGGAATGCCTATTTAATAATCCCACCAAGGGTTCCATGTTTTAATGTTTAAAGTCTCAACCTCCAGGGAGAATATAAAAGTAATTATAGTTTACTCTTCATGTTTAAGCTCTTTATTATTACATGTTTATAATGTCTTTTATATTTTAAGCATTTCTTTTTTGTGGAGACAGTTACTAGCTGTCTCATGTCTGTTTTACTGTATACATTGAGTGCCTCTCAAATTCTTTTCAGGAAGACCTTAGACAGGAATCAAACCTAAGCCTCAAGTTATTTCTCCTGGATTCTATGGTAGAGATTAGGCCAAAGAATATAATGAAAAAGGCAGATCCCTGAACTCTATACTCAGGACTGAACCTCTTCTGCATGAGCCCAGAGCTAGAGTACCCTCACTGGGAGTTGGTAAGTGCCCCATATTGGCCCCTATTCCAGACCCAGTAGGTCTATACATAAGAATAATGCAAGAAAGAAAAAAAATCTCTAGGCACGAACTACATGTAGAATGTCAAAGGTATACAGATTAATTGTAGAGTCCTAGAGGGCACTGCTTACTACTACCCAGGACAGGTGGCAATCTCTTCTAGACCCAGACAGATGGGAGGCAAGTTCTGATTGGCTGGGCTTCAGGTATAACAGCAAGCTTCAGATTGAAAGGCTTCTCTTACTGCCTGACATGTCTATCAGACTGCATTCACTCTTCTGGATTCTATACCCCAAGATCCTTGAGTGAATTTTGTTTCTCAGGCCTTCTCTATCTATGCTGCCTCACTCTGAAAGATCTCCTTAAATGACAGGCCAACCTAACACTCCCCCCACTATCAAAGCAATTGAAATATTAGGTTTTGTTAATAAAAGAACAGTGTCCAGCATGAAGAATGTCATCAGTCATCTCTGGTCAGATGGAATCCCAAATACTGTGTTGTTACAGATAGAGCATTGAACCTAATATCTGGAAGACCTGGATTCAAGTATCACCTCACAGTCTTACTGGCTATGGAACCCTGAACAAGTAATTTCATAGCTCTTTGGTTTCTAATTATTTTTCTGCAAAATGAAGGATTAGATGACAGATAAGCTTGCTTCTTTCTAGCTCTAAATCTTTGAGTCTTTGTTCAGTTTTGGGCATGGTATTTGGAGGAGGAAAGGGAGGAAGACAAGTTAGACTATATCCAGGAAGTTAGACTATATATCCTACAGTCCTATAGGATATAGGACTATATCCTATAAACAGGAATGGTGATGGCTTTTAGGATTGGATAATCATAAATTTAGAGCTGAAAGGGACCTCAGAGGAGATCTTGTTAAAACCCCTCATTTTGCAAATGGGGAAATTGATGTTTAGAGGGATTAAGTGACTTTCCCAAGGTCAAAGAGGAAAGTAAATAGCTGATCAAAGGCCATGCCATCTGAGAATTAATTGAAGTAATTCAGGATATTCCACTTGGAAAAATAAAGATGGAGGAAAACATTAAAGCTATTTTCAAATATTTGAAGGGCCATTAGGAGAAGAAGGGAGCAGATTTATTCTACTTGAACTCAGGGGATAGAGCTAGGAGCAATCAGGAGAAGTTATAAGGGGACATTTCACCTTAAGATAAGAAAAAACTTCCATAACAAATAGTACCATCCCAGAGAGAGTAGGTTATAACAGGAAGTTTATTGAAGAAGGTCTTCAATAAGAGATAGGATGACCACATATTAGGCATGCTGGGCTTAAGGGAGTCATACTTTGTAATAAATGACCAGTTAGGTTCCTACTGACTGAAACTCAATGATTCTTAATCCTTAAAAAAGTATTGATATATTTTGTTTCTAGGTCATCATCATTTTGAAAATATTCCTCTCCTTTGCCCAATCTATTGAGCCATTTCTTACAACAAAAAAGAAAGAGGAAAAAAATACAGTTCAACTAACCTTCAACTAACCTACATGCCAACCAATGGTATATACAATGTTGAATACCTGTGGTCCCCTACCTCTGCGAAGAAAAAGGAAAGTTTATTTTCTCCTCCCTTCTTTGGAGTCAAGCTTTTGCTGTTCAGTCATGTCTGACTCTTCCTGGTACCCTTTGGGGTTTTCTTCTTGAAGATACTGGAGTGGTTTGCCATTTCCTTTTCCAACTCATATTACAGATGAAGAAACTGAAGCATACAGGGTCACATACCTAGTAAATGTCTGAGGTCAGATTTGAACTTAAAAGGATGAAGTTATGCTATCCAATACACCACTTACCTGTATGAGCCAATTTGCTTTGATCCCTTTTCCAAGCAAGTTCTGTCCTTTGTCATACCTCTCCCCACTGATACAATTTCATATTTATTCCCTGATTTCCAGTTACTTCTGGCACCAAGGAAACTGTTGCTCTGATTATTCAATAATAGGCTTTAGATTCAGAACAGACCATACGTAGTCAACTTCAAAATAAAATGTTCTTCATGTATAAATAACTCCATTAGATGTCACACCCAAAGAAGAATAAAATAGGAATATAATTCATATATATTTGGGGGAGGAGGACTATTTATCACACAGTCAATCACAAATCATGCCTACACTTCCTTTCATTAGTACTTAATCATTTAGACCAGCAGTCACAAAGTGTGGTTCAAGGACTCCTCAGGGAGCCCCAAGACCATTTTGGGGGATTGTAAGATCATAACTATTTTCATAAGAATACTATGATGTTTTAATTTTGAAAACAGTAAATGTTGAGAGATACTATTTTTATATTAATTCTGTCACTTCCTTTTCCCTTGTCTCTCCTGAGAGTCATTAAAAAACAAAACTGTCCCAATGAATATGTTCCAAAAAAAATAAATTTCCGCATTGGCCATGTCCACAAATGGATATCTTATTCTGAACCTTATGTCCATCACCTCTCTGGCTGGAGATGTAATGGGCTAAATTATCAGTTCTCTGGCATTATCTACCCAGGTTTCAGAGCTAAACTCAAAAGCCATCTCATCAAAGAAGCTTCCTTGATTTCCCCCTCATCGGTAAAGGCTTGTCTCAGGCCTCACGTAGAACTTTGTCTCTCTCAAATGCATTATAAACATATCATGTAACTTATTTTAAGAGCCAGCATGAAATAGTGGCTAGAGAACTGTTCTCAGAGTCAGGAAGACCCTAGAACCTTGAAGAGGTTCTAGTATTCCCTTTGGCTCACATCTGCTTTGAGACCCTAGGCAAATTACCTAACTAATCTATGCCCCACTAAACTCTCTAACACTACAAATAATCAGATAGGAGCTGATCTGCCTAGGTGTAAGGAGTTTCCTTTCCTGGTACCAATTCACAGAACTATTTCCCCTCCACCCCACAAGACTAGGAACACCCTGAGAGCAGGGAAATTGCCTTTTTTTTTTAAACATTGTGTCTTTGCCACCACCTAGCACCAGGCTCTGCACACATTAGACACCCAATAAACTTGTTGAATGAATTGTTTCCTGTTGCATAATATGTAGCACCTTAAAGTAACTATGCCTTTAAGTAGACCCAAATATTATGATCAAGTATGTTACAATGTAATAAAAACTCTCCAGAGAGAGAGAGACAGAGAGAGAGAGAGACAATAGACCTTGGGCTCAACAGCGTCCAGATACAGTACATCATTTTAATGAAAATCTCCTGTTAGCAGAACTGTCTGTTTTAGGCTGAAATTTTAATCAAAAGCAGGCACGGCCGGTGCAGTTAATAAAACTTCCTGTGTGCTGTTGACTTTAGATGAAGCTTCTCTGTTCTGTACATCATCCAGAGTTCTAAGCGCAGGACCCTGTCTCAGGGGGAAGGTGCTGTTGAGGGGGGACCCTGGATTCCAGCTGAGGAAACTCAGTTTTCAACCAGCTACAAGAAAAACTTCCAGCTCCCCACTGTTTTCTAGTCTGGCTTAAATATAGAAGAAACAGTTCTCTATATTACCTATTCCCTTCGTGAAGGGAGGCTGGAAAATTGGGCAAAGAATCTTATCTTTTTTGAAGGGCAGAACCTCTATCTTTTCCTCCCAGGCTGATGGAGGAATCAGTGCTAATTCTGAGAGAGCCCCTGTCCAGCCCCAGTTTTGTGTGTGTGTGTGTGTGTGTGTGTGTGTGTGTGTGTGTGAGTGTGTATGTGTGTGTTGCAGACGTAAGCTATGATCAAATGGCTCCTATGCAAAAAATAACAATGAATAGACCTAGTCAGAGAACTGCCTTGATGTAGCCCTACTTGTTATTCAGTTGTTTCAGTCATGTCTGACTCTTTGTGATCCCATTTGGGGTTTTCTTGGCAAAGGAATGGGAATGGTTTACCATTTCCTTCTTCAGCTCATTTGACAGATAAGGAAAATGAGGCAAACAGGGTAAAGTGACTTGCCCAGGGTCACACAACTAGTAAGTGTCTGAGGTCAGATTTGAACTCAAGAAGATGTCTTCCTAACTCCTGGTCCAGCACTCTATCTACTTGTGCTACCTGTGTAATAGGATACCCTATTATATATAATGAAATGTAAAAAGTAAAGGAAAACCCAATGCCTTGGTTCTGAGGAAACACTACAGAGCATCTGAGTGCAGTGACACACCACCTCCCCAAACTGGACCCGACTTTCAAGGCCCAACTCAAGTTTCATTGCTCCCTGAACCTAAACATTCTTCCTGACTACTAGCCTATGGTATCCCCATGCTTCTCTCTGGATTTCTCTTTCTTAGCTTGGTGCAGGGGAAATTAAGTGTTTAATTTGGAGTCAGGGTATCTGAATACAAATCTAGCTCTGCTGATGACTGACTGTGTGACCTTAGGCAAGCCATATAAATCTCCCTGAGCCTCAGTTTCCTCAACTGTAAAATAAGAGCATCAGTCTAAATAGCTTCTGAAATTCCTTCCTTCTCTAGCTTATTCAGCTGAGCCAGAGCTGACTATACCCTTCTTAACCTCTTCCTCTCCTCTCTCCAGTCTAATGTTATGAGCCTGGGTCTGAGTAGCCAATAGAATTCCCAGCCTATGCCAATAATTCTGTTCATTCCCAGTTTGTTTGTTCTTGTTTTGGTTGGTTTCTTTCCCATCTCTGCTTTAAATGCATTTCCTTGTCTTTCTGGCCTCCCAGAGCTCACCAGCCTAATTTAATCAATTCTCTATAATTGTCAGCCGACTCTCATTTAGACCTGTTGTCATTTCTATTTAAAAAAAAAAACCCAAACCACCACCACCCCCTCCCAGGGTCAAGGGCTGAATGGGAGAAGTTCATTAGTCTTTATGGCCCTGGTGATATTTCATTCCCTGCCATGTGGATCTGGCCGTTGGACGCCAACGCTTCTTGGGGCTGCACGGCTGGCTGCCGAGCTTGATTGTATTGATTGCATCTGTAATGAGATGATGTGCTCTCTGGAGTGGCTGTTGTAAATACCTTGGCTACTGACTATGAAGGGGGAAGATTTCTGTTAAGAAGCAGAAACTGCCTGGAACTTCAGACAACACTAGGGCTTTCGAAGAGGGGAGTCACTGTAAGCATGACCCCCTACATGGCTCCCCACTCCGACCCCCAGCCCCAGCCCCTGCAAGATGTGAACACCACTTCTCCATGGTGCCAGCAGATGGCTTATGGCCTGTCCTGCTTCTGCTCTCAATTAGTATCTCACTGCCACCAGGGTTCCCCACCATCCAGCTTAGGTTCGAAGGAAGATGTAGCCTTTTGCTTTCCTCCCTCTCTTGGGAACATCATTCCCTTTCCTAGGTGTTTTGGACCAGATTTGCTAAAAATACTTCTCCTACTATGTGTTAGACAGCGAGGATATAGAGAAAAAAGAGACGCAGCCCCTGTTGTCAAGAAACTTACATTCTATCAGGAGAAAGATATGTGTATATATGTATGATGAATATACATGTTTACACATGTATATATGTGTGCATATGTGTGTATAGAGAGAGAGAGGGAGTGGAGGGAGGGAGAGAGACAAAGAGAGAGCGCAACACAAACACATAAGATACATATGTATACATAAATACATATATCACAAAAACTAGGACTAGAAAAGCTAAATCAAAATATTTCTTTTTGAAATCAAGGTAAACAGTGAGAGAGAAGTGGAGTGGGAGGAGAGAGGGTGAAATGGAATGGGATAAATTATCTCTCATAGAAGAGGCAGGCAGGAGTGTCCTTAATGGAGGGAAAAAGAGAGCTGGGAGAGGAAAAAAAAAAAAAA
>CM053770.1:319147716-319167382 GCA_028658325.1 Potorous gilbertii
GGGGAGAAAATTTTGGAACCCAAAATCTTGTGAAAATGAATGTAAAAAAGCTAAATAAATTTATTTTAATCAAAAAAAATATTTCTTTTTATAAAACTACAAGGGAAATGAACACAAAATTCTTTTATATGAACACTGATATCAACTAAATAGCATTAGTTTAATGAGACTTCTGTTTTGGCCTAATAAATTTGATGGGAACATCATAAACATGTCCTATAAAGCTGCATATGAAGTCACCATTAACATTCTGATGGTAGAGACAGTACTACTGTGATCATCCCCCACCCCACTAAATTACCTTCACATATAATAGTCATTTAGATTACCTAATGTCTTAAATGCTTTTTATGTACTGACATAAAGCCATATTAAGGCTTTCATAATCAAATTTTGAAGGGTTATATCGTTAATGTTTTTATAATATAGAAAATTTTAAATTTTCAAACCAAAAGAAATATTGATAAGTGATAAATATTGCCTCTCCTGTTAGAATATAGACTTCTGGGGAGCAGGGATGTTTTCATTCTTGTGTCTTTATCATCAATACCCAGCACAGTAGGGCCTGGCAGTTAATAGGCCCCTAATATTTGTTGGTGATTGCTAAATTCAGTTCAAAAGCTTCATTAAAGGAAGTAGAATATTCTTCTCACCTTTCTAAGTGTTGCCACTTCAGACCCTAAAACTTTGAAGATACTATTTGTAAATCACCTAATACAGTGCCTGGAACTATAGCAGGCACTTTAATAAATCCTTCTTCTCTGCCTTTCCCTCTTTTCCCCCCCGCATCTCTCCCTTTTGCCCCATTTAACGTTCTTCTCTAATCAGAAAGCAAACATACTATTAAATATAGGAAAACAGAATTTAGAGAGATGGAAATAAATAATTAAATGGAGTTCATTGTCTAGTGACTTCTAAAAGAACTGAAAACTGACAAGTCATGTCCTAACATTATAAAGAAATACCCTACTATTACTGGTGATGTTTTGTTAGTTCCAGGACTCAGGCTTTCCTTTAGTAAGATTTTAATAAAAGTACGTTGAATGCTTGTTTCAAACTCACAATGGGAAGAGGGGGTAAGAAGTTCCTTTGAGTCCATGTTGAAAAACCTTCACATTCTAATTGTTAGGGAATCATTTAACTTATCCATTTTCATAATTGTTTCTTAAGCATTAGCAAAATGTAATGTAATTTAAATTATTTCAGCTAAATTTTAGAAGTTAAATTTTAAAAAGCACAGAATAACATGTAAAAGGAAAAGCAATATATATATATATATATATATATATATATATATATATATATATATATGTATGTATAAAGAGAGAGAGATTCTGTCTTGTGCACAATGCTCCTTTTATTCTCTGTTAGGTATATGGAAATGCTCATTTTATTTGATCCTCATTAAGTTTAGATTTAAAAACAGTTAGATTTAATGAGTACAGGAAAAATAATTTAAAAAGTAAAAAATTTAAAAAAATGTGAAGTCTAAGATTGTCTTTGATACTCTTTAGAAGGTTGAAATCAGACATAAAATTAAAAGCCACAGGTATATGCAACTGTTAAAACTAAAACTGGGCAGTATTTGTTTTAGAGCCATGCCCAGATTCACTAATGTTGCAATAATGATAAAAAATTGTTCATTTATTTACTGAAGTTTCCACAGTAAAATTGAAACTTCTTAACAAAAAGTTTACTCATAAGTCAATTGGATTCAAAAGGTCAGTGCTGTTAAGAATGGAGGCAAATCAAACTTGACATTCATTATATTTTCATGAGAAAAGCTATCTTTTTTTAAAATAGTTGTCTAAAAGTGCCGTAAATTTCTTCTGTACTAGTTCCACAAAGAAAAAAAGGCAAGATCCTAAAATGGACAAGGCTGTCATAAGCAGTGTCCTATCTGGAAGGAAGCTAGTCTCAATGAAGTGATTTGTAAGCTCAGTGCTGAGCCAGCAACTTATAAGATAAGGGATTGGTTGATATTAAGTAAGTTACTTGCAAGAAGAGATAATATGCTACAATTTCCACCTTGGTGAAAATGTGATAATTTTTCAGGAAGGTCTGTTGAAGTACCCCGTGCCCAAGGGATCCATCATCAGAACAAGTAAATAGAGGACTCTAGTTGGGAGGACACAAGTGAATTTCCGACAGTTTAGTTTCATGAGCCTGCAGTAGAGATTTTGGCATTTCCTTGTCTGTGACATCTCAAATAGTCAACATTCCATCCTGAGTAGAGCTACAAGGTTGCTGGTTGTCTATCAACACAGTGTCACCAGTCGATGACCGTTTCTCAGAGGATTAGTTTCCTTGTTGTCAGACATTCCATATCTTTAACTATTCAGTTAAATACAGTGAGACTCTCAGCAGATGGAAGGAAGACCACTACATGGAGTGTACTGTGGTTTACATTCTCTAACATCTTTGTGGATGATAGATTTCTCCCATCTTGTCAAAAGATAATTTCTGGACCTCAGCCTATACGTAGTATACATATAAAAAGGTCTATATCTATTGAGAAGACTTCCTGGATCAATATGTTGGTGGACTTTGATTTTCTGTTGTTATTTCCCTTTCACTAAAATTATGATAGTTCTGTTTGATTAAGCCTGATTGATTTGATGGTTGAGGGCGGGAATCACTACAATTTCTGTTGATGAAGCAGCTATATTTCTTTCCTGGTCCAAAAAACACAAGTCTTATTACATCATCAGGATCTCCAATGTCACATAATGATTGATGATCCCTTTTAAACTTTCCGACAGAGCTCAAGTTATCAATATTTTTCACACACCAGAGTGAAACATTGCTTTTTTCATTGTCCCAAGAGCTAGTATGAAAGGTTTTAGAAGGTTACAAGCTATCTGAGGGCATGGTCATCAGCTGTTTTTTCTGATTTTCTGGTGAAAATATCCATAGGTGAGAGGTCCCTACTAGGGAAGGTTATTGAATAGAAGGGTGTCACAGGGACTTTAGGAATATCACTTTGGTAGCCACATGAAGGATGTGTGTGCCTGGCATATAGTAGATGTTTAATAAATGCTTATTGATTGATTGATAAATTGAGAAAGAGAGGCTTGAAACAGGGAGAACAATTAGTACATGTGAGAGGTTGATAAGACTTGAGCTAGGGCAGTGTCTGTGTTGGGGAGGTGAGCCTCTATTCTCCCAAAGCTTTACTAGTAGAGCACTTGTTTATCTAGGTCGTGTTAAAGGGGAAGGTATTCATAAATGAGTCCAAAACAGACATTCTAAAGAGCTGCAAAATAAATATAACCAACAGAAATCTCTCCACACACCACCCCAGTCATAGCAACTCAGGGAAAAAAACATATACTAAAGCATGGAATGAATGGATCTTAATTTATATGGATAATTGAGGCACCTATTGATAAAATTACAGATTCTTAAAGCAAATACTGTAAAAAATCATAAGAGATGCCTGACAAGAGGTGCTGGAATTAAAGTACAGAATGAGGCAGACATTTTTGGACGTTGCCAATCTAGTCATTTGTTCTACTTAATTCTGTCTTTTTCTTTCTCAATAGCAGGAGGAGGTGAGATGAAAAGAAAATAGATTTTTACTAATTGGAAACTTTTAAAAAATAAATAGAAAGAAAGGAATTGGACCAGATGATGTCTAAGATACTTCCAATTCTAAATTTAGGATTACATTATGCTACAAACTTGAGTGGCAACTCCCTAAGACTACATATGTTACAAAGCAGGTATCAACATGCATTTAGTAGAGGGAGTTTCCTCACTTGGCGTTCCCAACATAGGTGAAATCTCAGGTCTGGTTAAAAAGAAGCCAACAATATGGTGGCAGCTTACATTAACTGACTTAGGTGACCACCTCTCTCTAAGCCTTAGTTCTATTACACAAGGGGAATGGAAAGTGTGATATGGTATAAAAAGACTGTCTTTGGAGACAGAACCAAAGCTCAGATCCTACCTTTGAAGTTACTGCATATGTGATCTTGGGTAAATCACTTAATTTTCTTGGGTCTCAGTTTGCCCATCTCTAAAATGAGATTTGGACTAACTTATCTGTGAACACCATTCCTGATCTTCTGCTTATCATCTCATTTTGTGAGCATGTACAGGTGTCAGTCTGGATAATTCTAGCCCTTTTCAAAAGCAATTATAGTACTTATTTCTCTAAGAATAGTGAGATGGGGAGTCACAGGAGAAGGGAATGAATGAAATGTTCCATCCTATGCCTTGAATGTACTTCCTCCTCTCTTCTTCCTCCTAAAATCCTGAGGTTTCATCAAACTGCCTCCTGCATGAAGTCTTTCCTTAAATCCTTTGTTAATAGCCCTTAATTCATCTCTCTCTTTTCCTTTTCTTAAAGAATAAAGCCTATATCTAGAGCTCAGAAATAAACTGAGGCACAGAGAAGTTAAGTTACTTGGTCAGGGTCATCTAATAAGTGTCTCAGGTTTTCAACCTGGTTCTTTCTGATTCTATGTCTAATGCCCTATCTACCATCTTGTGCTCTCTAAATTCCTCACCAGCTTTGATATCATATATACAATAACTCTCTGCATGTTACAATTATGTTCACATTTACATTTCATTCTTGTTTTTAGCACATGCTACAGGAAACTAAAACAAGCTTTCTTTAGGCCCTCCTCCAGACTCTCTGGCTGAACCCTGACTTTTTTTATGTGTCTCCTTTTCAGAGCCAGCCCTTCTAGAGGTTATCCAGATCTCAGTTTTGAGCCAATGTGTTTGGTTAGTAAGGCAATAGGTATTCTAACTCCCTGGAATCTACATGTCTCTGCCTATTCTTGTCAATTCCACACCCACATTCTCTCCACTCACATGACAACCACCCCAGTTCAAGGCCTCTTGATTGTACTATGGTAATAGCCTCTTGGTCGACCCCCTTAGTTTCTCCCTTCTATAATCCATCCTCCAACAAGCAAAGCTGCCAAAATAATCTTGCTAAGGAATAGGTCTTATCCTGAAACTCTCCTATTAAAAGATCTTCATTAGACTCCTGTTGTCTCTAGGATTAAAAAAATACCTTCAGCTTGACACTTAAAGATTTCCATAATTTAGCTTCAAACAATCTTTCCAAGACCCTCCTCATTGAATTCCATCATGTGTTTCATGTTCTAGCCAAATTGGCCTACTAGCTAATTGTTCAGTGTATACAACAATCCATCTTCCATCATGGTGTCTTTGCATAGGCTGTCTTCCATGCCTAGAATGTATTCCCTTCTTACCTCTGCCTTTCAAATCCCCTAGCTTCCTCTAAGACTTAGTTCCTGTACCATCTATAGGAATCTTTTCCTAGGCCCTACTCATTAATGCTTTGTCTACCCTCCAATTTGTATGGCCATTGCCCCTTACTGACTTAAATGCATAAAAAAGGTGGCATGTTATTTTCTAGTAAGTTTGCCCCATATAGCTCAAGCCCCACCCCACTGTAAAGCTAGGCCCTTCTAAAGTAAACTCAGGTCTAAATGCTAATAGAAACCTAGGCAACCAATGACACAGAATCAGCAACAAGTATTTAGTTGGAAAGGAAATGAAAAAGATTAATTAGAAACCTCAGAAATTATTCTGCTAAATGAGTAAGTTTGCATGGCCTTCTTGTTCCAGCACTGTACCAGCCCCAGGTTCCTACATGCAATGTGTGTAGTGGGGCAGGGGAGTAGGTTCTTGGCAACCTTGAATATCCAACATGTAACCATCAACCATCATTCCACCCCCAGATCTAGCTCTAGGCAGCTCTCTCGCTCTCCAGTTCTTTACAAAATACTGGAAGATCTTAGCAATTTTCTTAGCTAAGCAGGCTGAACTGCCTCAGACTCTATTTCTTCTTCCTATTCACCCCTCTGCTGGGACAGCCTCCCTTAACACCAGAGAAATTCAAAGTTTCAGGTCCAGCTCTTAGTGCCTGGATCTGCATGGGAAGTGCATTTCCTATGTGCTTATGGACAACACAGGAAAATACAATATAGGCTTCCCCACTTCTACTCTCCATTACATAAATATCTGTATATATATATATGTATATATATATGTGAGTATGTGTGTGTGTATACATATATACACACACATATATACATATATACACATACACACATGTATATATGGCATCCTCTCCCCTGCCCCAAATGTAATCTCCTTGAGGGTAAGACTACTTGACTTTTTTTTCTTTGTATCCTTACAAGCATCCTTAGTGCTTTAGCACATGTCCTAACTACCAATTTAATCTTGGACAAATCACTTCATTTCCTTGGGCCTCAGTTTCCTCATCTGTAAAATGAAGGAACTGAGTTAGAGATTCTGAGGCCCCTTCCAGCCCTAGGACTATCATTCTGTGACAATATAGTAAGCCTAAATAAATGCTCATTTGTCCAGTTGAATTTGATGCTTCCTTTACAACTTCAGTTCAATTCAACAGAGTTATAGGGAAGGTAGTGTTCTAGGAGATAGTGCAGCAAAGATGGAAAAAAACAACACAGTCCTTGCCCTCAGGGAACTTAAAATTGGCACAGAAACATAACTAATTATAATATTAAGTAGAGTATGATGGGGGCAAAAGAGAGATCCAGGCAAAGTTTTCTAGGACAATGTGAGGAAAGAGGTGGGGTAAGGATCAGGGAAGGAAGGTTTCATGATAAAGATGGGCTCCTGAGTTAGATATTAAAGGAGGAGAAGGATTTAAGTTGGTGATGAGAAAGGAGTTTGTTCAAGATTGGGGGACAGTCTAGTTTGGCTAAAATGTAGATTGTATAAAAAGATTGGTGGGGGTGGAGGTGGGAAGGGAGGAAGGATGGAGTGGGACATTTTAGCCAGGCCAAGATTCTCCTATATACATCCTTCTCTTTTCATTCTCACTGCTACTACCTTTCAATCCTCATTACCTTTTACCTCCACGATTATTTTGCCTCAACTTTCTCCAGGTCCCTCTACCTTCCAGTCTGCCTGGACCCCACATTTATCAGCTCTGCAAGTCATTTGAGCTTCTCTGAACCTTGGTTTACTCATTGTAAAATAAGAGAAATACTTATTAACATACTTCACTGGTTTTTGTGAGGCATTTTGACATGACTGGCTCCATGTTTGGAACTCTCCCCCATCTCTGCCTCCTGGCTTCTCTGGCTTCCCTCAAGTTTCAATTAAAGTCCCATCTTCTACAAGAAGCCTTTCCCAGTCCTCCTTAAACTTAGTGATTTCCCTCAGAGACTACTGCCTTTTTTTTTGGTTGTTTTGTTAAGTAATGAACCCCAGGGGTCCATGAAGGGACCTGAAAGGAAATAGAGTCCAATATACCAATTAAATGCTTTTATTGGCTGAGAAAAGAGTTGTAGGGGAGAGAATATCCTACAAGGGAGCAGAGGTAGAAAGAGTTCTTCAGCTGCTCAAAGGGGAGAGAAAATAAAATTTCTAGAGGCTTTCAGAGGGGGCAGGGGAGGAGGCATTTAAAGAAGGCATCTATAGATATAATAAACCAGGAAGTAAGGTTTTCATAGCTGCTGCCAAAGGCTGCTTTGAGCTGTTCAAGGATGATGTGGCCTCTGCAGTCATCTCCCAAGTTCACTTAGAATCCACTTCACAAAGGATCACTGGTATGTCGAGCAGCTCTGAGTCTCAGAAATCCTTCCAATTGGCTGGTTGTTGTGTAACTCCATTGTCCTGCTCCAGTATGAAGAAGGGAAGTTCTAGTATATAGTACAGGCATTACAGAACTCATGTCCACAGTTTTTTTATTTTTTGGAGGCTATCTAAGTTAAGTGGCTTGCTCAGTGTCACACAACTATAAGAGTCTGAGGCCATATTTGCACTCAGGTCCTCCTGACTCTAGGACCAGTGTGCCACCTACCTACCTGCCCTTCTGAGAAGAATAATTTATCCTGACCGTATCTTGTTTTTATATCATTGTTTGCATGTTATCCTCCCCATTAGATCGTTAACTCCTTGAAGCAGGGACTGTTTTTTGCTTTTCTTTGTATCTTTAGTGCTTAGCACAGTGCCTGATATGCAGTAGATGCTTAATAAATGTTGTTGACTTAATGAACTTTACAAACCTTAAATCTCTATATAAATATTAGTTATTGTTCTTGTCATTTATCCAATTGTTCTTCCTTCTGTATAGTTATAACCATGTGACTCCCTTTCAACAGCTTCCCATTGCCACCAAAAAGGTCTCCTCTCAGCCTGACATTTAAGATCACCTTTAATCAGTCCCAACCTACCCCACCCCAATCCCATCTCCTACTGGTCCTTTACATGTTCTCTATGCTTCAGCCAAACTGGAATCCTTACTGAGTATACGTTGTACTTTCCCTCCTCTGTGACTTTGCATTTCCCTTGGCTGGAATGCTTTCCTCGATGTCTCTAAAAGTCCAAGTTCTACCCATCCTTCAAGACTCAGTTTAAATGTTTCCACCTCCATGAAACCTTTCCCTGATGCCCACCACCAATTCCCAGTCCAAAACAACTTCTACCTTCTATGAATTCTTAGAACACCTTTCTTATACCTTTTCTCATGACACATTTTATTTGTGTATGTTATTGTAAACATCTGACTATACCCTATCTGCCCCTGAACTAAACTATAAAGTCCTTGGGGACAAAGACTATGCTTTATTCTTTTGTCCTGTCTGTAGCTCCTACCACTTAATAGATCTTCATAAACACTTGCTAAGTGAATTAACTGAGAAACAGGCACCGTCTCAGGAGGCTGCCCCATTACCTTGGCAGCCTCAGAAGTGAAACTTTTCCAGGTCCCAAAAAAGATAAAAGGAAAAGCAAAGCAGACAGCAAGCAGCCAAATGTTCAGTCTGACTCAGAAGAATAAAGCAAAATGAAATAAGGTCCAATTAGTTTGCTTAAAAATATATTAAACACAAGAGGAAAGCGCAACGTTGGCCCTGCTGACATTGCTGAGTCTGAGAGGGGCCAGGCAATTATATTAAGAGAAAATAGATAAGCTTGCTGGGTTGCCAAATAAAGCAGCAATCACCAAGATTAAAGGGTAGTGTTTTCCCAAACAGAAGATAGAACCAAATCATTTAACAAGTTCTCTTGAAATGTACCCCTACCTGATATGAAGACAGATAAGGAGGAGGTTTTTTTTTTTTTTTATAATGGTGTTATTTTCCTGGAGCTGGTTCCTTTGCTCAGTAGCTAATTTGGAGTGATCTATCTCCTTGCGAACACTTTCTAAGTCTGTAAGTTCTTCCTTTTCCCTTAAGCCTTTGGGGTTATAGGCGGTCACTCATCTGCATAAAGGATATGAAGTGGTTCCTTCCTCTCTGTCTTGGGGGATGTGGAGGAGAGGACATGGTTCTAGGCAAAACAAAGCAAAGAGAAGGTGGTATTAATTTTCATTCTGAAAATTACCTCTCACCTTGAGAGCCCTTCAGCTGGTCTATTTTGTTCCCCCAGCAAACGAGAATCCTTGGATTCTCTCTACATTTAAGGCGTGATTTCTTCCTCTCCCTGCTATTGTGCTCCAGATGTGAAAGGAGGAAAAAACACTCAAATGTGTTTTAGTCAGTGGATATGGGATCAGATGTCATCATAAGCAACCCTCAGTAATCTTTTCTGATGCAAATCATATTCCCAATTTGCCCCCTCAGTCCACAAACAGATAAGGTTTGAGATCCCATCACCTGAATATATTAAGACAAAACTCTCTATGGTTCAGATCCCATGGGAGGAACCCACAAAGTGTCCCCAAATACACAAGAGGCAAACAAGGCTGAAGAACCCAGTATTACTTTTGCTGCTGTTGAGTCATTTCAGTTGTATCTTAGTACCCACTGGAATGGTTTCTTCTCCAACTCATTTTATAGATGAGAAACCAAGGCAAACAGGGTTAAGTGACTTGTCTAGTGTTATGAAGCTAGTAAGTATCTGATGATAGATTTGAACTCACGAAGATGAGTCTTCCTGTTTTTAAGAACAGTACTCTATCCACTTCATCACCTAGCCATGAGGAATGAAGGTACCTGCTTTTGTTGTTCAGTTGTGTCTGACTTCGTGATCCCATTGGGGTTTTCTTGGCAAAGATATAGGAGTGGTTTGCTATGTCCTCCAGCTCATTTTACAGATGAGGAACTGAGGTAAACAGGGTTAAATGAATTGCCCACAGTCACACAACTAGTAAGTTGTCTGAGGCCAGATTTGAGCTCTCAAACTCCATATCCAGTACTCTATCCACTACACTAACTAGATACCTCGTTGTATCACTATGAGTATTCAAAAATAAAATATTTTATTCAAACAGCTTTTTTTAAAAACCCTAGAATTTCATATTAAAATAGCTTGGCACCATAAATTTTTAACTAGCTTTAAGCACCCTTCTATAGTGGTTTTTGGTTAAAGCAACTCAGGAAGACCATTTATTAAAGATAAGACCACCTATTCCAATGAAATCATGAATCACTGCAGTATAGAAAAGGTGTTTTTTAAAATAGAATTTTTTCCCTGTTACATGTCAAGACAATTTTTAGCATTCATTTTTACAAGATTTTGAGTTCCAACTTTTTCTCCCTCCCTCCTCTCCCCTCTTCCAAAAATGGTAGGTTATTACATGTAGTGTCATGTAAAACATATTTTCATATTAATCACAGTTGTGAAAGAAGAAAGAAAAAACACTAAAAAGAATAAAATTAATGAAAAAATATTCTTCGATCTACCTTCAGAGTTCATCAGTTCTTTATCTGAAAGTGGATAGCATTTTCTTTCATGAATCCTTTGTACTTACTTATCTTGGGTTGCTGTGTTGCTGAGAAGAGCTGAGTCATAGCTGATTATCAGGCGATCTTGCTGATACTACGTACAATGTTTGAAAAAGGTCCTTTTTGTGTTTGATTTAATTCCCTGTCCCTACCTACCAAGTTCTGTGCCAGAAAGATCTGATACCTTGTTTATATTACAGATTATAATTGTCTCTTATTTATCTTTGAACCTCCTCTAGCACTTGGCACATAGTAAGTCCTCCACTGTGTTTTGAATGAATGAATAGAATTTGGATGGGTGTAGAGAAACAGGGAAGGCACTCTAGACAAGGGTTTGGTATGACCAAAGACACATCAATATAAATGCATAAAGCATTCGGATTTTCTTTTAAATGTACCATTTGTGTAGGGGAACAGCAGGAGATGAGGCTGAAAAATGTGGGGCCAGACTTTGAAACACCTTGAATACCAAACTAAACATTGTAGGCTTTACTAGGTGACAAGGGAAAGCTACCACAGGTTTCAGAGCAGGAAGCTGATATGATTGAAAAAGCATTTGCTTCTACAAAAAAAAAATATTGCTATAAATAGCTTTGGATGGCCTGGAATAGAAAGGTTGCATATGGGATGTCAGGTGGCCCTAGCAATGGTCTAGAATTCAGGGGTGGGGCCCCTGCAGTCTCGAGGTCACATGTGGTCCTCTAGGTAGACCGCACTTGAGGACCTAGAGGGCCACATGTGACCTCAAGACTGGAGGTTCCCCCCCCCCCCGGTTTAGATAATCTGAATGCAGGAGGCATTTGTCAGAATGCCACAAAGTGCCACAACAAACTTTAAACTGATTATCTGACTAAATATGTGGTGAGTAATAATAAGAAGCATTGAAATGGCATTTACAAAGTACCTTATTTTATTCTCACAATAACCCTGAAAGGTAGATGTCATTGTTACTCCCATTTTACAAAGGAGAAGACTGGGGCAATTAAGATTAAGTGATTTACTTGGCCATCGATTAAGTGTCAGAGGCAAAGTTTGAGCTTAGGACTTCCTAACTCCTGCTGCAACATTGTTTCCACTGTGTCACATTTCATTGTCTCTTTCTGTCTCTACTCTGTTCATTTCTTACAAGGACTTTGTTTTTCTTTTCTTTTTTTAATGGCGTGGGGAGATGGGAGAAAGAGAAAGTAGATTTTTGTTCATTAAAAAATTGAGTTTTTAAAATAAGGAAGTTTACATCATTAAAAATTAGACAAGAATAGAAAGAAATACTTTATGAAACTATGACGAGAGGCAGAATTCTGAACCAAAGAAAAGAAGTAATCATAAAATACAAAATAGATCATTTCAGTTACAGAACATTAATAAGATTTCATGTGAATAAAATCAATGCTGCTACAATAAGAAGAAAAATTAATAAGTGAGGGTAAAAATCCAAAATGAATATTTCTAATAAAAGTCTGATATCCAAGGTATATAACATGAAAAGTTTTCTAATAGATAATAAAGTATATGAACTTGTAAGCTGTCAGTTACCCTGTTACAGAATGTTCCAATTAACTAAAACAAGAAAAATGCACATTTAAAACAGCTCTGAGGCTTCAATTTGTACTCATCAAATTGGCAAAGGGGACAAATGGTAACAATGTTAAAGGTTGGAGGGGCTGTGAGAAGGCGGGAACATTAATGCAGTATGGGTAGAGTTATGATTTTATCTGAATATCCTGGAAAATAATTTGGGATTATACTATAAAAGTCTCTAAAATATGTATCTTTGATG
This sequence comes from Potorous gilbertii, assembly GCA_028658325.1. Classification (NCBI taxonomy): domain Eukaryota; kingdom Metazoa; phylum Chordata; class Mammalia; order Diprotodontia; family Potoroidae; genus Potorous; species Potorous gilbertii. Next base: position 319,160,203 of record CM053770.1, read on the forward strand.
TATATGTATATGTATGTATATATATGTATATGTATGTGTCTATATATGTATATGTATGTGTCTATATATGTATATGTGTGTGTCTATATATATATATATATATATATATATATATATATAGACACACACACACACACACACACACACACACGTGGTGTTGATGGTTGTCCTTTATTCTTGAAGAGGACCAAAATGACATCACCATGATTAAGTGAAGTTTCATTGTGTCCTACTGTGGCTGATCAGACCAATACAAGCTCAGAATTCTTTACCACAGATTGGGCACAGATAATCCGTGTGAACATTTGGGGTGGATACTCCAAATCTCCACATGCAATGTTTACTTTGTGATGTTTCAATTCTGCTTTGCTCATAGAGCACAGCACCTTTCCTGATGTGGGCACGCCATGCTGAGAAATCCTGTGCCAGTGTCTCCCATGTTCCACAATCAAATCCAAAGTTCTTGAGAGGGACATTGAGAGTGTCCTTGTATCACTTTTTCTGACCACAATGTGATTGCCTGCCCCATGCGAGTTCTCCACAAAATAGTCTTTTTGGCAAGCGTACATTTTTGCATTGGAACAACATGGTCAACCCATAGAAGTTGTGCTCTCTGAAGCATAGTTTGAATGCTTGGCAGTTTAGTTCGAGCAAGGACTTCAGTGTCTGGTAACTTATCCTGCCAGGTGATCTTCAGAATCTTCCTAAGACAGTTCAAATGGAGGCAACTTAGTTTCCTGGTATGGTGCTGGTAGACTCTTCATGTTTCCCAGGCATACAAAAATGAAGTCAGCACAATGGTTCTGTAGACCTTCAGTTTGGTAGTCAGTCTAATACCTCATTTCTCTCAAACTTTTCTTTGGAGCCTACCCAACACTAAGCTAGCTCTGGTAATGCATGTATCAACCTACCTCATTGTCAATATGTATGTCCCTGGAAAGTGCACTACCAAGATAAGGAACTTATCCACAGTATTCAAATCTTCTCCGTTTGTTGTAACCAACAGTTCCACATATAAATAGTGTGGTGGTGGCTGACGGACCACCTGTGTTTTCTTGGTGTTAATTATTAGACCAAAATTAGCACAGGCAGCAGAGAATTGATCCATGCTTTGTTGCTTCTCAGTTTCAGAGGCTGCATCCACAAACGGAAAATCATGCACCAACACTACCCCCATTTTGGTCTTGGCTTGTAGCTTTTCAAATTGAAGAACTTACTGTCAGTACAGTAGTTGACCTTGATGCCATGTTCATTCTCATTGAAAGCATTTGACAACATGGCTGAAAACATCATGCTAAAAACATGAGAGCAGGCACACAGTCCATTGGTGACTGGGAAGGCATGAGAGCATTGTCCACTAACCAGAACCCGGGCAAACCTGCCCTCATGAAATTGATGTACAATGCTGATGAAATTCTCTGGGCAACCAAATTTTGACATAATTTTCCATAAGCCCTCGGGACTAACAATGTCAAAGGCCTTGGTCAGATCTACAAATGTTGTGTACAGACCTCTGTTCTGCTCCTGGCATTTTTCCTGGAGTTGTCGGGCAGCAAACACCATATCGACTGTTCCTTGGCCCTTTCTGAAGCAACACTGGCTCTCAATTATATTACCATCTTCCAGGAGAAGGATCAGCCTATTAAGGAGGACTCTAGCAAGAATTTTGTCAGCAATGACTAAGAGAGAGCCCCCCCTGTGATTGTTGCAAGACAATCTATTCCCTTTACCTTTATAGAGATGGACAATGGAGGCATCCTTGAACTCCTGGGGGATAACCTCCTCTTGCCATATAAACTGGAAAATTTCAGTCAGCTTTTGTATGAGTAATGGTCCCCCTACCTTGTAAATCTCAGCTGGAATAGAATCAACACCAGGTGCTTTGCCATATGAAAGGAACCTAATGGACCTCAAAACCTCTTCTTTAGTTGGAAGTTTAGCTAAGGAGTGATTGACTTCAACCTGAGGTAAATGGTCAGTGGCCTCAGCATTGATTGATGATGGTCTGTTAAGAACAGTATGGAAGTGTTCAGCCCATCTGTCTAGGATCATGTCCTTATCACTAATCAATATGGCTCCCTCAGCTCTGAGTAGTTGTGATGCACCATAGGTTTTTGGTCTGTAAATAGCTTTCCCGGAATCATAAAAGCTCTTTGGATTGTTACTATCAGCATAAAACTGAATTTCATCTGCCTTCTTACTGAGTCAGGAAACTTGTATCTCTTTAAGCTTTGCTTGTACTTTACTTTTGATGGAATTAAATGTTACTTTCTTAGAGATGGATGAACTATCCTGCTAGTAAATCCTGTGGAGTTCTTGTTTTTCATTTAGCAGTTTCTGGATTTTCCCATCATTTTCATCAAACCAGTCTTGGTGTTTTTTGAGTGTTCTGACCTAGATGAGCAAATGCAGTGTTGTACACCAAATATCTGAAAGCTGTCCATTCCTTTTTTGCTCCACTGTTGTCAATTATGTGTTGGCTCAACTTTCCCTCCAAGTCAACAGCAAACTGTTCACCCTCAGAGAAGAGCTTTAATTTGTTGACATTAATTCTTGTGGTAGTCATTTTTCCTTGCGGACAGCACTTTTGATGAATGTGAATATTTAGCTTGGAAAGGAAAAGTCTATGATCAGTCCAGCACTTTGCACAACATATTGCCTTTGTCACTCTCACATCTTGTCTGTCCCTTTTCCTTACAATCACATTAGATGCCAATGTTTGCTGCAAGGGTGCATCCATAAAGTTTTATCGTATTTGGGTAAATGGGAAACAGTGTTGGTGATGAGTAGGGCATGTGATGCACAAGTCTTCAGCAGTAAATGACCATTGCTGTTGCTGTTTCCAACTTCATTCCTCCCTAGGACTCCCTGCTAAGCCTGGTAGTCTGAGCCTACTCTAGCATTAAAGTCATCCAGAATTATAAGCTTGTCCTCTTTTGGCACATTGATGATAAAGGTCTCTAGGTCCTCATAAAACTTGTCTTTGACCTCATCAGGTTTCCTCATGGTAGGAGCATAGGCATTGATGATGGTGGTATAGCATTTTCCTGTAAGTGGCAATCACATCGTCATGAGCCCGTCATTCACTCCTTTTGGCAGGCATACCAGCTTGCTGACTAGATTAGTTTTGATTGCAAAACCCACACCATCTTCACAGTGCTCCCCTTCACTGTGGCCACTCCACAAAAATGTGTATCCAGCTCCAACTTCAGTAAGCTGGTTTTCATTTACTAGCCTTGTTTCACTCAGAGCTGCTATTTGGATGTGATCCATGTTGAGTTCTCTTGCAACAAAGAGCAGTTTGTCTTTAAGGTCTACTGGATTTTGTGTTGTCTCTAAGTGTCCACACGTCCCATGTGCCGATGGTGAGTAGAATCATCTTTGCAGATGTTTTTGTACATTTTTTTTGTGCTTTGACCACAGAGTGGGATTCCTTGCCTGCTGTGGTAATCAGGCCAGGGTTGGGTAAGCAGATAATTTTTAAGGCACCTTTTCTCGGACCCTTCCTCACACCAGGAGGCGAGCAGTGCAATCCTTAAAAGGCTGCTGAGTCCCACTGCTGCTTCCAGTGAGAAACGACACTATGGTCTTGCTCATCTTTGTGCAGGGTTGTGATTACAGTGTATCCCAGTGTATCCGCACCTGCTGCTTTATCACTTGTCTATCACCACAGGACTTTGAGGCATAATAGTGAAATGGTGTGGGTGATGTCTTTTGATTTGTGCATAAATTGGATTTAAGCAAGGGAGAGTTGCACAAAAGTTGTCAGCCTCACTCTCTCCTCTTGAGTCATCATAGTTCAGTGGCAGGACAGAGTCAAGATGCCTGGCAACGGTGCAGGATGCATTAGATAACCTTGACGTGCTCCTTGTCTAACCAAACTCCAAGTGCTCCACACTGCCTGCTTCAGCTGTCTTCATGTGCTGTTGGAACAAATTGTTCTCAAACATCCATTCCACCAGGGGAAGTCTTCACATGCTTGGGTAGACACCTCCCTAGCTCACCAATGTGTCTGAGGCCCCTTAGTTACCTTTATCCTGGTCTGGCCTGTCTGATGAAGTGGTTTACTGGGGTGTGGCCGCTGCGTATGCCGCAGCTTCTCGAAGCTGTAGGGGAGAGTTGGGTGCAACAGGTAAACCCATACACACACACACACACACACACACACACACACACACTATATATATCTATATATCTATATCTATATCTATAGACATATATAGATATAGATATATATATAGATATATAGATAGAGATATAGATATAGAGATATAGATATAGATATAGAGATATATATATAATCCTTTGAAAATCTCAAAGCATGATATAAGTATTATCTATTGTTTTTTATTATTAGTGTTACTAAATATATACTCCCAAGAAGATAAAACACAGAGGAAAAGGTCCTCAAACTATAATAATATTTATAAGGATACTCTGTATCATTTGTAAAGAACTAGAAAGAAAGTGGACATTCATCTGTTGGAAAAGAGATGAATAAATTATGGTATATGAAAGAATTGTGGCAGCTAGGTGGCAAAGCGGATAGAGCCTCGCCTGGAATCAAAAAGACTCATCTTTCTGAGTTCAAATCTGGCTTCAGACACTCGTTGTGTGACCACAAATGACTTAACCGTGTTTGCCTCTGCTTCCTCATCTGTAAAATGAGCTGGAGAAGGAAATGCAAACCACTCCAATATCTTACCAAGAAAACCCCAGATGGGGTCACAAAGAGTCAGACATGACTGAACAGCAAGAACTATATGAAATAATTTTATTGCTATGGATGTGATGAGTGGAAAGAATTCAGAGAAACCTAGGATGACAAATGAACTGGTGTAGAGTGAAGCAAGCAGAACTAAGAGAGTGATTTACCCAGTGACCACAAAACCGTAAGTGTAAACCACCCTGAAAGACCAATGCATCATGATGTCAGAGGATTAGTGACTCTGCTCCTCAACACTGGGGTGGTAGAACAAATGTGTTGGTCAATGTTTACCACTTTATTAATTTTTCGTTGCAATTTCTTTGGGGGTTGGGGTGGATTTGGGATGGTTTAGGAGGTGGGATAAGGAAGAGTCCTTGGGTAGAGACAGATGTAAATAGAAGAGCATCATTAAAACTTTTTTTTTAAAGGAAAGGATGTTATAAGAGATATCAAGGAAGAAAGAATGGACAAAACAATGATTAATTGTGAGAGAATGACTGTGATTTTGCTTTTCAGTGGTTGGCAGTGTGGGTTAGTTGGAAAAGCCCAAGATGACATTCATGCATTGTCAGTGGAGTTAGTATAATCATTTTGGAAAACGATGTTTATTTGTGTAAATTAAATTACTAAAATGTCAATACTATTTGAACCGGAGAGTCTACCATGAGGAATACACTCCAAGGAAGTCATTGATAAAAACAAAGTACTCATAGATACCAAAACATTTAAAGAAGTACTCTTTGTGGTAGCAAAGAGACAGAAACTAGATGCCCATAGATTGGGAAATGGCTGAACAAATTGTGGTACATGAATGTACCATGTGTGTTTGTGCTGAAAGAAAATTCTAGGATGAATCATTAGGCAGTGCTTAACAATTAATGTAATGAAACATTTCACTCATCGTTAAGAAATAATAAATATGATGAAGATTGACAAGTATGGAAAGACATATGAACTGATGAAAAGTAAACAGAGCCAAAGACAATATATAAGGGGGGAGGGAAAGAAAAAGAAAACACCTATGACTACAACCTTGTAAATGGAAAGAGTCACAAAGCAAACAACTGTGAATGTTGCAAAATTACAAAGATCAAGCTTGGCTGTAGGGAAGAGATATGAGAGATATTTCCTCCCACTCCTTTGTAGAAGATGGAATGTGTGCAGAAGGGAAGAGGGGGAAGGGAGATATTATAAATATATATTAGGGTTTTTTTTTCCCCAGTGCATTGATTGATTCTTATTGATTTATCTCTCTCTCTCTCTCTTTTAAAAAAATTCTTTGTTACAAAGGTTAGCTCTCTGGGAGAGAAGAAGGAAAGGGAAAATCTAGGTGATATAAAAACAAATTATATCAATAAAATTTATATTAAAAAGAAAAAGTACTGATCTTAGAGGCAGGACTTGAGCCCCAATCCCCGCTCTGCCAGTTGCTAACTGTGTGACCTTGCCTCAAAGCAGGTTTCTATTTCTATAAAATGGAGATAATATCATACAGTGGCAAGAGCATCGACTGAAATCAGAAGACCTAGGTTTGAATTTTGATGGCTGCTTATTTCCTATGTGATCCTGGGAAAGTCTACTCTCTGGACCTTATTTAGAGAAGCTAGTCTCCTCCAATGGAAAATGAAGAAACTGGATTAGATGAACTCAATGTTTCCTGCTAACCTTAAATTACTTGATTAGAGCCTGCCATTAACAGAAAAAGACCAGAAGGAGGAGTAAACTGACGGGAGCCCATAGCGAACTCATTTTGATATGCCGATTTTGAGGTATTGGTATGAAGATGTCCAGCAGGCAGTTAGAAGGAAGGAAACAAGCAATTAAACACTGACTATGTTCCAGGAACTTTGCAAATATCTTTTTTGATCCTTAGAACCAGCTTAGAAGGTAGGAGCTGTTATAATCCCCATTTTATAGTTGAGGAAACTGAGGCAGGCAGGGATTAAATGCCTTGCCCAGGTCAGAGACTGAGTATCTCAGGCTTGGTTTGAACTCAAGTCTTTGGGTTCAGAGCTCTGTCCCAACCATAGATCAGGAGAGAGATGTGGAGCTAGAGACATCAATTTGAAGTTATCTGCTTTTGAAAGCATTCTTCTCCTCATTGGCTTTTTGAACCTCTTTTGCCAATTGAGTTAGCCTATTTTTCAAGGTGTTATTTTCTTCAGCATTTTTTTGGGTCTCCTTTGGCAAGGTATTGACCCGTTTTTCATGCTTTTCTTGCATCTCTCTCATTTCTCTTCCCAGTTTTTCCTCCACCTGTCTAATTTGATTTTCAAAATTTTTTTTGAGCTCTTCCATGGCCTGAGCCCATTAGATATCTATTTCAGATGTTTGGGATACAGAGGCCTTGACACCTATGTCTTTCCCTGATGGCAAGCATTGCTCTTCCTCATCAGAAAGGAAGGGAGGAAACATCTGTTCCCCAAGAAAGTAACCTTCTATGGTCTTATTTTTTTTCCTTTTCTGGGCATT
>CM053770.1:319167882-319194489 GCA_028658325.1 Potorous gilbertii
TTTGATGTATAGAATGATTTTACAAACACACATATTTGTGTCTCATAGTAGCCATCTTTAGGGTAGAATGGGGAGGAGAAAAAAGAAATTTACATGATAACTTTATTATATTTAAAAGAAATAGTAAAATGCATATGATAGATTTGTAGTTTCATGTGCATCATCTTTTTTATTATACTGTGTTATGGAAATGTTTATTTTATTCTATAAATTAAAAAGTAGATAAATTTAAAAATTTTTAAATAATAACTATGTTATAAAAGCCAAGGGAAGAGAGTATGCTGGAGTGATCAACAGGATTGGATGCTACAGGAAGGAGGAGATGTAAGAAAAGGACCTTAGACTAGAAAACAATTGCAATGAAATGGTGGAAATAGAAGTCCAACTGCCCTAGGATTAATGAGCAGAAAGGGAGAAGGGGCATGGGAAAGGAAAGAGAGAGGAAAAAAAGGAATAAAAGGGAAGTTGAAACTTCAGATGGATGGAACCTTCATAAGGTCATGGGGTTCATTTAGAATTGTACTTCCCTGTCCCTTTCTGCATGGGCAAGGAAGAATTGAGCAGAGCCCTCAGCTAGTGGCTATCCTATTCCATTCCATTTTCACCTTCTCCGATGGAATCTGTGGTGAAGGATGGAAGGAGACAATACTCTCTCATCTTTTCCCCCATTTTCTTCAATACATCCCTTTCTTCATCCTTCCTGGTGATAGAAACCCTGAGAACAGAAAGACAGAAGGATCTAGTAAGGTATGGTGGAAGGGGTAGATTTGGGATATCTCCTGCAACTATCCCCCTGTAATAACCACCTCCTACTGTGCCCCAGGCTATGGGAACCTGAGCCCCCAAACAATGGGTGCCCGTCTCTTCTGCATCTTCTTCGCCTTCCTGGGAATCCCTCTGAATCTTGTGCTACTTAACAGGCTGGGACACCTCATGCTCTCCTGGGTTCAGCATTGGGCCCACTGGCTGGGTGAGGCCCAGCAGGTAAGAGAGATTGGAAGGGGAAGAGAGGACTTGAAGGCATTGGCAGAAGTCTGGAAGAAATGGAGCCAGGTTCCCTGCAGGGAACATGGGGATCATTTCTGAGGATGGGGAATCTGTTGGGAGGCGGGAGATCTGTGGGAAACATTATTGAAGGTAGAAGAAACTCTTAAGGTCCAGTGATAAGAATTAGGGGTGGGAAAGGAAAGGTCACTGCCTAAAATCAGGGAGTTACTGATTGGTTTGAAGGTCCTGATGAGTTGAGGGATCACTTATGGGGATGGGGAAGGGCCTTTCTTGACTGGGAAGGGAAAAAGTCAGAGACATAGATGTGTCATGGAGAGTCAAGGGAAATACCAGCTAGCTGCATGTGGCCCAAGGTATAAGGGTATAAAGGTGATGGAGGAGAGGATGGGTTATTTTGGTTCCAAGTCACTGCTTCATGCTCCTAAGCCCTCCTGCCTCTACCTGGGCACCTTCCAGGTTCATGGGATCCATCCCTTACCCTGCTAAATTCACTCCCTCCCAGATATACCCCATGGTTTCTTCTCTGTTTTCTCTTACAGAACGAGACCAGAGCCCGGTGGTTTGTTGGTTCCTGTGCCTTCCTCTCTGGCCTCCTACTCTTTTTCCTGTTGCCTCCAATTCTCTTCTCCTACATGGAAGGCTGGAGCTATGAGGAGGGATTCTACTATTCCTTCATCACCCTCAGCACTGTGGGCTTTGGTGACTATGTGATAGGTGAGACACTGGGAGAGGCAAGGAGATTTCCAAGGGTCATCACAGCCATCCTCCTGCCTCCAGACAAGACTGTCTCTCCCTCCTTCCTTTCCTAGGGACCCCAAGGGCAGATGACACCTTATCTCTGATGGTCCTTATCTGAGACTCTCTCACCACAATCAGTCAATCTGCTTCATAGCTGTGACTTTGGGAGCCTTCCTTTTCTCCTCTATAAAATCAGGGGAGTTGGCCCAGATGACCTCTATGGTCCTTTCTAACCACAAATTCTATCAACCAATGATCCTAAAGCGCTTAGCACAGTGTCTGCAACATAGTAGGTGCTTTATAAATTCTTATTCCCCTCTCATTCATCCCTATGAATCTAAATCCAGAACTAGAATTAGGGAAGCGAGACAAGCAAGGCAACTACTTATCCCTTGACCTACAAGGAAGCACCAGGAAGAACACTTTTTAGTCCTACTACATATCAATGCCCATATTTTTATAGAGCCCTCAAATTCTACTCTTCATGGCACATTTATTTTTTAGAGAAACTTCAAAAATCTTCCAACTGCTCTGTCACACACATTTTCAAGCACAAGAGGGCTCCATTTTCCAACCTTGCCCAAGGATGCAACCTTACCCAAAGGCAGATCCTAATTCCCCCCAAATCGTTCCCATTGTAGAGTTCCCCTTTGGTTCAACTCTCAGAGGAAAATGAGGAAAAATTGGTTGAGATTCTCTAGTACTTTGGTCAAATGCACTAAGAACTGCGGGCAATTGATTCAGTGCAGATCCATCCTCCCCACTGGAGAAACTTAAAGTAAAGCTTAAAGTAAATGTCTGAGTGATGGGGTAATAAATATTCTAATCAAAGAAAGTTGAAGACTCAGGCTAGTGTTTGCTATGTCACCAAAGAGGAAGAAGGCTCCAGGGTATCTAGACCCCACTCCTCCAGGACCACCCCACCCCCACACCCTATATAGGAATTCCCAGTCTTAGGAAGGTGGGGCAGAGGAGCCCAGTAGAACACACATCTGTCATTCCAGTCATACCTGAGCTTGTAAGAAGAGCTATGCTCCATGTAAAGTAAAATACATAATAGCTCTTCGAGGACAGAACAAGTGACTGGGTTCAAGTTTGACCTCTGACACAGACTGACACACATAATTCCACTTCTTTTGGACTCATTTTTTCCATCTATAAAATCAGAGGGGTAGACCAGCATTTTCCAAAATGGGTCCCACAGAACCCTACTATCTAACATCTTGGGTGGGGATGGGGTCTGTAAGAACATATTGCTCGTCTTTTCTCTCTAATAAGTACATTTTACAAAATACTATGGCAATGGTACAGTAGGAAAATTGGCATGTTGCTAGTCTTTTCCTCCTAAAGTTTTAAGTATGTATTTTTAAAATATTGTGGTAGTTTTTCCAGTATGAAAATTGACATATTAATTTTCTTCCTCTAATGTTTTAAGTCTTATTAAAACAATATTGTGGTAATTTTCCAATAGGAAAACTGACATATTGCTAGCCTTTTCCCTCTAAAATTTTAAGTGTATACTAAAAAATATTGTGACAGTTTTCTACTAGGAAAACTGACATGTTGCTAGTCTTTTCCTTCTACCATTTTCAGTATACATTTAAAAAATATTGTGGCAATTTTCCAGCAGGAAAATTGGCTTATTCTCCAATATTTTGCTACAAAATTTCCCCAGCCCCATTCCCCACCCCCTCCATTTCAGTGATGAACTATGTCCTCAGGCTTCTCATACACTTACACAACCAACAACATTTATCAGTTCTGTCAATATAGCTGACTCTAAAGTGTTCCCTAGTCAAATCAGATTATCTCTAAGGGCCCTTCTAGTTCAAAAAAATTACCTGATTCTATAATATATATGAGTTAGTCAGGCAACAAGCATTTATTAAATACTTACTCTGTGCCTAACCACAGGCAACTAGGTGTCACAGTGGATAAAGCTCCGTATCTGGAGTCGGGAAGGCTCATACTCCTGAGTTCAAATCTGACCTCAGACACTTACTAGCTATATGACCCTGGGCAAGATGCTTAATCCTGTTTTCCTCAGTTTCCTCATCTGTAAAATCAACTGGAGAAGGAAATTGCAAACTACTCTAGCATCTTTGCAAAAAAAAAAACAAAAAAACCCACCCAAATAAGGTCATGAAGAGTTAGATAAAATTAGACTCAGTAACAACAACATGGACCCTGTGCTAAGGGTTAGGGATACAAGGAAAGCAAAAGACAGCCCTTGTTCTTAAGGAGATCACAGTCTAAAAGGTGTGTGTGTGTGTGTTTGTCCTTCGATGCTGAAGAAGACCGTGCCATCAGAGAAATGATGACATGACTCGCACTTGACTTTGTTTTGAGTGAGGGCGGGCTGTGCAGGTCACCAACCTCACTTCTCCTCCAGAGCCATCTGAATCCAGTCACCAGATACTCATCAGGATGACTGGAGATGACCCAGGATGAGGCAATTGGGGTTAAGTGTCTTGCCCAAGGTCACACAGCTAGTGAGCATCTAAAAGGAGATAACCAATCAGATACAAGATATGTGCAGAATCGTTCAGGGCTCTGGCTTGCTACCCACATTTAAAATTTTAGTGTAAGCATTTACACCTCAGAAATTGGCAACTTGATTTATAATTTTGTTGATTGTCTATACTTTTTTTAAAGCGCTACTAATGCAAATTAAACTTAAAAATGTGTGTATCCTTTTTTTCTGGAGATCATGGTTTTAAAACATTTACTAACATATCCTTGTTTTGCTCTATGTATAAGCACAGAAGTTTGACAGAAGACTCAGGGAATCAAGTCATCACTAGATTGGAAGCCTAGTGACTGGACGAGGAGAAGGATGATAGTGATGATGGTGTCAAGGTAGCCCTTTGAGGTTTACAAAGTGCTTTACATACATTGTCTTATTTGAGCTTCACAGCATCCATGGAGTACATGGAAGTTAATCTCAGATATACAGAGGATACTATCCACTCTGATGGCAGAAAGTGAAGAAAAATTAAGCAGCCTCTTGAGGATGGAAAGCTGGCTTGAAGTTTAACATTAAAAAAACTAAGATCTTGGCTACTGGTCTCATCACTTCCTAGCAAATCAAGGAAGAAGAAATGGAGGCAGTGTCAGATTTCACATTCTTGGGCTCAAAGATCACTGTAGACAGTGACTGCAGCCATAATGACCTCCTTGGAAGGAAAGCTATGGCAAATCTGGACAGCATACTACAAAGCAGAGACATTACCTTGCCACCAAAGGTCCATATAATCAAAGCTATGGATTTTTCCAGTAGCCATATATGGTTGAGAGAGCTGGACTAGAAGGAAAACTGAGCACAGCAGAATCAATACTTCAGATTGTGATGCTAGAGAAGATTTTTGAGAGTCCATTAGACAGCAAGGGAATCAAATCAGTCAATACTTAAAGAAATCAATTCAAACTATTCATTGGAAGGTCAAATACTGAAGCTGAAGCTTTAATGCTCTGGCCACACAATGAGAAGATGGAACTCATTGGAAAAGACCCTGATGCTGGAAAGATTAAAGGCAAAAGGAAAAGGGAATGGCAGAGGATGAGTCAACAGAGTCATGGAAACAACGAGCATGAACTTGGACAGACTTTGAGAGATAATAGAGGATCTAATGGCCTGGCGTGCTATGGTCTGTGGGATCCCAAAGGGTCAGATACAACTGAACAACAACAGTCTCAGGGGGAAAGCATTGGTGGAAGAGAGGGAGGGGAGTAGAAACTCCTCTTGCAGAATCTGAGTTTTGAATTGAATCTTGAAGAAAGAGAGGTTTGTTGTTGTTCAGTCATGGCCAACTCTTCATGAGTTTTCTTGGGTTTTTCATGGCAAAGACACCGGAGTAGTTTGCCATTTCCTTCTCCAGCTCATCTTACAGATGAGGAAACTGAGGCAAACAGGGTTAAGTGACTTGTCCAGGGTCATGCAGCTGGTAAGTATCTGAGGCCAGATTTGAACTCAAGAAGATGAGTTTTCCTGACTCCAGGCCCAGCATTCTATCCACTGCATCACCTAGCTGCCTGATTTATGTGATTTCTATAATTATAAGAGCATCCTGTTAAGGGATGTTATGAGGAGCAAGTTAGATAATTCTGGGTGGCTCCTCACAACAGCCCTGTAAAGTAGGTGATTTTATTTTCCCTATTTTACAGAAGAGAAACCTGAGACTAAGAAGGGTGAGAAGGGAGAAGGAAGAACAATACAGATCTGAGGGCTAGCTAGCCCACACGCGTGGAGTGAGGCCGTAGGGTATTGGGTTCAAGAAACAAATAGGTTGATGAAGCTAGATTCTAGATTGAGGAGTGCATAGAGGAAAGATAAGAAGGGTCCAGGTTATGAAGGCCCTTGATTGCCAAACACAAGAGTTTTCTGTTTAATTTTGGAAGTACCTGGGAGCTACTGTAGTTTACTAAGCAGGGTGGGGTAACATGGTCAGACCTGTGTTTTAGGAAGATCATTTTGGCAGCTTTGTAGTGATGGATTAGAATTGGGGCAAAAACAGGGCTTTGATTCTTCCTTGTTTAAATTTGGTAATCCTTCAGGGGGCAGGAGTTCAATTCAATAAATATTCATTAAACAGCTACTGTATATTAGACCCTTGTACTAAACACAAGAGGGACAAGTTAGAAAAAGAAAAACAGTCCCTGACCACAAGGAGCTAAGAATCTAATGGGGGAAGAAACTACACCAGAAGCTGAAAAGCCCACCAGCATGTACCAGCCTTTGAGTTATAATGGGGGGAAAGTGATTGAAAACAAGTTGAGTTGCTGGAAGAAAATGCAGATACCTGGAAAGTTCCAAAAGTTCCTAGCCCTCTGTAAAGGAAGACTTTGGGAGAAGTTTATGGTTCAACATCCAGGTGGCACGGTACTAGGCATGGAATCAAAAAGACTCATTTTCCTGAGTTCAAATCTGACCTCAGACACTTCTTAGCTGTGTGGCCCTGAGCAAGTCACTTAACCCTGTTTACTTCAGTTCCTCACATGGAAGATGAGCTGGAGAAGGAAATGGCAAACCACTCCAGTTTCTCTGCCAAGAAGACCCTACATGGGGTCATAGAGAGTCGAACAGGATGGGAAAATCAACTTAATTTAAAACCAGCACTTCAGAGAGAAGAGGAAGCTGAGAAGGTGTTGTGTCTCAAAAATGGAGTCAATCTACTTGGTAAGATAAGCTGAGAGTCAGCTTGTCCTAGGGAGGCATGATGTTCTGTGGAGTCTAAACCAATGGCAGCTGCTGATGGAAAATGGAGTTACCTGGGGTTATAAGCCTTTTTCCCAAATAGAAAAACTGAAGTCCATCTGCCAGAGATGATAAATGACCCTCAGACCACACAGCAGCAGCAGGGTCATGAATGGAAGCCATCCTCACCTGGCTTTCAGAGTCTCTTTATCCCCCAAACTATGGTGGGGGTCAGTCCCCCTTGCCAGTCATCAGCTCCCCTCCAGCCCTACCTCTTGTTCTCCAATTGCATTTTCTATCCACTTAAGCCCTTTGCCAGCTGCCTGGTCCCCTGACATTTACGTTTGTGGCAGAAAAATGAAATAAGAGGACAGAAAAACACCTCCTTCCCCCAGCTCCCCCCTTGCCTGCTGCTAGCTACAGAGAAATCTTGCTCACCACTGATCTCATTTTAGTTCCCAACTAAATCACGGTCCTGAGCCTCAGTAATGTAATCAGACCTAATCCAATCCCCAACACCGAGGCAGCAAAGCTACACCAGCAGGGGTACCAGGACCAGGGAGAGGAAGAGAAGGCGGGAGACAGGAGGTGGGTTTCTTCCCCTCTGCTTCCTTCAGTCAAGTATTTCTGGGTGCCCGGAATTAGTTTGAGAGATCACAATCTTCCAATAAGGCAAGAGAAGGGAGGAGTTTGTTTGGCGTGGTCCTTAGCCCCAGACTCAACACATCTCTGGATCTCTTAGAGAAACTGGGGGATGGGAAGACCCAAAACAGAGGAGGAAAAACTTCAGAAAGGAAGATTGGGGAAGTGGATTAGGGCTAGTTAGCTTTGGAAAAGGAAAGGAAACTGGCTTGTTTTTTTAATCCTTATTGTCACCTGTTTAGTACTGTGCCTGCACTTAGTAGGTGCTTAAAGAATATTTATTGTATTGTGTATAGAAAGGTCATTGCCTTCCAGGAGCTGCCAGGCAGAATCTAACAAAGCAACAAACAAATGCAAAAGAATCTATTGACAACACACGATAAAATAGGTTTCGCATGACTTCCTATAGATAATCAATATCATACTGCTAGCTTTCTCAAGTGGTGGAGGAGGGGCAGGGGGAGAGAATTTGAAATTCAAAGTTTTTTTTAATGAATGATTAAAAAAAATTTACATGTAATTGGAAAATATTTCATGAAATAAATAAAAAATATTTTTAAAAAGCACTCCATAAACAGATTACCTCAAAAAGCAGAGATCCAAGGGGTAGAGGGGGTGGGGGGAGGTAATCACAAAGGTCACTTATATGGCATTTTGAGGTCTGCAAACCATTTTTGCATATGTTATATCATCAATCCTTGGAACAATCCTAGAAGGTAGGTGTATTACTATCCTTACTTTGCAGATGGGGAAACTGAGGCTGAGAAAAGTGGCGTGACATGCCCAGGATCCCATAGCTAGTAAGTTCCCAAGGCTGAGACAGTCTCTTGAGCTCCTTCTTTTTTTGCCAGGGATGAATCCAGAGCGGAAGTACCCAGTATGGTACAAGAATGTCGTGTCCATGTGGATCCTCTTCGGGATGGCTTGGCTTGCCCTAATCATCAATTTGGTCATCTCTCTGATGGAGAGTTCAACAGTCCTGTGTACATGCAGCCAAAGGTACCCACACAAGACACAGGGATCTGCTGGAGCCACCAAGTCCCACAGACCAAAAGCAACAGCTGGAAACTGCGGTGGGAAGCCCACCCACACTTGATAATGGATAGAATAAGATCCCTAAGATTTAGATCTGGAAGGAACTTTAAAGATTAGCTAATCCCTCATTTTGCATAGGGGGATGCTGAGGCCGGGAGAGAGGAACTGATTTTTCCTAGGTCTCATGTGAGTAGCAAGAAGCAAAGCTGGAATGGAATTTGGACTTGGGTCTTATGATTCCCCCCCTCCCTCCCCTTATAGCAGCTCCCTCACCATCACAACCTACCTACAAGATGACTCATAGTAGAGATGCTCAATGAACCGTGACCTGTGACCTCCTCCCCTTCCTCCCTGGCTTCCTGCCAGCCTGGTCTCTTGTGTTGGCCACTCCAGAAAAACATCCTTTCAGTCACACACCACCCCCACCACCACCACTTGCATCATAGCTCCGTGCAACTCACACCCCAGAGAGTAAAACTCAGAGGCAGGAATAGAGGGTCAGAAAGAAAAACCCCACTATGTGGAATTTACCCAAGAAGAAATAAAAGTGTTTGTGTAAGAGAGGCGTAAACTCCTCTAGGGCAGGGAGTCTAACTTCTGTCTTTGAAAAACCCAATGCCTATGAGAATGTCTCAAGATGTGCTTAATAAATCTTAAACTGAACCGAATACAAAGGAGGGTGGTGTTTGCTGCCCAGGACTTGAGGGCTTTGAGCCTGGGAAGACTGAGTGCAGTAAAAATGGATTCGTGTTGTTGCCGCTGCTGCAAAAGTCTGCTTATCCTAGGGGACTGAGGGCTCCTGTCAGAGCCAGGAAGAGCTGGGTTCAGGTCTTGCCTGTCATACAAACTGGCTGTGTGATACTGGACTAATTACTTAACCTCTCTGTGCTCTAGACCAGAAGTAGGGAACCTGCAGTCCCTAGACCACATGTGACCTTCTAGATCCTCAGGTACAGCCTTTTTTGACAGAGTCCAAGTTTTATAGAACAACTTCTTTTATTAAGGGGATTTGTTCTGTGATGTTTGGATTCAGTCAGAGGGCTGCACTTGAGGACCTATGGGGCCACATGTGGCCTCAAGGTCACAGGTTCCCCACCTTTTCTCTACACCAAGCCAGAAGTGTCAAAGATGAAACCTGGAGACCACTTTGCAGAAACAAGGCTCCAAAGAGTACAGTCAGAACTAGGTTAAAATGTAAATGGGAAATATTTAAGGAGAAATATAAAAGAACATAGATAATGTTCATATGTGGTTTTCTAAACTAGTATGTTGGGGCAGATAGGGGGCACAGTGGATAAAGTGCCAGGTCTGAAGTCAGGAAGATTCATCTTCCTGACTTCAAATCTGGCTTCAGACACTTCCTATCTGTGTGGCTATGGGCAAATCACTTCACCCTGTTTGCCTCAGTTTCCTCGTCTGTAAAATGAGCTAGAGAAAGAAATAGCAAATCATTCCAGTGTCTTTGCCAAAAGAAACCATGTATGAGGTCATGACACTCCTGAGTCTGACATGCCTTAACAACAACAGTGAAAAGTTAGTATGCTGCCTGCAGGAATCTTTATGTATGGTTTAGGGGCCTCATTTCTATTTGAGTTTGCCATACCAGGCAACTCTCTAAAACAGGTTCTCACCCTTTTTTGTTTCATTAGGTCTTGTTGAAAGTTCAGTAAAGCCTATGGACCCCTTTTCATAGTAATGTTTTAAATGCATAAAATAAAATACATGGCTTTATAAAGGAAGCCAATTATATTGCAAAATAGTTGTGAAAATATTTAAAAAATAAGTCTATGAACCCTAAGTTAAAAACCCCTGTCTGAGACTATAAACTAAAGAATTTCCTCATCCAAGCAGTTGCTTATACCAATGAAAGCACAAGAACATTCCCTATTTCTATCACCATTATTATTAAATGAGAGAAAGGTGGAAAAAATGCCAGGGAATGTGGATCGCATCCTCTATGCTTACTAAGGGACCAAAAATCATTTCTTTGGCTGAATGCTTTTTGACGACTCTAGATAAGACTGACACATCTATAGGGTATATGCCTTCATCCTGGAACCCTCATTTTTTCTGCTTGTCCACAGAGAGACCAGAACTACATAGCACAGCTGTAACTAGGAATTTTTTCACTGGGGTAAATGATGAGAATGAGGAGGAGGAAGGAATGGGGCCATAAAATAATCCAAATCATACTGTCATGGATGCAGTCAAGCCAGGAGAAGAGACATCCTATCTCCTTGAAAATCCAGCCTGAGTCATCCCCTGGTGTGGAGGGCTTGGGGTGGAGGGGGCACAGATAGAAGAGTGCCACAGTGAACTTGGGGATGGAGATGTGGAGGATGAAGAGGAACTAGAAAAGGAAGCACACTCTTCATCTGCAAAGACCCTCTGCCTCTAGTTAGTTAGGACTGCTTAATAGCCAACTTCCCTTCTCTGGCTTATGTACGCAGTTCCAAAAAGCCTACGATTCCTCCTATCCCCATGAAAGCCCCACCATGACAAATCCATCCCTCTTTCCCCTGGGATTAGTTTATGGATATGATTCTTGCTAGCAGATCCTGTTGGTCAGCACCTTTACCTGTCAAAATTCACAGCCTAAAATCTTTTCTCAGTGGGGCTTTGATGAGAAGAAAACACAGAGGAAGCTAGCACAGTTTGGGGCCCACAGGGCATTCAGGAGTGGGGAGTGTAGCTGTCCCAATGTAAACTTATTCACTGTTGGAAAAACAGCCCAATGTCTATCCTCCTGGCAATAAGGTCAAGGGCATGGAAAAAGGACAGGGTACAGTTACGCCATCCAGACCTACGTAGACATCGACCTTGGAGCTCTGGGTATGCCAGGGGAAGTTGAAAGTTGGTACTAAAGTACAATTAAAGTTGGTACTTTGTTGGTAAACAACAGAGAATGTCCATTCTCTTTCCCTCCAACTGGCTTGGGGGCATCTATGCCGACATGGAATTGAATTCTTCAAGGAGACTTGAGCCTAGATTTCACACCCCCCCAGGGAATTTTCAAATTTCAAACATGAGCAAAAAAAAAAAGAGATGGAGAGCTCAATCTCTAGAGAGAAATTAGAGTGGAAATAGATAGACAGAGGCAGAATTGTAGACAGAAGAGGTTGCTTCATTGTTGACCATTGTCCCTCATAGTCCCTGAACCAGGGTCCTCCCTCCCTCTTCCATGTCCCCAAAAGATAGTTTGCTCCCAAAAGTTGGCTATAGGAGGTCAACACAAAGAGGTAGAAACAAAGGCTCAGAGCAGTTTAGTTGTTTGCTCAAGATCACACAGATCACAAAGAACAACGGCAAGATTCCAGCCAAGATCCTCTGCTTCCAAAGCATCGATCCTACAATTAGCAGGCCCTGAACCAGTCACAGAAAACAGTAGGATAATATCCAGTATTCATTTTCAACCTTAAGTTTTCTCCCACAAATACAACATACACACACATGAACACACACACAATCTCCTCCCCCTCCCCCAACCTCCACCCCGAGACATACACACTGAGGAGCTGGCTGACAAAGGACTTGTGGGACTGCGTAGGGATTGTAACATAGGAAATAGCTCCTGATAGACAAGAATTGTTACAAGTTGAGGCCAGAAACCAATAAAAAAGAAATGTGGAGACACAGTACAGGCAAACTCCCTAAAAGTTGGCAGGACAGTAAGGAAGGAGGAGACGATGAGGGAAGAAGGGAAAAAGACAGAGGAAGGGCTTGACTTTGCCCTGCCCTAAGGATCTCTCGATCTGAGGTGGATACCTGGCATAAACACAGGTGCAGGATTACTACAGAAGGACAAGGCATGTCAGTTGATGCAAGATTTAAAAAAAAAAAGAATTTACTATAATGTCTTCTATCTGTACAAATGTACTTTAAATACAAATAATTATAAGCAGATTTTATAATTTTACTTTGAAATGAATATTTCCATCCTATCTGTTTTAAAAAATTCACTTTGTCAATGAATGCAGTTTGGTCTTTTGAGGTCTTAAAATCTGGTTCTTCTAACATAAGTGGGCTCACATCATGGACAGATCTAAAGGACAGGTCCCTGAGGGGAGGATTAGTGGGAGAAACCAGTGCCAATTCAGTTGACTGCCTCTGTTCAATTTAGGGGTGTTTTAAAAGCTGATTGAATGAGGGAGAAATATGCTTTGTGGAAGATAATCTTTCTTGACCTCTCTGAGCTGACCTAGGTGTTGGGTGAGTGAGTCATATGTGAACTCTGGCCATAGCGAGGGTTGCAGCCTGAGAACACTCTACTGATGAAACTCCAGATATGCCTTGATTAGCCATACCATACATAGACACATATGTACACCCATGTTTGTCACAGCTGTCTTTTACCTATAACACAGATATGCCAAATACGTATTTTCTGGCTATTGTTTATTCTACACATACTTACACACAAAGAGAGAAAGAGTAAGGACATATTCACCAGGGACATAAGTTAAACGAACTAGGAAAGTATGTACAATGGATTCAAATGCCAGGATCAGGGAATTTTGCCAGCAGTTGCTGATAAGAAGGCAAGCTTTCAACATCAGCTGTTGCTATCAGCTGTGCATCAGATCTTGACTTCTGTCTGACTTCTTTACCTTTTCCTTCTCTTCTTTTTCCTTCCTTTCCCTTCTTTTCCCTTTTTTCTTTCCTAATTTCCCTCCACTTAACACATTCCCAACCCCTCTAAGATGTAGATGATAACATTTAATACTTATAGAGCATCTAGGTGGCATTTATATGGTAGATTTGGACAGAGTATTCAACCTGAAGTCAAGAAGACCTCAATTCACACACTCCCTCATATACTTACTAGTTATGTGGACCCTAAGTAAGTCATTTAACATCTATCTTCTGCAGTTTCTGCATCTATAAAATGTAGATAATAAATAACAGCACCTCCCTCACAAGGTTGTTGTGAAGATAAAATGAGATGCTTATAAAGTGCTTTGCAAACATACAGTGTATTATTATTATGTTAAAAAAATTTCATCATCCTGCAGGCAACATACAGTAATGAACCTCCATGAACTTAACTAGACCTGTTCTTAGATGACAGACAGATAATACGCCTATCGCTAGACCTGCACTCAAAGCCTTTCTAGCTTGAATGAGCCTTGGTAGAATAATGGACTTAGCCAGCATACTCTTTGAGAACTGGAATAAGTGTGTGGGATGAATGCCACCTTGGGAGCTTACTTGAGGTGTGACCCTGGGCCAGTCAATCTCCTTGGACCTCATTTTACTCATCTGAAAACTAGGGAGTTGGACTCAATGGCCTTTAAGGTTCTTTTCAACTCTAAACCTATGATCTTGTGACTGTATGTGAGTCACCTCCTCAATAAAATGAGGCATTAATGTAGTCACTTACATGGTAAATCTGTGATTATCAACATTGTGTCCATTCTTTCCATCACTGAACGTAACGATCCACCTACACCAATAGCCTATACCATGTTTGTCTACGATATCTGATAATTCCTCTACAAAGGCCTGGAGTTCCCTTGGGTCTTTTTATATCTTGTATCTATTTGTAGATCATGTGATCTATCCATGTTATCCCTCAATCACATTGCATAACCAGCCTGATTCTTCAATAATAATAGACAGATAGCATTTATATAGCACCTATTGCATGTCAAATACTTTATAACTATTATTTTATTTGATCCTTACAACCATGGGAGGTAAGTTATTAAACCCATTTTATAGATGAAGAAACTGAGACAAATGGAGGCTAAGTTACCTGCCCAAGGTCTTATAGCTAGCTAGTATCTGAGGCCTGATTGGAATTCAGATGCTGCTGACTCTAGGTTTAATGCTCTACTCACTGTGTCACCAACTGCACATTTCCTCAAAAATACCCTTTATTTCATTTCTTGGATATCAGTCATAAGTGGCATATTTGCACCCATCGTTTGCCCTTTGGTTCACCCAAAACATTGATTTTTCATGGTTGGGGAATGCCAATATTCACAGCCATAGAGCATCAACTCTCAGAGAAAATTTTTTCAAAAGGAAATCCAGGGCAACCAAATAACACAGTGGATAGATCACCAGCCCTGGAGTCAGGAGGACCTGAGTTCAAATATGACCTCAGACATTTACTATCAGTGTGACCCTGAGTGAGTCACTTAACCTCAGTTTCTTCCAAGAAAAGAAAAAGAAAATCCAAATCGATCAATCATCTCATTGATATGAGAATTCTCTCCATTGGTATGGGTCACAACTCATCCATACACCCTACGGGAATTCTTGTCCATGTTCTCCCAAAAGTTCACTACAGGAGGTCCACACAAAGTGGCAGAAGCTGAGGCTTGGAGGGGTTTAGTTATTTGCTCGAGATCAAACAGATCACAAAGAACAGAGCCAGGATTACTGCCAAGGTCCTCTGCCTCCAAAGCACATATTCTTTCCACTCTACCTACATTTAGCCTGCCCTGAACTCTCCAGAGACATCTTCATGTCCTGCAGCAATGCATGAATCTTCCACCCATCCCCTTCCTGGAGGTCACGTCCAATTGCTCCATGACTCCATTCACAATCCCTGTGGACTTTCCAAATCAAAATATTCCTCCTGAGTTACCACTCCTTGGTTTGTATTGTCATTCCATATTAGAATATAAGCTCTTTAAAAGCAGGGACAATCTTGTCTTTTGAATGTTATCTCCAGTGCCTGGCACAGATTAAGCACAATAGCTGTGTTTTCATTCATTCATTCCTTTATATACCTCCTTACTTTCCTAAGGAAGGGAACTCATCCAGAAATCCCTGCCTCAGAGGAAGCATCTGAACACAAATATTTAGAATCTTTTTCTCTGCGACTCCCTGACCAGGGATTCTCAGTTCATCATCCTTTAGTAGACACTGAAATTAGGAAATCACCCCGAGTCAATGATTAAAATGATTAAAATAATACACACACACACACACACACACACACACACACACACACACACTTGTCATATGAACCTGGGCTATTTACTAACCCATCTAGGGAAAGCAGCAGTGAGGAATGAAATACACTACTGAACTCCTCTCTTCCCCCTCTGCCTCTTGCCTTATCCTAAAGGTTGCTAGAGGGTCTCATTTCTGGTCACTAGGATAGGATAGATTGAGAGCAACAAAGAGAAACGCTTCCTTTGGGATTTTGAGTTGAGGCAGTTTGAGCATTGGACAAAAGACAGTTCAACTGGGGAAGCAGTAATCAGAATGTGCTCTGTCTTGGGGTGGGTGGAAGGGAGAAATGGGGAGAAAATTGGGAACTCTTGTGGAAAGTGTCTGTTGAAAACTAAAAATAAATAAATAAATTCTTTTTAAAAAGAGACAGTTCATATGCCCAAAAAGCTACAAAAATGTGCATGCCCTTTGATCCAGCAAAATCACTTCTAGAACTGTATCCTCAAGAGATCATAAAAATGGGAAAGGGTCCCACATGTACAAAAATATTTATAGCAGTTCCCTTTGTGGTGGCTAAAAGCTGGAAATCAAGGGGATGCCCATCAATTAGGGAATGGCTGAATAAATTAAGGTATATGAATGTAATGGAATACTATTGTCCTATAAGAAATGATGAGCAGGAAGACTTCAGAGAGGCCTGGAAAGACTTACATAATCTGATGCTGAGTGAAAGGAGCAGAACCAGGAGAATTTTGTACACAGCAACAACCACAGTGTGTGAGGATTTTTTTCTGGTAGACTTAGAACTTCATCGCAATGCAAGGACCTAACTTCCACATCCAGAGAATGAACTATGGAATTCAATCACAGAATGCAGTAGATCATCTTCTTTTGTACTATGTTTTGGTTTGTTATATGATTTCTCCCATTCTAAAATGAATTCTTCTATGCAACATGACTATGGTGAAAATATATTTAATAGAAACGAATGTGTAGAACCTATATAAAATTGTATGCTGTCTCAAAGACCGAGGGAAGAGGGAGGGAGGAAGGATGGGGAGGGAGGGGAAAAAAATCTAAGTTATATGGTAGTGATTGTAGAACACTGAAAATAAAATAAATAAATAAAAATAAAAGGAGACAGTTCAAATCCTTCCTCAGATACTTACTAGCTGTGTGACGTTGGGCAAGTCATCTCAGAGTCTCTGTTTTTTGTCTATAAAATGGAGAGTTGGACTCAGTAGCCTTCAAGGTTCCCTCCAGCTTTCAATTTATGATCATACAAGGGCACCATGTTTTCATCAGCATGGGTCTTCCTTATATCTATATAGATCACAGCCTTGTCGGTCTTTTTTAATTACTTTTTTCAACTAATAAGAATTTATTTTTCTCTCGTCCTCACCTCTCCCTTCTATTGAGAAAGAAAAAAGAAAACCTTTGTATCAAATATCATAATCAAGTGAAACCAATTTCTCCATTGGCCATGACTAAAAATGAAGGTCTCATTATGCCTACTGAGTGCATTGCTACTCAGATAGTGAATAACATCTATCAGTGGGTCAGCTGAGTGATGCAGTGGTGCTCTCACCAGTGCAAGAGTCAGGAGGACCTGAGTTCAAATCTCACCTCATACACTTGACACTCACTAGCTGAGTGACCTTGGGCAAGCCACTTAACCCCAACTGCCTCATCCTGGGTCATCTCCAGTCATCCTGATGAATATCTGGTGACTGGATTCAGATGGCTCTGGAGGAGAAGTGGTGACATTCACAGCCCTCCCTTACTCAAAAACAAAGTGTAAGTCATGTCATCATTTCTCTGATGGCATGATCTTCTTTGGCAACAATGGATGAATACATACACACCAGCATCCTTCATCATCAATCAAACCTCTCTCTAGGCCTTCTTATTCATGCTTTCCCATCTTTTCATAAATGATCCATCAGACTTTCTAGAAACATTGCTCTTGGTTTTTTTCAGTATAAATTACCATTGAACTACCTCCTGGACTGTTCATTATGTTCTCTTCTTTATAGTTCTCTTTTAGTCATACTGTCAACAACATCTTATGCCACTTCACTTGCTGAAGCTATAATCAGTGATATACTTTAGCCTGCTATCACCCACCATGAACCTTTTCCATTGCCATCAGTCAACATGGCTTAGTTCTCACTCTGGTTCTCCCGAGATGGTCCATAGGCATCATCCGGGGATTGATCTGAAAAAAAGTGGGTTTTTGAGGCATGGAAATTGATTCAGTGTTTCCCTGAACTGATACAGCCTGCCCTTCTCTTATCCAAATCTGGGTTTGTAATACATATGCAACACTTATCAAATGCATAAATATTGATGGGCTCACTTGATGGTCTCCATGTGATAATCTGGAAAATATGCATTTTTCATCAACTGTTTTTTTGCAGCATGGAAGCTTGGCTATCTCTCTGGTAGACTGATGGATTTTACTTAAAGGAAACTTTGTAGTTTTCCAAGACTTGATGCAATTAGCACAGTGACATCTGGGAGTAAGAGCATTTGGAGATTCTCGCTACCAACAGGAATCCTTCATTTGTTTGGATTTAGTACAGGACATTTTCCATGACGCTGGCACAATAGGCCAGAAAATACTGGCCGTAAGCCATGGGAAACAGTGTGTGTCTGCATATATACAGGGTGTTCCAAAAGTCTTAGTGCAGTTTAAGCTTTAAAATCTTAAAACTACCCTAAGACTTTTGGAAAATCCTGTATATCACAAAGTCATGATAACTGTGAAGTATGTGTGTATGTGGACATGTGTTACAAGTAAAAATATCAGCAATATATATGGGTATACATGTTCATATGTGTAGTTCAGCTAAAGATAGCCCATGACAATATGAGTCTGACCTATTGTGGTGTACCTATTCCCCTCCTGGTGTGGACACCATTCAGATGTGATGGCTGCTTGGATACAGGAAATATGAATTCTGGTCTTACTTCTACTATTAATTCACTCTATGCTCATGAACAAGTTACTTCCCTTTCTGAGTCTCAGTTTCTCCATCCGTAAAATGAAAAGATTTGAATTGGATCATCTCTAAGGAAAAGGTCTAATGTTCTAGGTCTAATGTTATAATCTCTAACCATTCTCACTACCACTCCCTCAGCCTTTGTTTCTTGTTTTTAATTAAACAAACTTCTCTAGCAGAGGACGCAAGATCAGCTCCCTGACCCAAGCATCTCAGGGCTGACTTCGGAATTTGGATCCAAAGAGGCTGGGATATCGAACATCAGCACACACCCATCCAGGGGCCCTGGGGACAGAAGGGAAATTGGCACCAAAACTAACTAGCATCTCACTGTTGCCTTTCCCTCCCAAAGTCTGTCCCACTTCTGAAGAGCTACACTGGGGGAAAGGGAGGGGAAAGGAAAGAGGAGAGGGAATGCGATGGAGGGGGCTCATTCAGCTCGAGTTGGGTCGTTCTGGGAATCAAGAACAGAGAAGTGATTTTAGCAGAAGCCAGAAGCGGGGTCAAAGGTTACAAGTGATCTGGCAGTTCCTTTGAGGTTTTTCTTCCCCTCAAACCACCCCCCTTTGGCCCCCTTACTTAATCCATTGGCTGTAACCCTCTTCCTGGCCTGGAGAATGCAAACTCAGCAGACAGGGCCACAGCGCCATAACTGAGTGCACAGCACAGTCCAGCCCAGCCTAGCCTAGCCCAGCTCCAACCCCTCTTTTTCCCTCTTCTCTGAACAACAGACCCTAGACACTCCATAGACCTTTCCTCCAATCCTACAACTATGTTAGGGGACAGGGGATGAAAAATAAGCTTCTTGCAATCAACAGTTTCCTAGGTGTATCCCCAGGAGCAATGAAATACCTCAGTCCCTACAAGCTTCCAATTCTCTTACAAGAATGTCTCTCTTCCTCTCCCAAATATATATATGTGTATATATATATATATGTGTGTGTGTGTGTGTGTGTGTGTGTGTGTATATACACATATATATATTCTCCCTCAAATTTCCCCTAAATGTCTCTCAGAATTCTATAGCATCCATTGAGCCATGAGAGAAAGCAGCTTGAAGAACTCAGCAGAGTTGGGCAGAATCTCACTCCTTAATCATCCCTACCATGGTCATATTCTCTTAGCAAAACTTTCTTTCTTTTAATCAGGTATTCCTTTCTCAATTGTGGGGAAACACCCTCTCTCTACCCCTAATTTCAATTATCTTTGATACCTTCTTTCTCTTAAGCAGCCCCTGATCTTGCCTCTGATCCATCAAGTATAAGTATCTAAAATGTTCAAGGGACTATACCAGGTACTGGGGATGGAAGGAAGGAAGGAAGTGAAAGAGGGAGGGAGAGAGCTAGGGATATAAATATAAAAAGAATGACAAAACAAGAAATGGTCATTGACTTCACAAGCTATACTCTACTAAGAATATGTAAACTAGGATGTGCAGTTTGAAGAGGTGATACCTGAGCTGAACCCTGAAGGAAGGTATTGATTCTAGGAGACACAGGTAAGAAAGGAGTACATTCCAAACATGGGTGATCACTTGTGCCAAAGTATTGAAATCTAAAGATGGAATGCAGAGTTTGGAGAATAGCAAGTAAGCCAGTTTGGCTGGAATGTAGAATGCCTAAAGGGAAAATGATTTAAAATAAGTCTAGAAAAGGTAGAGCTGGATTGTAAAGTGTTTTGAATACCAAAGAAAGGAGCCGATATTGTGTGGGAGAGGTCAGAGGGAGCCACTGGAGTTTTAGGGGCAGTTTCAGTGACTTGTTTTTTGGTTTTTTTAAGATTATTTTTGATAGCTCTATGAAGGTTGGATTGAAGAGTAGACAGATCAGAATCAGAATTTTCAGTTAGCCAGTCAACATGCATTTATTAAACAGTGCAAAGCACTCAAGATACAAAGAAAGGCAAAACCAGAAAAGTTCCTACTCTCAAGGTGCTCATAGTCTAATGAGGGGGAAGACACATGCAAACAATGACATACAAAGAAGATATAGACAGGATAGATTAGAGATCATTGCAGAGGAAAGGCACCAGTTTAAGGGAGCCCAGAAAAGGCTTGTTGCAGAAAAGTGGGACTTTAGCTGAGACTTGAAGGAAGGCAAGAGAAGGAGGTAAGGAAATATTTCCAGGCATGGAGGGCCGCAGTGAAAATACATAGAGATGTAGAGTCTTATTTAAGGAACAGCTAGGAGGCCTTGGGGACACTCATGATTAGTGAGCACAATCTAAATGATGTCAAACAAAAGAGTCTGAGAAGGATGACTCAGGCACGTAGGAGAATTAAGGGAGAGCAATGCCAATGTCATGAAAATCCAGAGAGAAGAATATATAGAAGGAGAAGCAGGTGATCAGCAGCGTCAAAGGCTACAAGGAGGTCAAGAAGGATGAGAATTGAGATAAGGCAATTAGCTTTGCAGTTGAGATCCTTAGTAACATTGGAGAGAGCTGCTTCAATGGAATAATTAGACCAGAAGTCAGATTACAGAGGGATAAGAAGAAAGTAAAGCAGCTAGGCAGAGTGGTAGATAAAGTATTGGAATCAGGAAGACTCATCTTCATGAGTTCAAATCCAATCTCAGACACTTAATAGTTGTGTGACTTCAGGCAAGTCACTTAACCTTGTTTGCCTCGGTTCCCTCATCTGTAAAATGAATTGGAGAATAAAATGGCAAAGCACTTCAAGAACTTCAAGAAAATCCCAAAATAAGTCAAAGAGAGTAAGACCTGACTGAAAAGAAAAAGAACAAGAAAATGTGAGGAAAAGAGTGGAGGTACTAATTGTAGACAGTCTTCTCAAAGAGTTTGACCATGAAAAGCCCTGTATCAGGATAATAGCTAGCAAGGATAGCTGGATCAAGTGAGGGTTATTTTGAGGATGAGGAAGAGGGATGGGTGTGTCTATAAGTAGCAGGGAAGTAGCTGGTAGACAGGGAGAGATGGAAGATATGTGAGAGTGTAGGAATGATAGAAGGGGAAAAGACTGGATGGAATGGGAGACTGAATTGTTTAGGTAAGGGATGATGGTAACCTGAACGAGGGTGGTGGCCAAGGAGAGAGAAAGGGATTGATGTAAGAATATGTTTGCGGTAGAATTGACAAGAGTATTTTTGATTACTTTCAATAACATCCTTAGGGTATAATTCTGATAGTGGGTATCAGTAGGTGAAAAACAGCATAAGTTTGTAGTTCTTGCTATGAATAAATACCATGTTACTTTGAACAAAGATGGCACCCATTCATAGCAGTGTAACAACACTCAATAGAATAATAGCTTGCCTGCTTCTCCACAGCTGCCAACATTTAATTTGATCTTTTTTTAAAGTATAGTTGCTAATGTAGTGGATGTAAGTCAGTTAATGAGCATTCATTAAGAATTTATTATATGCCAGGCACCCTGATGAGCACTGGGGATGTAAAGAATGGCAGAAACATGGTTCCTGATCCCAAGGAACTCATATTCTAAGTAGAGAGAGGGAAAGAACATGCAAAACATTGTATATACAAGACACATACAGAGTAGATGGAAGGTAATCTCAATGGGAAAGTAGTGGGAGGGAGAGGCAAAGAGCTTCTTGCAGAAGGTGAGATTTGAACTGTGTCCTGAAGGAAGTCAGGAGGCAGAGGTAAAGAGGGAGAGCATTTGCAGGCATGGGGGACAACCAAATGGAAAAATGTAGAGCATTTGGAAGGAACATGAAGAAGGAAGTAAGGAAGGGAAGGAGGGAAAAAAGAAAAGATGGGAAGGAAGGAAAGGAGAGAAAAAAGAAAATAAAGAATAAGTGAGGGAAAAGAGGGATGTAAGAAGGGAAGAAAGGAAAGAAGGGAGGGAGGGAAGAAGGAAAGGAAGAGCTCCACCATTTATTGGACATGGAAACTGAGTCAAGTTAAGATGTAAGATTCTGAGGCCAGAGACTGGAAAAATGATAATGCCCTTATAGAAATAGGGGGAAGTTTGGAGGGAATATACTGAGTTCCATTTTGGATGTATTGAATTTGACATGCCTATGAAACATCCAGATAGAGATACCCAAAATATAGTTGGTGATAGGAATCTAGAGCTCTAAAGATAGATATGTAAAAGTGTGAGTAATCTGTGTGAAGAAAATAGTTGAATCAATGTCAGAAAGACAGGTATAGAGAGAAAAGAAGACCCAGGATAGCGCCTTTGAGGAGCACATAGATTTGGTTTGTCATCCATCCAGCAAATGAGATGAGGAGTGGTCAGACAGATAGGAGGCTCTAGAGTCAGGAGACAGTGGAGGCAGGGATGGTCTTCTCCCAGGGAGGAGAGAGTATTGGAGAGAGAAAGTAGTCAACGCTGTAGAGGAAGGTTAAGTAGGCTAAAGACTCAGAAAAGACTCCCAGATATGGCTATTAAAAGCTCAATGGTAAATGTATCTAAGAGAATAGAAGGAAGGTCAATGGGAAACACAGACAAAGCAGGACAACTTTGAAAATAGCACACAGAATTTTCTATATACTTAGAAGGAGACAAAATCTGTCCACAGCAAAAAGTTGAAAAGGCAATGCATACAAGTCTCTTTTTCTGTTCTTTGTATATTGAAACAATTGAATTGTATATTTAAATACTTACTTGGTGCTTGTTAAACTCAAAAGAAAAAGAAAATTAAAATGAAGATTAATGGTAACCTTGGAGTAGCAGTTCTCCAAGTATTGTCAAGGAACTATGGATGTCCCTGAGATCCTTTCAGGGTGTCTGCAAGGTCAAAGCTATTTTCATAATAATGCTAATTTGTTATTCACCTATTAAAATTCTCCTCCTTTTTTCCACTATATATCTGTGTGAGGCTGGATTTTCTTGAAACAAAACAGCATATCCCAACAGAATGAATGCAGAAGCAGCTTATGAGACTCTAGCTCTCTTCTGGTAAGTCAAACATTAAAGAGATTTGCAAAAAACATGTCAAACAGTTCCACTCTTTTAACTAATTTTTTGTTTTGGAAAATATAGTTAATTTTAATACAAATGTTATTTGTGATAAAGCATCAGGCCTACAGTCAAGAAAACCTAAGTTCAAATCTGGTCTCAGACACTTATTAGCTATTTGACTGTAGGCAAGTCATTCAACTCTGTTTGTCTGTTTCCTCATCTGCAAAATGGGGATAACAAGAGCATCTCCCTAGCAGGGTTGTTGTGAGGATCAGATGATGAGACAGTTATTATAAGGAGCTTAACACAGTGCCTAACATATAATAAGCGCTACAAAAATAATGTGTTATTTGTGTTAACATGCAATGGTTTTATTACTGGTATTTTAAATAAATATTTAAATAAATAATATTATATAAATAATATAAACATATAAATATATAATATGCTGATTAAATTAATTAATTAGGTTGATAAAATAATATAAATATACAAATAAATAGCAAATATCTTATAAATAAATGAATTTTAAATGAAGATTTAAAATCAGGTTTAATTACTACTATAGCAAATATTGGTAGATATAATCCACATGAATAAAAGTGCTCAATAATTTTAAGAGCATAAAACGGTCCTGAGGCCAAAACAATTGAGAACCCTTTTCTTGCAAAAAGCAGCTTGAATTAAGGGAAGAAATTGGAGGTCAGATCAACAAGGGACTGATGTTGTTTTGTCCTTTGGTCTCAAAGAAGACCGTGATATCAGGAAAGCAATGCCATGACTTGCAAATGAATTGGATTTAAGTGAGGCAGGGCTGGGCAAGGTCACTAGCCTCACTTTCTCCTCCGGAGCCGTCTGCTATCCAGTGACCAGATAAAGATCAGGACCACTGGAGATGACCTCTCTAGATATGGAAAAGTGAAGTGAATTAAAGAAGTAGAGAGATAAGGATAGACAGTCTGTTCTGGAGTGATTGCCTACTTAAAAGGAGGAGTGTAATAGCTGGAGGGTATGGTTGGATCAAGTGATTTTTTTAATAGAATGGTATTGACTTGAGAAAGTATATATGTAATAGGAAAGTAGCCTTTGGACAAGAGAGATTGAAAAGTGAGAGTGAGAGGCAAGCTCTAAAATGAGATGGGAGGGAAAGGGATTGAGAGAATGACTAAAGGGGTTGCCTGGGCAAGGAAGGCACCTCTTAATCAAATACGTGGAGCCAAGGAGAGAAGGGGGGAATGTTGTTGAGGAGTCCCTGAGGCTGAAAGTAGAGGAGAAGAGAAAATTCATGGTGCTAAAAGAAGAGAGGAAATCCTCCACTGAGAGAAAAAGAAGCTGTTGCATGAAGCTTGACAGAAGAAAAGAAAATTTGGAACAGCTATCGTGTGTAGTGTGCGATTCAATTAGGAAGGAAGAGATGTGCAGCTCCCTGCGTTGTCCTTTACAAATATTCGCTCACAACTATTTTTGACTCCATTTTACAGTTCAGGAAAATAGCCAACCACTCCTGTATATTTACCAAGAAAATTCCAAATAGGGTCATGAAGAGAAAAACAAGATTGGAATCATTCAAAAGCAAAACAGTTGAGAAAGCTGAGGCAAAATGACTTGCCCAGGATCATCCAACTAATAAGTGTCTGAAGTCAGATTTGGACTCAGATCTTCCTGGAGTCACCAGGTCCAGGGCTCCATCCACTGAGAGACTGAGCTGCCGTGTAATTGAGATTAGAACATAAATTTGTAGTAAGTCAAGTTAGCAAGATGTTGTGACTTCTTCCGGCGTGTTCAGTAGCATTGGAATAGGAATGGAGAAAATGGATGGAGGGAGTAGCCTAGGGTTGGGATTTGACAAATCCCAAATCAACCTGCAGTCTCAAGGCCACATGTAGCCTTCTAAGTCTTCAAGTGGGGCCCTTTGACTGAATCCAAACTTCGCAGAACAAATCCCCTTAATAAAGGCACTTGAGGACCCCTGGATAGAGTACTCATCCTAGAGTCAGGAAGACCTGAATTCAGATCCAACCTCAGACACTTGCTAGCTGTGTAATCCTGGGCAAGTCACTTAACCCTACTTGCCTCAGTTTCCTCATCTGCAAAATGAGTTAGACAAGGAAATGGCAAACTGCTCCAGTATCTTTGCAACAAAACCCAAATAGGGTCATGAAGGGTCAGACATAACCGACAACAACAAACAATGAATTATGGTAGGTCAAGGAAACACGGAACTTGTGAGTAGAGGACAATATAACTGAACTGGTAAAGTCCAAAATTAGTTTTAAAGAGAGGAGGGTAAGGTTAGGGTAGACTAAGGGATCAGAGAATGGTAGAATAACTAAAGGTTTAGGAGGAATGAGGCAGAGGCAAAGATGGAAAGAGAGGAGGTTGTCAAAGGAGAGAAGAATTTCAGTATTCTGGATCATGGAGGTCAAATAGTTAACAGGGAAAGGCAAGATCAAGGTTGAGAGCCCAGTGTGTAACTGAGTTTCAGTGTAGTGGTCTGCCTCCTCCTCTTGGAAGTCTCCCTTATCTGTTGGATCATAGATGTAAAGTGGTTTTAAAACAAGAAGGAAATAAAGAAATATGAGCATAAAGCTAGGACATTGAACCTAGAGAACTGGTTTAGTGAGCTCTAGGTCAAAGCACCACAATCTGGGCGAAAAGCCAAAAGAGTTGTGAAACCCGAGATTTGGCAGGGGAAAAAGCAAATGATGCAGACTTATGTTGAGGGAAAGATGGGAGATAGGAGCAGCACCTTCCTTATCAGGTGCTTCCTTTGAGCCTATCTGTCCAGGATCGCAAATGGCAGGTTATTCTCCCTGACAAAAAAAGGAAGGCTTTAGCTCCAAGTACTGCCCTTTGCCAGGCTGCTGTCTATCTTCACTCCAACTCAAAGTCAATCTTGAGGAACCAGATCTATAGACCAGAAGGAAATCAATCAACTTGCATTAATAAGTACCCATTATGTGCAATAAATAAATAATTTTAAAAGTGCCCACTGTGTATCAGATCCTGTGCAAGCACAGGGGGGTAAAAAACAAAATCAAAACAGTCCCTGATCTCAAGGAGCTTATGTTCTAACAGGGCTCTATCTCATGGAGGTATACAGTGGACAAGCCACAGGATTGGAAATCAGGAGACTGAGGACCTCACTGTGCATCTGTCTCCTACTGACTGCATGAACTTGAGAAGTC
>CM053770.1:319194989-319338721 GCA_028658325.1 Potorous gilbertii
AGCTAAGTAACAAATCCAGATGGAGGGGGGGAGGGGGAAGGTACTAGTATTGCTTTACATGTAAATTAATGTAATCCTTTAAAAAAACTTTTTGTATCTTCCGCCTTAATACTTGTTACTTTTTTTTTTAAATTGTCAGCCATATTCAATGGCCCCCTAAGTTCCCTCCCTGCCCCCAACATAGATGTGAATGAAGACTTCACAGTCTCCCTTCGAGTTTTATGAGATTGGTGCCAGTGCTTGGGGGAGGGGAGGAGCTTTACCTGTACACTGACTTAAGACCAGTTCAAATAAAAGTGCACACCTTAAAGAAAAAATACATAAATAAAAATTAAAAAAAAAATAAAAATAGTCATTGTTCCAACTAACATAGTTAAGTCCTTCATTTATATTTCTCAAATTGCATTGTACTTGAGCATCAGTTTGTTGATATCTTACGCTTCTGGAAATTTCTTGTAAAACTCCATATCAGGTATAAAGATGCTTGACTATGGAAACACAAGAAACCTGCCTGATGTCAATAATAACAATATAATTTAGCTTTTTAAAATCAGATGAGTTAAATCCAGTTTATCCTTCTTTCCAACAATCCATTTTTCTTCATCTTTTGTTGGGTCTTAAAGGTGCCCAGGTAGATGTATATTTCATAAGGAATAGGGTAGGGAATGGGAGGTGGAAAGAAATATGTTTTGGGAGGGAGGGGACAGAAAGATAATTCAAGAACCTTTCTTTTATAGGTTCTCTTAAGAAGTCCCTAGAGACCACTAGGTCTCTTCTTTCCAACAATCCATTTTTCTTCATCTTTTGTTGGGTCTTAAAGGTGCCCAGGTAGATGTATATTTCATAAGGAATAGGGTAGGGAATGGGAGGTGGAAAGAAATAGGTTTTGGGAGGGAGGGAACAGAAAGATAATTCAAGAACCTTTCTTTTATAGGTTCTCTTAAGAAGTCCCTAGAGACCACTAAACCTCTACATTTAAATAAGGAGATTGGAACAATCCAAGTTAACCATGGCTACACAATTCTCAGGGGGAACAAAAAGGAAAAGTGGGAGAAGGAGAGAGAGGGAAGCAGAAGGAGGGAGAGAGAAAGAGAGAAGGGAGTAGCTAGGTGGTACAGTGGATAGTGGGCTTGGAATCAGGAGGATTCATGTTCCTAAATTCAAATCTGGCCCCAGACACTTAATCGCTGTGTGACTCTGGGCAAGTCACTGAACCTCTGTTTACCTTAATCCGCTGGAGAATAAAATGGCAAACCCCTCCAGTATCTTTGCCAAGAAAATCCCACAGATGGTATTGGCATGCTATGGTCCATGATGTCACAAAGAGTCAGACATGACTGAACTAGATAGCACTTTTAGGTTTACAAAGAAATTGATGTGTAACTCATTTGATTCTCCTGACAACCCTGTGAAGTAGGTATTAGTATCACCATTTTATTATTATATATTATTGTCCTCATTTTACAGAAGTGGAAACTGAAGATCAGAGAGGTAAAGTGCCAAAGATCATATAGCTAGTGTCTGAGATAGAATGTAAACATTGAGCTTCCTAACCTCAGGTCCTATACTCTATCATGTTCATTGGTGGTTTTCTAATTCATAAACAAAATTATTTTTAATTTTATTGAGAGAAGAGGATGTAGAGGAAAAAGGTATCAAGAGAAAGGAAAAAGGGAAATGGAGGAGAAGGAAGGGAAAGATTGAAAAGCAAGGATGGACCCCTGTCCTCTTCATAGGTCCCCTCATCAGTACAGCTACTTTCTCCAATAACTCAAATAGGAGATTCCACCTGCCTCAGGAATTTTTGACCGTCCCCATAAAGGTAGGGGGATGATATCCTTCTCTTCCAGGCTCCACATAAGAGCGATGAGCATGGAGTCCCTAAAAAGAAGAAGTTTTGGCATTTTTAATTAATTTATTTTTAGTTTTCAACATTCATTTCCACAAGACTTTGAATTTCAAATTTTCTCCCCGTCTCCCCCCTCTCCCCACCCAAGACATCATGCATTCTGATACCCTTCCCCCTATCTGCCTTCCCTTCTATCACACTCCTCCCTTCCCTTATCCCCATCTTCTCCTTTTTCTTGTAGGGCAAGATAGATTTCTATACCCCATTACCTGTATTTTTTATTTCCCACTTGCATGCAAAAACAATTCTCAACACATATTCCTAAAACTTTGAGTTCCAACTTCTCTCCCTTCCTCCCCTTCCACCCATCCCCACTGAGAAGGCAAGTAATTCAAATAAGCTATATATGTGTGGTTATGTAAAAGACTTCCATAATAATCATGTTGTGAAAAACTAACAATTTTTCCCTCCATCTTATCCTGCCCCCATTTATTCTATTCTCTCTTTTGACCTTATCCCTCCCCAAAAGTGTTTACTTCTAATTACTCCCTCCTCCCATTTGCCCTTCCTTCTATCATCCCCCTACACCCCACTTATCCCCTTCTTCCCTAATTTCCTGTAGTGTAAGATAGATTTTCATACCAAATTGAGTGTGCATATTATTACCTCCTTAAGCCAAATGTGATAAGATTAAGCTTCACTTTTCCCTCTCATCTTCCCCCTTTCCCCCTCCGTTGAAAAAGCTTTTTCTTGCCTCCTTTATGAGAGATAATTTGACCAATTTCATTTCTCCCTTTCTCCCCCCAATATATTCCTCTTTCATCCCTTAATTTTATTTTTTTAGATATCATCCCTTCCTATTCATCTCACCCTGGGTCCTCTGTCAATATGTATGTAATTCCTACAACTACCCAAACACTGAGAAAAGTCTCAAGAGTTACAAATATTATCTTTCCAAGTAGGGATGTAAACAGTTCAACTTTAGTAAGTCTCTTATGATTTCTCTTTCCTGTTTACCTTTTCATGCTTATCTTGATTCTTGTGTTTGAAAGTCAAATTTTCTATTCAGCTCTACTCTTTTCATCAAAAATGCTTGAAAATCCTCTATTTCAATGAATGACTCATTTTTCCCCTGAAGTATTATACTCAGTTTTGCTGGGTAGGTGATTCTTGGTTTTAATCCTAGTTCCTTTGCCTTCTGGAATATCATATTCAAAACCCTTTGATACTTTAACGTAGAAGTTGTTAGATCTTGTGTTATTCTGATTGTATTTCCACAATAATTGAATTGTTTCTTTCTGGCTGCTTACAATATTTTCTCCTTAACCTGGGAATTCTGGAATTTGGCTACAGTATTCCTAGGATATTTTCTTTTGGGATTTCTTTCAGGAGGTGATCAGTAGATTCTTTCAATATTTATTTTACCCTCTTGTTCTAGAATATCAGGGCAGTTTTCCTTGACAATTCCATAAAAGATGGTGTCTAGGCTCTTTTTCTTCATCACAGCTTTCAGGTAACCCCATAATTTTTAAATTGTCTCTCCTGGATCTATTTTCCAGGTCAGTTGTTTTTCCAATGAGATATTTCACATTATCTTCCATTTTTTCATTCTTTTGGTTCTGTTTTGTAATTTCTTGGTTTCTCATAAAGTCATTAGCTTCCATCTGCTTCATTCTAATTTTTAAAGAACAATTTTCTTCAGTGAGCTTTTGAAACTCCTTTTCCTTTTGGCTAATTCTGCTTTTTAAAGCATTCTTCTCCTCAATGGCTTTTTGCACCTCTTTTGCCATTTGTGTTAACCTGTTTTTAAAGGTATTATTTTCTTCAGCATTTTTGGGGTCTCCTTTAGCAAGCTGTTGACTTGCTTTCACAATTTTCTTCCATTGCTCTCATTTCTCTTCCCAATTTTTCCACCACCTCTCTTACTTGATTTTCAAAATCTTTTTTGAGCTTTTTTATGAGACCATTGCATATGTATTTTGGAGGTTTTAGATGCAGCAGCATTGACTTTTATGTCTTCCTCTGATGGTACACTTTGTGGATGGAGGGAAATACCTGTTCACCAAGAAAGTAATCTCCTATAGTCTTATTTTTTTCCCTTTTTTGAGCCTTTTCCAGCCAGTTACTTAACTTTTGAGTCTTTTGTCAAGTAGATTGTATACCCTAGGGACCTATAAATTTTCAGTTCTTCCAAGGTAGCACAATCAAGGGAGAGGAGTTTCCTCCTCTCCTGGCCTGCACTCTGTCTTGGAACAACCACAGACTTTTATGCCCAGGATCTGCAAGTAGAATTCCCTCTCCAGAGGGCAGAGATTCAGATGTACCACTTGAATCCCCCAGGGTCTTTAGGCTGAGAGCTCCAAAAGGGAATGCTGCTGCAGTGACTTGAGCTGCCTTGGGGCTGGGGCTAGAGGAAGAACTTGTTCCCTTCTCACTCAGGTGAAAGAGCTTTCTCACTGACCTTTAAAGCTGTCTTTGGCATTTATGGGCTGAGAAATCTGGGAACCTCAGCTGGTACCTGTGATTCTGTGCCCTAAAGCCTGCTCCAGTCCTGTTTGTGCAGTGGAGCCAAGGCTGGGTTGCTCTCTGCTCTGAGCCCAGTATGACAGACCTTTCCTATTGGCCTTTCAGGCTGCCTTGGACTGGAAATCTCTTTCACTCTGTCATTTTGTGGCTTCTGCTACTCTAGAATTTGTTTAGAGTCATTGTTAACAAGATATTTTATGGATTTTGGAGGTAGAACTAGAGATGGTCAGTCCTTCTATTCCACTCTCTTGGCTTTACCCTCCCATCTTTGGCATTTATAGGGTTGAGAAGAGACAGACATCCTGATGAGTAGAGGTAGGGACTACAAATGAACAGGATGAACAGGAAATGAGAAAGAAGTCCTCATGGGGCCCTAAATTTAGGGGAGGGGGAAAGTGTTGAGATTCACTTTCTTCCTGACTCCTGGAAGGATAGAACCTTGTCTATTTCCCCTGTCCTCAATCCATCCCTAGAACATCAAAGTTGAGAAAGAGTATGAACCAAGTAGTCAGTCCAGATTAAACCAATGTTTACAGCAAGAGTTCTGTATGGAAAGCACTTAACTAGACCTTGGGAATAAGAAACCAAGTGCTTGTTTAGCCTCATCAGATTTTCCCTAAACTGTACTCCCAAGCTCTCATGATATTCTAAAACAGAACCTGTAAACAGGATTCCCACAGCAGACACACCCTGGCTCTTAGAGGATGGGGTTCTCTGGTTTGTTTCCAAACCTCTTCTTGATGACTCCCAGTACCTGGTAGTAACATTGCAGCAGCCCCTTTGGGGTCACAGTGACATCCAAATCCTTTTCCAGAGACCATAATTCTGTGATTTCTATTATTTTTCCTTAGAGCTAAAAATAAAAAAAGAGACCTTTCTAGATGTTTTCAGGTTTTCTTTAATTCAATCTCTTCTGTCTTTCTGACTCTATGGATCTCTTTTCCTTTCTTCTCTTTTACTATATACACACATACTTACGAACATACACATACACACACACACACACACACACACACACATATATAGATATATATATATATGAATATGCGTATCTTTTGTCTCAGAATGGCAGAATTAGAAGGGGAAAGGACCCTAGAGATAAGCTAACCCCAAAAAGCTACCCCGTCCTCATTTTAATTTGTTAGTTTATTTATTTATATTTTAATCTTTTAATTATGATTTCTTTTTTTACATTACTCCTGGAAATACTTTTCACTTTCCAAATGAACTTCAAGTCGAATGCTTTTCCACTGGTGCCATGGAAGATGTCAGGGGCTGACCCTCAGGGAGTTTATAAGACTTAACTTCAGACAGTTGGACAAAAGGGGTATTACATTGCAAAATAAATGACTTATGACATTGCCTTTACACTTATCTGTATATTTTGTGTAACAAAAGCACTCACACTTGTTCCAACAGCTTTAAAATATCCTTTGGCCTTCAGCATGTGTATTTTGTCTTATCTTATATTTTGAATTGTAAACTCCTTGAGGACAGAAATTGTACTTTCTTTGTATCCTTTGCCCCCAGTTCTCTCTCTCTCTTTCTCTTTCTCTCTCCTTCTCTCTTTCTCTCTTCTCTCTCTTCTCTCTCTTTTTACTCCTTTTCTCTCTCACTGTCTCTCTTTGTCTCTCTCTCATTCTATCTCCCTCTCTGTCTGTGTGCTTCCATCTCTGTCTCTCTCTATCTCTGTCTAACACACACACACACATACACACACACACACACACACACACACACACACACATTAGGATCTAAGAGGATTCCTCTGGTTTCCACCAGCATAGGGGCCATGAGGGGCAGTATGACCTGATGAAACCTGGACATCTCCTTGGTTGTATCTTCCCAGGCTCCTGCCCTCCTAATCTACTGCCAATTAATTAATTAACTTTAATTTAATAGCCAGATTCCTATTATGTCTCAATCACCTAGGGAGTTCCCAAGAAAATTTGAAGACAATGGGACTTCTCAGAGTATAAGCACAGCCCTGGGAAAGGAGAAAGGCTGAATTAGAGAAGGGAAATCCTATCATTGGCCAGGACACAAGGCCAGAAATAACTTCCATGTTCCCAAATCACCTTCCCTCCACCATAACCTCTCCCAGGACCACCACCCATTCACTCATTTAGCACCCTGAGTATGATCCAGTGAAAAGGGAAGTGGAGGCTGAATGGAAATCAGAAGACACAAAACTATAGCATTTGAGTTTTGCTGAGAGTGCATCTAATGCAACCCTTCTACGAAACACAACTTCATTCTTCAACACCAATAACCTGTTCTATAATTCTAATGCTGAATCTGTTCCATTATCCTAAAGCTACGCCATAACATATCATTCCCCCTAAACTTGACAACAACATTAAACATTACCCAACTCCAACAATAACCAGAAGTGTAATTGTCCTATCTTTACTTCCCAGTTCTTCTAACCTTCTAAAGCTCTGGATGACAAGTGGTTGCCTAGTCTCTACTTAAAAATCTCTAAGGATACAAAATGAGGTTTATGATCTTGGACAATTCCCTTCAAGGTCTCAATTTCTTCATCTAGAAAATGAGAATAACTATGCTTGTACTATACTCCCTGCAAAGAATATTTAGAAAATATTAGAGCAGGAAGATCAACTATCTAACCACCTCATTTTACAGATGAGGAAGGTGAGGACCATGATGATATAACCACTTATCTTTCCTTCATTTCACAGGGTCTCTGGAAGGCAGGTGTCTTGTAAACCATAAAGTTGAGAGGCCATGTTGTATTGTGAAGATAGTATCAGATATGGAGGCAGGTGACACATGACTTTAAATACATTTCTGACTAACTGTGAGACCCTGGGCAAGTTATTTATCTTCTTAAGCCTCAATTTCCTCATCTATAAAATGAAAGGAATTCAAGTGTTGCAATGAGGATAAAATGAAATCATATATGTCAAAAGCTTTGTAAATCATCATATAAATGTGACATGTGACTACCATCACTACCTTGGGGCTAACCTGGAAATGGAGATTCTGTTTTATTTTTTAAAGAGAGCATATGAAATCATAGTTGGTATTCAGGTAGAAAGAGATAAAGAGAGAGGAGAAGGAAGAAGAGAAGAAGAAGAGGAAGAGAAAGAAGAAGAAGAGGAGGAGGAAGAAGAAGAAGTAGAGGAAGAAGAAGAAGAAGAGGAAGAAGAAGTAGAGGAAGAAGAAAAGGAAAAGGAAGAAGAAGAGAAAGAAGAAGTAGAGGAAGAAGAAGAGGAAGAGGAAGAAGAAGATAGAGGAGGAGGAGAGGAAGGAGAAGATGAAGGAAGAGGACAAGAAGAAGAAGAAAGAGAAGAAGAAAAAGAAGAAGAACCTCACACTTTTGCAGAGATAAGGGTTTACAAAATAGCACCTACCTCAAATGGTTGTCATGAGAATCAAATAAGGTAACATTTGCAAACCGTAACTGACTTTTTTAATTATTACAAAGAATTACATTACAATTACAAATCCATAATGTAAGGGGTACAAGCATTAGTGTTCCCAATTCACAGCCAATCAACAAACATTAAACATGTACTACATGCCAGGAACTGGGCAACATTCTTCACCAAGACTACCAAAAAAAAAAAAAAAGCAAAACCAGGATCCCTGACTTTGAGAAGCTCCCATTCTAATGAGAGAAATAACATATAAATTGCTATGTACGTACAAGCAGAGGTGTGCCAGAGTCCACTAGATTGCTCAGTTTTTATGTTGGAAATCAATATGCTACCTATCAGGGCTTGATTATCTTTTTGTTGATTGTCTGGACTTAAGAAAATGATGAAGAAAGTGTTAATAACACAAATTTAACTGTGTGCCCAGAATATAACTCTTCCCCCCACCCAGCCAGTTTTTAAACATTTACTATCACCTTTATGCATACAAGATACATACAATGTAAGGGGGAGGTATTCTCAAAGGGAAAATATTAATAGTTGGGGAACCCAGAAAAGCCTCTTAAGAAGATGGAAGGGATGAAGAGATCTAGGAGGTAAAGGTAAAGAGAGAAAGCACTCCAAGAATGGGTAGACAGCCAGGATAAAGGTTCAAAGTGAGGTGGATCATGTTAAAAAAAAAAAAAAGCAGTAAGCAAGCAGACAGGGTCGGTCAGTGGAAGTTTCATCTTTCTGAGTTCAAATGTGGCCTCAGACACTTAACAGCTGTATGACCTGGGAAAATCACTTAACTCTGTTTGTCTCAGTTTCCTCATCTGCAAAATGAGCAGGAGAAAGAAATAGCAAACCACTCCAGTATCTCTGCCCAAAAATCTCCAAATGGGGTCACAAAGAGTCAGATACAACTGAACAACAATTTTATGACATCTCTCTCTCTCTCTCTCTCTCTCTCTCTCTCTCTCTCTGTCTCTGTCTCTGCGTCTCTCTCTGTATCTGTCTCTCTCTCTCTGTCTCTGTCTCTCTCTGTGTCTGTGTCTCTGTCTCTGTCTCCCTGTCTCTCTCTGTCTCTGTCTCTCTCTCCCCTTCCCTCTTCTCTTTCTCTCTCCATATATAGATATACAGATATACATGCATGCATATGTTGATCTATATCATGCCACCAAATATCTCTATGTGAAGGGGAAGGAGCTGGCCAAGGTCATATATTAGTCACTCCAGTCCCTGCTATTGGGGCTAGACAGTCCTTGACTCTAAGGGCAACAACCCTACTGGCTGATTCATTCACAAAAGGTGGAGGACTGTTGGCATCCATTTGTCCTAGGTTTCAGTGGTTTGCAGTGTCAGGAAATACCTCCCTTTCCACTATATTGTAACCCATTCTCTCTGGTCCTGAGTCCCCATGAAGAAGAATATCATTAACCACAAATTTAACTGATTTTGATCCTGTTTGCACCAAGCAGCAGAGGAGAAAGGTTATCCATCCTTCAGGTCTGCTTTATCTCAGAGATCTGTCCGACTCTGTTTGATCCTCCCACTCCTAGCCTTTGCCCCCTATCAATGAATGACTTGGAGGAATGCTGAACTGGGAACAAAGAGGCTTCTTAGAGTTGGGAAGGAGGAAGGGGGATGAGGAGATGAATCATTATAGAATTCATTCTGAGTAACAGAAAGGGAAAGACTTGGAAAGGGAGGGAAGGAAGAGAGGAATTGAGAGATTAAGGGTCAGGTACAGAGGGTAAATAAGAACTCAAAGATATAGTCATAAACCTAAGAGAGAAAAAGAAACCATATGAAGGGAAGCTGGGAGAAGCCTGGACATACCATGCAAGTCATAGGCTCATAGACCTAGAGCTAGACAGTTCCTCGGACACCACCTGTGCCAACTCTCCCATTTTGCAGATAAGGAAACTGACTCAGCAAGCTAAAATGATTTGCCTGAAGTTCCACAGAATAGTAAGAGGAATCAAAAAACCTGGTGGGACCATTTTTAATCCTTAGTAGTATACACAGGACTATCTGTCCCTCTAGCAGGACTAGGTCCAGTGGAAAGGGAAAACAGAGTCACTATTGTGAAGAACTTCCAGTCTTATAGGATGGACAGGTCCTGTTCTTGGGGGACCCCTGATCAGATGTTGGGGGAAACACACTCCCTGCCTTCAGGAAGCTCTCAGTCCATTATAAGAGACACTACACTTATTCCAAAAGAGCTAGCAATCTGAGAAAGGATATACAGTCCCTGCCATGGGAAGCCTTAGTCCCATCAGAGAAATATTGCTCTGTATCTGCTGATTCCTTTGCCCTTTTCACAACTGGAGCAAATGTGGCTATTCACTATGGGCATTTGCTCCGGAATTCTTGTAAATAGCAGAGAGAAACCCCAGGAGGTGAGCCCTGACTACACTTACCATCCTTTTCTATTAACCTTCCCCTGGGTGACTCATGGTCATTTAGACTCAGAGAAAATACAGAGGTCAGAGTAATGGAAACCAAATGTGGTAAGAAGACAGTCGTCAATGGCAGAGGGGAATCCCGACAATGCATCTGCCCTAAAGACATAAGTGGGAAAGTATACCCTCAAAAGGATTTCTTTACCCCTTACCAGGAAACTGCCCCAAACTGGGCCAGGTATCCACAAGACTTGGATGACAAAACAGGATCTGAGATGGGGGTAAGCCAATAAATGGGGTAAGTCAGTGTTTCAGGGCATGAGATGGGGGCATCTAGCAAAGGTACTGCCCTATCCCTGTTAGGAACAGGGAGACATGATATTCTCTCCTCACCTGCTATCCCAGGATAGCTGGAACATCAGCTGATTTGGTCTACCTAAATACATTTCATCAGTAAGGAAGAATGAGATTTCAGCATGTTGGCAGGGAGGTGGAGGGGGGAGCAGGAGACTGAGAAATGATAAGCTTTGTGAAAATACCAAGAAATCTGCAACTTCCCTCTACGTAAATGCTGGAACATTCCAGTCCTAACCACGGGGGTGAGTCCTTAAAAGGAACCAATGGAATCCAAGCCCTTC
Organism: Potorous gilbertii; assembly: GCA_028658325.1. NCBI lineage: Eukaryota > Metazoa > Chordata > Mammalia > Diprotodontia > Potoroidae > Potorous > Potorous gilbertii. The sequence continues at coordinate 319,205,791 of CM053770.1, forward strand.
TCAGCAGCCTCCTGCCCTGGGTTTCCTCTTCTTGCCCCCAGGCCTCAAAGTACACCTGTCCTTCCTCCCTGAACTGATCCGCTCCAGACCACCTTCCCCACCTGTCTCTTGAGGAAACCGCACCCCTACTTCAAACTTCCCAACAAGGAAAATTGACTCCCAGTGCTGCCTTGACTGGGGTTGAAGCTTTGAGAAATACGCTGGTTTTGTAGAAAGAGCCCTAGATCTGGAAAAATGACTGCCCATCTTCTGCTACTTATTGACCTGTGTAACCTTACAGATGTCACTTCTCACTGGGCTTTGGTTTATTCCTTTGTAAATTGAAGGGGTTGAATTAGATGATCTTAAGATCTTAAATGCCACTTTTTAATTTTGATAAAAGAAAGTTGGGGGGAAGGGGGATGACATGTAAAGCAACTGAGTCAGTCCCTGAAAGGGCTAGCCAGGGGTGGGGAACTTGTGGCCTCAAGGTGATATGTGGTCCTCTAGGTCCTCAGGTGCACTTTGATGAGGACCTAGAGGTCCACATATGGCCACATGTTCCCCACCCCTGCCAAGGCTTTCTACTACATTTTTTTCTTCCTGATCTGAATTCATAGTCATTGGCACAGGAAATTTCTAGAGAGGAAGCTCCCTCTACTAATGCAGATCAGTACCTGTTTTGCTTAGAAAATTAGAAAATTGAGGTGGAATCCTAAGAAATTGTGACTTCCTCAGGGATCACATAGACAATGTGTGTCAGAATGATTTGAATTCAGGTCTTCCTAAATCCAGAGATAGAAGCAAACCCACTATGCCAAACTTACCTCACCTCCAGGCTTATGAAATATAAGACCATTGACCTCAAATTCAAAAGACCTGGGCTCTAGTCAGATTGACCTTGATGCCAGAAAATCCAAGTTTGAGTTTTGGGTCCCAAAGCTAGAGCTAAGTGATTTTAAGCAGAACATTTCTGAGCCTTAAGTTCCTTATCTATAAAATGGAAATGATGACACATTACCTACCTACCTTTTCTTTTTTTGTGATTTCCTAAACTTGATTAATATGAGCATTTTTGTATACAGAGAACAGAAAAAAAAAAAAAGAGTATTGCTCATACCTGAAATCACAGATCTCTTTTAATGAGCTTGCATTAAGAAAAAACTGTAAAAAATTCAATGCAATAATTTTAGAGATGTCCTTATCTATGACTTCTGAATCACCTTGTCATCTATGCATTTGTAAAAGTATTACAATGACCTTTTTCCCCTTATCTTCTCTTTTTTTAGATAGCATCACTCAAGAGTTTTTTTTTCCAACCCAAATATTTACTCCTCAATCAAAAAACAAATCCAAAACTAGAAACAAATGAACTTCCTCAAGAAAAACAAATGCACACATAGGACAATCTCTAAAAAAATGTACATCTTAATCTTCACTTGGGATCTTCCAACTCTCTGTTAAGCTGTAGAGGTAGTATGCTTCATCATCACTCATTTGTAGTAATGGTTGGTCATTGAATTGATCAGAGTTTTTAAGTCTTTCAAAATTATTTTCTTTTACAATGTTGTAGTTAAATATAAATTGTTATCTTAGTTCTGGCCACTAGACTACCCATTGTCTCTGAATCCTTCCCTTTTATCATTTCTTCATCTGTGTAGCCATTTCTGAATTGATAGATTAGCCTCTTAGTTTCTAATTCTCTGCTATAACAAAAAATGCCGTTATAATTTTTTTATGTATATTTGGGTCCTTTCCCTCTATCTTTAACTTCTTTGGAGGTATATGGCTGTTTGCCATATCCATGGGTGAAAGAGGATGTATGCTCAGTTTAGTGATGTGTTAGGCTTTACCTACCCAGGTGAACCACAAACTGTTGTGGTGTCATGATGTATTGTGGTGGAACTGTCTCAAAGAATTCAGAGTCAGACAACCTCTAATCCAAGTATAGGCATTTATTGAGATCGACGCTTCTCATGAAGCAGGCTAAGTTCTAAGAGACACCAGCCACTTCAGAGAAAGCAAGATGGATTTTTATAGGGTAAAGATACAATTACATAAGAGAAATTATGAATATTAAAAAGGAGGGGTTTGTTAAGGGATTTAGGTAATATGGGAGTGGTCCCAGCCACAGTGGAAATGTGTATGTGATTACCCACAATACACACAGAAAAACTCATTTGAGGGGGCATGTATGTATGATAAAGATATAATAAGCCTCTCTACCTCATAAGTTCACGTAAGTTCACACTGACCTAGAGTTCGTTACTATTATTGCACAGGTGCCTTGCTTAGAGAAAGCCCCTTCTATTGTTTTGGGGTCCACATCCTGTTTGGGTATCCTGGTGGTACTGCTTTCTGATTGGCTATTGTGGCCCTGTCTAAGGCTAGATGGATGTGGTTGTGGTTGAGTACATGGACACAATTGCTGTTTCTGTGGGAAACATGAGGAATAGGTCTGGGGGGACAGTGCCTAGATAGAGGCAATGGCTGGGGATCCCATCACAGGGATGCACCTGCAGTGCTCTGTGAGAAATATGAGCTCATGTACATGCCTGCTGTTTTAGTGAGGGGCAGTGGGCCTACTGTTCAATGGGGTCTATAAGAAAGTTAGAATATTGAGGCCAGGGACAGCTTTATTATGATTCCATCAGCTGAGGGGGGACAGTTTCCAATTGCATTCCAAAATGTCTGGATCATTTCACAGCCCCAACAACTAGTAGACCTGTTTTCTTCTCCAACATTTATCATTTTTCTTTTTTGTTATCTTTGCAATTCTGATTGTGTAAGGAAGGACCTCAGAATTACTTAAATTTCCTTTTTATGGAAATAGAAATAAAATACATGCCCATCAACTGAGGAATGGAGACTATAATGCATGAAGTAAAAGAATATTATTATGCTTCAAGAAAAAGATGAATATCATGATTACAGAAACATGGAAAGATCTACATGACCTGATGCAGAGAAAAGTAGATAGTGCTGAGAAAACAATATTCACAATGACTAAAAGCATGTAATTTGACAGAACAGTCATAAAAGAACCAAAAGTAGGTGTTGCAAAATGAAAAAGAAGAACAAGTGTGACTCCAAATAAGAGATATGGGAAATACTCCCACCTCATCCCTTTGGGGAGGTATGAGGTCCATAACTATGTCATATTTGCATAAATGTTCCCATCCTTTTTCAACATATTTATGGGTTTGCCATTTGTTTTTTCTCTTGCTCCTTGTCGGGTCTTTAAGAATATTATTTCTTGTATGAGATGGCTTTCTGGGAGAAGGGGAGAATAGGATACTTGGAGGAAATTTCAAATTATATGAGAGAACAAAAAACATCAACAGATTTTTTTAATTGCCTGTTTGTAACACTGGACCATTTCTCTATTGGAGAATGGTTATATGGTCTCATATATTTAAATCAGTTCCTTACCTGCCTTGAGCATGAGACATCTATCAAAAGAAGCTGACTGCAGAGAATTTCTTCTGAGCTGCATTGAATTTGTTTGTGCAGAAGTCTTTTTCACTTTCTGTAATCAAAACTGCTATTTTATCTTTTGTGATCCTCTCTATCTTTGTATAGTCATGAACTTTTCTCCTATCCATAGTTGTGAAAGGTATTTGCTACCCACATTTGTTTGTGATGTGAACTTTTATGGATAGGTCATGCATACATTTGCAATTTCTAGCCGTTTTCCAGCAGGACCAACATCACAGTGTTGGGGGATGGTACATAGTGTGAGATGTTGGTCCCAGCCTGGTTTCTGCCAGCTTGTTTGACGGTTTTCCAGCAGTTTTTTGGTGAATAGTGTGAATCCTTAATCTCAGGAATTGGGAATCTTTGAAATTGCTGAACACTATTCAACTTCTTGTTTGCTTCTCCATTGACCCATTTTTCTACTTTTTAGGGAGAACCAAAAGTTCTTGATGATTATTGTTTTGTAGCATGCTTTGGAGGCATTCTTATGAGGAAGACACCTGAGACCAAATATGACTTATTTTTGCTTTGTTCTTCCTGGAACAGGACTCACTTGTCTGCTTGAAATTAGGACTGGCAGCTCTCTCCCCATACCCAGAACTGGCCTTGTCTGGAATCACTTCCCGTCCATGTGATCTGAAGGACACTCAGACAGTCTCCTTTATCTTCAGTTATCTTACTGTTCAAAAGTCATAGACTGAGATTATGTAAAAGAACCAGTGGAATCTAAAGGAACAGTAGAAATAAGGATAATAGACTCAAGAAAAGAAGACACCTTTAATTTAATAAAGACAAGAAGAGACAATTAATTTTTGAAATGATGAAACTGTGGCCCATAAAGTCAAGTAATTTACCCACTCTTAAATAGGTTACAAAGAGGTAGAATCAGGATCTAAATACAGGTCTTCTGACTTCAGGTCAAGCTCTCTCTACACTGTATCACATTGGTCATGTAGTCCAAATCCAGATAGGGTAGTCTTGCTACACTGAACCTTTCTGAATAAAAGGATCTCTTTTTAGTATATTAAAAAAAAAAAAACAACAAGCCCTCGGAATACTACTGTGCTATAAGAAATGATGAGTATTTTGGTTTTAGAAAAATATGGAAAGACTTGCATGAAAAACTGCAGAGTGAAACAGAACCAAGAGAATACTATATATAGTAACAGCAATATTATTTGAAGAGTAACTGAATAACTAAGCTATTTTGAGTAATACAATCATTGATATGAACTACAAAGGATTTATGAAAGAAAATGTTATCTACCTGCAGAGAAAGAGCTGATATATGGAAATGTGTGTTGTATGGTTCCATATATATATATATATATATATATATATGTATGTGTGTGTATACATATATACATACACATATGTGTAGGTATATAAATAATATATAAATAAATATAATTTATATATAATGTTGTCATTCTCTAATATGGGGTTGGGAGGGAGGGAGAAAACTCAGAACTAAAAATGTAACTAAAAAACCCAAATTAAATAAATATAAATATATATACTTATACATATAGATTATATATGTGTATATATACATATATATGTATACATACACACACACACAAATATACCCCACCACATTATTTGCAGAGATGGAATGCAGAGTATGGCACTCTGCATACAATGCCACACTTTTTCACTATGTTGTTTAATTTTGTTCAATTTTTCCCCACTCTTTTCTAATTCTTTATAGATTTCTGGGAGGAGAAAGGGGAATATGTTGAGAAATATAGATGATGTAAAGACAAAAGATATCAATAGACATTTACTTTAAAAAGAAAATCTAGGATGACAAAGACTACTATGAATTCAGTAACACTTTTGAATAAGTGTGTATATTACTTATCACAACAGCATGTACATCCATTTGAAAAGTCAGAATATATACAGGCATACATTGCATTATTCAATCTACAAAGGGTATGTTTGTTTATTTATGGATTCTAATGTGGATTCAAGGACTCCTTGCCACCTGTAGCCCACGTGTTGGGAACCACGGGTATAATGGGGAAAAAAAGAAACACTATATTGTCCCTCACACCTGGGCTTTAGTCCTTGCTGTGCCTCTAATTCACTGTGTGACCTTGGCCAAGTTGTTGAAACCCTCTGAAACAATTTTTTGTTACTATAAAATGTTTTTGCTATGAATATTTTGATGTATGTATACATGGATATATAGTTATAAATATTTTGATGTGTATAGATGTGTGTATATATAATAATGCATATATACATATACCCAACTGCTAGGCATATATATGTGTTTGTGTGTGTTTATGTATAGACAGATAGATAGATAGACAGACAGACAGCCAGATAGACAGACAGACAGATAGATAGATAGATGGATGGAAATGAGGGCTGAGAGTTTTCTGTGGATTTCATCCACCTAGATTTTCCCTGCCTTCTTCCACCACCACCAAATAAAGAAGAGTTTGTCATTCATTCACTTCTTTCTTTGATGTAATAAACTTAGTGTTAACTCAGTGCTGGTATATAAATTCTGACCTGAGAATCCTAACCCTCACATTAATAGATCTTGAGAATAGGGCAGAACTTTTCTAAGATTACTCAGCCTCTAGTCTCTACAGTGAGATCTTTCTTAAAAAAAAAAAAGCCCAGAGACTTTGCAGAAAGGTGAAGTTGACAGCTGAACACAGTTTGATTTATTAATTTGCTTAAATTGGCAAGACTGTGTACAAAAGTATACAAATGGTATCTCAGCAGAAATTGGCCTAGAGTGAAAAATGAAGTAAAACAAACCCTTGGACTGTGAATTCATCCAGAGCAACCCCAAACAAAATACAAGGCCCTGGGATAGTCAAAAGTATATTAAGGGGACGTAGGTATAAATCCTGCCCCCGTCTACTTATGAAGTCCATGACCATCAGACAAGTCACTTAATATTTCTCAATGTCTGTTTCCTCATCTGTGAAATGGGGATAGTAATGTTTGCTCTAAACCTCACCAAGGCCTCCATGAGAAAAATCATTTATTTAGTCATAAATACTATCTTGTTCCTAAGGCCAGACCAAAGATGTTCAGGCCATTGTTGGTCCTGGGCAAAAGAAGTTATGTGAAGTTCCCCTCCACATAAGTATGCGATTGTCCACAGGACAGCAGAAATGATAGACCAAGTGACAATGAACTAGTAAGCAGATGCGTGAGTTCAGGAATTCAGAGAACTGAGTGGCATGTGAGTCTACTGGGCTGAACTGAACATTGCTCTCTGATCAAGCAAGTAATCATTCATTCAACAAGCATATGTCAAATAATTGCTGTGTCAGGTACTATGTTAGACACTAAGGATAAAAAGACAAAAAGGAAAAAGTCCTTGCCTTCAGGAAGTTAATAGTTGTAAAAGCAAGGACCCCAACATACACACGAGCCTGCTGTACAGGTTCTTTGATCTAGTTTTCTAATAGGAAAGCAACTTTTGAGGGGTCAACCATCACTTTAATCAAGCACATGTATCATTCACTTAGTTCAGGGGAAAAAATCAGCACCCTGAACTCCTGAGAAAATACAGAGAAATCAAAATCAACAGACAGTGCTTCCAACTGCTTGACATGAGTAATACATACATCACAGATCAACAGACAAATACAACTATCTGACCGTTACATACATGCATAGTTACCAGAGAGAGAAGCACCAACATCTGGGTTTTCAAAGCCTGGGAGCTCTTTAGCTGCTGCCCAGAGTCTCATCTGGCCAAGCAAACACTTCCAATGAGTAATCCCCAAAGTAAAACCTTACCTCAGTGTCTTTACACACTTTTAAGAGCCAAAGGGCATCACAACCTTTGAGAACTAGTGCCTCATTAGAAAATTTAAAAAAGGTGTAGGCCTTCTACAAATCTTCCCTAATCAAACTCTCCTTAATGGGCAGGTCTATTAATGGGTGGGGAAGATTTACTCATTAACAAGCAAAATTATGTTAACAATAAGCAAAAATGCCTTATCAGTACAATAGTCTATCTAGAAGCAATGTATACATAAAAAAGTAACTATAAACTATTAAAAAAGGCAAGGTAATTTTGCAATAGCTCCTGGATGTAGGGTGAAGGAGTGAGAGTTCAAGAAAGGTCTCGCATAGGGGGAGCTTTGAATCTACTCTTGAGCTTTGAACTTGAGCTGAGCTTTGAGGGAAGAATCATAAGAGATGGAGGTGAGGAGGGAGTGCATTCCAGGCATGGAGCATGGTCCAGGTGCAAAGGCAAGAGATAAAGTAGGAGGGACTGCTCCAAATGTGGATTAAATTGAAATTATTCAAACTCAACTTATCTGAAATGAGTATGTTGGGTTACATAACAGCTAGTTATTCTGGAGGAAAAGTAGATGGGAGGTAGTGGGGCAAGAGGCACTCCCCCAGTAACATGTGCCCTCTGGTTGGAGGGCTGGAGGGTGGAGCAGTAAACTTCTCACAACAAAGTCCTTTATAGAGGGTTCAGAACTTATGGACTTTCCAAGTACCTCTTCATTTTTCATCAGCAGTTCTGCTTGGTTTCTCCTCCATGGAACATCATTACTCCTGGTGGGACCAAGCTCCCTTTTTTATGTAATCTTTTCCAATTAGATTATAAACTCCATGAGGGCAGAGACTATCTTTTTCTTATTTGTATCTCCAGGGCATAGCGCACAGAGTCTGGCACTTAATAGATGCCTGAATAAATAATTATTGAATTGAATCGAGGAGCATACTGGATTTGGAATCAGAGTATCCATCTGGGTTCATATCCTAACTCTGTTCCACAAATGGTATGACCATAAGTATTTTCCACCCCTGGGGGTCTCAGTTTCCCTATCTTGTAAAACAAAAATTGGGGACTAAGTGATTTTCAAGAATTGGTCCAGGTATGAAGGAGCTTGTGTATCTGTGTGTATGCATGAAGGTCTAAGGTAGCCAAGCATTGAGAATACAAAGTCATCTATTTTCCCAGTCACCAGGAGACCCTTTATTTACTCACCCAGACTGGAGTCCCTCCCTCTCCTCCATGGGATTGTCTCCATCTCTCCCAGGAAATGTCCTCCAGGGTTTGTAAACATTCATTCATTTATTCAACAAACATTTAACAAATAGCTTCTTCGTGCGGTACCTGTGGCAGGTGCACAAAGGAAAACAAAGCTGAATTAGGCCTTGATTCCTGCTGGGGAAAATCTAGCAGGAGAGGTAACCCTCTACACACAGCAGGGCCTACCTAACATCCACTTCTATTTGTCTCAGGTAAATATTTCTATATCTGTGTACATCATCTATGTATGTCATGAGATAAATCACAAGTCTCTCAACTTTCTAACACTGTATAACCGCTAGACTTGCCAGCAAACACATAGTGCCCCTGGCCCCAAGGTTAGAAGCTATTGAGTGACTAACCAACTCCCCAGATGTCTGCTACACTCTCAAATCTCTTCCCCTGATGAATGACCCTCCATTTGAGAAAGTACCCAAAGTACCCAGGCTTCCTCAAAACCTGGCTGGGACTCTCCAGATTTCTTCTGGATGTTACCCCTAGTACCCCTCCCCCCACTTTCAGCTTTTTTTAATGTAATTATCAGGTAAGCTCTTCAAGGGCAGGAACTGTCCTAACTTCTTGCTTATAGTTATATTCCCAGTGCTTAACACATTTTTTGTCCATCTCTCCATCTATCTACTTATATCTTTGTCTATCAACCTATCTCTTTGTCTATCAGACTACCTAACTACCTATCTCTTTTTCTGTCTCTATCATATGTATATCTCCTTGTCTTTCTATTTATCCATTCCTTAGTCTTTCTATTTATCTCTTTGTCCATCTGTTTATTGATCTGTCTCTTTTTCTGCGTATCTACCTACTTATCTTTCTCTTTATCTAACTTTTGGTCTATTTAGCTTTGTCTATCTATTTATCTATATAGCTATCTATCTTTGTCTATTTATTTGTCTCTTTATCTTTTGTCTGTCTAATTCTTTATCCACTTACCCACCCTGTTTGTCTGTCTGTCTGTCTCTATCTGTCTCTGGGTTGTCTCATAGGCTTATAAATTTAGAGCAGTAAGAGACTTTAGAAGCATCTAATCCAATCTCCTCAGAAGAAAACTAAACCCCAAAGAGGGCGATTTGCCCAACATCACAGATTCAGTCATTATCAGGGTGAGAATTTGAACTCAGATCCTCCCTGCTCCCCTTTTCTCTTTTGATGCCTGTTCCATGTCAATATATATCTCCTCTAATGTGTAAGGTGGCACAGTAGATAGCTGAAGTTGGAATAAAAAATGCAAATTTGATTTTTCCTTCTGATAGCTTGTGTGACCATGGACAGGTCCCTTAACTTCTTCCACCCTTAGTTTTCTCATCCAATGGAGATGACAATAGCACCTACTTCCCAGAATTGTTATAAGGATCAAATGAAATAATATTTATAAAGGTGGGGGCAAGAAAAAGTGGAAGCTAAGAAGAGGAATCCTTACTCACCTAGGAGATGGAGTTGGCTCTTGTGAGACCTTCAACAAATCCCTGGGAATCAGTTTCCTCATCTGTAAAATCAAGGATTTGGACTAGATGACCTTTATGTTTCCTTCTAGCCTCTGAGGTCCTTTCCACAGGATATTGTGATCCTATGATTCTGTAAGTATAGAGAACTCCCTGTATGGAAGCTCCTTCCTCTGATACAGATCAACAACTTGTCTGAGGACTGAGAGGTTAAGAGACTAGCCCAGAGTCATGTAGCTAATATGTTCCAGAGGCAAAATTTAAACCCAAATTGTCCCTGTGTGAAGACTGGACTTCCTTTCACTACACTCTGCTGCCTCTCACATTTATATAGCATTTTACATTAAGAAAAAAATTTGCTTCCCTCTGTATATTTGATCATTCCCCTCATAATCAAGGTATGGATTCAGGGAAAGATAATGAGTAGATAATGAGCCCATGACCTGAGGGCTCTGTAGAGTTGGGGGGGCTGAACATTCTGAGAGCAGAGAGATGCCAAAGGTGTGATCAGAGTTCACAGAAGGTAGTTAAGGGAAATGTCCTATAAAAGGTGAGTAGGACTTCCAGTTGGGAAGGGTAGAAGGGAGAGAAAAGATTATTTGTTGTTGTTTAGTGATTCAGTCATGTCCAACTCTTCATGACCCCATGGACCACAGCATGTCATGCCTTTCTATCCTGCACTATCTCTCTCTGTCGAAGTTCATGTTCATTATTTCCATGATACTACCTATCCATCTCATTCTCCGCCATCTCCTTTTTCTTTTGCTTTCAATCTTTCCCAAAATCAGGGTCTTTTCCAAAGAGTCCCATCTTCTCATGATATGACCAAAATATATAGGCTTCAGCTTTAGTATTTGACCCAATGAATAGCCTGAATTAATTTCTTCAAGCATTGACTGATTTGATCTCCTTTCTATCTAACAGACTCTCAAAAGTCTTCTTCAGCACCACAATTTAAAATATTTGTTTTGCAGTGCTCAGCCTTTCTTATAGTCCAATTCTTACAGCAATACACTGCTCCTGGAAATACCATAGCTTTGACTATAAGAACGTTTGTCGGAAAGGTAATATCTCTAAATTGGACATAGTTTTCTTTCCAAGGACAAGTGTCTTAATTTTATATCTTCAGTCACCATTTGCAGTGATCTTTGAGCACAAGAATATAAAATCTGACACTGCTTTCAATCTTCTCCCTTGGTTTGCAGGAAGTGATGGGACCAGTTGCCAAATCCTTAGTTTTTTTATGTTAAGTTTCAATCCAGCTTTTACATTCTCTTCTTTTACCTTCATCAAGAGGTTTCTTAATTCATCTTCCCTTTCTGCCATCAGAAAGGTATCACTTACATAGCTGAGACTGTTGATATTTCTCTCCTCAACCTTAATTCTGGCTTTTGATTCATTCAGCCTGTCATTTTGCACGATGTACTCAACATACAAGTTAAATAAATAAGTTAACAATATACAATCTTGTCCTACTCCTTGTTCAATCTTAAACCAATCATTGTTCCATATTTAATTTCAATTGTTGCTTCTTGGTTCCTCAGGAGTCAAGTAAGATGATCTGATACGCCTATCTCTTTGAGGACTTTCCACACTTTGTTGTGATCCACACAAAGGCTTTAGTGTAGTCAATGAAACTGTAGCAAATAAACCAGGGATGTGGGAGAAAACAGTCTTTAGTCTGGGTCCTGTTAAGATGGATGAATCCAGAGGATTAAACCCCATGGGATGGGGTAGACTAATGTTATTTCATTTAAGGATGACTAAAAGAGCCAATTTCCTCCATTCTCTTCCCTTCAGACACTTTTTGTCTTTGTCCCTTAAATTCTTTAGATATGTTCTTTAGATATGGGTCTATGGCTACTCACAGTGAACCCCACGTACCTTGTATTTTAATGAGTATTTATTTAATACCTACTATTTGCCAGGCATTGTGCTACTTTATAAAAATTACCTTGCTTTATTTTCACAACAACCCTGGGAGGTAGGCACTATGGATTATCTCCATTTTAGAGATAAGGAATTTGAGGTGGAAAGAGTGACTTGTCTATGGTCACGAGACCAGGTTAGAATTCAGATCTTTTTGATTCCATGTCCAGGGTTCTCTTCACTATGCCACCTGGTTGCCTGGACTGGAAGACGATACTCCCTCCTCAGAGAGCGTACTCTCCAGATGGAAATTTCAGTGATTCTGGTATTCCTGATCTATTTTCTATTTTCAGTTTGATGAGAGCACACCAAAAACCCCCATCATCATCATAGTTCCCTTCACTTCCCCCCAACCTCCAACTCTACTGCACCTGTCTCAGCCAGCTGGGACCAAGAAAAGGGAGCAGCTGAGAGGAGGAATCTTCACCTGCTTGAAGGGAGGGAGGAGTGGGGTGGCAGGTGGTTCCTGTGAGAACTGGGCTGGGAGGTAGGAACCAGTCCAGTCTGGTTGGGCCTGGTTCCCTCTAACTCTCTGAAGAAGAGTTAGGCCAGGCAGGAGTCATAGACCCCTTGGAGTTGGAAAGAATCTCAGAGTCATCTGGTCCAACCTGCTGTCTGGTACAATAAATCCTCTTTCCAATATCTCTGATAAGTGGTCATCCAACCCTTTTAAAGACTTCCAACAAGAGAGGCAATTCCATTTTTAGAGAGTTCTAACTGCTATAAAATGCTTCCTTATGCTGAGTCAAATTACTGTCTCCTGGTAACTTTTATCCACTGTCCCTACCACTATCCTTGTTGTCAAATGGAAAACATTTCATTCATTTTCGACATGACAACCCTTCAGATACTTTCAGATAGTTATCATGTTACCCCAAGTCTTCCCTTCTCCAAGGTAAACATCTCCAGTTCCTTAGGATCCAGTGGATCCTGATATGACCTGTTCTCAAAAACCAGTGAAGCAGGAATGTACTGTCTCTAAGGACACCAGTGAAGCAGGAAGTTATTGTCTCCAAGGACACCAGAGAAGCAGGAAAACTTGGCCTTCAAGGACACTTTTACATTCAGACAAAGTAGATGATCACCAACATGATGTAATGTTAGGGGCATGAGAACTTCCCTTGCCAGCAGATACTCTCCCTGTGGTAGAAACAACATTCCTGCCATGTGGGTTAACCTAGCATTTTCCTATAAAAAAAAAAAAAGACAATGCAACTGTCCTCAAGACTAATTGGCACAGGAAATTAAGGCTTGAATCATTGATATAGCTCCCAGGTCTCTTGATACATTAAAAAAGCAAACCCACAAGAACCCAGAGCTTTTCATATTTGAAGGACTCTCTTCTACTATGTGAAAGCAAAGAGTGACCCCCAAGTCCATCTTAACTAAATCCTTGTTGTATATCTTTTCTATGCTCCTGCCAAGTTTAAAAAATGTGGGCAAGAAGATCTATGAATGTTTCATTTCATTCTAATTACAAGTTTGGGCCACAGGACCAGCCAAAGTTAGCCCTCCTGGCACAGAATACTCCTGCCCCTACCCGGAGGCACAAGCTTCAGGGGATCATTTTCATTACAAATCTGACTGGTGGTAGAGATGGGGACATGGGGGTAGAAAGGGTCCTGACTATTTCACTTTTCCTCAGTCCATGTAAGTTTTCCCATCATTTTCTATCCATATCTTCTGTACAGAAATGTTCTGTTACAGTCATATACCACGTGTACCATACTTTGACTTCCGCAATCCATTCGTTTACTTCCAGTTTACTTCTACAGAAAATCCCACTATAAATATTTTGGCTTAAATGAGACTTTTCTTTCTCTATCTTTGACTTTCTTGAAACTCATACTTTTGTTGATCATGAATACCTGAGAATGATTTATTTTTTTCAGATTCATTTCCTTGGTGACTACTGGACGGAATAATGAGGCATGGAATTTTCGTAATTTTACTGGGAGAAGACGGAAGGAACAATTTTGGAGCCCAAAGAATCCAGTGCCTTCAGTGATGCCCCAATGGGGGATTCTGAGCAGCCTGAAGACATTTACAAGAGTCCTGGGCACCTGAGTGTATAAGAGGAGGTCACCTTAAAAAAGAAGGGAGGTCACAGAAAGAGAACTTGGAGATGCCTGAAGACTAATTTTGCCTCCTTCACCAATCACTGGATCAGACATCAGTGTCCTTCACAACTAGCAGGTGTAGTAGGTTCTAAAAAAAAAAAAATCTATAGATAGCCATCGCTTTCATAGGGCTTTAAGGTTTATAAAGCATTCCATATACATATCTCTCTTAATCTTCTCAGCAACCTATGAGGAATGCAGTTGTAGATATTACTGTCCTCATTTTTCAGGTGAGAAAATAATTTCATAAACTCACAGTTATAGCTGGAAGGGGCCTTAGAGACCATCATCAATAGAAGGAACATTAGAGGCCATCAAGGTCAATCCGCTCTTTTAAAGATGTGGAAACTGAGGTACTGAGAGATTAAAACATTTGCACAGGCTCATACAGGCTAGTAAATTTCAGAAAGGGTTTTGAGCCCAGATCTTTCTGACTTCAAGTTCAGCACCCTATCTATCATGCCTGGTCTCTTAGTTTTAGGGGAAGGAGAGAAATGCCACTCCATTGTACCCAGCTTCCGATCTTCTGGTCAACTCCCCCGCACCATAGGTCTATTGCCTGAGTTGTCTAATAGCCCTGAGAGAACTCCACCCCAATGCTAAAATCTTGGGATATTCATAAATGACTTGAACTCATTCCTCAATGATAAAAAAAATCTCACCTGGTCAGACATTTCCCCATCCCAGTGATTCCAAACCTTTTGCTGTCATCATTCAAACTCTGCTCTCCATCCCCTCTGTCAGGTCCTTTGTTCCCATTCTCCTTGATCTAACCCTTCACCATGTTCCACTCTAAAGCTACCCACCCCTTCCACTGTGTTTTTCGAAATGCTTTCTCAGTAGGTAGCCAACCTGTTTTCATCTTAATCTTTTCCTTTCCCACTACTTCCATCTACCGATTTTCACTGAGACCTACCCTCCTGATGACATGGTCTCCCAGTCCACCTTTTTCCAGCCCTGGCAGTCCTTCCACTCATTCCCACACTCATAATTGAGGTGGGGAATTGGAAGACTCTCTACTCCTTCCTCATCACCACTCCCTCTACCACCATCACTCAGTAATCACTCCTTCATTCAACTCATATCTACCACCCAATCAAAATTCCTGCAGCTATTGTTTACCAATATGACACTCCCCTTCTTTCTTCACTGAGCTCAGTAGCTGGCTCAGAGTCTTTTTTTCCTTCCCAGCTACTACCTTCATAACAGGATATTTAAACATAGTAATTGTTACTTTCTCAAACATCCTAACCTCCCAGTACCTAAATTTACTCATTTCACATGACCTATTCCTTTGCCCAACCTCAGCAACACAAAGATGGTCATGCAATCACAAATGATCATGCCATTATCCACAAATGAACCATTTCTATGGTCATGAATTCTGAAATTCTCTTACATGGCCATAATCTGCAGTAATTACACCGCTCCCTCTGCCTTGTTACTTCCTGTTCTTTATCCATATCGTGATCTTCCATCCATCAACCCCTTCGTTATTTCCCAGACCAACACCCTACTTACGTTGGCTAGACTAACCACCCTTCCCCATCTTGACCCCTTGGTGAATCAGTTCAACTCTACACTGTCCTCTTCTCTTGAGTCCCCTGTCCCCTTAACCTATCAAAGATCTTTCCCTGGAAAGCCTCAATTTTGAATTATCCCACCATCCACTGCTTTGTCCTTAATCACAAGCTTCTGAAAAAAGATGGAGAAAATCGTGAAACTAGGTTGACTGGAACCACTACAAATTTATGATACATAATCTCAACAGGGCCCTCACTGTGGCAAAACAATCTTTTTATGGGTCCCTAATTAATTCACTATCTCATGTACCACAGCAGCTTTTCTAAACCTTTTTATCCTTCCTCAAACCTCTCATGACTCTTCCTCCCACTCCTCTTTCACCAGAGAACTTTTGCCCTAAATTTTGATTTAAATTTGAGGCCACTAAACAAAACTTCCCTCTTCTTCCATCCTTACTTCACTCACCCCAATGCCTTTTGCCATTATCATCTTTCTGATATGGAGCTTTCTTGCCAAGTCAAACCCCTCTACCCAGTCAAGCGATTCCATTCTATCTTTTCTTCAGTAGATGGCCCCTTTTATAATATCCCTCTCACTTATCTTCAAGAGCTCTCTTTCTACTGGCTGCTTCCCTATTGTTTACAACAAGTGTCTTCCACCCTCAAGAAACCCTCATCTGATCCATCTATCTTCCACTAACTATTGTTCCACATTTCTTCTCCCTCCTGTGACTAAACTCTGTAAGAATGTTATCTATAAGAGGGGAAATTAAAACTGCTCTCTCCAAAATAACAATAATGTCGTGATTGACAAATCTATATTCTTATCCTTGATCTCTCTATAGCCATCACCATTGTGGATCACTCTGTTCCTTTATAATCTCTTTTTAAAAAAAAAATTTTTTTAGAGGCAATGAGGGTTAAGTAACTTGCCCAGGGTCACACAGCTAGTAAGTATCTGAGGCTGGATTTGAACTCAGGTCCTCCTGATTTCAGGACTGGTGCTCTGTGTCACCTAGCTACTCCTACCCCTACCTTAATACTCACTTAGGTTTCCATGACCCAACTCTCTCCTGGTTCTCCCCCTACCTATCTGATAACTCCTTGGTTTCCTTTGCTAGATTTTTAATCAGGTCACTCCCATTAACTGTGAGTGTTTCCCAGGGCTCTCTTTTGGACCATCATCTCTCTTCATCCTCTATATAATTTAACTTGGTCATCTCATCAGCTGTGATTACCTCCTCTATGCTGATGATGAAGGCAGCTAGGTGGGGCATGGAGTCAAGAAGACTCATCTTTCTGAATTCAAAGCTTGCCTCAGTCACTTTCCAACTCTGTGACCCTGAGCAAGTCACTTAACCCAGTTTGCCTCAGTTTCCTCATCTGTAAAATAAGCTGGAGAAGAGAATAGCAAACCACTCCAGTATCTTTGCCAAGAAAACCCCAGATGGGGTCTTTAAGAGCCAGACACAAATGAAATGATAACACCAACCACACTGATGATTCTCAGATCTATTTGATGCATCCCTAACCTCCAGACTCCCATTTCTGGCTGCCTATTGGATATCTTAAACTGAATGACACTTTAAACTCAATGCATCCAAAACAACTTACTATATTTCCCCCCAAAAATCCTCCCTCTTTCTGATCTTACCTACTGCTACTGAGGGCACCATCATCCTCCCAAACATCTAGTCTCACAACCTAGATGTCGTCCTCAACTCCTCATTCTCTCTCACCCTCCATAGCTAATGCATTACCAACTCCTATAAATTTTAATTTCATAACATCTCTTGAGTTTGCCTCTTTTACACTGGTAAAGTGCATACCACTTCAAGCCTGGACTATTGCAACAACTTGTTAGTTGGTCTTCCTACTCGAGTCTCTCCCTACTCCGGTCCATCCTCCACTCACCTTTTAAATTAATCTTCCTAAGTACAGGTTCAATCAGGCTAGTGATCCTTCATTTTCATTCCCTAAACTCCAATAACCTCCAGAATCAAATGTAAAATCCTGTTTGGCATTCAAAGCCCCTCATAACCTTCTCCCCACTTCCAATCCATTTCAAGTCTTCTTACCCCTTCTAGTACTTCATTCCCCTAGAAATCCTTTGTTATGTAATGGCACCAGCCTCCTTAGTATTCCTTGAACAAGACACTCCATCTCTGGATTCCATGCATTTTCACTGGCTGGCTCTCTAACCCAATCTCCTAGCTTCCTGGCTTCTTTAAGTCCCAGATAAAATTTCATCTTCTACAACCCTTTCCAGATTGTCCTCAATGCTGGTGCCTTCCCTTAGCTGATTATCTCGAATTTCCCTGAAGATATCTTGCTTGTACTTAGTTGTTTGTATGTTCTTTTTTCCCTTTCCCTTTCCCCTGCCTCCCCTCAACCCCCAGTTAGACTGTGATCTGCTTGAGAGTAGGAACTTTTGGACTTTCTTTGATCTCCAGCATCTATCACAGAGCTTGGAACATAGCGCCCATTTAATAAATGTTAGTTGACTGACCGATAGTTTTGACACTCTTTTCCTGCATACGCTCTCTGAGTTTTTGTGACACCACTAACTATGGGTATTTTCCCCAAGGTCCGATCCTGTCTTCTTTCTTCTTTTCTTCCCGTCTCTGTCTTCTCTCTCTACATTTTTTTACTTGACATCATCAGATCCTTTGAAACCAATGATTATACTTATGGAGTTGTT
The DNA here is from genome assembly GCA_028658325.1 of Potorous gilbertii. Classification (NCBI taxonomy): domain Eukaryota; kingdom Metazoa; phylum Chordata; class Mammalia; order Diprotodontia; family Potoroidae; genus Potorous; species Potorous gilbertii. The sequence continues at coordinate 319,224,009 of CM053770.1, forward strand.
TACAAGATTTATACATCCAGCTCTGGTATCTTCTCTCCTGAGTACCAGTTTCCCATTGCTTATTATATATTAGATTTTATGTAGTAGATGCCCCATAAACATCTCAAAGCCATCATCTCCAAATCAAGACTCATTATCTTTCCCTGGAAACCCACCCCTCTTCTGAACTTCCTTATTTCCATTGAAGTCAGTCACCATCCTTCCATTTCCAAAACCTACTCACCCTCCAATTCTCATTCCCTCTTCACCTCACATAGTCAATCAATTGTTAAGTCTTGTAGAGTCTGTCTTCACAACATGTCCCATACCCACATCCTTCTCTTTGTTCATATAGTCATCACCTTAGTTTAGACTCTCATCACCTGTACTATTGAAGTAGCCTCCTAATTGGACTCTGCATTTCATTATGAAGTTTCCAAACTTATTTGGCCTACCATCCCCTTTAAAAAAATTACTCAGCACCCCTCAGGAAATCTACTTTCTTTAACCCTTTAACAGTTCTTTAAAAAATTTGCAACATTGCAAAAAATATATAACATATTTATATATTTTTAAATGACATCTTAAATTTAATAATTTATTGCAGATTTATAGGGTTTTACTGCATTGAAATTTTGATAATGCTATTTTGCATTATGTAACCATACCGTATCATATTACAAACAAGTCATTACACGAACATATTCCTGCCGATACATGTTGGACTTCCTAACAATTCGTGACATTCTTGCCTGCCAACACTTGCTTGTTAAGACCTGTTGGCAAACTTAATCACTGATTGGTTATAACTTGCATTTTGTGTGTTTATTTGGAAAATAATGTAATAGCTATGACTTTTAACTCTGTTATACAACAGATGAAACAAGTATGAATGTTTTTTCAAAAGTTTCTTAACTTTTCTTCTTTCCTGATGTTTCCACAACACTCCCTTATTTTGATTCAATGCCCCCCAAATTGCACGTAAGGTTACTACCATCCCCCAGGGACCTTCCAGCACCTGGGGGATGGCATCACTCACTTTAGTTAACTATGTCACCTAAGATCTCTCTCCTCTCCCAACCATGGATCTACACAGTTGCCCAAGTGATATTCCTAAAGCAAAATTCTGATAACATCATTCTCTTAACTCAGAAAGCTGGCTAATCATTCCTCTCAACATATTCTGTGATCTAATTACATTGGCTTCCTTGCTGTTCCTTGAACAAAACACTCCATCTCTGGATTCCATGCATAATCACTAGCTGTCTCTCTCATTCAATTTGCCGGCTTCCTGGTGACTAGCTATTACCTCCAGGATAAAAAATACAAACTACTCTGTTTAATATTTAAAGGTTTGACAATCTGGCTCCAGCCAGTTTAGTCAAACTTGTGTGGCAATTGTTCTTCACCTGATTGCCCTCCCATTTTGATACACTTGTATGGGATGTCCCCAGTGCCTGAAATGCAAACTCTCCTCACTTCTGCTTTGTAAAATCTCTAGTTTCTTCTAAAGTTCATCCCCACTGTTGTGCTCTACCTTCATTACATTATGGTTTCTTTCATAAATACATAGATATGCATAATAAAATGTTTTATTTATATGTAAACATATTTTCTTGCTAGAATATAGGTTCCTTGAGGGCAGGATACATTTTCTTTCTTTGTATTTCCAGAGTCTAACCTACTATTGGCACATAGTAGATATTAACAGATGCTTGCTGATTGCTTTTTGAACCTATGCTTTTTCTCTATTACCCTTTTTGAACATGAAGGATCCCTGTACCCCAAATTTAGGGCAATCAGACTGGAGAAGTAAAGGAAAGGAAGAGAAATAACATACGATTATGTAATCATAGATTTAGAGCTAAAAAGATCCTTAGAGCTTATATAGGCCTTAGCTTAAAAATGCCAAGGTCTTCCACTGCATCCTGGGCCATCTCCAGTTGTTTTGATCTATATATCTGGCTACTGGATGCGCACGGCTCCTGAGGAGAAAGTAAGGCTGGTGACTTTGCACAGACTTCCCTCACTGTAATCCAATTCACTTGCGAGTCATGACATCTCCTTTCTGATGTCATCGGCCCTCTTCAAGAAGCAAGGACGAGCCTCAACAAGTTCATTTTACAGGTGAAGTAACTGCAATTAATAGAAGTTCATGTGACTTGTCCAATTAACTAGAATACTCTATTGATTTTGGATTTTAAAAGCACTTTCTTCACAATAGGTCTGAGTTAGATAGTGCCACTGTTATTTTTCCCATTTTATAGATTAAATGGACCACAAAGAATTTAAGTGACTTATTCAACACCAGTGGCTGTCATCTCAATCACTCTTTGAATAAAGCATAGACTTTCTCATCCTCATCCTTCTCTGCTCTCTCCCTCCCCTAAATAAATCAAGTCCAAGTCAGAGGATTATAGGGATAAAGCTCTGGAGCTGGAAAGAAATTCAAAACAAATCTAGTCTAACCCTCCCATTTTACAGATGAGGTAAGTGAGGCCCAGGGATGTGAAAGAGCTAAATCACACAAGTAGTGTCACACTTGAACACAGATTCAGAACTAATACTTTTTTCTGTGCCTCTGGGTATAACTCCCATCTCCTGTCTTCATCTTTCAATTATAGTTTTCTCCATCTGTCTGGCTCCTCTTTTTAAAAAATGGAGCTCAAAGATATACAGCTCAGATACTTGAAAATTGGTCATGAATCAATCAGTCATTTTTAATGTGGTGTCAGTGAACCCAGAGCCAGATCTGGTATCAGAATTGCTTTTCCTCTGTGGAAGGGACTTGCACTGCTTTTGGAAACCAATCTCTCTAATTCACTCACCTCATTTCAAAGACTTCAGAGGTGTGGGGTTTCTAGCAAACAAGTTATCCACTCCCAGCCTCATGTCTATATAATGCAAATCCAACCCCTACATTCCCTTTTAGACTTGAATTTGTCCTCTAAATCACCTCTATTCTACTTCAACTAAATTTGCCCCTGGACAGTTTCAGCCTTGTGAATCAGCCATCCTTAATGAAGAGTCATTGGGTCAAGTAGTACTCTGTTCCAGGAGAGTTCCCAATCTCTCATTCTGAAGAGTTAGTTCCAAAACTCAGACTCAAAGATGGCCAGGATAGTCCTCAGTCTCTCAGTCTGAAGAGTCAATTCCATAACTCAGATTCAAAGATGGCCTCAGTAGAATTGTTGACACTTTCTTAGGGAGACCATTTCAATGTCAGAACAAAACTTTCCTCCTGTAACCACGTCAGTGTTGACCAAGTTCTTCCTAGGTGGGCCTTCTACATTTATATTATTTGTTGTAATGGTTCTTTTTCTCCTTTCCATGCATCAGTTTCCAATAATTCTTCCCATATTGACTTGTAGTCATTTCACCTGTAACTTCTTATGGTGCAATAGCTTTCCATTGCATTCATAATCCACAATTTTTCATCCATTCCACAATCAATAGACACATGATTTGTTTCCTGTTTTGCTTTCTGGTTTTTTTGGGGTTTTTTTGGAGATGGGGTTGGCTATGGCCAATCAGATAATTGGATTCATGTTACGCCCATGAATAATCTACGAGGCAAATAATGGAGAGTTAATTAAAACAATAAACCAAACTCTTGTTTCACTGGTCACCAATTCATTCATTCAGATATTGTACTGGACACCTTTTGATAAAGATACAAGTAGACCCATAGAGAGGTCCTAGAATCTTATCTTAGAGATGGACCCAGATGTATGGCAATCTTATTATGAAAGGGTTAAGAGTCTAGAGGATAGGACTGGATTGGGGCCAAAAACCATGACGGTAAAGAAAGTCATTCTTGCTCCATAAGTCAGTAAGTGGTACTCAGTGTCCGTCATGGCCACAGCTCTGGAGAGGAAGAAAACATTGCTCAGAGACCGTGAAGCAAAGCTAGGAGAGGCGGGGGTTGTAAATGTTTAAGCCCCATGGGACAGGGAGAATATACCTTGGGAGTGGGGTGGTCACAGAGCCTATCTTAGGAGTGAGACTTTAACCCCAGGAAAGAGGCCTGGTAACTCCCTCCTCCGCAGGCCCCTAACAAAGCAAGATCATCACTGCCAAATGTCTGTAGAGGTTTTATTCAGAGAAAATCCTGAACTGTAGGTAGAGGCCCTTAGCTGGAACAAGGCTTTTTTAAGCCATCCTAAATATGGACAACAGGGCATCACTCAGGACAAAGAAATCCTGCTACTCCCCTAGGGGTGGATGGACTTCAATAATGTCAATTTTATTTGACCCCATTGCCGCAAAATACTTTTTTTTCTGCCAAAGGGGAATTTTCTCTTTCTCCAGGCAGCATACCTGTTGAGGGTCAGAGAATTCCCCATGGTCTTCCTAACCCTGCAAGTTTCTAAATTCCACTAACTACTCTTTCTACTTTCTTCCCAAGGCAAAATCCCTCCCTTTTCATTTCCAAACACTCCCTGGTCATTCATATTTCAGGACAATAGTTTGGTCCTTTAGTCTATGTCTTCTGTCCCACCTCACCTCATATATGCCTGAGGAGCATTACAGGGTAAGAGTTACACTTGTAATTAGGAAGAGATGAGTCTAAATCTCTCCTGAGATACTTACTACTTGTGTGAATTGGCTCACTCTACTTCACTATTCTCAGCTTCAGTTTTCTCATCTATTAAAGGGAAATAATTTCATCTACCACACAGAGCAGAATCAAATCAATAAAGAGCTTTGCAAAATTTTAAGCATTATGCAAATGTCAGCCAGTATCCTATCACTATTTTTTAAATGAGAATCATAAAAGTTCAATTTTTTGCTGGCAATTACAGCTAATAAGTATCAGAGGCAGGACTGAAAATAACTATAAGATTCTTCCCACTGTAGTCTCAAAAGATACAGAGCTAAAGCGATAGTGTTCGGCAATGTTATGCATAGGTGGGAAGTTAGGGAGATACTTTCTGATGGGTAGAAATGATGATAGTCAATATGAGGGGAGTTGATGGACTCCAGGAGGCGTGCTCCATCTGCTCCTCAGAGTACTAGGGGTACCCTGAGAGATTTGGGGGTATGTTCTCTAATGCTATCTGTTTGAGCCCTAATTATCTCTGTCCCCACCCTCAGTGTTTGGTGCCAGCAATTCTCACCCTACTTCAATTTAACATTAATTAGCTATTGCAATGGGATATTTTGAATATAGAGCAATAAAAAATAGTACAAACATTTCCCACCAACACCATGGGGGAACACTCTCCACTATCCTATTTCCAAATCGGAGAAGAGTAGACTGAAACTTTGTCCCCTTCCTACATAGCACTGGTTCCACCAAGTTTGCATCAAGATGCTGAATCTCTCTGCCAGATGAATCCTTTTATTCAACTGGGTCCCAAAGATCACTCCTTTTCCTTGGGGCATTGATGCAGAGTTGACTGAAAAACCTGGGACCTTGGAAGATGCTTTTCTTTCTCTGAAAATGAAACTTGAAGTAAGCAAAGAATGGGGGGCCTGTCTTCAACAGGGTCACTTGATTTTGAAGAGAAGAAGACTCAAAGTCTCTTCTGTACAGCACTGGCCCTCACCTGGATACTGTGACTGAATGAACCAGAGGACCAGTTAGGTGGCACAGTGGATAGAGCACCCCTCCTGGAATCAGAAGACTTGAGTTCAATATGACCTCAGATTCTTACTAGTTGTGTGACTCTGGGCAAGTCACTTAACTCTGTTTTGCCTAAGTTTCCTCATCTGTAAAATGAGCTGGAGAAGGAAATGGCAAACAACTCCAGTATTTTCACCAAGACAACCCCAAATGGTGTCACAAAGAGTCGGAGACAATTGAAATGACTGAACAATGACAAAAGTCATTGTATACTGCTTCCCTCATTCACTGTTCTGTTCTAGTCCATACCAGTCATCTCATGTTTCTCTAAATTCTTAATATTATTCTTCCAATATGTCATGGCTCAATAATTTTCTTCTACATTCATATGTCACAATTTTTTCAGCCACTTCCAAAACAATGGATACCCACTTTATTTCTAATTGGTTTTGCTATCACCAAAAGTGCTCACCTGTGTATTTTGAGTCATTTGGGACCTTTCTTCCTATCTTTGACCTCTATGGGGTTGTTCAGTGGTTGGATTATTGATGTGCATCAACTTTTAAAAAGTTTAATATTTCATTTTTTCCCAATTACATGTAGAAGAAATTTTAAGCATTCGTTGTTTTTTTAATTTGGGTATGGACTTTTAAAATAACTTTCCTCAATTCACCCCAAGTTGTTTTCCAAAATAGGTCCAGGGAGGCAATCTACAGCCTTGAGGTTACATGTGGCCCTCAAGGTCCTCAAGTGCGGTCCTTTGTTCTGTGAAGTTTATATTTCAACAAAGACACAAAGGACTCACAGGTGCACTCAAGTAAATTGGAAATATAAAACATCCAAATGACCCAGTAGACTCCCTGGAAAGCAAAGCTCCTTTGTGAGACTACTGAACAAATATTTCCCCTTCACCTCCTCCCTGCACCATCTGAGCAACCACAGTATATTATGGAGGGTTAAGGAGGTCCAGGTCTCCTATGATATGGCTTAAGTCCTTCAGTTGCAGAATTTGTTATTCTCTAAGAATTACACTGTTAAGGAAAATTTTTCACTCTTGAAATTCAATGCCTATCTCTGAAATTCAGGAACCCTAAGATACCTTGAAAACAAGTGAACTGAAAATCACCTAAAAGCAAGGCTGGGCTAGAACTCCCTTAGAGACTCCTCTTGTTAAATTTTCAGTGGGACCGTGTACACCTCAGAAATTGACAAGCACCACAAATCTGGGCCTGATTTATTATTTTGTCAATTTGATTTTGGCTGGGAGGGACAAGCTCAATTGGGGTAGCAAGGTGGCATAGGGAGAGAGTATCAAGCCCGGAGTCAAGAAGACTCATCTTCCTGAGTTCAAACCCAGCTTCAGACTCTTACTAGCTGTGTGACCCTGGGCAAGTCACTTAACCCTATTTTCCTCAGTTTCTTCATCTGTAAAATGAACTGGAGAAAGAAATGGCACACTATTACAATATCTCTGCCAAGAAAACCTCAAATGGGGTAACAAAGAATAGGATATAAGTAAAATGACTGAACAACAAACTAGACTTAAAAATATAGAAAAAATGTTAATAATTCAGATTAAACTTAACAGTATGCCTTGTGTACATTTTTTTCCTTTTCCAGTATATCACTGCCCCTCTTCCTTCACTTCTAACAAAGGTCTATGCATGCCTATAATCTCGTCATTATGATTAGAACAAAACCAAAAAATTGATCAGAGGATCCCCCAATTACCCCCTATCACATCTGGAGTGTACTCTCTCCTTCAGCTGCCAGATGAAATCCTTCTCTTCAAAGCTCAACTCAGATATTGGCTCTTTCAAAAAAAATTATTTTATTTTTAATTTAAGGAATAAAACAAGCATTTCGGTAACACAGTATAATTAAAGGAAAAGACTGCCCATGAAACTGCAAGTTTATTATGTACTACTTGCTATTAAATATATATAAAATTATCATGTAAATTTCTTTTTTCCTTCCCTTCTTCTACCCTGCCCTAGAGATAGTTACAATTAGACACAAATATGTATGTATATATAAATATGTGTGCGCGTGCACATATGTGTACATATACACATGTATGTGTGCATATATACACACGTGTGTGCACATATAAACACATATGTGTCTATATATGTATACAATTCTACACATATATTTGTATACATATACACACACACACACACACATATATTTATATACACTGGCATTGTGTTCATTGACTACAGTATTACAAGAACAGTCCTACATGGTTACCTCCTTGTAAAATAGTAATAACTTCATCCCCTTGACCCAGCAACCACTATCACATCTGATTCCCAAAGTGATCAGAGATGCTTGCTCTTTATCTCTCTCTCTGTTTTTCCCCTTTTTCTTGTCTGCTCATCTCTAAAATGAGGAAGTTGAATTTTCCAGTTCTAAATTCACAATCCTAATCCTTGAGGGACACCCATATAAAATGATCAGGAATAGAATGATGCTTCAAGAGAGGACACTGACAATGAATTAGTAGAATCATGAGGGGATGAGAAGAAACCAGGAGAGTGTAACATCTCTAAGACTAAGGGAAGAGGACAAGTATTTAGTAGAAGAATGTATCTACTGGCTGATTGCTAATGGAAAACACACTGGCAGGGGTTCACTGACTACAGAATTACAAGAACAGCCCGACATGGTTACCTCCTTCTGAGGTAGTAGTAACCCCTTGGCCCAGCAATCACTATTAGATCTGTTTCTCAAGGTGATGAGAGAAAAAGGAAAATAGCCCCTAAGTTCTGAAGTATTTATAGTAGCCAGCTGTCTTTGTGATGGCAAAGCTTGAGATTGAGGGGATGCCCATCAATAGGCAAATGGATGAAGATGCGGCATATGATTATGAAGAAACAATACTGTGCTGTAAGAAATGATGAGGTGGTTGATTTTAGAAAAACATGAAGAGACTTGCATGAAGCAATGAAGAAAAATGAGCAGAATCAAGAGAATGCTATCATAACAGCAACATTGTGTAAAGAGTAACTGAATGACTAAGCTATTCTGAGTATTATAAATATTCAAGTCAACTATAAAGGACTTAGGAAGGAAGGTGCTATCCATTTCCAGAGAAAGAACTGATCAACAGAGGTATGCAAAATATGTTTTACACACACTATATATATACTATATATACACTATATATACATGCATACACATACATGCTATATATACAGGTATACATATATGTATACATGTGTCAAGTTGTGGCCTTCGTTAGTGCAGGGAAGGAAGGAGACAGTTTGGGACTTAAAAATGTAACCAAAAAATTAAATTTCACTTAAAAAAATCCAATCTATGAAGTATAAATTTGGGAGGATAAAGTAGAGGGTGTGCTATTAAAAAATGTATAAGATATCCCAAGATGTTTAGGCTCAGCGTGTTTCTAATGATGTCCTATGTGCAAGAAGTTTCATAAAGGATCTCAGTGAAGAAACATATGATTGAGAAAAGATATTTTATGAGAGAGGGAAACTTTCATTGTAAAATACTGCCTCCCCAGATACAGACTGGCAAATCATCCGTTCATCTGCAACTTAGAGTCTTAGAGAGTTAAAAGAGAAACTCAAAAGTCCTATGTCTTACTTCTTGGTGTGTTCAAAGAGGATTAGCACCTCTGACGTGAGGGCTTGCTGAGATCTTCTCAGGGCTATTCATCTGCTTTTGGTGTCCATGTGGCATTCAGTGCTCACATGTGGCTCCAAGAAGCAACAGCATATGTAATGGTCATATCCCAGTAAAATGTCTATGGGCTAAACAAGGATGAGGGTAAAGGACGGGCCTCAAACCCACTGGTGAATTAGGGGATTGGGAGGTGTGTCTACCTCAAGCATGTGAGGTCTTCCCCTAGCAGAATGAGCAGATGAGAACCATTTGTTTCAATAGCCATGAGGATGGCTAAAGCAGGTACTGTGAAGCACTTAGAGCTTGGTAAGACATAGAAGACTCCAAGGCCATGCACTGATTCTTGGGCCATCCCTCATGACCTTGACTTCTGTCTTGCCACTGGACTTAGATAACTCTGGAAGATTGAGACTTTGTGCAACTCTGCTTCGCTTAAATCCAATTCACCAGTGAGTGGAGACATCACCTTGTGATGTCACTGGTCCTCTTCAAAAACAAGTAGAAACAGCAACATATGTCTTGATTCACAGTACACATATCATTATCCCTATTTTGTGATGTACCCATGGTCATACAACTGGTAGATAACAAGGGCTGAGATTCACACTCAGGTCTCTCTTGATTTCACAAGCAACAATCTTTCAACTACTTTATACCACTTACATTACAGGCCTGATGACTGCCGTTCTCTGAGGATAAACCTTGATAAATGCAGAGAGGAAAATGACCAAGTCTTTGGTGACCAAGAGATGCCTTTTTTTTTATTTTTAAGCAACGGCAGCTGCTTAAATCATCGACTTAGGTATGGAGAGATTGCAATCTCTACACATAGAAGGACTACACACACAAGTGAAGTTAGAGATTCTTAAAATTTTCAAGCATAATTTTGTATAATAACTTTTTAGTGTATGCCTATTTTTTAAAATTAATTTTCATTAATGTCCTTTATTTTAACATTAGTTAATTTTCATACTCCCTCCCACAGCCCTCTCTGAGAGCCATCCTATATAATAAATAAAACTAATCAATATGTAGGAAAAACATCTGACAACATATACAATGTTCCACACTTACCCCAACCCTAACACACACACACACACACACACACACACATACTACCTCTGCAAAGGAGTGTCTTTCCTTTGTCTTTCCTTTTTTTTTTAAAGGTGATTATCTTTAATTCTCCCAAATGATAGTGAACACGTTTACATGCAAATGCCAGACTACAGACCTTGCCATACCCTTTCAAAATCTGACACACTTCAACAGAATCTCTGATGAATCAGTAGAGAAAAATTGTCAGTTTTCCATGTCTTCTTCGGGGTCAAGGTCATTGTGTGTAATTTGGCAGCAGCACTTTTCCACTTTTCCTTTTTGGTGGTTGTTCTCTGCTTTCACATTGAGATCATCATTATGTGCACTATTTTCTTGACTGGGCTTGGTTTCCTTTGAATCAGTTCATATAGGTCTTGTTATACTTCCATGTAGTCTTGAAATTTGTCAAAATTTGTTCAGTTTATGACACCCAAAGTTTTATTAGACCTGGCCCTGTGAGCTTCCTTGCCATCTGTTTATAGATAGAGATAAGGACTAAATGTGTGAAAACACCGATTCACTTAAAGAAGGAAATCCCATAGGGCAGCTAGGTAGAGCAGTGGATAGAGTGTTAGGCCTGGAGTTAGAGAGCCTCATCTGTGTTCAAATCCAGCCTCAGATGCCTTGGTGGTATGGTGAAGTCAGAACAATTCCAAAGTAGTACTGTCAGGTGAGAAATGAATATAAATCTTTCTTCAGACTAAATGACTGTGAGACCCTGGGTGAGCCACTGGACCCTTTATGCCTCAGTTTCCCAGAAACAGCATGGGGTAGAGCATAATGTAAGAGATACTACAAGATCTACATTCAAGCCCTGTTTCTGACACTCCCTGGCTGTGTGATTCTGGGTCTCAACCTTTCAGTTCTCTGAGCAACTTTGTCTAAAACTATATGTTGCAGAGAATGATGTTCAAATGCATTGTTAGAGGGGGTTTCCTCAGCTGGGATTTCCCTTTGTTGTTTTTCAATCATGTCCAATGCTTCCTGATCCCATTTGGGGTTTTCTTAGCAAAGATACTGAAAAAGTTTGCCATTTCCTTCTCCAGCTCATTTTACAGATGAGGAAACTATAACTTACCTAGGGTCACAGTGTCTGAAGCCAGATTTGAACTTATTCTTGACTTTCTATCATACTACCTAGCTGCCCCGAAAATCTTATGCGGGGGGGTGTTTATTATCATTCCCATTTTACAGATAAGGAAACTGAGTCTGAGATAGGTTAAGTGACTTGCCTAGAGTCACACAGCTAGTAAGTATCTAAGTCAGGATTTGAACTCAGGTCTTACCGACTCCTTATCTAGACCTCTTGCCCATTTAGGTTGCTACCTAAAATAATAAACTGGATATGATAACTATATAAGAGGGGTATAAAATATTATAAAATCAGATGAGGGAGAGACCACTATATACTGGGGGGGCATCAGGAGGAGACAGTATTTGAGCTGAACCTTAAAGAATAGAAAGGTTGTCAATAGGTGGAAGAGGCGGTTAGGTGGCACCAGGCGTGGAATCAGGAAAACTCATTTTTATGAGTTCATATCCAACCTCAGACCCTTGGTTGTATAACACTGGACAAGTCACTTAACCCTGTTAGCCTCAGTTTCCTCATCTGTAAAATGAGCTGGAGAAGGAAATGGCAAACCACTCCAATATCTTTGCTAAGAAAACCACAAATGAGATCACAAAGAGTTGGACATGACTGAAACAGTACACCAAGAAGAATGGATAGGAATAGGAAATAGAGGAGGACATTCCTGAAATTGGGAATTGTGTGAGTAAAGGTAAAGTGGTAGAAGAGTTTGTTACATGTTTGGGTAATGAACTGACTATATAGAGTACCTTAAGGAGAGCAGTGAGAGATAGAGATCATACAGGACGTAGCCTCAGAGGCTATCTCATCCAACCCCTCCATTTTATTGATAAGGATCCTAGTCCTAGAAAGGTTAAATGATTTGCCTGGGGTCATCAACAGCAACAGATCTTCCTGTCTCTCCCTCCAGTGTCCTTTCTAGTACCTCTGGAAAGGTAGGCAGGAGCTGCATTATGGAGTGATGTCTTTGAAAGTCAAGGTTAGGAGTTTGGACTTAAATCAATAGGCAATTGGGAGCCACTGAAGAATTTTAAGCAACGAGGGATAGCAAAGAGAGATTTTAAAAGATATTTGTGCACCAGGAAAACTAAACTTGTAGCAAGCTGTAGAGTGAATAAGAGGAAGAGATTGCAGGAAGAGAAATTGGTTAGGCGGTTTTGCAACTGTCCAGGCCAGAAGGAATAAAGAAATGGAGTAAGACGTGGTGGCAATGGGGAAAATATTCCATTTCTTCAGATCCTTATCCCCAACTAGTTGTCAGGAAAGCAAGAGATATGACAGATTATAAGACTTAAGACTTAAAGATAAGTATACTGAATAGCTGCTTATTCTACAACATTTGGAAGAAAAGGCACTTTTTCCTTTTTTATAAATGTACATCTTTTTGTCCAGGAAATTATGTTCACTGTGGTCCATTGACATTAATTTTGTGATAAATCACATTCTTGTTGGTAACACCTTTCAGTCATGTCTGATTCTTCATGACCCTATTTTGGGGTTTTCTTGGAAAAGATACTTGGCAAAGACACTTGTGATTTCCTTCTCCAACTCATTTTACAGATGAGGAATTGGAGGCAAACAAGGTTAAGTGACTTGCCTAAGGTCATATAACTACTAAGCATCTGAGGCTGCATTTGAACTCAGGTCTTCTTGACTCCAGGGCAGAGGCTCTATCCACTATAAATGACACCAAGTGCCCTTACTTTGCAAGCACTTAAGAAATGCTTACTCTATCTCTCTACCTCTTTTTATATCTATTATCTTATTCAGTCTTCACATCTGCCACATAGACAGCTGTTAAGATTAGAACCTCTTGGCTAAGAATTAGAAATTGAGGGGATGCCCATCAATTAGGGAATAGATGAACAAGTTATGGCATAGGATTGTGATGAAAGATTGCTGTGCCATTAAAAAATGGCAAGCAGGATGATTTCAGAAAAACCTAGAAAGACTTACATGAACTGAAGCAAAATGAAGTGAGAAGAATCAGGAGGACATTGTATATGTTTACAGCAATAGTGTACAATGGTCATCTTTGAATGACTTAGCTATTCTCACCAACACAATGATCCAAGATAATCCCAAAGGACTAATGATGAAATATGCTATCTGTCTCCAGAGGAAGAACTGATGTTATCTGAATACAGACTGAAACATACTATTTTTTCCCTTCCTTCCTTTCCTCCTTTTCTTTCTCTTCCCTTTTTTCTTTCTTTCTTTTGGTGTCCAAGTCTTTTTGTACAAAGTGACTAATATGGAAATGTTTTACGTGACTACACCTGTGTAACCTATATCAGACTGCTTGCCATCTCACGGAGTAGGGAAGGGAGTAAAGGACGAGGGATAGAATTTGGAACTCAAAACTTTAAAAAGAAAAGGTTAAGAATTGTTTTTAACGTGTAATTGGGGGAAAACAAAATATTGTTTTAAAAAGCAGTAAACCAATTTAAAAAAAAATAATAGTACCTCTACTGGAAGAGTGGATGAGCCTATCATCCTCTGGTGTCTACTTGCTAACCAACTCACCTGTGGCTCCAAGATGCTGTAGCGTAGACAATGGCCATACTCCAATAAATAGTTTTGGCAGATGGGCTAAACCAGGTTGAGAGTTATGAATAGCCTCAAATTCATCTATGAATTAAAGGGGTGTCTACCCCAAGCACATTAAGCCTTCTCTAGCAGAAATGGGCAGATGAGAACAATTTGTTCCAATGGCCATGAAAGTAGATGCAGGTCATCTACATCATCCCAGGCCATCACCTTCACTTTTGTCTTGCCACTGGAGTTTGAAGACTCTGAAAGAAAGAATGAACAACTCTTCCCTACTTACATACAAGTTATGTGTAAGTCAAAAGACATCACCTATACCATTTTACCATGTATCATCTATCTCTACTTAACTCCAATTTATCTTGCACTTGGAGTTCTGAATCACTTTACATATATTACCTCATTTATTCCTTATAACAACCCTGTGAAATAAATGCATTATTATTCCCATTTGACAGATGAGAAAACTGATGCTCAGAGAGATCAACTGACTTGCCCATGGACACACAGTAAGTGTATGAAGCAAGACTCAACTGAAGTCTTCTTGACTGTAAGACCAGCTCTTTGTCCACTACATCCCACTACTTCTCAATGAAGCTTTGGTTAGCCAACACTAGGGTGAAGCCCAGGGTGATTTCAATGTAGTCTGACATTGAGGAAATTGGATGAAAAGTTAAACACTGGATTAATCAGGTGCTCTTTGAATCTCTAACTATGATAGTGGAAAGCACATTCAATTTGGAAATTTGTTGTTCAGTCCTTTCAGTTGTGTCCAACTCTCTGTGACCAGGTTGGGGATTTTCTTGGCAAAGATATTGGAGTGAGTTTGCATTCCTTCTCCAGCTAATTTGACAGATAAGGAAACTGAGACAAATAGGGTTAAGTGACTTTCCCAGAGTGCCCAAGGCTGGATTTGAACTCTCAAAGCTGTCTTCATGATTCCAAACCCAGTGTTCTATTTGCTGAACCATCTAGCTGTCCTCAAACTTGGAATTAGAGATCCTGAATTCCAATCATTGTTCTGCTACTTAGTACACATCCCCTTTCTGGCCCTCAGTTTCATCACTTGTAAAATGAGAAAATTGGACTGAACCATCTCCAGGCTTCTTCCAACTCTAAGTTCCTCTGTCCCTGGGAGTCTACCGGACAGACAGATACTCTCTACCCCAAGCATGTGGCATGGTTGTCTCTGAGTCATCTGTTTTCCTGCCAAGTCCCTTAGCCTCATGGTGCATTCTCAATTATTTGTCCTGTAAAGTCCTGCTTAGCAATCCAAGGCCCAAGTCTTCCTTGTGACAAAGTTCTGTTTATTGCACAACTAGGACTTAGACCTTTGCTCCTTAGGCAGAAATCAGTCCTCACTTTAGCCTTCCTCCTCCGCCTCCAGTCAATCAGTGAATTCCCTCCTTCCCCTCCTTCTGAGTGGACAAGTAACCCATTGTCTGAGATACCCTTAGATTCCCTCCAGCCCCCAGGATCCATGTTATGTAGGGGCCCGCGAGGAGGTGAGCGGGCACAGGCAGCTGGATCGGGGAAAATGCCATCAGAGGGTCTCGAAGCTCAGGGAAAACAATGGAGAATCACAGAGTATGAGAGCTGGAAGGGATCTCAGAACATAAAATGTGAGAACACAATATAGAATGTCAGAGCTGAGAAGGTCCTTACAACATGGCTAGGATGCAGACAGACTGTCAGAGCTGGGAGGAAACTTCAAAATCATTTGATTTAACACTTACATTCTATAGTTGGTCCTCTTTGAGTGAGAGCAAAAGGTTCTGATCCATTGAGAGATGTGGGAGGCAGAATTCACCAGGTTCTCTAAACAGTGACTAGAGAGTATCTGTGTAGGTGTTGGGGAGGTGGACTGTGGGTCATATAAGGACAATGGCCAAGGAAAGCTGTGTTATCTCTTTACACAAAGGACAATTGTATCCATGGACCAGCTGCTTATATCACAGTCAGGATCTGATTAACAATAAAGATCCCGAAGACAGGGAGAAAGTTATATCCCAAAACCTGACTAGAGAGATCTACAGGAATGGCATATGAGAAATGACAGGTATGCCCGAGGCCTGCCTACCCTAGTCTCTGAATTTCATGTAGCAGCCTTATCTCATGTCAAGCAGAAAGGAGAGGATCCCCACCAAAGGATGGCTTCTGGGTTGCTGGGTAGATGCTGTAACTTTTTGAAACCTGACAAGGGGACAATTTCTTCCCAATGATCTTTGCAGGAGAGTTGGGAGGAAAAAACAGGTTGGGAGAGAAAGAACTTCAGAAATATTTGAAGAGAGAAAAAAAATCTATCTGCAAGTGAGAGTTAGTATCTCATTTCATCCTTACAATTCTATGAGACAAGTAAGGAAGTATTTTCATTTTGCAGATGATGGAGATGAGGTTCATAGACCAATAGATTATTGTTGTTGTAGTTCAGTCCTTTTCAAACTCCTTGTGACTCTCTTTGGGGTTTTGTTGGCAAATTACTGGAGTGGTTTGCCATTTCCTTCTCCAGTTCATTTTACAGATGAGGAAACTGAGGCAAACAGGGTTAAGTGATTTGCTCAAGGTTATGTAGTTAATAAGTGTCTAAAGTCAGATTGAACTCTGGAAGACGAGTTTTTTTGACTCTAGACCCAGTGCTGTATCCACTATACCACCTGGCTGCTCTATGAGACAAGTAAGGAGGTATTATCTTCATTTTACAGATGAGGACATTGATGTTCATAGAGTTAAGATCATACAGCTACTAAGTGATAGAACTTGAATCTAGGGTCTTTTCTTAAACGAAAGACTATGTCTTATCTCCTCCAGCATAGACATTGTACATAATAGGATATTGTTAAACTCTAATCCCAGATTCAGGGTTTTCCCCACTATTAGTGCCTCACATCACACAGACATACCTGGCTACTCTGCCTACTCCCCCTGTAAGGCCCTTTCTGGCCTCAAACCCAATTTTTTCAGATCTGGTCAAGTAAGCTAAATTCAGAAATCTCTGACTACAACACATGAGGAGGTAGCTCTGTTGCTCCACTAGCCCCAACCTTCTATACCCCTCAAGGCAACAGGAATGAGGAAACCACGTTGACCTTCTCCTTTTCTCAGTAAAGGGGGATTCTAAAGGAACTACTTGATCATGCCTTTAAACCCAAATCACTCTGCTGTCACTGATTGGCCGACAATAGATCCCAGCCCAAGCCTCACCTGCTAGTTTGGCTCAGAGTGAGTATAAATCACAATTGCTTCTGTTCTGGCCAGAAACTCTGAGGGTCTTCCCCTTTGGACTGATTCTTTTGTGAAAGTAAACTGGGTTATCTTTCACCTCATTTCTTACCTAGCCTTTATCTACTCAATGGGTATTGCATCAGACAAACTGAGACCAGAGAAAGACCTTAGCTTGTAAAGGTCAAAGTTTTCCTGAGCCATAGCCAGTCATCCTGACTTGCCACTGAATTCCAGTGACTCTGGAGGAAAGAGTGAGGCTGCACAGCTCTGCCTCACTTACATCCAGTTCTCTGCAAGTTAAGATATCACCCTCCTTGGTCCTCTTCAGGAATTAAAGATGAGCAATAATCCCTGTGAAGTTAACTGTGATAGTTCTGGGGAAAATGTGCAGGTCCAGTTAGGTGGAAATGTTTAGGGTAGAAGATGGAAACTGAACAGAATGGACTGGGCAGGAAACTATTTAAACAAAGGGGAGCCAAGGCTGAAAGGACATGTAGGGAAATATACTAAAGTAAGAAAGAGATGGGAGGGGGCCAAAAGTGAGAGTTAAGAAGATGTTGAAAAAGCAGAATGAAAATGAAGAGATACAGAAGAGTACAAGTATTTCCTCAGACACTCACTAGCTATGTGACCCTGGGCAAGTAACTTAACATTCCCCCAGCCTTGCTTTCTTCATCTGTAAAATGGGGATAATAGCATCCATTTCACAGGGTTGGGTTGGTTGCGAGGATCAGATGAGCTAACGTTTGTAAGGTGCTTTGTAAACTTCAAAACTATATATAAATGAAGTGATAACCATTAGATATGGAGGAAAAAGAGACACAGGCAGCTAGGTGGTGCGCTGGACAGAGTACCAGGTTGGAGTCAAGAAGATTTGAGTTCAAATGTGACCTCAGCTATTTACTAGCTGTGTGACCCTGCACAAGTCACTTAACTCCATTTGCCTCAGTTTCCTCATCTGTCAAATGAGCTGGAGAAGGAAATGGCAAATCACTCCAGTATCTTTGCCAAGAAAACCCAGAATGTGATCATGAAGAGCTGGACATGACTGAAATGACTAAACAACAAAATGAGGAGGCGCAGAGACAGTAGTCGTCATAGCTTCTAAAAATGTCAACTAAAAGGCTGGCCAACCTTCCAAACAATGCCTGGCATATAGTGAGACATTAAATACTAGTTGTCCAAAAAAAAAAAGATTCTTTCCACCTGCAATCTCATTGCCACAACAAAATCATAATGAAGAGTTTCTTTTCTCTCTCCACCTTCTCTCCCCTAACCCCCCATCCCAACTGAGACAGGAGCTGGACAGGGCACCAAAAAGGCATTCCCCAACAAAAAGGAAATTTATTCCATTCCTACATTCCCTCCCACTCCTACTGGGCTGAACTGTTCACACCAGTTTCAGTTCTCACAAACATGCATTCGAGCTCCATTCTTCCAGAAAGGGGAATAAGCTTAGAGAGAATAGGAAATGTCCCTTTTAGAGGACAGAGGACAGAATAAAAGGTGATCATGAAGACCTTGATCTGTGGTGTAGGGAAGGCATTGGGAAGGAGAGTGAGGTATGTGGAAGGCAATCTGATAATGTCAACTTTGGGTTAGGAGGAAAGACAGAGAGAAGTGTTTGAGACTGTAGTACCAGGGACCCAAACCATCCTCTTGCAGCAAAAGACAGCAGCAAAAAGACTAGCATACATAAATGCATAAGTACATAACATAGGCACTGACAACAACCATTTCCACCCTAGACATTAGAGCTCTTCAGTGCCATCCCCTCCCACCTGCGCTCATCGTATTTAGCTGGCAGATCTCTCCCAGATGGCCAGAATAGTATCCAGAGTCCTATAGCAATGCTACTCCATCCTCACCTCTACAGGGAAGAATTTTTGAACCAAAAAAAAGTAAATTTATAAAAAGGAAAGCGTCCTGATGTTATCTGCTAGGAAACTACACATGCTTACCCTTAGTTTTAACTGTCAAACTTGCTTTCCTGGCAACTAACTGGGAATGGGATCTGAAGGAAAGGTATGGTTTTTTTCCCCCTATCATTGCCACCCCTTAGTTCATGTCTTTTCTCTCCCCCCAAGAGTTCTACACGTCAAGATAATCATAGAATTTAGAGCAGATAGGAATTTTGGAGGTATATACTCTACCACTGTAAAAGAGATGAACAACCTTGTTATTTAGTTGTGTCTGACTCTCTGAAAGATACTGGAGTGGTTTGTCATTTCCTTCTCCAGCTCATTTGGTAAATAAGAAAACAGGCAAACAGGTTTAAGTAATTTGCACAGGGTCACAGTTAATGTCTAAGTGGATTTGAACTCAGGTCCAGTTTGACTCCAGACCCAGCCCTCTGCCCCAAAGCACCACCTAGCTTCCCTGGATAACATTAACCTCCCCTTATTTTACAGAAGAAGAAACTTAGAGCTAGGGAGATTAATCACTCTTCTAGGTTATACTAGAAGTAGTTAAGCCTAAAGGGCAGGCTACACCTGTAGTGAAGAAATGTGCCTTCCAAAGGCTACAATTAGAAGGGAACGTTCCAGCTAACCGAGACTGAAGCTGTAAGTCAAACAGAATTCCCCAACTGTTCCCAAGGGACTGTTTATTGTTTGTAAGGTGCTGGAAGCCACCTGCTTCTACCGGGTTCTCCAGCCTTGCAACCTGCACCGTTCTTTCTGTCCCACTTCCCCCTTTATCTCCATCAATTTCATCCTTCCCCTCTTCTGCCCTCGCCTCCTGCTTTCCTCTTAGGAAGTCTCTTCTCTAGCACCCTTGGGGGAGAAGAGAAAAAATGACAATTAGAAGCACCTACACTAATATAAAACAGTGATGCCAGAGCGCTCAGGCAGGTTTCTCCAGCTCAATTCCTAACACACACACACACCACACACTCCAGCCCAATTCCCAACACACACATACACACACACACACATACGCACTCCAGCCCAATTTCCAACACACACACACACACACACACACACACACACACTCCAGTCCAATTCCCAACACACACACACACACACACACACATACGCACTCCAGCCCAATTCCCAACACACACACACACACACACACCCCTCCCACCTCCACTCTCCCAGGACTGGGTGCAGGGTCCAGGTAATGCACCTGGGGGATAGGTGCTCCCAAGCGGAGCCAGGAGGAAGGCACGGCTAAGGCTCCTTCCAAGTCCCAAACTGTGAATTCCACCTTCCCTCTTCTCCCCACACCCCCTTTCCCGCCTCCAGCGGACTGGCCCATCAAGGCGGGGCGGGGCCGGCCTGCCTCCCTCCTCTCAGTCCCGGACTGAGGAGGGCGGGGGAGCCTGCTGGCCCCTCCCCGGGCCCGGAGGAGTGCGCTCGCGGCCGCTGGTTAAAGAGGCTCCAGCAGGCGAGGAGGGCGCAGTGTAAGGCAATAGCCGGGTGGCGGGCAGAGAGGGAGCCCACGTGTCTCCCCCGTAGAGTGGGACCTGGAGCCCCCACTTCTTTATCCCAAGGCAGAATCGCCCCTCCCCAAAGCTTCCTTCTGTTCCCAACCCGCAGGGTTGTGCAAATAGAGGTTCCTTCCCCCGCAGCGATCACTAACCCCCAGCTACTCCAGAACCCCCGGCGGGCCAACTTGGCGGAGAAACTTTGCCCTGGGAGAGGCGCTCGGAAAGGAAAAAAGGGGGTACTGCGCATGCGGAGCTCCAAATTCAAACAGCTGTTTCCAGAGGCTGCGAGGGAGGGCGGTGGGGAGCCCAGGAGATTGGGGGGCCTCCTGCCCCTGGCACCTTCCGCCCCTAGCCTGGCGCAGGCCGGGAGTGACGGGCCCCCTCCGGAGCCATGGTGGACCGGGGACCTCTGCTGACCTCGGCCATCATCTTCTACCTGTCCATCGGGGCGGCAATCTTCGAGGTGCTGGAGGAGCCGCACTGGAAGGCCGCCAAGGATAAATACCACCTGCAGAAGATCCAGCTGCTTAAAGAGTTCCCGTACCTGGGGCCAGAGGGCCTAGACAAGATCCTACAGGTAAGCCTGGGCAGCCGGTCGGCCTTGGGGTCCTGGCTAGATTCGGGGACTTGCTCTTGCCTTTTTGGAAAGGTGACTCAGTCTCTCCCTTGGCCCGCCCTAGTGGCTCTCCCCGTCTTCTAGGAGTGCCTGTTCTAGGGCTTGGAACATGTTAAGGGTGGTGGGGTGCTGACACTTCGAAACTTTAGAGGGGGGTTGCTGAGAGTGGGACCTCTCCCTCCTTCCCTCCTCCTGTAATATTCTCCTAAATTCAAGCTGTCTCTTTTCCCCTGGGATTACCGTCCCTCTTCTGAACTGAGCTGAAAGCCTGGAAAGTCTCCTGGGGAGGTGGGAAGGAAGGATGGACCTTCCTTGGAGGACGTAACTTTGGGGGCCGAGGTGCCCAGTTTAGCACAACACTTCTCAAGCGTCTGCAACGCCCGGGCTGCTGTTAAGAAGTTGGGGGAATACAAAGGTGGGCAAAAAAGGAGGGAGCCCCTGCTTTCTGGAAGCTTTCTATTTACTAGAATACCGGGAAGGGTTCGGAGCAGTTCGCGTCCAGGGACTTGGGGAGGTCCGCTTTGGCCAGTCCTAAGGATTGACCCTTCCTTGACCCTGGAATTGGCCCTCTCTGAGCTAGTGTGTGCCGCCAGTACATCCCTCCCAGAGGAAGGGCCGGGAGGGAGGACAAAAGCTTCCGATCGTGCCTTGGAAGCCTCTCTGCCAGCCCTGGGGAGTTCTTGAACCCCCTCCGCTCCGCGGTGCTGTGCTTCGTGCGCCTCCTTCCTCAGTGGCCACTGTGAGGCTGGGGTGGGGAGGTGGGGGGCCAGGTGCGGTGCAGCTCCGGGGCTCTGACTCCCCGATCCTGACCCACGTGCTTGCCGGCCACTAGCCTCCACTCCCCCAGCGGGACCTCAAGGGAAGGCACATGGGGAGCAGGTAGGATGTTGTGACGGACAACTGAAGCAGCCGGGGGGGCAGGTAAGGGAAAGGAGGGCACCCTCTGTGAGATGGGGGTCTATGGGGAGCCGTGGGGGCACGCAGCAGGCCGAAATGAGAGGTTAGTGGCCTCACTTCCCGAGGCGCCTTATCTCCCCCAGACACTGGGGCTTAAAAATACTTCTGTTGGAAAGGAAGAGGTTCAAAGGCAATCCTCTCCCCCCCTCAAAAATGTCTAAACATAACAAAGTCACCTAAAACTTAGAATTCCCCCAGATCGCCGTTTTGCCCCAGGCATAGCCCCCCCACCCCGGTATTTTCTTGAGGGACACCACGGGGACTGAGGGTGGATAGCACTAGACTAAGGCGGGAAAGAGAGGTGGGGGGGGCCCTCTCATCTTTGGTCGGTACACACCCCATCGATCCCGCTGATCTCACACTGTTCGAGCTGCCAGCCGCCCATTCTGGGTGGTGCTGATGTTTCGGGGTGCGAGCGAACTCTGTGCTAGCATGGGGGAGGGAAAGACCACTAGCAGTCTCTTTGCACTGGGGACTTCCAACGACCTCAGCCTGCTGGTCCGTTCCCCCTCTCCTTCTCCCCTTCCCTTCCCCCTCTCCCAGTGCCTGCGGACAATGGGGGGAAGAAACTAAGGGGGCCTGGGTAATCCTTTGGCTGTGCGAAGTAGAGAGTGGAGCTTACTGCTAGGCTGTTTGTGTAAGGTTGGGATCTGGTTAAGGGGAAGACTTGTTTTCCCTAGTATCTCCTCGGTGTTACCTTGGACAAATGACACTCCCAGCCTCAGGTTCCCCATCTGTAAAACAGGGAAGGAAATAAGAGAATAAGTTCAACTCCCCTCTGAGATTCTTATAGCTTAGAAAAGCAGTGTACTTTATTAGGTAACTCTCCCCCAAATATTTCTAACAGTCTTTAGGAATCTAGTTTCTAGTTCCTTAAAATGTCATAGTGACCTAGGTGGTTCATGTGGATGAGTAGAGGCACTAGCAGAATTTGGCTTGTGTAGACATGCCTTCTCAAGACAAGGAGCCAGAGAGGACTTTTCTGCCTTTTCTCTAACTCTGTTGGGGTGAGAGTGACCTACCAATGGGGTTCCACACCCTTCTCCAGTGTCAGGTCCTAAGAGAACTCAGAAATGGAAGATTGGTGGTCAAAGTGAGGGCAGGGGAATTGGGATCCTTGGATGGTTCAGGGGAAAGAGAGTTTTGAGGAACCAGTAATTGTTAGTAAAGACCCTTACCAGTTTCACTTACTAGGGGTCCTAAGGGTGATGCTGTCACTCTCTAGTACATTACTGGTCTCAGCTGACTTGGGATGGGGGAAGAGGGAGGAGAGTATCACTGGATGATTTCCCTTGAGGAAACAATTTCCCTGGAAAACAAGGTTTTCGTGTAGTTTTCTTTACCTCTTTGTTTTGGTGGTGGTTGAGGGGGGTGCACACCAGGAAGGATTATAAAGCCTTGTTCTCTCCTCTAAACGTTTCCCTTTTAGCTGCTACAGGACTGTGATAGGGGAAGGAAGGAAAAAATCCAAGGCTGAATGTGGGAAAATAAATTTCAAAACATAAAGGGAAGGGGGGAGGGGGGAGATGCAGCTGAGTACAGCTGCTGGTGATACTGCAGCCGGCTGGCTTCCTTAAGGTGTTTGAACAAATAAAATGCCTTTTAATTCCGAGATCCTGCTAAGACTATAAACAGAGCTCCAGCCCTCACTATAAAGTGGGCAGGTAACTTGAAAAAAGAATTTGGGCATAAGCCCAGCGCTTTGAACATTGTGATTGAAGAACATCACAGACACGTCCACACATGCACTTTTTCTCTTATCCTTCCCCCCCAACTACTGACCCTCTCCTTTTTTAGCATCCCTTGCCCTAACATAAATGACCCATGTGAAGCATTTCACCAACTTCAATTTCCCCTTTGCCAACTTGCTCATCTCTCTTTATGATCTGTGCCTTGGGCACAGCCTTTGAGCTAAGGAAATAGTTTAGAGAGAAAGAATGAAAGAAATTCTCTTCTCCGGGTGGTAGCTGGGTATTGTCCATCTGGCCCCTTAGCCATTTTTGAACACAAGAGCACTTATGAAGCAAGTTTTCCTGTTAAATTTCAGTAAGATGGAAATTCTTTGAAGGAAGGAACTGAATTTTGAATTTGTTTAGTTTTTTATGTGTGTGTATATCCCCAGGACCTCAAACATAAGCGATAATGATAAGTAGCATTTTATCAAGAATATTATCTAGAATATTATCAGTTAGATGGCAGAGGATAGAACAGTGGACATGGAGTCAGGTAGACTTCTTTTCCTGAGTTCAAATCTGACCTCAGACATTTACTAGCTATGTGACTCTAGGCAAGTCCCTTAACCCTGTCTGCCTTAGTTTACTCATTTGTAAAATTGAGCTAGAGAAGGAAATGGCAAACTACTCGAAGACCTTTGCCAAGAAAATGGGGTCAGGAAGAGTCGTGCACAACTGAAATGACTCAACAACTTTCTGACTTAAAACACTATCCATTACACCACCTAGCTGCTTTGGGCTGTGTAATTCAGTCAATTTAAGAACTATTTATTAAGTGCCTATAATATATAAAGTATTATACAAAGTTCATAACCTCCCCAACAGAACTTAAAGTATAAAGGCAGGAGGGGAGCAGACTGAGAAATGCAAGGGGGGAGATCAGCGTGGGGGAGCAATAAGGAGAGCAATAGGGTGTTTTATCCTTAGTCACATAAAGCATCTCATTTTATAGATTTGCAAACAGTTTTCCAAATGGCTATTTGGAGTTTGATACACCTTCACCTAGAAAACGTTTCCTGTCTTCCTGGTACTATGATTTGAATATGCTGTAGAATGCTAGATTCAAACCCAAGGTCATCTACATATGACCTCCCTGACCTCTTTGCTGATAATTTTAAAATCTATTTACCCCACCCAATCCTCTCTCCTGACCTTCAGTTTTACATCTTAGACTATCTAGTGAATATCTCATAGTGGATTTCCCATGGACATCTCAACATAGCCCAAACTGAACTCATTATCTTTTCCCCTCCCTATTAATGCCCTGGTACCACTGTCCTCTTAGTCACCTAGACCTGAAATCTAGATATTATCCTCACTGACTTCTTTCTTCTCTTCTGACACTGCTACCACTCTGTGCCCTCATTCCTGACCTTACACCTGAACTATGCAGGTAGTCTGGTGGTTTTGGCCTTCTTGACACAAGTCTCTTTCCTAGTTCATCTAAACTTCAGGTTTGACCATGTCACTTTCCTACTCAGACTCCAGAGACTCCCTATCACCTCCAGAATCAAATATCAAAAACTTTGGCAGTCAATGGACTTCATAATCTGCTCACACCAACAACTTTTCCAATCTTAATCTTAGTTTCCATCTTGTTGATGTTCCATCGTGTCTAATTCCATATTGGGGTTCAATTATGCCCAACTCTCCAGGACCTTATTTGGGGTTTTCTTGGCAAAGATAAGGAAGTGGCTTGCCGTTTCCTTCTCCAGCTCATTTTACTGATGAGGAAACTGAGGCAAACAGGGTAAGTTAAGGGACTTACCCAGGATCACACAGCTAGTAGGTGTCTGAGGCCGGGTTTGAACTCAGAAAGGAGTCTTCCTGACTTCCAGCACTCTACCCACTGTGCCAGGTAGCTGCAAGCTACTTCTCTCCATATACTTAGTAATCTAATGACACCCTCCTCATTACTGTTCTCACACAAGACAATCCATTTCCTGGCTCTGGGCATCTATACTGGGTTCACCTTGCCTGAATTTCTCTTCCTGCTCATCTCAAGGCCCAGCTAAAATCTACTACAGGAAACCTTTCTCAATCCCCATTAATTTTTCCTTCTGTTGATTACCTCTAATTTGCCCTGGGTAGATCTTGTTTGTACATAGTTGTTGCATCTTGTCTCCCCCATTACATTATGAGTTCCTTGAGAGCAGGGACAGTCTTTTGCTTTTCTTTGTATGCCGGTCCATTAGCACAAGGCCTAACGCATAGTAGGCACTTAAGAAATATTGACTAACCTTGGGCAAGTTACTTCTGCCCAGGTGTTTTCATCTGTAAAATGAGGAGCTTAAGCTAGCCTGAATTTAAGGTCTGCTCCATGATTTGAAGCATCTATTTTATTTATATTAAGCAGTCCTCCTAATTTCCTTGGTCTTTAGAATGTTCTTATACTCAATTTTCTTGCCCTTAAAAAAAGGTACTTTTCCCCAGTTTTAGGTGTTCTTCCTTCCTCCCATCCTCCATTCTCTTCATTGCTAAATTGGAAGAGGCAACAGAGACATTTGGGGGAGGGGGGAAGCACATTCTGGTTTCCAAACTTGGCTTTTCTATGCCTCAATTTTATCACCTGGAAAATGGGCATTACAGTAGCATTAACTCTCCTCTCTCACAAGGTCCTCATGAAATTATCCCAAGGTAGGAACCAGAAAGGGGTTTGTCCTAGTATATTAAGTCAACCTTCCCTGATTAACTTATTAAACCAACTAACTTGCTTTTTTCCAAGTCACTTAGGTACTCAGTTGCTTTTACTGTGTTTGGTAAATGAGGAACTAGATAGCTTGCCAACTCCTCAGAAGTAGGGACTCATTCTTTGTAGGGATACCCTCTTTTATTTTAGCAAGTCTAGATGGAACTACCCAAACATTCCTCAATTCCTCCAGTGACCACAATCATCTCTCTCTTTGACCTGGCACTTATTGTCCGTATTACAGTTTAGCCCTTAATGACACATCTGTCTTAATTGTTGCTTATATGAAACTTGTTTCCCCAGCTAGATTTTGTAAACTTGAGGGCAAGTCAACCTCTCATTGTTACTGTATTTCTCCATGGAGTGCTGGGCTCATAGATTATCTCAGAAGACATCATAATCTTTCAACCCTCTCATTTCCACTCCTCTAAAGAAAAACCTACAACATATGTAATATGTGGGAAGTATCTATACCAATCAACAAGCATTGTTAAATTGGAAAGCCTTTATAAATCACCTACTATGTGCCAGACACTGTGCTAAGGTCATTTTATAAATTTGATCTCATTTGATCCCCAAAACAACCCCAGTGACAGGATTTATTATGATCTCCATTTTATAGTTAAGGAAACTGAGGCAGAAGTTAAGAGACTTGCCTGGGGTCACAGAGCTGGTAAGTATCCAAGGCAGGATTGGAATTTAGGTCTTCCAGGCCTGGCATTCTATCTGCATTACCGATAGCACTTTCTCTGTTCGGCAAAGTGGTAGGACATAGTCATACATGACAAAAGTGAAATAGTCCCTGTTCTCAAAGGACTTACAATCTGTCCCAGGTCTGCAAAAACTATGAGCCACAGATTGCTTATCTATCCCTTTCAGGTAAATAAAGGACCATCCTTGATCCAGGATAATCTGGGTTTACTTCTGATACTCATTCGGAGACTTAAGACCAGCTACTTAGTCATAGTGCTTCTTGACGCTTAAATTACAGATGTGTTAGACAGTAATTCTTTATGTAGAAGGAATTGCAAGCATCTCCAGAGGGTATAATCCTTTCAAAGACATGGATTGCTCAGGGAAATGAGGTCTTCTGGTGAATTCAGTAATTGAAGGTCATTTCAACTCTGCTGAAATGGAAGATGCATTGGGCTACTTCCCAGTCTTTAAATTGCAGGAGAATGACCAGGACTTTCTTTTTTAAACTGGGAGACACTAGAAGTTCTTTACCCTGAATTGGAATTCTCATTTTGGGGGAAATAGAAGTACGGTAATGATAGGAGAAGTTAGTGTTTAGCAAAGGAGACGTAACACCAGTTTCTTCTCATAGTTGAGTGAAACAGAGTAAATCTAATCTAGCTCAATGAATGTTTTACTCATTATTTGAAATTTTACTGTGGTCTTTATAAAAACAAACATGGATTTTTATATTTTTGAGAATTTGAAAATTGTTATCTCACTACCCACTGAACACCATAATCAAGCCCAGGTAGGGAATTGCTGAGAAGAGAGTGTTTAGCTGTATTTAGATGGAGTAGTTCATCCATGGGTTTAGAGCCATAAACATTTCCTCTACCCCATTTTATGGACTAGGAAATTGAGGCTGAGAACTGATTTGCCTGAGATCCAGACTCTTTTTTTTTTTTCCAATTCTAGGCTTCCTTCCACTGCTCCAAGATGTCTTTGGAGGGGACTGGGGAAGATTCCTGTGTTCAGTGAGGATAGGTGGAATGGGGAAGGGGGGAAGGGTCACAGTTTATTTATAGTCTGGCACTTAAAAGAAACAAAATCTCTTGGTTTGGGTGCTTTGCTTCAGTGACCCTGACCTTAAGCCAAGAGCTTTCATCTTTGATCTTGGCTGGGTTGCTCTCTGATCTGGCTAAGTCTCTGAACTCTTCCCCCTTTTTTCCTTCCTTCTTTTGGTGGCGGCGGGGATGGGGTGGGAGTAGGGAAGGCAGGAGGAGACGGCCAACAAAGATTTGCGTGACAGGGACTCATGGTGCCAAGATCAGACTGCCAGAGACCCTCTTTTCAAACTGAGACTTGGTGTCTGAGTCAAGGAGGGGACTCTTAGAGGAGATGGAATGGTGGACTAGGATGGGGCAGGCATGAAGTGTGGGGAGAGGAACACAAGAAGAGAGGTACCCAAATAAACCTCCAGTTTTTTCATTGGTGTTGCTTTGGCTGAACGCTGGAGGATTTCACTGAGGGTCAAAGGCGTTTTGAGATTTTCCCCAGGCTGGGCTGGAGATGTCTCTCCCAGAGGGCTAGGTCTTTGGGGTCTGGGATTGGGGAGGATGGAAGCAAGAGTTAAGCCTGTTCTCCTGGGAAGAGCGTGTCTGATGGACCCTGGGGAAGGGAGGGGAGGAGGGACAGGAATGAAAAAGGCCATGGAGGATGGCTCTGCATTCACTTCCCTCGATCCCTCTCCATTAGCTACAGCTGCCCTGGAAGCTATGCTAATATCACTCCACTGAACTTTGGCTGATTTTGCCCCCCTCCCAAAAACATCCTTCTGTGGGAATATTCTCCCTCCTCCCCTCTAGAGGTGTCACTATGAGAACACAAGGTGATTTCCCACCCGTTGCCACTGGCAACTGGCTTTCTTTCTTTTCTTTTTTTAAATATAACTAGCTGATGAACCAACAGCATCTCTCTGCAAGGCTGAGGCTGTAAAGGGGACGCCTCCTCCTTCCTTCCCCTACACCTCCCCCCGCTTCCCCCCCACCCCGACAGATCACTGAGCAATTTGTTTCTAACGGAAACTTTTTTTTCTTCTTTCCCTTTGAGTATTAACTTCATACTCAAAGCCACCCAAAGGAGCTCCTATAGATCAGGGGGTGGAGAACCTTGTGTGTGTGTGGAAAGCCAGTCTAGGAGCATGGAGATCTGCTTACCTGACTGATCACTCCCCTCTCCCCTGACCTCTGCCTCAGTGACTCGTATCTTCCAAAATGCTTTCTCCAGCTTTCCCTTGCCCTTGTCTCATTCTACCTTATATGGATTATTCCTATACAGATTTTATCTCCCAGTTAGATGGTGAGCTCCAGAAGAGCAGAGACTGTATCGATTTTCATCTTGTATCCCCAGCATATTTTATTTTTTGTTAACCAGACCTATGATTTCCTTAGTACTGGGAGCTCTGTTATTTCAAATCCAGAAGAGTTGTCTGAGGCACTGAGAGGTTAAGTAATGTGCCCAAGGTTAGTCACAACCCATTTATCAGATGTCAGAAAGAGAGGCAAGACGTAGGCCTTCCTGAATGAGCCTGGCTCTAGACACTCCACTAGACAACCACCTTATTATACATTTATTCAGTTGTTTCAGATGTGACCACATTTGGGGTTTTCTTGGTAGAGATACTGGAGTGGTTTGCCATTTTCTTCTCCAGCTCATTTTGCAGATGAGGAAACCTCTGAAACTTTAGCTGGGGACTGAGAGGTTGATTGATTTGTCCAAAATCGCATAGCTGTGGAGCAGTTAGGTTGTATAGTAGATAGAGTGAAAGGCCTGGAATCAAGACTGGCCTCAGATACTTTCTAGCTGTGTTACCCTGGGCAAGTCACTTAACCCTGTTTGCCTCAGTTTCCTCAAATGTAAAATGAGCTGGAGAAAGAAATGGCAAACCATTCCAGTATCTTTGCAAAGAAAACCCCAAATGGGGTCAAGAAGAGTCAGGAAACAACTGAAATGTCTGAAGTAGGAGGTCAGCTTTTTATCCATAACCCCACAATGTCTTTCATACAGTAGTTATTATACAGGCATTATTGTTCTCATTTTAGACCAATGAGGGTAAGAGAGGTTAAATAACTTGCTTCGAGTCTCACATCTCATGCCAGAGGCAGATTTTGAACCAGGTCTTACTGAGAATGGGGCCGTAGCATGCCTTGCTGCCTTTACAATGAGGGAAGAGTGAGCATCCACCAGGGAACGGGGGAAGCAGGATAAGGTTTGTGAAAAGAGGTGGAATGAACTCTACAGGGTCTCTTATCTCCTGACTGGAAGGTCTGTGCCCTCCCACATATGCACAGTCCCTACAGTCCCTACGCAGGCCCAGCTGCACCCCATCAGCTGTTTGCTGGGCCCTGAGTTCCCTGTCAAATCACAAGGGTTTGAAGGAGGCTGCCTTCATAGCATTTTAAAATCAACAATAAAACCCTCCCCTCTTCCCCAGCCTACCCATATTTTCAGGTCTAGATGAACCACCCACAATTTTCTCCTCCTCTCCTAGGAAACTTTTCTCCTCTTTCAAAGAAGATTTGAAAAACCTTGGAAAATTGGTAGCTTTTGCATCTCTCTGCCCTCCTTCCAGCTGGGCCTCCTCCCCACTGGCTGAGTGACCTGGGGGAAACCAGTGAAAGGTTTTCTCTGTTACAGGCCTGGCCTACTTCAGGTTTGGATTAACCCTTGTCTTCCTGGGGGAATCTTCAGACCCTTGACCTGACAAGACTGGTCTTTCTATTACGTGGTCAGACTCTCTGATATGCGGGAGAAGACACCAACCAACCACTTCTTTGCCCTAATATACCTTGGACCTTGGTGTCATAAACCCATTTGGGCTTAGTTTTAAAGCTTGCATCCTTTTTAAAAATCTGTTTCTAAATACTTCCATTTTCTTTAGTGGTGTTTATCTAGGACTGTGTAAATTCTGTTAACCCTCAGTAAGTACGTTTTCCCTCCCCCTCCAGCCCTGACACATCTAATAAGTAACTAGTTGTGACTTTTCAGGGAAGTAAGTCTTGCTTTTTAGGGAAGGTAAGCTATCCTTCTCCCAAATCTGTGAAGGAAGGATCTGGGAAGTCATGATCAGGGATGGTCACAGATCTATCCTTCTCACTGACTCTTGGCCTCCTGGGGTTAACTAATCCAGAGCGTTACATTCAAAGGGGAAAAAAAGAAAAGAAAAAAAGAATTATTTAAATGTTTTATTGATGTCCTTAAAAACCAAACCACTTCCTTCCTAATGAATGACTCTATGGACATCTATAGTTTGTTACCCCTTTCCTGAGGAATATCAAGAAAGCCTCAACCCTCTCCATCGGGCCCCAAAATTGATCACTGAATTAATTGATCAGACTTGTTTTGTTTCATTAACACCATTTTATGCTTATCATGTCAATTGTTTCTCCTGCTTTATACACTGATTCATTTCATTGTTCATCAGTTCATTAAAGCCTTCCTAAGTTTCCTTGATCTAAGAGATCTGTACAGCCATGGAGTTGATGGTTTAGGCAGGGGCAGGGAGCCTGTGGTCCTCTAGGTCCTCAAGTGGGACCCTCTGACTGAATCCAAACTTCACAAAACACATCCTTTTATTAATTTATTAAAAATCCTTTTATTAAACTTTAGAGGCACAGGGAGAAAGAAGGCAACACTTTTTCCTACCTCACTTGGATACTGACTCTTGCTTCACGTTTGGTGCAGTAGTGAGGGTAATTGCAGTCAGCATTTGCTAATGTATCTTCTTTCCAAACTGACCTTGTAGTCATTCTGTACACACTCATTGGGTATATATGAATGAATGACAAAGGAGTTTAGGGGCAACTAGATGGTGTAATTGATAAAGCTCCAGGAAGTACATAGAACTTCCTGGAATCAGGAAGAGTTGAGTTAAAATTACTAATTTTGTGACCCTGAGTTAGTCATCTCTGTGAAATAGAAATAGTAATGGCACCTATCTCCCAGGGTGGTTGTGGGGATCCAATGAGATAATAACTGTAAAGTGCTTGGAACAGTGTAAGTACTATACAGAGGTTAGCAGCTACTTTTACTACTACCTACTACTATTTATGACCACCACCACCACCACCGCTACTACTACTGCTACCGCTACCATTAAGCTGATACTATGTAACAAGAATTACATTGGTAATGTTGTTTGCTGATTAACTTTTTCTTTCCTGTTTAACTCTTCATGACTCCATAGACCATGGCACACTAGGCCTTTCTGTTCTCTAGTCTCTTAAAGTCTGACCAAGTTCTTACTCAAAGCTATCCATATGATCCTTTGCAGTCTCTTTTTTCTTTTGCTTTCAGTTTTTCTCAGTATCAGGGCTTTTTTCCATTGAGATCTCTCTTTTCATTATGTGGCCAAAGTATTTAAACTTCAGCTGCAGTCCTGATGATAAGAATGGAAAAAGTGAGATGCTGTGAAGACAGCATATGAAATAAAGTCCAACTGCAGGGTAGAGAGAAAGACCCAGGTTTGGGGGTTATTTAATATATTGAAATATATATTTATTATAGATTTTAAGCACTAAAAGGGGAGAGAAGGACCTGGAAGAAGAAGATGGTAAGACTTAGGGAGGATATAGTCAGGGCAGGGGCAGGGCTGAGGGTAAGGCCTGGCAGCTCTTCATCTCATCCTAAGGAAAGGAGTTATTGTCTTTCATCTCAACTAAGGCCTTCTAGCAGCCCTGGGATAAAAGGGAAGGGTTGTCTTTCCTCCTTGGAACATAAGCTTCTTGAAAGATTTTTCCCTTTTGTCTTTATATCCTCCATGCTTAACTCAGTGCCTCACACACATAATAAGCACTTAATAAAATGATTCTTGATTGATTTCTGCACAGCCCTGCCTTCAGGGAATTTCACAGGGAGAACTGCCAAAAGGAAAAAAAAATCTTTGATTTCTTCCAGAGATGGAAGAGACTTTAGAAATTTATCACTCCCTCATTTCTTTGAGGAGTTTTTGGGTTGGATTTAGAAAATTAATGTGCCTGAGGTCACATGGTACTAAGAAGCCCATGTCCTCCTGGCTTCAAATAGAGGGTTCCCTCCAATATGTCATACTTGCAAGCAAGAGCTGTCAGAGCTTGCATTTGGTGACAGGAACCCAGGGTCACCTTGCCCCAAGGTGAGGCATCAAGGTAGGGTTTTATTGCATGAGTAGTCTCTATCTATGACTTAAATAGAAAGTATATGTATATATATATATATATATAGATAGATAGATATATATATAGATATAGATATAGTCAGATTGCTCATACAATATATGTAGCATATATACATATACACACAGTATAAACAATCTGAAAAAACTTTGCCAGATGTTCAAGTGTAGCAAGAGAAAAATGACCCATACCAAAAGAAAATGGATGGGAATAAGGAAAGAATATGAGTCAGTCAGTCTCAGTCAATGGCTATATACCTAGAACCTATTATGAGGAATACAGAAATATAAAATGTGTTCCCTGCCTTCCATTAGCTGTAGTATATATCATATCAAAAAATGGTGGTATTAGTAGCATCACTAAGAGAATATGGACTTTGACACCAAAGGGCAGCTTGAAATTGTGGAAAATTTGGTGATTTATACTCATAAAAGAATGTGTTGAAACAATGCAGTTAGGTCTGTCTCTATGTGGATGGAGCTCTGGACTTGGAGTCAAGAAGACCTGAGTTAGAATCCTGCCTTGGACCCTTGCTAGCTTTGTGACCCTGACCAAGTCACTTAATACCTCCAAGCTTCTGTTTCCTCATTTGTAAAATGGGGAATGCTCACTGGGTTATGAGGTTTAAATGAGAAAATAGACACAACATACTTTGCAAACCTTAGTAGTCATATATTAATGAATATTTGACACTGTTGTGAGTGGTTATGAAGAGGCCAAAGCTGTGACTATGACTGTTCCCCTTGAGACGCTGGAAGTATAATAGAAAGGGAATTAGCTTTGAAGTCTGGAGACCTCAGTTCAAATTCTGAGCCCAGCCCTTAACTAGCCTTAGTACAGTAGAAAGAGCATTCACTCTCTATAGAGTCAGGAGACTTGGGTAAAGGTAAAGATAAAGAAATCCACGAGAGGAATTTTTTCCACATCGGAATGCCTTTGCGTGACCTTGTAGCAAGTCTGCTTGGGGCCTCCTTTTGTCATTTGTAAAATAAACGGACTAGGTCAGGTAACTTCTGCGGTCCCTTCACCCTTTTAAAGTGCTTCATAATTTCCTACCTTCCCAGTCTTCCACCTTCCTCTGTGATTCAGTGACCCTGGACGGCTTCCTTGCTGCCCCTTACAAGATGCTTCCACACATCATTTCCTGACTTAGCATTTTCCCTGGAACTCTCCCTCTGAATTTCTACCTCCTACCTTCAAGTCTTAGCTAAAGACCTCCTTTACTCAACCTCTTCAGTCTTAGTTCTCCCTCTTTGAGATTGCCCTCAATTTAACTTGTTTATAACTTGTTTGTACAGAATTATTTGCTAATATCTCCCCCTTTAAACTCCCCCATTTTGCCTTTTTTTTTTCTTTTGGATCCTCAACTCTTAGCACAATGCTAGGCACATAGTAGGCACTTAATAAATACTTATTGACCAACTTAGCACTAGAGCTAATCCAGGACAAGTCATAAAATGAAATTGGACCTGAATTTCCCCCTCTATAAGATGGGAAAATGGTACCTGTACCATTTTTTTCCATGTGAGGAAAGTACATTGTAAATCTTGAATGATTTTTAGGCCATTTGTACCTGTTGCGTGGAGGGAGTATTTGGGTAGATGAGAGTGAAGATCCATAAAAGTAAAATTGTTTTTATTGTAATTACAGACCCAGTTGACTCCTGGGTTCACAGATAAACAGGCTAATCGTAGAGCCTGGAGCCTGGAGCCTGCCTCAGACTGGGCAGGGAGGGAAGGGATCACTGAGAAGGGAGTCCTAGAGTCCCTTGTGATGGATAGGAATGCCTGGAGGCTATTGACCTGCTCCTCTGACCCATGGCAGACCCTAGGGAACTGCCCCTGAAGCTGGAGTTGGAGGAGGGAGCCTTCTCAGCCTAGAGGGGAAATGGAGCTGAGTGATGCCTTCCCTTTCCTGTGAGGGAAGGAGGGGGAGAGCTGAGATAGAGGGGGCCAACAGCACTATCTGATTGTAGGATTTAGCTCTGGAAGGAGCCTTAGAGATCATCTAGTTCAGCCCCCTACTCATTTTACAGATGAAGCTACTGGAAGGCCCAGAGAGGTGGTAACTTCTCTAAGGTCACATAGGTTTTAAGTACCAGAACCTCAGAATTCAAGGGATAGGGAAAAGAATGTATTGGAAGGGGTGGAGATTAAAGGTTGAAAAGGCTGGTGTACTGAGTGGAGAAAGAGCATGGAATGGAAATGGAGGTGTCAGCCACCCAATGCAGCAGCAAGTTAGGTCTCTATTCAACTGCCCCTCTGTCTTTCACCAAAAGGCTGGAAGCCAGCCCTCTACTATAAGTACTGACTGAATTTCTTTCTTCTTCTCTCTTTACAAATTTAAAAATTCAGAAATGAGCGTTGTATAGTGGAATACTAGCTCCAGAAGACCTGGTTTCGAATACTGACTTTGCTGTTTACTGTCTGTATGACCTTGGGTAATTACTTTACCTCCCAAGGCCTCAATTTCTACCTCTGTTAAATGAGAATATTGAGTAAGGTGACCTGAGGATATACTTATTACATAAGGTTACATATCTATATATGATTGTCTCTCTGTCTTCTTTCTCTCCCCTACCCCAGCCATAAAATCAGGCAAAAAGGTGCCTACACCTTGGTTTATCTCCAGCTCCTTTGACTTCTCTACATCTCAAGGCTCTGACATGATGGAATTCATCCCTTGTCATTGTCCAAGATTGGCTCTGGTCCAAGAGATTGAGTTAGAGAAGGGAGGTGCTCAGGGTAGTGTTGGAAGAGGCATAAGAGAGACTGACTGGAAAGTCAACGAGAGGAATTCTTTCCACATAGGAGGTCAGTGTTAGTGGCATATCCCAGATTGGAAGAGTAGACCCCTCAACTTCCAGGCCCAGGTTCTTTCTACCATCCTGTACCGTGGCCTCAGCAGATCTGTAGTAAATACCTATTCATTGATAGATTAGGAAAGTAGGGAGGGGAGAGGAGACTGCTGGGGGAGAATGCTTTGTGCTGAGTGGGGAAGCCCCTCCAAAGAGTGACTAAGGAAGATAGACATTCAGAAAAATGTGTGGGCCAGTACAAATGAGAACCATGTAAAATCAGGCTAAGAGGTAGGGGTATTTGAGGGGAGGTCAGAGCTACATCCTCCTTCCTTGGGAAATAGCTGCTTAAATCTCCTGACTCTTCTGAGGAGGAAGAGGTTGGGGGCCTTTTTGGGTAAACAGGGGTATGTCCCCTGTTGTTCGTGCTGTGCTGCCTCTTGTGATAAGCAGGTGTTTCCCCTGGTCCGGGCCAGAGACCCTGTTTTGGCAGTTTTCATCCCTTCTCCCCACCTCAACCAAACAAGGGCACCTGCTGCTGACTAAGGGTATTGTCCACAAAGGCAAAGAGAGTGTTTTCAGGGTGTTGCTTATTATGTGAAGAGGGCCCTTGAGTCACATCTACCCCACCAGTCACCTAAATAAGGAGTTTGCAAACACTAGGGGGTGTGTCACTGCTCTTAACTCTTCCACAAATAACCAACTTTATTTCAATTTATTTTTATCTTATTTCTATTGATATAACCTGATCACTATATCACATTCATTTCTAAATATAGCCCTCCTCTCTTCCCTCCCCATCAAATCACCCCTTAAAACAAAGACCTAGCCAACCATCACTGGTGTCAGAAAGGATAAACAGCATTCCATCCATAGTCACCTAGTCAGTCAGTCAGTAAACATTTATTAAGCACCTGATGTGGTCCAGGCATGGTGCTAAGCAAATAGCTTAGAAGAAGTGAGCATTTTCTTAACTATTCTCCTCTGATTCAGTGAGCTTCTGTATTCTGTCTTCATGAGGTAGATGGAAAAGGCATGATTGTTCCTGTTTTATGAAGAGAGGTTCAGAGGGGTATGAAATCAGAATCCAAACCAGAACCCAGGACTCTTGATTTCCAAATTCAGAGCTGTCTTCTCAAAATCAAAATTTTGACCTACAATAAGCCTGTAGATGGGGCACCTAGGGCGGATAGAGTGCCAGGTCTAAAGTCAGATCTGGCCTCAGGTAATTACTAGCTGTGTGACCCTGGGCAAGTCACTTAACCATGTTTGTCTTAGTTCCTCATCTGTAAAATGAGCTGGAGAAGGAAACGGCAAACTACTCCAGGATCTTTGCCAAGAAAACCTGAAATGGGGTCATGAAGAGTTAGACATGACTGAGAAATGACTGAGGGACAACAAAAACAAAGCCTGTGGATGTCTACGCTGCCCGATTCTAATCCTGTGTCCTTCCTTTGGTATTTCGGATGGAAGGTAGTTTGTTTACAAGAAGTCAATGACGTAAAAAGGGTTGAGCTTCATAGCACTAAAGATGAATGCGACCTTGGGCAAAGTTATTTCTCAAGGAGGAGGCCGGGGAGAGGTGTCTCAGTTTCCTCAGCCGTAATGGAGTAGAGGGGAATCAATAGGTCTGTTTGTGTGTTTCTATATCTCCTCTTCTAGGTCTTAAGTCCTATGACTGTTAACTACATACTTTCCATCCTGAAAGGATGCTTGAGAAAAGGAGCAGTCAGAAAGGATCATTCAAGGAAGACTTCCTGGAGGTGGCAGCTGGAGGTGGGGAGGACTGGGTTGGTAAATGACCCTTGGAGGGGAAGCATAGTGGTAAGATGGAAAGAGCATTGCTTAAGGAGGCAGCGGGTCTGGTTTCAAATCCTGCCTCAGATAT
The DNA here is from genome assembly GCA_028658325.1 of Potorous gilbertii. Classification (NCBI taxonomy): domain Eukaryota; kingdom Metazoa; phylum Chordata; class Mammalia; order Diprotodontia; family Potoroidae; genus Potorous; species Potorous gilbertii. Next base: position 319,262,168 of record CM053770.1, read on the forward strand.
GGATGTAATCTTGGACAACTCAACTGCCCTAAGTTTCAGTTCTACATTTATAGGGTGAGGAGGGGAGGAGAGATCATTAAATGGACTCTGGGATTCCTTCCTACCCTGAATCTGTGATTTGTGATGCCTGTGTTAAAATAATAGCTGATCTCCTTATACTGTAGCCGTGATCAGTGGACAGTACCCAGACCTAATTCTAGTATATATAGCCTAGCGGATACTGTGGCCTCAAGATTATGGGCTGCTTATTAATTACTCATCTAGTGTTACAAAGAACCTCCCTGATTAAGGCAAGCTAGCCCCACCCTGCCCCCAAGAAACCTTCGCACAAGCCAGATGAAATCAAAAGCCTCCAAATGCCACATTTGGAAATTTGGTCAAGTCCCCTCCCATCTTCCTCCGACATTCATTCAAAGTGCATTTATTAAATGCCCACTGTGCTGAGCTGAGGATACACAGAACAAAGACACAAAACAAAAATACTAGCCTGAATGCTGTTGAGGAGCATCACTAGGACCAGACATTAGGTCAGGGGAAAGAGAGAGGGAGAAAGTGAGAAGAAAGAAGGGAGGGGCTAAGAAAGATTCTAAAGCCCAGTAAGTTATAGTTAGCTAACATTACAATGAGTCATCTAGTAACATTGTAGCATAAGATTAAAGATTTAGACCTGGATGGAATTTTAGACATCATCTAGTACCACCTTCCCATTTTACAGTTGAGGAAACTTAGGTCCAGAGAGGTTAAATGAGTTGCTTAAAGTCACACAACTTAGAAATGACCTAGTTGGGATTTGATCCCAGGTCTACTGTGTCTCAACTGCCTCTCCAAGTCACAGGATCATAAGATGTCAGGACTGAAAAATCCCTTAAATGTGTCTAGTCAAGCATGTTCCCTACCCCATTTTATAGAGAAAGCAACCAAGTCCCAGAGAGGGAAAGTGACTTTTTGGAGGCCACATAGGGTCAGTGGTACAGCCTGTTCTGGTCCTGTACTACTTTTTCTGTACCAGATAAAACCTTAGCCACCCCACCAATTAAGAGTTTTGGGGAGGCGTTGTTTTATTGAGGAGGAGTATGGTGCCTCGGGTATATGACCAAACAAAATGATACTCCCAGGAGTTTCCTCTGAGATAATTTTATTTCATCCCAAAATATGGTCCTGCTAGCAGCTTGAGTGATCTCTGGGGTTTTGGAAAAGAGCCTCCAAATGTATATACGTCTTTGCAGGTCTGGCTTTCCTTACTACCTGGTTTGCTCCCTCCAACAACAATCCTCTCTGCAATAGCAACCTAATTCCTCCTTCCTCCAGGAAAGCCCCTGTGACTTGATTATGTCCCTCCTCCTTAGCTAAATTCCTTTTCTACTTGGAGCAACTCTTGCTGTTTGTTGCTCTCTCCCTGGATAGACTTTTAAGTTCTCTGAGGGTAAGGACAGTCTATGGGACTTCTCTGTACCTATCCATGGTGTCAAGGCCTGGGCTGTAGCTCACTAAGCACTCAATACTCATTCTGTTAGTTGAGTCTCCTTTGCTGATAGGTGTTATGGTCGGTATTGTTGGGACACAGAAAGACACATGGGGGTCTTTCTGTATTACCACCTTAAATATGTCATTAATAAGCAAGTAACTCAGCTCTGAGGCTTGGAAGAAGGCTACCAATCCTGTCCAAGTCCTTCTCGTGGTACTTACTAGAGGCTCCCATTCATATTCCCTAAAGGTTTACAAAGTGTTTTTCTCCTAACAACCCAGAAATAAGATCATAGGGTAAGAGCTAAAAGGAGCCTTAGTGATTATCTATCTAGTCCCCCTCCCTCATTTTACAAATAAGGAAACTGAGATTCATAGAAGTGAATTGATTTGGCCAAGGTAACAAAGGTAGTGACAACAGAGTCAAGATTCAAATCCAAGTCTTCTGATTTCAAATCCAGCAATCTTTTCCACAATGCCACAATTTAGGGATGAAGAGCAGGATTTAGGGAAAAATATTCTACATAATCATTCAAAGTTCAAGTGATTCTAATAGGGACCTTTAAAAAGAGTTTCTCAGAGACCTCAGACCTCATCACTTACAGTCACTTCAGTTAAGTCCTCTAGATTTTAAAGTTAAATCCATTTGCTACATTGCTACATGTCAGTGCCTGGACTTGCCTTGAGGGTTAAATATTAATGGGACCAGTCTGCCTTGGGAGGTTGTGCAAACTCTCCCTCACTCCCCCCGCACCCCCCCACAAAAGTATTAAATACCTTAGAGTCCCTGAGGAACCCTGTGTCCCGGGGCAGGAAATCTACTTGCTTTTCAGTTACCAAGGGATTTGGGAGCCTTCTTTGAGAATTTTTTTTCTGGCCTGGGGTTGGGGGGGGCCCAGATTTCCAGCTGTGATAAGAGTTTATTTCCATTAATCTCCTGCCCTATAAGCTCTACCTGCCCTGCCTCCTGTCAGGTACCTGTTCACTACTATCCCCCAGTCCCCACCTCTCAGGATCACTATCATCTGTCCCATCCCTTTATACTGCTCCTGTTTAAATAAAACACTTCACCTCCCTGGCCATGGAATGCATCCTCATTATGTTGATTTTGGAAATCTGCCCTTTTCTTCTTCAGAATTCCCACCCCTTTTTCAGAGTGGCCAAACAGAAGAGTAGGCACTGTTCTTACCCTGTGCATCGCCAGAGCGGTGATGGAACAGAGGTGTCACATTACACCAGCCTTCAAGGCCTTGTACCTGTTGTTCTCTCTACAAACACAAACAACACCCTCTTCCCTGTTCTAGCCAAACTAATTCAGTTAACAATTCAATTCAATAAACATTTCTATAAAAAAAAAGTTATCTCTCTTTTGTTTTGACAGCACCATTTCCAAATCTCCCTCCTCAATGTTGTAACAATAAAATTGGGGGTGGAGGCATAGATGGAAAGGCCATTCTCTTACAACTTCCTGCTGCTCTGCCCTTCTCATTTCACATCACCCAGATGCCCTTTGCCACCGTCCCCTCCTTCATCCCTGTCCCATAAAAGAGGTGGTCCTTTTTGTCAAGGCAAACCCTGTGGATGCACAAATGATCTCATTCTATCCCAACTCTCCCTTGTTTTCTTATCTTTCCTTCTCTACTGACTGCTTTCTTACTGTCTACCAACATGCTACCCCATCTTCAAAGATCCCTCACTTGATTTATCCATCCCCTGATAGGTGTCATCCCATATTTCTCTTCCTTTTTGTGGCTAAACTTCTCAAGAAGCTTGTTTATAATAGGTTCCTCCACTTCCTTTCCTCTCACTCTCTCCTTAATTTAGTTTCAGACCTCACCATTCCATGGAAACTCCAAAGTTACCAATGTCAGCTTTTCCTCAGTCCTCATCCTTTTTCTCTCTGCAGGCTTTGACATTGTCAACCACTCTCTTTTCCTTAATACCCCCTTCTCTCTAGGTGTCTGTGACATTATTCTTCCCTTCTCCTTTTACCTCAGTTTCCTTGACTGTATCTTTGCTCAAATCATATCTGATAACTTGAATGGATCTGCAGGGATGTGTTCTGAGCCCCCTGGCTGTATTTCATTTGGTGATGTCATTGACTCCCATGAATAAAATCATTTTTTCTGTCCTGATGATTCTCAAATCTACTAATCTAGCCTCCTTCCTGACTTCTGCTCTTGCATCTCCATCTGCCTATTGGACATCTCAAACAGGATGTCCCTCAAACAACTTAAGTTCAACGTAGCCTAAACTGAACTCCTTGTCTTTTCCCCCAGCCCATCCCAAACTGTCCCTTTTTCCTAGCTTCCCTGTTCATGTTGAGGATATCACTATCCTCCCTGTCATGAAGAATTTCAGCCTAATTGTCAGCTACAACTCCTCACTCTCACACCCCCTCCACCACCCTCCCCCCCATTCAATCAGTTTCCAAATTCAATGTATTTTAACTTTATAATATCTCCCATATGCACAGCCTCTTTCTCCATTGAGACTACCATTCCAGTTTACAGCTGGATTATTGCAAGAACCTGCTCATGGTTTTGCCTGCCACAAATCTGATACCATATTCCATATCCCATATCAAAGTGATCTTCCTAAACTGTCTTGACCAGGTAATTCCCCTACTCAAACTCCAGTTTGAGTATCACCTCCAGGATCAAATGTACAATCCTCCATTTGACATTCAAGGCTCTTCATAATCTACCTCTTTCTCTTCCTCCACCCCCTCCCTGCACCCACATACTGTATGATTCACACAGTAACATCCTTCCTACTTTTCTTCTCCCAAGACATTATCTCCTGACTCCTTACATTTTCACTGGCTGGAATAACCTCCCTCCTGGTTTCTCTAGCTTTCTTCCAGCCCCAGCTAAAATCCTACCTTCAGAAGAAGCTTTTCCCAGTCCCCTTCCACTAGAAGATCCTGTCCTGTGAGCATCTTGTTTTTGTGCTTTCTCCCATATTAAAAATGTGAGCACTTAATGAAAATCTTCTTTTGTCTTTCTTTTTATCCTTAGGGCTTAGCAAAATACCCGGCACATAGTAGGTGCTTCATAAAGGTTTACTGGCCAACTGAAAAAAGCAGTCCAATAAACCCAACTAACACTTTGACTAAGCAGGAATATAGAATTCAGCAAGAATTTAATAAGCTCTTACTATATACAAAGTCTTCGATATTCAGAAATAAAAAAGAAATCACTCACACTTTTCCTTTAAGGTTCTTAATGTTGTACAGAAGCATTAGGTTGTAGAGTTTGAGTTGGTGATCTGGCTGGGTTAAGGCAGCCCTCTGTCCTCTGTAGGGCTTGAACCAAGCTACCAGAGGCAGCTTGGGCCTAGGGGAGTCAAAGAAGCAACTGGTTCTGGAGACAGGAGACCTACATCCTAATTAGGGCTGTACCACTGGGTGATTGTGTGATATTACTTGGGCAAATCTTTTCCCCTCTGGACCTCTGTTTTACTTTTTGTCTCCTGGTCTGGTCACAGGAGCTCCCTTCCCCCAAGGAGGAAGGGAGTGGGGCTATGCATATGTGAATACTTCTCAACTACGAAACATCAAAGGAACATGCCCTTACTTAGCTTACTTGTGATTGGTGTATTCAGAAGTGCCTGGGGTGTGCTTGCTGTAGATTGGTAAATATGTAAAGGTCTCTGGTTCCCTTTGCTCTCTTGATTCTACAGAACGGTGTGTCCACCAATGACTATTAGGGCTATCCTTGCATGTGCTGTGGAATGTGTTCTATCTGTACCAAAAGGACCCTGGCAGTCTCACACTGACATGTGTCCTTGCTATATCTTTTGTTTTCTGACAAATCATAGCTAAGTATTTTTCTTTCTGAGTATGATTCAGTTTTCTTCCTTAGTTCACACTTGTAAAATGAGAGTTGGACTAGTTCATCTGGAAGACGTCTTATCATGGATCAGAAGCCATTGAGTCCAGCTCTCTCATTTACAAATGACACCTATGACGTGCCCATAGTCCTAAAAGGTAGTGAGTGACGGGTGGAATTTGAACTCAGATCCTCCAACTCCAGAGGCAATGCTTGTTTCCAGTGTGGTTTTCAATCAACAGAAATCTGTTTTCTCTTTCTCTCCTGTTGGAAAAACAAACAAAATTCCTACATGGATTATATCTAAAAAATTAATGACCAGATCTGAACCCTGATTCATTACCTTGATCAAAGTTCTTCAGGGCTGGAGAACCTTGGCCTCAGGGCCACATGTATTGCTTCTAGGTCTTCAAGTGCAGCCCTGATTCAGACTGAATCCCCACTTCTGTTTAAGTCTTTTAAGGTTGTCTTTATAGTGTTTATTGTTCAGTTATTTCTGACTCTCCGTGACCCCATTTGAGATTTTCTTGGCAGAGATACTGGAGTGGTTTGTCATTTCTTTCTCTAGCTCATTTTACAGCTGAAGAAACTGAGGCAAACAGGGTGAAGTGACTTGCCCAGGGTCCCACAACTAGCATGTGTCTATGGCCAGATTTGAATTCAGGAAGATGAGTCTTCTTGATTCCAAGCCCACTATTCTATCCACTGCAGCTGAGTTCAAATCTCAACTCTGCCATTTCTTAACTGCATGACTTTGGGCAAGTTGTCTTCTGTCTCTGTACCTTAGATTCCTCAACTGTAAAGTAAGGGGAGTTGGACTAGATCTTGAAGGCCCTTGAGGGCTCTAAATGAGTGATTCCACCTAGAGAATGTTCTTTGGTTCCAGCAAGGTGTGAGCAAGTTATTAGAAGCCTAGAATCTGACAAGTATAGACTTAGCTTGACCTTTTGGCCATAGTGTTGGAATCAGCTTTTTTCTCCATAGTCCTTGAAGGATGTTTCAGATCAATTATTTAACAGAGCCAGGGAGGCAAGGCAACAGAAGACCAAAGTCCTTTCTTGGGACTTTATATAATTTGTTTGGAGAGAGAAGAAAGAAGACAAGAGGTACTCAGGATGATATGTGAGCAATTTTAAGATCATATGGACAATACGTGGTGTATAAGTCAGAGAAAGGGAAGTGGGCAAAACACAAAAAACTGAGAATGGGCAAGGGAAAGAGAATCCTGGAGTAAATGCCATCAGCATACTGTCCCAATGTAGGCCCCTTTTCCTCCCCAAGCAGAGTTAACCATTTTCGTGTCATGAATTCTTTTGGCTATTATGTGAGGGTTGTGGACCCCATCTCAGAATGTTTTTAAATGTATAAATTAAAATACATAGATTGACAAAGAAAACCAATTCCACTGAAATACAGTTATTGGTGGATTAACCACAAAAAAAAATGTAAAGACCACAAGTTAAGAAATAGAAATAAGGCAGAGATAGGTGGGATGGAGCTCTGTATCGTTCAGATGTTTCTTTCAGTCATCTATACCCATCTATACGTGGCTGTTTTTCTCCTGTTTGAACTCTGAATCATTTCAGCCCAGTTCAACGGGTAGATGAGGTTAAGAGTGGGTAAGATTGTAAATTTGGAGCTTGGGCAGTTGAGGATGGTGTGGTTTTTCAGAGAACTTAGAGAGAGGGCTAGTAATTCTCCACCCACTCCCACCTGTAGGTAACTTCATAAACAACTGCCATTTCTCCTTACAGCAAACTAAGATTTGGGGACTTTGGGGACTGAGAGATGGGGTTTGGACAGGTTACTCGGAGGAGTGAGGGTGTGTGTGAATAATTCCTAAAAGTACTTAAGAAAACTCAGACCCCAAAGAAGTACAGCAAAAAGGTAAGTACTTAATAAATGTTTATTGAAGAAAGAGAGCTCAAAATGGGCCAAGGCCTCCCAGCCCATGGATGTAATCAGCAAATCTAGGAAGAGTGGATTTTTTTTGTTTCCCCATTAACATTCAACTTCTCTCGATATCCCCAATTTCCTAATGACCTTAGACCCTAGATTGCTTCATCTGACCCCTATATTTGCTCCTCTGCTTTGAAAAGTTTTACAAGATTTGAAAATGGCTACTTCCTCCTAGGACTATTTAGAACAGGTGTTCCTAACTGAGGGTCAATAAACTTGGTATTTTTTTTCTGGTTTTGTTTGTTTGGTTTTAAGTATTTTGATAACTATTTCAGTGTATTTGGTTTCCTTTGTAATCTCATGTATTTTATTATATGCATTTAAAAAGCATTCAAAGAAGGAATCCATTACCCAAAATAAGCTCAAGAGTCCCTGATTTAGTCTATTCTTTGTGGGTTTGGATGGAAAGTTTGAGAAATTTTCCTTTTCTTTCCCCTGACCATGAATTGTGAATTCTTCTTCACTTCCACTCTCCTTCCCCACATGTAGGAGAAGAGAAACGAGAGGCTAATGGAAAAGGAGGAAATTCTACAGTGGGGCTGCCCAAAACAGAACCTTAAGGACAGGTTGAACAAGGAGGAAAAAGGGATTAAGAATTAAGTATTGAGCCCCCATCAGTTTCGTAGAGGCAGCTTTGTTTGGGTTTTGGGAAAGTTGGAGGTGCCATCACTGGAAAAATAGACATTTCTATATTACATAAAACTTTTCAAAACATAAGGGCAAATCCCCAGTTGAATGAAGCAATCTAGGGCCTAAAGTCTTTAATAATTTAGAGGCAGCAAGAGAAGCCATGTCTTAAAATCCATCTAATCTCATAAGTCTTATCACCTTGAAGGGCAATGTTCCCCTTCCCTCTCACCTAACTACAATAATCGCTAACATATTTATAGCACCTTATAGGTTGCAGAGCGCTTTACAAATATTATCTAATTTTATCCTCACAACAACACTAGGAGGTAGATGCTGTTGTTATCCGCATTTTACCAGTGAGGAAGCTAAGGCTGATTAAGTGACTTGTCCGGGGTCACACAATGAGTAAGTGTCTGAAGCTAGGTTTGAACTTGGGTCTTCCTGAGTCCATGTCAAGTAGTTTATTCTCTGTGATACCTAGTTGCCTCTAGTATCTGATAGTTACATCGTGATCTGAAAGGTCAATAGATCCCCCTTTTTTCAATAGATATTCAACAACAAACATTGATCAACAACAAACCTACAATGCACTGTGATTTCTTGGGGCCTGAAGCTTTCAGCCTCGTTAATTTGTGCTTCAGTATACTCATCTATCCATTAGAAACGCTTATACATAGATATCCCCCTTTGTACCCTTTGGAAAGGGTATGAGGCTGGAGAACTTAACTATTTATACTGTCTGTTTTGCCCATAAATGTTAATATTCTGCCTCAAATTCTCATTTGTGGAGTCTATATGATTTTCCTCCATTAAGATTATGAGGCAGTTGCCACTGAGTCCTCCATTTTTACGCTCAGTGCCAATAAACATGGAGTTTGTTCTTAGTTAAATTGAGTCTTTGATGAATGCTAACTACCCATACTTGGACTCCTGGAGGCAAAGCACATTTTTGTCTTGTGTGTGTAGTCTAAGACACTGAGGCCTGGCCAGATGTTCTCTCTGTGTTGAGTAGTTACATCTTCAGAAGTACTTAGCCTATTTACCCTTCTGAGAAATGACCTTTATTAGAGAAGGGAGGAGCCCCAGTTACTACCTGACATATGGGAGGGAAGACAGAAGCATCCCCTGCCTTGTCTTCTAAATCCTCTCTTCTCGAAGTGTGGTGATAAGGGGAGCATCAGGGAGCAGTCAGGCACATTTTACAGATCATTAATCCAAAGACGGAGTATGGTGGAAGTAGAAGTCCCTCACTTACAAGTAAGGTGTGATCTTTATTTGTCCAAAAGATAGGACTTTAGAGATAATCCAGTCCTCTTTTTACAGATAAGAAAATAGAAGCCTGGAGAAGGTTTTATGGGAGGCCAGTCATCTAGTTGAGTGGTGACAATCAGGATTTGAACTCAGGTCCCATAACTCCAGATACACTTAGTATTATACCATTACAGGCCTAATGTTTATAATTAAAATATAATTGTATGTTTAAAAATAACTTGTTATTCATTATCTCATGCAAGAAATTAGACATTCTGGGAAAATCAACAATGGCTCCTGGCTGTGTATGACTATAAACAAACCACAAGATCTTTCTCTTAGCCTGTTTCTTTGTCTGTGAAATGGAGATAATACTTGCATTAAATATTTTATATACTTAAAAATGTTGTAGAATTGGGGAAGGTATTGTTAATACTTGGAACTTAAATCACTTCTGTGATAGTTAATGAACATGTGAAATGAGCATTGTCCTAGGCACTGGGGATACAAAAAAAAAGGCAAAAAAGTGGTACCTGATCTCAAGGAACTCACAGTCTAATGAGAAAGACAATTTATAATCAGGGGTAGCTAGAGTGCTGGGCCTGGAGTCAGGAAGATCTGAATTCAAATCCAGCCATAGACACTAGCTGTGTCTAATGACCTGGCCAAGTCACTCAGTCCTCTTTGTGTCAGTTTCTTCATCTGTAAAATGAACTAGATTAGGAAATGTCAAATCACTCCAATATCTTTGCCAAGAAAACCCCAAATGGGGTCACAAAGGGTTGGACACCTGAAAAAATGATTAAACAATAACAAAAATATGCAAACAACTATATATGAACAAGCTATGTACAGGATAAATTGGAAGTAAGCAATTGAGGGAAGGCACTGGAATTAAGAGGGATCTGGCCAGGCTTCCTGTTGAAGGGCTCAGACTTGGAGGAAGTCAGAGAAACCAGAAGAGATATGAGGAGGTAGAGAAAGTTAATGAAAATGCTTGGAGTCAAGACATAAGTGTTTTGTTTGAGCAGCATCAAGGAGACCAGTGTCACTGCATCAGAGTAAGTGATGGGACGTAAGTTAAGACCAGAAAGGTATATGTTGGGGGGTTGGGAGGGAGTGACAGATTACTGGGCTTTGAACCACAAATTGAATTCCTTATTTGATCCTAGTGGTGACAGGGAACCACTGAAGTCTTTGGAGTAGGGGAGTAACGTGTCAGACCTGTGCTTTTGGGAAGTAATTGATGCTGAGTGGAGGATGAAGTAGCAAGCTACTGCAGTTGTCCAGAAGTGTGGTGATGAAGGTCTGTACCTGCCCAAAGTCAAGTGTCAGAGCCAGGATTTGAACTCAAATTCCCTGACTGTAAATCCTAAGCTCTTCCCACTAATCTACTTTTTCCACAAAAAATTTATTAATTTATTGGTTTCAGTTTTCAACATTCACTTCCAAAAGTTTTAAATTTTCTCCCTCTCCCTTTCCCAGACGTCATGCAACTTATATTATCTCTACACATACATTCCTATTAAATACATTTACACACCAGTCACGTTGTATAGAAGAATTATAACAAATGGGAGAAACCATTAGAAAAAAAAAAACAAAACACAATGAAATGTAACAAAAAATAAAATGGTCTGCTTCATTCTGCGTTCCGACTGCATAGTTCTTTCTCTGGATGTGGATGGCATTTTGCATCATGAGTTCTTGCATTTCTGAGAAGACCTAAGTCTATCAGAAACAGTCCTTGAAGACCATTAATCCACTCTTAACGTAAGCTCTCATGCTCTCTCTACTGAACCGTGGTGTAGCATTTGCTAGAAAACTTGGGAAGAAATTATTTGTGGACCTGGGTTACATGGCAAAGGGTTAAACACAAGATTGGAAACTGCTCCTGGTTGTAATCTCCTTCCCTGGTCTGGTAAATTTCCCAGTGGGATTCCATGGAAGGAGAAATGTCTTTCATTTCCTGTTGCCAGCTTGTCCCCAATCTCAGGACCTGGCAGAAGAGGAAGGAAAGGTTAGGTAGGAGAGCTAGACCAGGTTTCCATCTCTCGCCTTCTACCCCCACCCCACGGTCAGCTTTGACCAGGGCTCAGCTGTACTTTTCCACACCATGAGCATAGAATAACTTAATAGTTACTAACCCTGGTCACGTCTCACTCCTGAGACAGGCAGTGTGGGGGGCCAGACTGGGTAGAGTAGCTCTGGTGATTCTGACTTGAAATTCCTAGGGAGGATAGATATGGTTGCATTTAGTTTGTCTGCCCTCCTCTTTCTTCAAACCCCAAGTATCTAGTGATCTGTTCTTGGTGTAGCTAGCTACAGGTGTTAAGGAATGGTAAACCATCAGGGAAGACTTTCTGTCCCCTAACTCTTCCATGTGCTGTCTTCCCCATCTCCCAATCAACCCCTCAACATATGGGGTTGTTGTTCAGTCATGACCCCATTTGGTGTTTTTTTGCAGAGATACTGGAGTGGTTTGCCATTTCCTTCTCCAGCTCCGAGACAAACAGAGTTAAGTGACTTGCACAGGGACATACAACTAATACATTTCTGAGGCCCGTTTTGAACCCAGAAGATGAGTCTTCCTGGTCCAGCACTTTATCCATTTTGACACCTAACTGCTCTCCCACTCCCATACAGGGAGTTAATTCCTACTCCTTCCTACCAGAAAACCAGGATATCACTATTCCTTTCCATTCCTTGGGGAGAAAACAAAAACAAAGACTCCAAGTCCAGCACTCCACTGCTCCACCTAGCTACCTTCCAGCATATGGAAATTCCATTATATATCGTGGTACCGACCTACCCCTTAAAGCTCAGGGAAGTGATCCTGTCTACCAAAGCTCAACGTGGAATTTTTTAAAGTTCAACTTCATTGCAGGTGGACTGAAACCTTGTGGCCCTGGTAACTTAGTCCCTAAGTTTCAAATGGTCAGCCAGCAACACTCCAGAGTTCAGTACCAACAAGATTTAACTGTAATTGGGAAATATTTAACAAAACAAATATAAATATAACAGAACAGAGATAATGTTAGTATGTGGTTTTTTATGTCAATACGCAGTCTGAAATAATCCTTATTTATAGTTTAGTGTCCCACCCTCCCTTTCCTTTTCTATTTGAGGTTGACATTCCTGAGCTAGAGGTGAAAGCCGGGCAAGTATAAAGAACCAAAATATTGATTGTGATTCCTGACTTGTAAGTATGATCTGGAGACAATGATGGATAACCACTACTCCCACCCCCCAATTAAAAAAAAATAGCTTGCTTTCCCTGGGCTATCCTGGAAGAGCTGATAGATTCGTGTACAATTTATTCCAAGCTCGATGGAGAACAGCTGCTGTCCTTCTCTGCCCAGAAACGGAACCAGAGGAAATGGGTCTGCATTGCAACCTGAGGGACTTGGGTTAGACAATAAGGAAGAATTTCCTGACAGGTGGTGGTTAGCCCTTGGGGAGGGTCTTGGGGAGTCAGGGGGGAGGGAGGGAGGCAGCCTGTGGAATCTCCCTGCCAGGAGAAATGTTAGGTGAGGGTCTTCATACAGGCAGGGGGATGATTGAGGTGACCTCTGGCTGCCCCTTTTGACCCCTCCAGAAGCTGTTTTTATAAACAGGAGTGGATGTTTTCATTTCCCAGTCAGGAGTGTGTAGAAACGCCATCATTCCACCAAGGCTTTCTTTTATTTTTTCTTTTTTTTTTAATGGAGAGGCTTAAAGTGGAACCACTCTCTAGTGATCTTAAAAAGAAAATAATCAATGGGTTGGGCTAATAAATCTCTTATCACTTAAGTCATAGTTGTCAAAGATGAGCAGTTACTTATTACCCAGAACCACCACCACCCCTCCCCTTCAGAGGCCATTCCTTTAGCCCTTGATTTGGGAGGAGTTCTTACTGAGTAAACTTCTTTCTTCAAGAGCCCTAGAAAGAAGCAATGGAGGAAAAGTCATTTTGATCAGCCTCAGGCATAAAAAAAAACCCAACTGAGGTAGCCCTAGTGGCTGTTGGGTGTATAATCCAACCTAGGTGTCCAGGTTGGATGGCTTCAGGAGTGGGAGAACCACAGAAGTTTAACCTGGAAACACCCCACCCCTCCTTTCCTTACTTGAGGGATGTGTAAGCACCACCACAGGTAGAAGGGGCATGACCAGGCTTTTGGCAGAAGAGTGTGGGTCCACTTTGTCAGGAGGGGGCAGATCCAGATCTTTGGATTTCTTGCAGAGGATTCTAGGGTGTACTAGAGGGAGAGCACCCCAGGATTGATGTTCATATTCCTGGTGTGGATTGGGAGCTGGAGGCAGCATTGCTAGAACCCCATTTGTCAGCTCTGAACTCATTCTTCCTTCTCCATCATCTACTTTCTTCAATCTCTGTCTGGAATTCATTGGTTCCAAAGTCTAGCTGAGAAACTGAGTCAACAGGGAGAGGACCTTTGCGGGTTTTGACCTTGGAGGTGGGTCAGATAATATCAGAAGTATAAGGAATGGCACTGGCTGCCTGCTTCACATCCATCCCATTCCTTGAAGCATCTAACATTCCCTTCCTCTACCCCACACTGGGCACCTCTTGAAACTATTAAAAACCACTGGATAAGGTATGATCCTCTGGTACTTGTTGGGTGGTCCCTGATTTAAAGGAAACTCATAGTAAAGGTATTTCTCTCAGGGACTCAAACTGCCCACTCACCTCCCTAGAGTCTTCAGAATTCAAGTCTTCAAAATTGAAATGAGTTACACAGGCCCATGTACCATTGGATTCATAACTGTCATGAGCCATTTGTCAGACAGAATTCTCAGTAAATCTATATAGAGTCCTTGCCTTATAGTCTTGATGTCCAAGCCACTCTCTTGACCTCTTCAATCTCGTAAGTTCTGAACTCTCTAAAATTCTCTCTCCTTAGAGTAGCTGTGTGGAGGATACTCAGCCTATGGAAACTGCCTTTTGGCATTCCTGTGCCCACAGCTATAACCTAATCTTAGTTCATTCCTAGCACCATCTCACATAGACAGGTCCCAAAAAAGGTCTCTTTCCCTTGAAGGGCCCCAGTCCACCTCAAAACTCTGGCCCCTATGGCACCAGAGCCCAGAAAAATAATATTTAAAAAATAGCTTCCCAAACCATATTAAAATGTAATTGGGAAATGTTGACCAAAACAAATAAATAAAAACACAGTACAACATGGAAAATGGTGATTTGTGGTTTTCTAAGTCAATATACCCTCAGCACAGATCCATTTCTATTTGATCTCACTGCAGACAGGCAGCCCCCTCCTATCTATACGTCTGAGCAATTTTCTAAGACACTAAATTGCAGAGACAATGCTGACCATGGTTTGTGGAGGGAGTTTCTTCATCCAGGAAACCTGGATTCCTTTGCCAGTGAAATGATAGAGGTGGTCTCTATACCGTTCCTCATCTCTATGACTTATAATTTCTATCTGGCCTCCAAAATGAATTGGAAGTCATTTACCTAAGGATTTTTGGCAGAGTGGCCTGTATTTCTTCTTCCCTCTCATCTTTCCCCCCAATGTTTCTGATAATTCTTTCCTGGCCACATCTTCCTGGGGAGCCAGACATCCAGAAGGAAAAGGGACAGAATAAAAAAATGAACCTAGTCTCTGCCTTCAGAGAGCTCCCAGTCTGATGGAAGGAGATTCAATGGATAAGAAGCCTAGCACATAGATGAACCCAAACTTCAGGTAACCCTAATATACTTTCCGTTTGTCTTTGCTAAGGCCTCTATTCAGTAGCTTGTCCTTCCTAAGTCATATTGTATTGCATAGTTTTGGGTTTACTGAACTGCATAGTTAGGAGAGCATGAGGCATACCATCAAAGAAGGAAAGGGTCATCTGTGGAGAAGTCTCTCCCATTACTCTTCCCCCACCCCTTGCTAAAAACTTAATAATGGACTGGAGGACTGTATCAATCATTGTTGACTTAAGCCCTTGTGAGTGGAGAAGGATGGGTGAGAATTTTCTGTGACATGGTATCCCTAATCCTGCATTCTGCATCCTTAAGTGACCATTTCCTATCATCCTTCCCATCTCCCCTCTAGACAGTAGCACCATTACTTTAAGAGATATGGGACCATAAGATTAGAGGTTTAGGGCAAGAAATGACCTTAGAGGTCATCTAATTCTACTTCCTCACGTTACAGATAGAAAAGTTGAGACCCAGAGACCTGAAGCAACTTGCCTAAGGCTTTACACAGGTGGTAAGGGGGTAGAGTCAAAATTTGAGTTCAGGTCTTTTGACTCCAAATTCAGCACCTTTCCATTGCTATATAAGAAGAGTATTTCCCCAAAAGTTGGGAAAGAAGACCCCTAAACACATCCTAAACCTCTGAGCTGAGGAGGAGAAAGTGAGGCTGGTGACCTGCACAGCCCTCCCTCACTCAACCCAAAGTCAAGTGCAAGTCATGTCATCATTGCTCCGATGACATGGTCTTCTTTGGCAACAAAGGACAAACACAACAAAAGAAACCTCCATCTCTTATGAAATCTCTTTATAGATTTTGTTCCTTTTGCCTTAAAAGATAAACAAATTAAAACTGCAATCTCCCCGAATCATGGAGGGATTAAAAACATTAAGGGGAGGTGGCTCTGATGTGGTCCAATGGAACAACTTCCCCACCCCTATTTGGGGTTGAGACTTGAGTTATAATCTTGGTTCTTCCACTAATTTGAATCTGTGACCTTGAGTAAGTTACCCTCTTTGGAACTCTTACCCAATCTTTATGTTGAGGGCATTGAACAGTACCCTTTGAAGTTACTAGGTCGATGTTATATAGCTCCTTGTCTAGGATTTGAGGTGAGGAGACTGCTTTTGCCTAGGCCATGGTGAGACACTGTCCAGACTCCACTCACATTACTTTATTTATTTAGGGGGTAGGGGAAGGCAGTGGGATTAAATGATTTGTTCAGACAACTAGTAAGTGTCTGAGACCACAATGCTAGTGCTCTATCCACTATGCCACCTACCTGCCCCTCCCAAGTTACTTTAAAATTCTTGACTGGGAGGGAGAACAAATTGGAGAGAAAAAAGGGATCTCACTTTGCAGATAATTTAGCTTATCTTCTTTGCTCTTCCCAAGACTGAGTCTTCATGTTTTATGGTTTCCTTCACTGGTACCTAGCCTTCCTTCTCTAGCTGAGTTCCTCAAGATCAAGATAACATGTCGCCTACCTCTTCTGAATCTCAGATAGCAACACCTAACCATGAGTCAGAGTGTGGGCCAGAAAGGTTGATCTAAGAAGGGAAGAGGCCACTCAAAAACTGCCCATAGCCTCCAGGAGGAGGTGAAGTTGATAAAATTCTTCAGTCCTCTGGTATCAGCTGAGATCTTAGAGGCCCATTTCTTCATTCTTCATTTAGTGTGAGAGAGGTGGGGGTTGGACAGCTCAGGGGAGAGCAACCCAAGGGTTTCATACAGCTTCCACCCAGCCTGGAGTCCTCATCAGCCTGTTGCCAAACATTGCAATGTGGAAAGGACTAGGAGCACCAAATGATGCAAAAAAAAATAATTTTACTTTGAAATAAAAATTTTTCTTCCTTTATCTCCTATCTTATGGATAAAAGAGGTTACTACATATATTGACAAAGCTTGGTCCTTTAACAAATACTTAAATTCTGTTCTTTCTAGTTCATAGAAAGTATAATTAATTTGTTGGTTTTATATTAGTTATTTTCACATATGGGGCATGTTGGTGGCATAGTCAATAGTACACCAGGCTTGGAGTCAAAAAGACCTGAGTTTAAATTTGGCCCCAAACACTTATTTAGCTGTGTGACCCTGAGCAAGTAACTTACCCTTGTTTGCCTCAGTTTCCTCATCTGTAAAATGAGCTGGAGAAGGAAATGGCAAACAACTCCAGTATCTTTGCCAAGAAAATCCCAAATAGGGTCACAAAGAGTCAGATGTGACTGAAAATGACTGAATGAATGTGTAAGTTGGTTGTCTTATGTGGAGTGGAAGGGCTAAGAGCCAAACTCACAACAGAAAAATGACTGAACAGCACTTTTTCAAGTATACCCTCTTTCTTTGCTTCCCTATGCCAAAGAGTCTTTTCTTGGAACAACATTTAAAAAAAAAAAAGATAAGCAAAAGCAACCAGCCTTACTCAGTTGACCACAATTATCTGGCTGCTTATGAGAATTCCATACCTGTAGTTCCCCACCTGTCCAAGGAAAAAGTGGGAAGATTCTTATAACAGTCACCTAACTGGTCTTCCTGTCTCCTTCCTTCCTAAGGCATCCTACACCCCAATGCTGATAGGTTCATAAATTGCCTTGTTTCTATGAAAAAAATCTATACTATTGCCTTGGTGCCTCTAAGATAAAATGCAAAGTCTTCATCCTGAGATTTAAAGCCTGCTACAATCTGACACACCCCCACACACCTCACTTTTAAGTCTTATTTCTTATTATTTCCCTTCACAGCATTCCAGTCAGATCAACCTGATAGCTCATTTCCTTTCCAAGAGATGGTACTCCATCTCTGGCTTCTATGGTTAAAAGAATTCCGTATGTGGAATCCATTTTCCGCCCCCTCCAATGAGTAGATTCACTAGCTTCCTTCACAACACAATTCACGGACCACCTCCAAAGCACTTTCATGAGTCCTCCTTCTTACCAAAGTATTAGCAGACTCGTACTCTTTTCTTTTTTTTTTTTTAGTGTTTATTTATTCTTGGTTTACAACATTCAGCATGCTCTTACTCTATTGGCTTATTTGCTTGTGTAAATAATAGATTGGCAATAGATAACAGATTGACAAGAGAATTTATTAAGCACTTTCTATGTGGTAGGCTCTAAACTAACCAATTAGGACATTCAATAAAAGCAGACAAGGACAGGCCTTGCCTTCAAAGGGTTTATGTTCTCAGTGGAGGACCAACCCTTAAGGGGATCCAGGAAGGGCAAAAGATTTGGAAATGCATTCTGGGCAAGATAAAACTACAGTTGATCTAACAGAGTCCAAGATGGCTCCAGAGTCCAAGGTCTTGGTGGGAAGGCATAGAGTTGATGACTTCACTGAAAACAACATGACATGAAGTATTAAGTCCTCCGTTGTCTCCCCATTCCCCCTATACCCACTCCTCAACTCTGGGGGCTTTACTGTTGTCCTCCCATCACCTAGCCCACAAAGTTATTAAATTGGTTGGTGAAAGTCATGAAGAAAGAGGATGGTGTCATATGTCAAAGATCATTGAAGATCTTTCTTGAGGTCTATTATAGGTCCTGAACAGGATTGTTGCTTTTGAGGAAGTCAGAGGGCCTGGCTTTCTACCTGGAAGTAGAAAAGACATAGATTCCAAGTAAGGGAGACCTCTTAAACATAGACATCTGGGCCTGGGCCAAAAGGGTGGTTGTATGGAACTTGTATTTCTCTAGACTTTTGTAAGGACTTTCCTCCCAATAATCTGGTGAATCTTATTGTGATCCCCATTTTATAGATGGTAAAATTGAGGCTTAGAGAGGCAAAAGTGTCTTGCCTCAGCTTGAGCAGCCAGTGAGAATCAGAGCCAGATTTGAAACTAGGTCTCTGGGCTCCTGAGCTCAATTCTCTTTCCACTAGAGCTGGGAAAAGGAGATAGTGATGACGGATCCAGGGTCCAAAATGACACATCACCTGTGTTAACATGCTTGGGGATTTCCAGGTTGGGCTGCTTCTCCTGTCCCTCTTCCCCCTCCAGGGGCCTGGGAACTCCTGCTGACTTCCCATTCTGAGCCCGAATCAACGCCAACTGGTTGTTTGTCTTAACCCAAACCTGTATCCCACCCAGGTCAATGCCTGACAGCAAAGGTTTTCATTTAGTATTCTCACGGGCAATGAGATATTGGAAAGGGGTGGAAGGGGCCAAGGGGTTACTGTGCAAGCCTGGGAACAATGGTTGGTGAGGGAGTCACCCCACCTTTTTTGTCCCCCTTTGTTCCACCAGAAGTTGGACAGTGATTCCCAGGCATGTGAAATTCGGAAATCCAGAAGTTTTTGCTGAAAAAGTTTTCACATCTGGCATGGTACTCATTCCTAGGACTGTAACACAGCAACCTCCCTCTGGACTCCCGTAATGTTGCTGAGAGATGATGAGGACCTGAGCCTGGACAGGATAAGTCAGAATGGGATAGAGCTGGCCAAGGCAGAAAAAAGAAAGGGAAAGGTGGCAGTAAATTTGTGGGGAGGAGGAAAGAGGGGGCGAGGCTGCTTTAGTTTAGAGTTTGGGAGGGGTTGCTGCTATGTCTCAGAGAAGGCTTCAAGGCTGATTAGAGTCCCTAACACATATGGCAGTCCAGTTTGACCCTAGCCCCCCATATCTTCCTCTTAAAGAGGTGTACAAAAGGAAAGGGAAGGAATGGAGGAATGAGGAAAAAAAGAACAGAACAAGCAGCTGAGGCCAAGGATAAAACTCCAGTGGGAGGAGAAGGCAGCATCTATTCTGGGAATTTGGTTGTAACCTTCCTTGTACCCTCCCCACCCAAGTGCCTGGAATTGGGAGGGAGGCCGATGTTGGGCGTCAGGGGGAGGTGAGCGCATGGAGGAGGGAGGGGAACAAGGGGGACATGGGGTGTGTATTTCCTCCCTATGCTGGTTGTGGTCAACCTAGTTCCTGTGGTTTTCATTTTAGGTTGAGAGTCTCATGGTGGAATGGGTATTGAAATCCTAAGGGCTATTCAGGCAAGTGAATAGGAATCCTGGCCTGCTCTCAAGTGAGGACAGGGATCTAGTGACTATTTCCTTTCTGGACAGTGGCAGGCTACCCCTGGGAGAGCAGGATAGAGCATTATTTTAAGGCCTGAGGAAAAAGAAGATAGATAGAAATGAGACAGCTCACACATGAAAATAAAACCTGTCTACATTTAAATACTGGTTCTTCCTCGCTACTCCCTGGGGGTTAGGCTGGATGGACCTCTAGGGTACTTTCCAGCTCTGAACCTTTCTGATCCTGTGAGATGATTTCCCTTCTCTAGTCCTTAGTTTCCTCATCTGTAAGAATGGATGATCCCTAAGGTCCCTTCCAGTTCTGAAATCTTAGGAAAGAAGGAAGAATGGGGAGCTCAGGTATATGAAGGGTAAGAGGAGAGCCACTTCAGAACAATCCCTTGAGCAGGAAGAGTTGGGGTGGTTAAGCATAATGGGAAGTGCTTGGGAGTCGGGGGAGTAGATATAGAAAGAAAGCATGAAGAGATTACTCAAAGAGATTACTCCTAACAGTGCCAGTAAGGCAATGGGGTACAGAAGAGGGAAATACTGAAGATACTTGAACGATTTGATGGTTTTTGCCCAGAATCCTTCCACCATAGCCTACTATTGATCAGTCTCTTGTCTGCCCTAATACTTTTTTCAATCAACAAAAATCTATTTTCTTTCTTGCTCCTATTGGGGGAAAAAAAGGAGGAAAAAAAGCCCTATAACAAAATACACATGCTCAAGCAAACAAAATTCCTACTTGGATTACATCTAAAAAATAAATGACTAAATCTACACCCTGATTCATGGCTTTGATC
Source organism: Potorous gilbertii (assembly GCA_028658325.1). NCBI lineage: Eukaryota > Metazoa > Chordata > Mammalia > Diprotodontia > Potoroidae > Potorous > Potorous gilbertii. The sequence continues at coordinate 319,282,811 of CM053770.1, forward strand.
AGAGTTCTTACATCTTTTAGAAAGTTGTTTGTCTTTATAGTGGTTGTTCAGTCGTTTTTTTCAGTCCTTCTCACTCTTTGTTGACCTCATTTGGGGTTTTCTTGGCAAAGATACTGGAGTGATTTGCCCTTTCCTTCATGAACTCATTTTTACCCATGAGGAACTGAGGCAAACAAGGTTAAGTGACTTGCCCAAGGTCACACAGCTAGTAAGTGTTTGAGATCAGATTTGAATTCTTGCATTTGAATCTTGCAAAGGGCTGGAGGTTATGCATAAAGGTAAAACTCTGCCCTCTGGAAGATCCCCTTCTGGGGGAGTTGGGGGGACTACCTATAAATACAAAGTAGAAGTCTTTTATATGCTAATAATTTGTTTAGACTGTTACCCTTAGTGCCAAAATCAGAATCATTGGAGCGTTAGTAAGCCACCAGATCAACTAGTCTTCCTCTATAGAATTTTTTGTTATTTTCCTTTCTGCCAGTATAGCAGTGAGCCAGTGTGCCCTTGGGGGATTCACCCTCTGAGAGGTTTTAAAGCAAAAGGCACCTACGTGGTAAAAGAAATGCCTTTATTCTTTGGGAAACACTTTGGCAGAGTTTACTGTGAGTTGGTGTGGGGACCCAGTTGGGGTAGGGACAGCACCCCAAGCACTAAACATGTTAGCAAATCATGCATGTGTTTAGAATCAGGCTTCTCAGTTCCAGTCTCCAGCTAGTGACCTGCAGTCAGTGTACTTGAAACTGGCTGAAGAGGCGGGCTTTGTGGCATTTCCTGGATGCTTTTGCCTGTTCCGACCTGCTTGGATGCTTTGGCCTGTTCAGACTTGCTTGGCTGGATGGGAAACTGGTCAGAGTTGCCCTGTGGCTTCAGGAGGATCAGCAGCCTGGGGCAGCTAGCTCTTTTTGCCTTCTTGGAAGGAAGGCAAGAGTACATGTGCCCATATCTGTTCCTCAGGGTTCTGATCTCCCTTCTTCCCCCAGTCTTATGCACACATACTACTTTCCCTTCCTCCTCACTTGGCTAGATTTCTGTTTCTGGTGGAACTATCGCCCAAGTGGCAGCTCGGAAGTTCCCCTGTGACCTGCCCATGCCCTGGAGGCTCTCATGGTCTTCTGCAGCTTTCTGGTCCCTGTGGCAAATAAAAGAAATGCTCTGATTGGCCTCAAGAGCCCTTTATAACCTATCTGCTTCCTATCTTTCCAGTCTTCTTACACTTTATTCCTTGCCACATGTACTTTTTGATCCAGTGACACTGTCTTCCTGGCTGGTCCACAAACAACACGGTCCATCTGTCAGCCCTGGGCATTTTCTCTGTCCATTCATCCACCATGCCTGGAGTGCTGTACATCATCTTGACCAACTACAGACTTCCTTTAAGTCCTAGTGGAAAATCCTTTCTTTTACTGGCAGCCTACCCTCTATCAATTACTTCCTATTTATCCTGTCTATGATTTACTTTGTAAACTGTTTGCATGCACCCCTCCCCAATTAGATTACAACCTCCTGTAGGGAAGAGACTAGTGGTTTGTTTGTTTGTTTGCTTCTTTTTGTATCATTTAGCACAGTGCCTGGCACATAATTTAATAAATGTTTATTGACTGATCGATTGGCGAGAAGGGAATTCACTTTTCTTCGAGATGATTAGCAGAGTTTAAATTTCATAAAACTTTTATTTTAAAAGGGAAGGGGAGGACAATGAGCATTTACTTTTTTTTTCATTTTGTTTTCAACTCACAAACACAACAAGCATTTATTCAGTTCCTGCTGTGCCTGGTTGTATGCTAAATGCTGTGCAAATATCTCATTTGATCCTCCCTATTAGATCTGTGCTATGATCTTACAGTTGAGGAAAATGAAAGGAGAAAGAGGTTAAGTGACTTGCTGAAGGTCACCCATTTGGGTAAGTGTCTGAGGCTGGATTTGAATTCAAGTCGTCCTAACTTCAGACCCAATGTTCTGTATCTACTGTTTCACCTGGCTGCCTCATTTTAAAAGATGTACAAGGTGGGGAGGAAGGGAGAGGCAGGGGGCAGAAAGAGGAGCGAGCTGTTGAACTTAAGTGGCTTAGTGGAAAGAAGGCTGAATTTTGGAAACAGAAGACTTGGGTTTTGACCCCATGTCTGCTGCTTGCTTGTATCATCTTAAGAAAGTCAGTTCTTGCTTTCCTGGGTTCCTCTGTTTCATCTTCTACAAATGCTTGTACTAGATTAAGCATCTACTGGAGACCCTAACAAAATGGCCCTTGCTCTCAAATAAGCAAATACAAACTCATAACCAAGTGATTATAGAATGGCAGGGCACACCACAAGCAGCTAGAGGGTCCTTTAGAAACCTGCTTCTCTAAACATATATATGTAAATGTGTCTGTGTGTGTGTGTGTGTATGTGTGTGTATATATACACACTGATGCCTTTCTGAAATCAGAATGTCTCCTCTTCCTTAGTTTAAATGTGACCTCAGCTATGTGACCCTAGGCAATCACTTAACCCTGTTTGCCTTAGTTTCCTCATCTATAAAATGAGCTGGAGAAGAAAATGGCAAACCACTTTAGTGTCTTTACCAAGACAACCTCAAATGGGGCCACAAAAAATCAGACATGAATGAAAAAATGCCCAAACAACAGCAACTATATTCAAAGCTCTATACCTGGTGCTAGGAAGACAAAGAATTAATTAAAAATAATCCCTGATTTGCATTCATAATCCCTTGTCAAAGAGGGAGAGAATATGGAGATAGACAACCTCTAATAGCTATGTAGTCAAGGTCTGGACAGAATTGTGAAGTCAGAGAAGTCAACCTTCTCTCCACCCCACCCCCCACCCCCTCCTGTTGAAGGCTAAATGATCTCTGTGCCATCAACCCTGAATTCCAGAAGCATCTGATCATGGGGCAGGTAAGTTTTCCCATGCACATAGTCTTTTCCTTCTTGATATACACAAACCATATTCCTATGGATAGTGGTGAGATAGAAGAGATGAAGTCTCCCTTAGCTTCAGAAACTGAGAGAAAACCCCCTTCATTTTCCTTGGAGTCCTTTCCACAGTCATGATATCTTTCCCCTGTGTTCTTGTACATTTCCCACATCCCCACAACCTTTACATTCCAGCTCCCTTGAGTCTTTCTCTTCTGTCTTCATTTGTGCCCTGATGATGTTCTTCTCTATCCCTTTCTCTCTACACTTTGTTCCATCTCTTTTCAGTCTTCTCCTTTTGACCCTGCCTGGCTCCACTTTGCCTTCCATGACTCCAGTGGTACCAACTCTCCACAGGGAGAAACTTAATGGTATTAGTTTTGGCAGCTTACACATCCCCTAGCCTGGCCAGCACCATTGTGGGATGTTTGCTGATTAGATTTCCCTTCTTCCCTCCCTTCCTCCCCTGCTGGATTGGGCAGCTTGGGGTCCTGATAGAAATCAGAGCTTACTCCTGGGTCTTGCTGGCCTCCCCCACACAGGGCTGTCAAAGTTGTTGCTGCAGGGTCCAACTGAAACAAAACTGCAAAAGATGTCAGGACGAACAGAGAGAGACCTTTGTACACCTCTCCTACCCACCCAAGAGCCAACTGGGGTTGGAGAATATGTGAATTGATGGTGAGGGAATAGAAAGGGAAAGATTTTGGATGTCTTGCCTGCTTTCTCTAGGGATACACAAACCAAGCATATGTTTTGGTTTCTCCTGGTAACTGTTTCTGCAGAACTGGAGGGAGATCATGCCAGAAATTGGTGTCACTGGTCTTGGGTGTCACGTATTTAGGGGGCTAAGGCTGTATAAAGAGAATCAAGCATGGTAGACTTGAGACATCTAGACCTAGGTTTCTGAATCAGATAGGACTTCTCAATAGAAAGTCCTTCCCATGGGCCCAAGCACTGGATCAAAACCCTCAACTAGGGGGAAGTTAAGCCAGTCATTAAACTTAACCTGAGTTAAAACCTTAGTTTTTAAACTAAACCTTAGTTTCTTTATCTGTAATCTACTTTGCACTGTTCCCCAAGGATGGGTGCCCATGGTGGCTCATCTCTGTTGGCATTAGTCATGTGCCTCACACAATCCTTGTCTCCACAGGAGACACGGGAAACTGAAGTGTGGTGTGGGCATTGTTTGCCCTAGCCATGAGAGTCTGTCAACCATGCTAAAAAGGTTGTAAATCACACAATCTTAGATTTAGGGCTTTAGAATTTATTGAGTCCAGCCCCCTAATTTTACAGATGAAGACGTTAAGGTCAATGGAGATGAAATTATTTGACCAGGGCTTTCAAGTTTGCAGAGAATTTTCTCCCATCAACCTTGTGGGGTAGATAGTTGATATATTATGTCTGCTTTACAGGTGAGAGTTTGGATCTTATCTTGGGTCTTGTATTTTCCCAGGAGGTGTTAGGGCCAGGACTGGGAGCTCTAGTCTGCTGACTTGAGTCTAGAGCCAATTCTGCTTCTTAGTTCACAGTGCTTCCCAGGATATATGGGATAGGTAAAGTCCCTAAGGTCCCTTCAAGCTCTGATATTCCCAGAGTCAATTAAGGATACTGGGAGTTCCCTTTCAGGAAATATTGATGAGTTTCTTAGGGAGGATAACTATAAGACAATTTGAGGGCTATAGGATCTAGGTTGTGAGGTGGTGGACAGACCACCAGCCCTGGAGTCAGAAGGACCTGAATTCAAATTTGGACCCAGATACTTACTAGCTGGGTGACCCTGGGCAAGTCACTTAACCTGATTGCCTCCTCCTATTCCCCACCCCCCTCCCCCACAAAAGGCAGCATGTTATAGTTAGGTGGTAAAACACTGGATTTAAAGTCAAGTCAGAAAGATGTGGATTTGAATTCTGCCCCAGATCCTTAGTAGTTGTGTGATACTGAATAAATTACTTAACCTCTCCCAGCCTCAGTTTCCTCATCTGTAAACTGAGGAGGTTATAGTGACCTCTAAGGTTCATTCTATTAGAATGTGAGCTCCTTGACAGTGGGGATTATATCATTCTTTGTCTTTTTATGCCAGAGCCTAGAAGGCACCTGGCTCATAGTGGGTACTTAATAAATGCTTGTTGATTGATTCCTGCTCTAAATCTCCAGTCCCGAAAAGTGGAAGGGCCTATATATAGGAAGTGATTTTTCAAAATGGATAAAATGCTGAATTTGGAGATAGGGAGACTTGAGTTCAAATCCTGCCTCTGGACACTTGCCATGTGACTTGGGACAAGTTAATTAGCTCTTGAGGACTCCATGACATATCTGATGTTCTTTTCTTTCTAATGAACTTATGATCTGGTGAGAGACAACAGGAGAATACATTTGCTGTTTGCAATACACCTTAGGAATCCCTAGGAAGCCTGGTACTGATGGGTTTATAAGTACTGGGGAACTATGGGGGAAAGAGCTAGTTGTGGAGGACCAAGACAGATCTTACCTCTCTAAGAGATTGAGTGGACTCCAGCTAAGGTTTATATCTGAGCCAATTTGATTACTTAGGAACCCACTTAGCCCATCACCATATCTTGTAGCAGAGGCTAGAGAAGAGACCCCAGGCCCAAACTTGACTCCTCACACTTGAAAGAAAATGGGAAAAACATAAGAGTAAGTCTGAGCTTTTTTCATAAAGGAAAGCTAAGCCTAGCCTTTCTCAAGGTCCCCCTATTTAGCCCTTTCCCATCCCTAGTCCAATCTCCAGGCTTGTGCAGAAAATGAAAATATTGATTTGTGTAATTTTGAGAGCCAAGTTAAAGAATGCTTCGGATGAATGAGACTGGCTGGGCCCTTTCCTGGAGAGGGCTGTTTCTCTGATCCTAGGGCTTGGGCTGGGATAAGGACAAACTGTCTACAGGGTGTTTGCCTGTCTGTGGCTTGTCTCTTCCACACCCCAATTCTACCCTCCACTCTGTCCATCTAACCTCACAGAGGCCTCTTTTACTCTGTAGGTTGGTTACCTCTTTCATTCCAACACAGTCTGGCGCCAACGGAGCACTGGGTTAAAGACTAGTCTGAAGGTCTGTGCAGCAGGGGATCTAGCTTCCCACACAGTTAACAAAAAAAAAAAAGGATCTGCCCTATATGTTCCATATGGCTTCTAAAAGTGCCTCTCAGCCTTCTTTAATGTATACTGAGATTGCTAGCTCTTTGGCTAAATTCCCCAAGATTGAGGCAACAGGGAGGGCAATCTAGCTCTGGATGAATGGATTCATTCATTCAGTAAACTTTTATTAAGCACCTACTGTGTACCAGGCCCTCTGCTAAGAGGATACAGTAAGGGTTGAAAAACAGTCCCTAATTTCAAGGAGTCTGTAATCTAATGGATTGAATAGATGAGTGAAAAAGCATTCATTAAGAGTTTACTGTGTACAAAGGCAATGTGGTTTAAGAACACTATCTCTATACACATATATACATTTATATGTATGTATAGATTTATGTGTATATATATGTGTGTGTATGTATACATTTAAACCAATTAGGTGACTGTTATAAGAGAGAATCTTCCCTACTTTCCTTGGAGAGGTTGGGAACTACAGGTATAGAATACTCGTAAACAACCAGATAATTGTGTAAGTAAGTAAGTAAGATAGGTTACTTTTGCTTAATGTTTAAAAAAAATTATTACCAGAGAAGACTCCCTGGCATAGGCAAGGGAAGAAAGAGGGTGTACTTGAAAATATGTTGTTCAGTCATTTTTTCAGTTGTGAGCTTGTCTCTTAGCCACTCCACTAGACAACCAACTTATGCATTTATTCAGTCATTTTCAGTCACATCTGACTCTTTGTGACCCTATTTGGGGTTTCCTTGGCAAAGATACTGGAGTGGTTTGTCATTTCCTTCTCCAGCTCACTTTATAGGTGAGGATACTGAGGCACAAACAGGGTTATGTAACTTTCTGGGATCACACGGCTCGGAAGTGTCTGAGGTCAGATTTGGAAGTCAGGAAGATGAGTTTTCCTGATTCCAGGCCTGCCACTCTATCCACTGCATCACATAGCCACCTCCAAGTAGGCGTATCTTTTTCATCTTTTTATCTTCCATACCTAGCACAGTGTCTGTCATATAAAAGATATTTAATAAAAATGAATTGAATTGAATTTCCTCAAGTCCTACTGAAAGGCTTCTTTCTTCCTTCTAGACATTCCCTCACCTTTCAGTCACAAGATTGACCATAATCTGGTTGGGAAAGCTCCCTTACTCCCAACTGAGTAGCATGTAGGCCCAGGACTCTCTCCGACTCCATGAGGGAGAAGAGACATTTTTGTGGGGCTGGAGGCATGTCTGCTCCCTGACCCCTCCCCAGGCTCTGAAGCCTGTCAGAACCACATTGTGATAAAAATTGGAATAGGGAGAGCATGTGGGTCTGTGCCAGGCTGATAAGGAAAGGGTCTGAAGGCTTATAATACATATGGTGCTCTGTGCGGAGGGGAGCTAGCCCAGTTACTGGGACCTGGCTCAGATGAGCAGCTGGGTCCCCAAGGATGAGGGTGCCCACCAGCTTTCTCAGTCCTTCAACACTTGGCTTAAAATAGTCAAAGAATCATAAATCTGGCCATAGAAGGAATATCAGAGATCATCCTATCTAACATCTTATGGACAAAGAAACCAGTGTCAGAGAATTTGTGGCTTAACATAATAAGCTTCAGAACCAAAACTTGAACCCATATCCTCTGATTCTAAGCCCAGTGCTATTCTGTTTCTTCTGTGCCATGTCACTTAAGTTTCTTTGCTGGTCTTCTCCAATTTCCTTTTATTCCTTCCCTTTAGTGGTACTAATTGCCTCTTTTACTCACTCACAATCTCTCTGTGTATGCTCTCGCTCTCTCTCTCTCTCTCTCTCTCTCTCTCTCTCTCTGTCTCTCATCATCATCATCATCATCACCCTACCTGTGGTCCAAATACACTATGAGGAAACGATCTGAAATTCATTTATACTAAAATGTAAGTGACTTGCTAAAAGCCCAAAGCATAATTCCTCCTAGGCAAGATGTCCATTTAAAATAGAGACAATGCCAAAACCCAAAGGACTATAGCTTAGATAGCAGGAATTGGTCCTAAGGCATTTTTCTTTACAGGGGTGAACAGGAAACAAATGGTGTACAATCCTCTCAACCCACTTACCACTAAAATGAGAAGGATAAAGAAATACTATGGTTTGATGGTAAGGGTACCAGATTCGGAATCAAGAGACCCAACTCCAAAAGAAAGGACCTCAGTGACTTGCCCAAGGTCACACAAGACTACAAGTACATATTTTCTGACCATCCAACGCTCATTCCATTAAACCATACTTCTTCTTTGGCATGACTTGTTCATAGCGATATCTCCTGTAGACCTGGCTCTGGCGCCTCCTCATAGCCCTGGATCCTCAGGAACCATGCCAGTAAAGAGTACCAACAGGTCCTAGCAAGCTGGAAATACAGGCCTAGCAGTGGAATGTGGGTGTGTTTCTCATCCAAGTACCAGCCTAGTTCATAACCAGAAGCTTGGCCACCTGACCATAGGAAAAACATGTATTCAGTGCACACTGTGTTATAGGCACTGTGCTAAGTGCTAGGGATACAACAACAAGCAAAAAGAAAGACATTGAGTTTACATTTTAATGAGGAAAGACAATATAGAAAGGGGAACTGCAAAGCAGGAGAATCAGTGGGTACAGGGTGAGGATGCCCATTTGGGGATATGACTGGATATCCAGATAAGGAGGTGGAGAATTCTCAGGAGTTTGGAGCAGAGCTGATAGTTGTTCAGGCCTGGATCGGTCAGAAGAGAAGGCTAAAAGAATGGGGTGTAAGGCTGCTGGTAGAAAAAGGGAGAATGTGAAAGGTGAAGCCAGAAGTGATCAATCTCTGACACCAGCTTGAAGATTGTCTACTAAAATATAGAAAGGTTTCATTCAGTCTTTCTCAGTAGATCAAGTGCCCACCCATGTCGATGAAACCCATCAAGTACTGAAGAAATCCTTGGTGAACCCACGTTGGCTCCTAGTGATCAACACTTTCCTATCTAAATATTCACAGATCATTTGTTTAATCAGCTATTTTATAATTTTGCCTAGGACTCACACTTGTCAGTATATATGTGGTTGTGGGTGGAGAGAGAGAGAGAGAGAGAGAGAGAGAGAGAGAGAGAGAGAATTGAGCATTTGAGCATCTCTGACTTTCTGACCTTTCTCCAGTTTTCTGTGTTTCCTTAAAGATCACTGGAAGTGGTGGTTCTTTGGTCATGTTTGCCAAGTTCTCTGAATCTCCTTCAATGGTAGTCATCTGCCCTGCAGACTTCAATTAAGGCCATCTCCTTATCTACCTTGCACTTCAATTCCCTCTTGAACACGTATACTTTCCAGTCTGAAGATCTTTCTCCTTGATAAAGAAGTAGGAACTTCAGAGTTGAGCAGCTCTGCTTTCTCCCTATTATACCATTTGCCTCAAGCATTGGGCCCATCCCTCCCTCCCTTTTCTATCCTATAAAAGCCCAATTTATTGCACTTAACCATTTTCTGCCAGCCTCAAAGCAGGCCTTCAAACACTCTTACCTTTTCACCTATTTATGTTTTTTCAAATTATTTGACATTTCTTGTCTTGTCTGTAGCTAGATTGTGAACTGCTGAAGACAAGGAACATTTTATTTATGTGTATGTATGTATGTATATGTATATATAATATGTTTTCAAATATATATTTATATTATGTGTTAAACTATATTTATATCTTGTACATATATATATATATATATATATATATATATATATATATACACATAAACATATTCCAATATAGTTATCTATAATATACACAGTAATGTCATAAAGGGCAGCTAGGGGCCTCAGTGGATAGAGTACCAGACCTGGAGTCAGAAAGACCTGAGTTCAAATTAGGCCTCAGATCCTTACTAGCTGTGTGATTCTGAACAAGTCACTAAATCCTGTTTGCCTCAGTTTCCTTATCTCTAAAATGAGCTAGAGAAGGAAATCACAAACCACCCCTATATCTTTGCCAAGAAAACCCCAAGTGAGGTCATGAAAGGTCAAACACAACTGAAATGACTGAACAACAATAGTCACAAAATATGTTTAATATGTTATATTATTATAATTAATTAATATGTTATATTATTTTATGATATATTATAATTAATACACAGTGAATTATAATTTAACAACTCTAATGATTAAACATATTTTTATATATTTAAATTATCTTCTTCCTTCTCCCTACCCCTGCTCCTATCTTCCTAACCACTGGAAGCGCTTAGAAACTGAGCAGTTGAGTCTCTGTGGAGGGCTGGATGACAAACAGTGTTGATAGCCTGTTGGACCAACACATCAAATTGGAAAATTCCTTAAAGAACATACTGTATCCATTTCTATGGATTCCCTCACTGTATCTGTAAACTTCACATTCCTGTCCAGCAAATCCACCCTTTTGCTTTTTTCCCCAACGCACGTCAGTGAAGCTGGAGCTGACACAAGCTCAGGGTGTGGTGGTGGGAGAAGGATGATAAACTTCTGTGCGACCTCATCCTGGACCCTCAATTCTGAACCCCTCCCTCCTCTTCCCCTTCTCCTTTCCAACTTTGCCCTTTCCTTTGTTAAAATGTCCTCATTGATGCTTCAACCAGTCTCTTTTAGCCTGGAGACTTTCCCTGGGCCATTTTGTTTGGGAATGGCATAAAGGGAAAGGAAGGGCTTATATCTTGGGTTTGGAATCAAGTGTAGGCCTTGGTTGTTCCCTTCCCATTTGGGGCTCATCCTTCTGGGTCCCTAGCTCAGCATTCCATACCAGAGGCAGCCAGTTTGTACAATGGACAGAGCCCTGGACCTGGAGTTAGGATGTTCAAATACAGTCTCTTGCTATTCAGTCATGTCCTCCTCTCTGTGACCCCATTTGGAGTTTTCTTGGCAAAGATACTGGAGTGGTTGGCCATTTCCTTCTCCAGCTCATTTACAGGTGAGGAAACTGAGACAAACAGGGTTAAGTGACTTGCCCAGGGTCACCCAGCTAGTAATCTGAGGCCAGATTTAAAGTCAGAAAGATGAGTCTTTTACCAACTCCGAGCCCAGAACTCTATCCACTGCATCACCTCGCTGCCTTCCAAAACATCCTGGGACAAGTACTAACTGTGCTACCTTGGACAAGTAACTTAACCTATCTGCCTCAATTTTCCCATCTGTAAAATGGAGATAATAACAGATAGTAATAACTAATAACAGAGTTATTAAGGGATCAAATGAGATAGTAATTGTAGGGCCTTTAACACAATGTCCAGCACCTAATAAGCACTTTATAAATCTGAGCTATTGTTATCAAAGAAAAACGAGAGAGTTGGACGAGATCCTCTCTAAGGTACTTTCAAACTCAAAATCCTATGATTCCCCTAAGCCTTTCTTTCCCACTGCCCCAGAAGTAAGGCTCTCCGAAGTATCCTCCCCACTACATCCCCCTAATCTTATCGGGACCGACTTCTGAACCTCCCTGAAAGACAAATAGCGAGTTTTCCCTTGCCCTGCTGATTCATATATCGTGACAGTTCGCTGTACTAGAGCGCTTTCAAGTTTACAAAGGGCTCTCCATGTGATTTTGTGAGGTAATTGACACGAGAACCCAGATCGTCCCATTTTGTAAATAATGAAACATAAGCCTAGAAATGTTAACTGGTCTGTCTGCAGTTATTTTTAATGTCAGAGCTAGGGTTCAATTCTCGATCTAGAATAGAAAGGGAGAGGCTTTCTATCCCGGTCATCTTATTTTTCAGATGAGGAAACAGGCTTAGGGAGGGCAGATGATTTATCTAAAGTCACCCAGGTCATCTGGCCCTTCTCACTAGACATCTAGACTAAAGCTATTTTCCCAAGGTGCTTGTCTGACCTTATCACTTTTCTACTCACTAGTAAACTCCACTGGTTCTATATCCCCTCTAGGATTAAATATAAAAGCAATTGTTAGTATTCAAAGTCCTTCATCACCTGAGCCCTTTCTAGACTTATTCTGGACTTCCCTATCTCCGACAATACACTGCGATCCAGTGACACTGGTCTCCTTACAGTTCCTCCAGGGACTTTCACTGGCTGTCCCCATGTCTGGAATTCTCTCCTCATCTCCACCTTATGGCTTCCCTGGTATCCTTCAGATCCAACTGAAATCCCATCTTGTACAGGAAGTCTTTCCTTATCCCTCTTCATTCTAATGCCTTTGCTCTATTGATTATCCCCAATTTATTCTGCCTATATCTTTATTTTTCATGTGATCATCTTTTTTTTTTTATTCTATTGTGTTATGGAAATGCTTATTTTATTCCATAAATTTAAAAAAAAGACATGGGATCAAGGCTTTTTCTCAGTTTGTTGCCCCTGTTTGGATACTCTCTAGTTTACCAATGGCTGTTCCATCCTATGGGGCGCAGCCTTGAACACAAGCCTTCAAATGAGGTGTCCCTGGTATCCTACCTATATCTTGTTTGTACATCATTGTTTGCAGCTCTTTTCCCTCATTTGAATGTGAGCTACTGGAGAGTGTCCACGGTCTTTTGCCTCTTCTAGTGCTTAGCATAGTGACTAGTGCATAGTAGGCATTTTTAAAAATGTTTTTTTTTCATTTCAATTATGTCTGGTTCTGTAGCCCCATTTGGGGTTTCCTTGGAAAAGATACTAAAGTGGTTTGCTAGTTCCTTCTCTGGTTTATTTTACATATGAGGAAACTGAGGCAAAGTTAAGTGACTTGCCCAGGTCACAGAGTTAGGATGTTTCTGAGGCCAGATTTGAAAAGTATAGGACAAATGTGTTCAAGAGGGAATTGAAGTGCAATGTAGATAAGGAGATGGCCTTAATTGAAGTCTCCAGGGCAGATGACTATCATAGAACTATCTTTTGCCCCTTTTGTATCCCTTCTCTTTAGCACAGTCTCTGACCCCTAGTAGGTGCTTAATGAGTGGCCCTTTATAAATTCTTATATTGTCTGTATATAATTGCTTGCATGTTGTCTCCCCCATTACACTGTGAGCTCCTTGAGAACAAGACTGTCTTTTGCTTCTCTCTGACACATAGTAGGTGCTTGACTGAAGGTGGAACCTGGTTCCATAGCCAGTACCTTGTCCTCTGAATGATGCTGCCTCTTGACTTGACAAATACTCTCTCCATCATGTGAGAAATCCCTCTTGTGTCGCAGAAATATCATTGGCTTAGACCTAGAAGTGAATGGAAGTAGAGATGGCTACTGGTTCTTGAGTGATGATAGTTATGGTAATACTAAATTATAACACCACCTGGCTGAGTAATTCCCAGCCTTGAGCTAAGCCTGCTGGCCTTAGAGGGAAATGATAAGGCTCTTCAGATAAAGAATGCTTTGGGGGATCAAGATCAAGACTCTTGCTTCCTGTAAGGCTCTCTGTCTGAGCCTGGTCTTCTTTCTTGTCTGAATTCTCACCTCTGTTCCCTTCTGTCTCCTCTCCTCGCAGGTAGTATCGGATGCTGCCGGGCAGGGCGTGGCTATCACGGGGAACCAAACCTTCAATAACTGGAATTGGCCAAATGCTGTCATCTTTGCTGCCACTGTTATCACCACCATTGGTATGTCATTCTGTATGTCTGTGCTGATGTGGGCCTCCCAGGTCTTGCAGTTTATTGGGGAATCACCAGACATATCCATTTCTCTCTATCCTGTCCCCTGAACTCAGTCCTTAGCTTTCAGGAAGGCCTAGGCAAGGTCTGGCAGCTCTTAACCACCAGACAAAAAGATTAATCACAGTTTGTCCTTTTGATGCCCTCCTGTGGACCTTAAGAAAAGAACTTTTCCCAGAGTGTCTGACTCAGTTCACAAGGAATTACTGAGCCTCAGACTGGGTTCTTATTTGGGAGGAGGAGGCCCCGCCCTCCAAAAGCTACCCCACCAGTGAGTGGTGATAAATCAGATATGGGCAAGTAAGCAAAATAAGTAATTAGCAGCAGATATTGAGATTAAATCTTAGCTACAGATTCTGATTGACAGAGGTGGACATGAGCTGTATAAATCCAGGAAGGCTTGGGTGTGCCTAGAGCTATTGGGGAGTGAAGGAGGGGGAAAGGGAGAGAAAGGGCACATGTTTCACTCAGCTCATGGCTGGAACTGATCAGGTTTTGGGGATTTCTCAAATAAGTTCATCTGTTCCTATCACAACACACTCCATTCCTCTCAACCTTTCTCTCACCTTCCTCCACAGAATTCTTTTATAGAAAGGGATTTCCTTTCTGCCTGACTCCTCTTGTTTCTACTTCCAAAGGTTATGGAAATGTGGCCCCCAAAACCCCTGCTGGACGCCTCTTCTGCATTTTCTATGGCCTCTTTGGAGTTCCACTCTGCTTGACCTGGATCAATGCCCTGGGGAAGTTCTTCGGGGGACGTGCGAAGAGATTGGGGCAATTCCTTACCAAGAGGGGTGTGAGCCTGGTAAGTGTACTCCTGTGGGACTCTCCCTGCATGCCTGAAGAGCCTTGTCTCTGCTGAGGCATGATTAGGGGCCTAGGCAGGGAGACACCTTCTTTGCCATTCCTTGCTTGGGTTGTGGGGAGCAGCCCACACGTACTTCCCCATTTCTAGAACAATGGGAAGAGATGAAAAGTTATAGGATGTTGAAATCCCTTCATTTATCAAATGGGAGAACCAAGACTCAAGGTAATGAAACTCCTTTCCCTGGGAGATCTGGGTTTTAAACCCAGATCTTCTGTTTCTAGAGTTAGAACTCTACAATCTATGTTGTGAATAGTTGATGTGAAGAGGTAGGAAGGGTTCAGAACTCAATTCTGGAGGAAAGAATGGTAAGGAAGGTCATCTCATCATAATATGTATCAAGGTAAAGAATAGATATGATAGCATAAGACTGAATGTCCAGAGAACAGAGAAGTAGAGATTCCCCTTCGCCACTCCCTTCATTCGCTTGGATTTCTCAAGCTGAGATTTAATTCCTTACCAGTGACCCTCTCAGGATCCCATAGACCAGGCTTGGGGAGGTTCCTTCAGAGCGTCCTGGAATCTGTCTCCTGGACTTTCTGGGTCTTGAATGGACTGACTTTCTCATTCTCTTTCCCTATCCCTAAACAGAGAAAAGCTCAAATAACATGCACGGCCATCTTCATCATTTGGGGGGTGCTGGTGCACCTAGTGATCCCCCCCTTTGTGTTTATGGTGACTGAGGACTGGAACTACATTGAAGGCCTCTACTATTCCTTCATTACCATCTCCACCATCGGCTTTGGAGACTATGTGGCTGGTGAGTAGACCCTCTCTTTCTTGTGTCCTTCCCTTCACCGTTTCCCTACTCACACTTTCTTCTATTTTCCTATCTTTTTCCTCATCCTCTTCCAGCTCTCTCTCCTTTCTCTCATCCTCCCCTTCCTATGTTACCCCTCTTTCTCTCTCCCACCTCATTTCTCCCTTCCCCCCTCCTGACATCTGGTTGGACAGATTCCCCACTCCCTTCTTCTCCCTCTTCTTTTCCCTTATTCCCGTCTTCTTTTGACACCCTCTTCTTTTACCTTTCTTCTTTTCCCCTCCCCTTATCTCAATCAGAATTCTAGACCTGGCACACTGTGCCACCCAGAAATTAGGAGTACTAGGGCCCTTTCTAAAGAGTAAACACTCAGTATGTATGCTCATGCTGCAAAAAGGAAACCCGAGTGAATGTCCTATTGTGCACCTCCTCCTCTTCTAGATGAATCCAGACAGGTGATAAGGCTCCAGATCATTTGTCTCAACAGGAAATCTCTCTAGTGCCTGCCACCCCCGTGATGTACTTGACCCTTGTCCTATACAAGACATGTTTTTAATCTTATCTGTTTATTGCTTGTTTTTCTAAATCGAGTCTCCATTTGTGACTTAATCTCTTTTCTTTGTAACTGGATAGGCTTCTGAGCTTCTTCCAGTGTAGAACACTGAGGAGGATGACAAAGACAGGAGGAATGGGGAAAAGAAAAAGGGAATATATTCCACACTAACCTTCCTTATAAAGGTTGTTTTTAAGTGTCCAGGGTGACAGAAATTGATTAGCTGAGTCACAACTTCTACACAAATTCAAAGCTATCTCAGAAGGCAATTAGTCCAAACTATGCCTAATAGGAATTCCCATCTGCAGTATCCTAAACAATGCTTAATATCATCCAGGTCCAGAGATCATGGATGAGTACTAAGAAGGGATTGGAAAGAAAGCACAGAGTCACTGAATTTCGCTAGTAGACCTCTTAAGTTTGTGCCAACTTGAATTTACTTCACTTGACTATATATGTGTGGGTAACCAGAATTTAGCAAAGTGCCTGGCATATATTAAGTACTTAAGGTGAGTCTGTTTGTTGACTGACTGCTTGTCACAGTCATTTTATTTTTGCTTTTTGGAGTAGGGAAAGAATAAATTCTTGGGAAATTTTTAATTAAAAAAGGTTTGCTTCAATTCTTGTCTTCAAGTAGCTTTATCCCTTTGATGGAGACCATGTTTTCTATATAGGGAGATGCTTGGAAAGGACCCAACCTTCAGCCTGTGTGTGATGAGCACTCTAAACAACAACAAAAAATAGATATTAACAGGTTCAGATACCTCTAGGAGGAAACCAAGGTAGTAAGAAGGAACTTGTGGTGGAGGGTCATCAAAGTCATGTGGAGGCTAATTAGGAGAGAATTTTTTTTTTTTTTTGTGGAGTCTCCAATCATCTTGAAAGAGATGAGAAGCTTACAGAAGTGAGAAGCAGAAAGGGAAAAACAAGAACTTGAGCAAGTTCTGGGAGGAGAAGGTTGAAAATGTTTGTGCATGGATGTGGATGTGATGAACTCGAAAACCTCCAGAGGAGGATAACCAGTATGGTGAATGACCAGCTGCCATATTAAGAACTGTTTGATGGAATTGAGGAGGATTAGCATGGAGAAGAGGAGATTCAAGGAGGAAGCTGAAGGACTCTCCTGTAGTAGAGGGAATTTGATTTATTCTGTTTGGCTCCAGAAGATGGACTTAAGCTTGATGTCAGAGAAAACTTCCTAACAATTAGGTTCTAGTAATTGTGTTTTATACCACAATGAAATATGCTGCCATAAGAGATAACAGGTCTGGGGGATAACTTGTTGGTTATGTTAGAGAGGAAATTCTTAAGGTATGGGTTGAACTAGATCCATAGTTCTCAAATTTTTTGGTCTCTGGACCCCTTTATACTCCTTTAAAAAATTATTTTGAAGCCCAAAGAGCTTTTGTTTTTGTTCATTATATCTATCAATACTTACCAGAAGTGAAAATTGATCAATTTTAAAAATATTTATTTAATTAATTTAAACATTTCAATAAAAAGGCCATTAAATATTAACATAAATAATACTTTTAATAAAAATATAACTATTTTCCAAAACAAATATAGGAAGAAGGGTGGCATTTTTTTGACGTATTTGTACAAATCTCTTTCATATCTGGCTTAATAAAAGATGATTGGATTCTCCTATCTCCTTTTGCATTCAATCTTTTGGGAAGTTGTTTTGGTTGAAATATGAAGAAAATCCAGATTCCCACAAATACTTAGTTGGAAAAAAGGAGGAGTATTTTAATAGGCAAAAAATGTCTAATGATTCTGACTTCATGGGTCCCCTGAAAACATTTTGGGGACGACCAAGGTATGTATTGGACAGTTACTTGTCATCTTTCCAATCCTAAGATCTGTGAATATACAAGATCTTTGCTTAGATGCTCAAAATAGAGATAACTTATCAAAAAAAATTTTCATATTCTTGGCTTAGGTTGAGTGAAAGACAAAGGCCAAGTTGTCATGGGGGTTGGGATTTTTCCATAGATTTTTGGAATCCATTTTGGATTCATCCATATCATTTGACTCACCTTAAACCTAGGATGCCCAGGCATGGCTCTTAGGATGAGAAAATCATATAAATCGGAAGTGGAAGGGACGCAGGGAACTTTTGTTTAATCAGCCTTGTGCTTCTGTCTTGACTAGAGTACAGTGATTTGTTCAGGGTCACACAGGGAGGCTGTATCAGGTCTTCCAACCCTCTAGTCTTATGTCTTCTCCTCTTTACTATCCTCCCATTATGTAGATTTCTTTCCTTCTCCCTTATGGTTGAGGCATGGAGGTTTGATCTAGCTAAAGGTAGCCAGATGGTACAAAGAACGGAGCACTAAGCTTGGTATCAAGAAGACTTAGGTTTAAATCCTGCCTTAGACCTTTGCTAGCTTTGTGACCCTAGGCAAGTCACTTAAACTCAGCTTCAGTTGCTCATCTGTAAAAGGAATGGAGTTGAGCTTGCTGGTCTCCAAGGTCTCTTCTAGCTCCAGCTTATAATCCAGTGATAAGGCTGATTTTTCTCTCTGACCTTTGTCTGTCTCTGTCTCCTCTCCCAGGAGTCAATCCTGATGCCAACTACCATCCCCTCTACCGATACTTTGTAGAGCTATGGATCTACCTAGGGCTAGCCTGGCTGTCCTTGTTTGTGAATTGGAAGGTGAGCATGTTTGTGGAAGTCCACAAAGCCATCAAGAAACGTCGGCGAAGGCGGAAGGAGTCCTTTGAAAGCTCCCCCCACTCCAAGAAAGGCCTGCAAATGACAACTGGTGGAGGTGTCAAGGACGTCAATATTTTCAGCTTCTTGTCCAAGAAGGAGGAGACTTACAATGACCTTATCAAGCAGATTGGGAAGAAAGGTCTGAAGACAAGTCGGGGAGGTGGAGAGAGAGCAATGGGACCTGAGAGTGGAAGGTCTGCCCTCCCATCTTCTCCCGTGGGTCCAATGGCAATCTATACCAAAACTCGTGTGCCCAGCTATGAGGAGATATCCCAAACGCTGAGGCTGAAAGGCCATATTTCAAGGTCTCAAGGTGGAGATGCTGGGGAGGGAACCCCCAGTGACAACACCAACACCACCTCAACAGTGTTTGTCAACCAACTGGACCGGATCAGTGAAGAAGAGAGTGAAGCCTGGGATGCCCGGGACTGCCGCCCACTGATCTTTGAGAATGCCAACATCACCTTTGTGAGTGAGGAAGGAGGCCTCTCAGATGAGGATACTTCTAAATCCTCTCTGGATGACAACTTAGCTGGGGAGGAAGGGGAGGAACAGGGAGATGTGGAGGAGGCTGAGGCAGAGATGCCACTGAACCTGGGGGAGTTCCCATCCTCCGATGACTCCACTTTTACCAGCACAGAATCTGAACTCTCTGTGCCTTATGAACAGTTGATGAACGAATATAATAAAGTCAACAGTCCCAGAGGCACGTGAGGCCCCCCTCTCTGCCCCTTGCCCTATCCCACAAATCCTGCGGCCTCTTCTTTCCCTTTACCTCCCCTTCAGGGGTATCCTGTGATGGATGAGATTCCTGGACTTTTGAACTGGGAAAGAAAAGGGGACCCTTTGTCCTCCCATCCCCCTGATGCCACTAGGCATACATATTCCCCTCACTGCCTGCCTACTTCAGGACTGACTGTGTTTCCACATGGTCCCTCGGCGACATGACTGAGCAGATGGGATTCCAAAGTTGGGAGAGATTTGTTTCCTGAAAGATGGTTTTTATTTTTTGTTTTTACTACATTTGTAATTTTGATGGAGTATAGATGATAATGGGGCCAGACAAGGTCTATGGATGGTCAGACCTATAAAAAAGCATACAATTTTGGGGTGTTGACAGTTCTCCTGTCCTGGGAGAATCCATATAGAGATGGCTTGATTCAGCCGATATGGACTGAAATTTTAATATGTTGCCCAGCAACAGGACTCAAGTCTGAAAGGCAGTGCACTGGAGACAGTCTGTCCTTATCCTCAAGATGGCTTAAGATCAATTTGGGGATTCCAAATGAACACAGATGAGACAATTAATGGCACAAGGTGGTGTGTAAGCAAGTGTGGGGGTGAGGTATATAAGGATGCTAGGGAAATAGACTCTATATCTGTTCCAAGCTGCTTCTTCCCAAGCTCCTTTTCACCACCCCACCCCAATACTGTAATTCAGGGGTTAATTTTTTTTGTGCATCATGGATCCCTTGGTCAGTTTGGTGAAACCTATAGACCCCTTCTCAAAATAATGTTTTTAAATGCATAAAATAAAATATGTAGAATTACAGTGCGAGCCAATTATAATTTTGAAATAGATATCAAATATATATACCTATATATTGTTTAAAAGTTCATGGACCCCAGGTTAGAAACCCCCTATTCTAATGAGAAAAGGGCTGTTAGGGGTTTGGAGAAGATGAGGTTTGACTGTCTCACACAAAACCCAAACTGAAACACTCCTAGTGGTAGCCAGACCCATCCCATGGTCCCTACTGTCCCTGTTACCCCATATTTAATGAAGACAGGCCAAACCAAGCCTTCCCCAAAGTGGCCTTTTGTGGAGTCACTGACAATGGGGGTGAGCTAACTAGGTCTAGGGTCACTACAGTTTACCCTGTTCTGGACTACTTACCCCTTCAGTGAAGAAGCAGGTACAGCAAGATAGAGAGCAATGTGAAGTAGTGGGATATATAGGCTGAATCTGATTTTCATTTAGTTACCTAGGTTACATTGGGCAAACTATTCCCTTCCAGCCTCTTTATACATCACCTGTATAATGGGATTAAGTTTGGCATGGTCTGAGAACTCTTCTAGGCCCATGATCCAAAGTATTTTCCTTGTGACTTCACCTTTGTCCAGTATCTTAGCTCCCCTCCCTTGTCCTCTTCTCCACCACCATCACCACCACCACCACCACACACACAATGCACCACCTCTCCATTTCCAGGAGGCGGTGATCAGGAGAAAGCCAGGTCTGCATTTTGCCTCTTCCATCTCTGGCACTCAGACCTTTGTCATAGCCTCAATGGCAAAGAGGAGATTATGTCCCACACCAAAAGACCTGAATATGTGCTTCAGTGGATGGGAAGGACTGGGACCTGTTTGTGGCAACCTTCCTGTTTGGGAGATCTGCCTTGGACCAGCTTAAGGTTTCTGATAGAAGAGGAGGACCTTTGGTCATATATTTAGCTCTGTGTACCCCCAACACCTTCCCTTGCCTCCCCTCTGCTACCCCAGGGAAACAAGGCAGTGAATAATTTAATTGTGGGGCCAGGAGCCAGATGGGATAGATAAGCCAAACCTCTCTTGGGGTTTGGGGGGTGGGGATTCCACCTTACCCATTTCCTTGGATTAATATAAAGTCTCTAGATGACAACATACACTCCATGTGCCCCCTGGAACTTACCTGCCCTCAATAGAATGTTGCCACTTATTTTCCCAGATAGCCTGTCTCCTTCATCAAAGTCATTGAGCCTAGCTTCTTTCAGGCATTTCTCTAGAGCAAAGACTTTGATGACCAACATGCCACCACCCCCACCACCCCTTCCAATACATGCCTTACCTGCATTTGATGGAGAAGTGGGTCAACTGAAGAGGAAGAAATACTGCACTGCTCAGGCCTCCCTTCTGCCTCCCATATCTCCCAATCACCAGTTGACATTGATCTTGGCTGCAATTTGGGAATCAGTAAAGTGCATATTAATAGGCCTGGGAGGGGTGTGCCTCCTATAACTTACCTCTGGAATTCCCAGCTGCTGTTTTAATTTTTTTTTTTTAAGGAGGATGGGGAAAAATGGCCAGAATATAAAATTGTAAAGGAAACTATTCCCCCTTTAGGGATGGGGGGGAGAGGGGAGGGCAGGACTAGACACTATCTGTGCAATGTCTCCCTGGGGCAGACCTGTTCTGCTCTCTGTGGATAGTTTTTATTTTAATTTTGTATTTTTTAAAAGTTTTTTTTTTGCAGTTTTTAATATATATATATATCTGGAATCTGTGGTTCGCTACTGATGGTGTCTTAAATCCAAATCCAAAAGTAAGGGGAAGGTTCTGGTTGCCCTGAGAACCCATCTGACAAGTCAGTGAGTCTTAAACTATCTTAACTAGAAGACAGTGGAGAGACCCCTCCTGCATTCTCCCTTTCCCCATGACTCAGGGGCTCAGCCAGTATCCCATGTTAGGAGATTGAGTGGTACATGACAGCACTTTTTTTTTTTACAGAGCCATCTAGGCCACCTCGGTTGTATCTTCCTCCCCCTGGTTACCTTCCAGGGCTAACTTAGTTCTTAACTCCATTTGAAACTGTGGTTGATCTAACTTCCTACCAATTTTCACCAACAGATGCTAAGACCCAGAGGGGTTTTAATTAAATACTCTGAGAGTGTTCACCTCACCCCACCCCCCCCCCCCGCCCCACTCCGGGATCTATCTGTAGTGGGACAGTGGAGGCAGTATCATGTATTGGAAAAATGAACTTGAGAAAGACCTGGCTGGGTCCCCACCCTCAACTCTTAACTCTTCTGTGTGATCCTGGGCAAGTCTCTGGGACTTGGTTGCCCAAATCGACTGGCAAAGGTAGTTACTAATAGTAGCACTACCCATCTCACAGGGCTGTTGTGAGGAATGTGATTTTTGTAAACCTGAAAGCACCACAGAAATGTGAACCATCATGGCGGGGGGGGTGAATGGGCTAGAAGCTCCTTGTTCTGTGGAGCCTCGAATGCCACCCCCACACCCACCCTCACCTCCAAGTGTTTGAGGGGGATGGGAAGGAGTGTCCTCATCTTTTCATATGATGGATATTCATGACATTTTCTTCATTCTATGATCCCACCTTGCCTATCACTGACTGTCCTGGAATCGTACACACTGTATGTAAATATTGGCAGAGTCAACGTCAAGTGTAATTTATTTTAACATTTTTGCAATAAAAAAAATAAAGTGGACATTTAAGCCTGGTGTTTGCCAAATAGAGGGTCAGGTGGGAAGGTTGGGAGATGAAGGAATGTGAATCTGTAGCCAGGGATGAGGTGACCTTTGGTGGGAGGTGAGGATTATAGGAACGTAGAACACTCTTCTGGGTGCCAAGGATAGGCAGAATGAGGGTATGGAATATGAGAATGTTGCAGAATGGAGAAGTGTGGCATGACAAATGTAACAAAATTGTGCACCTACTATGTGCCCTTAACAAGACCTGGGACACACATGCCCACATTACTAATGGAAAGTGTGAACATGTGTGAGGAGATATAAAATCATTTTTGGCTGAGGGATACCAGAGAAGTTCCTTGTTTGAGATGGGTTAAAAAACAAATAAACAACCTGTACAACAGGAATAGGGTAGGATTGATCTGCCTACAACCACTTCGTGTGAGGTGCTGGGATACTAAGCAAGAACTACAACAATGAAAAGTCCTTTCTCTCAAGCATTAGCATTCAATATCTGGAGAATCAAGGAAGGTTTCTAGTTTTCTGAAAGATGAATTAAGTGGGTAAAGGTGTGTTCAGAAAAAAATGGAATAGGGCAGAGTGGAGCTCAGGGAAATAGTGGAGGATAAAATTGGACAGGAAGGTGGAGCCAGATGAAGAAGCATCTTGCAATCCCAAGTAGGGGAACTGGGAATCGATCCCATTGGCCAAGGGGAGCTCTCATTAGTTCTTGAGCAAGGCAGCAAAGATCAAAGTGGTGTTTTGGCAAGATTCATGGACAACACACAAGATGCATTAGAAGAGGAAGAAGCTAGATACCCAGAGACCAGCTAGGATTATATAGCATTAATTCAGTGCTGAGTCACCCCTATTTTGCAGATGAGGAAACTAAAGCGTGGGAAGTTAGGACCTGCCCATTATCGCCCATGATCTCTGGGCAGAGATGGGAATAGAACAAGGACTCTCTGCCTCCAGTGGGATTAAATTCAGTCACATGTATCAAGCATCTACTGTGTGCCAGGTACTATGTGGGATGGGAGACAAGAAAGCGAGCTCCTCCCCAAGGAGTTAAAAGAGTGATGACCACTCATTTGTGTTCCAGGTAAAATGGAGGGCACTTTCTACTGCCTGGGTGGTGCTGAGTTCTTGAGTAAGAGTGGGAACAAGGTTGTGGTCCTTGCCTCAAGAGAGGAAAGGAGAACACACCTGGGTTCTCTCCACCTCTCTTTGTCCTGACAGCAATTACTTCTCACCCACACTTGGTCTCGGTCGCTCTCTCTCTCTCTCCCCCCTTCGGTGTCCTTTCTCTCTTCTCTTCTCTCTCTCTCTCCCCTTCTGTGTCCTTTCTCTCTTCTCTTCTCTCTCTCTCCTCTCTTTTCTCTCCTGCTCTTTCTTTCCTCTCATTTTTTCTCCTTTCTCTCCTCTCCTGCTCTCTTTCCTTTCTTCCCTTTTCTCTCAATTCTTTCTCTTTTCTCCTTTTCTCTCCTTTCTCTTTCTCTCTCCCACTTTCCCCTCTCTCCTGCTCACTCTTTCTCTCTTTCCTTTTTCTCTTCTTTTTTCTCTCTCCCTCTCCTATCTCTTCTCCTCTTTTCTCTCTTTTCTTTTCTCTCTTCTCTCTCTTTTTGTTTTTTTACGCTCTTTTCTCTCCTTTCTCCTTCTCTCTCTTCCTCTTTCCCCTCTCGCCTGCTCTCTCTCCTATCTCTCTTTCTCTCTCTTTTTTCTCTCTTCTCCTCTCTCTTCCTCTTTCTCATCTCTCCTGCTCTCTTTTCTTTCTTCTCTTTCTTCCTCCTTCCCTTTTTTCACAATACATTTTATTAACGCTTTTTGTTTTACATCAAATTTATTTCTAGATATCAACCCTCCCTTCTCCCTGCCCAGTCTATAGAGTGTACAGAGGACTGGGTCAGGAGTCAGGAAGAATTGAACTTCTTTCTGAGTTCAAATCTGGCCTCAGACACCTACTAGCTGTGTGACCCTGAGCAACTCACTTCACCATTTGTCTCCCCATCTATAAAATGAACTTGAGGAAGAAATGGCAAGCCACTCTAGTATCTTTGCCAAGAAAACCCCAAATGGTGTCTTGGAGAACAGACATGACTAAAAATAACGTCAAAAAGAAGTCACCTTGTCCAACTTTCTCAACAAATCAATAACATATACTATAAACAGGAAGTATTTTAAAAGAAATACCAACAGCCAGTTTCTTTTCCTTTTCCACAAAATAAGATTGGTTAGTCAGCCATTCACACACTGTCCTGGACACCTGCTATCTGCAGAGCAGAGGAAGGAAAAGGCACAGTCCTCACCCTTAGGGAGCTCACCATCTGGCTAACGGGCTTGGTTTCTACCCCCAAGGAACTTCTGTGCAAGTGCACAGGGCTCCGCGGAAAATTGGAGGAACCTGAGAGTCGGAGGGACAGGGACAGTCAGAGAGAAAATAGAGACAGAGGGAGGCAGGGAGAGAAGGAGAAAGGAAGAAAAGGAGGAAGGAATGAGAGGAGAAGGAGGATCAAGTTCAAAAAGTAGGAAATGATGAATATGGCAATAAGTAGAAAGAGAATTGGGGTGCTAATTAGGGAAAGCTACTTGGAAGACTGGGAAAGACTGATTCAAACCTGTCTAGTAGGCCACAAATCAGGTGAATCATTTGCTATGCCCCACCCCCTCATCTTCTCCCAGGGGTGTCCAACCAAAGCCCAGCTTGGGAGTTTTGTGTTATGTGTGGGTGTTAGCAAACTCACAAAAGAAGCAATCATCTATTAATATCCATGTCCAATTTGCACCACCAGCCATTTCATTACAAGGATTAGGGGGTGAGGGAGGGAGAGGGGGCAGGAGTTCTGGGAGACCTCCTGGAAGGAGAGGGAGGGAGCTATAGTGCGCCTGTACACGTGATCTACAAGTAGAGCCTTTGGAGTCTAGACACAGTTCCCACTCAAGGAACTAAAGTTTTCATTGTTCCTCTAATGAATCTCAGAACTTCTCTTTTTATCCCTGTCACTAATCCCCACCTGACCTCTAGGGTTCACAAAAACCCAGATTTGAAGCTAGAAAGGATCTCTGAGATCATCCAATCAAACCCTCTCATTTTACAGAGGAGGAAACGAAGGCACAGAGTTACTTCTTGAAGGTTACACAACTAATAAGTTGTCTGAGATGTTATTCAAACACAGATCTTTCTAATTCCATCTGGGTCTAGCACTCTCTCCATCATACTAGATGACTGGGTCAAATAAGAGTCAATCAATCAACATTTATATAGTACCTACTATGTGTCAAGGATAGAAATACAAAGGAAGAAATATTCTCTGCTCTCAGAGAGCTTACATTTTAACAGGAGAAATAAGTACATAATTATATACAGTCGGTATACACACAAATGCATATATACACATATGTATATATGCACATATATGTATATACACATATGTATATTATAACTATAGATACACATGTATACACACATACACATAGAGTATCAGTTGGGGGCATGAGGGAAAGGTTTTGTGTAGAAAGAGGTAGTTGTACCGTGTTTAGAAGAAAGAAAAGAGGGCAAACATCCAGAGCTGGGATTGGGAAACAGATTCTAAAGCAGCCTCAAAGCCCAATAAGTTAAATTTGTTAAATCAAATGGTCTCCAAAGTCCCAGTTTTTGCTATATGACCCCATGAGCTTTTAATCTTGGCTAGAAAACCCACAGGGAAATTAAGTGGTGCAGTAGATAGGGTGCCAGACCTAGGGTCAGGAAAACCCTACTTCCTGAGTTAAAATCTGGCCTTAGACAAGGCTAGCAGTGTTACCTTGGGCAAGACACTTCACTGTATTTGCCTCAGTTTCCTCATCTGTAAAATGAGCTCGAGAAAGAATGAGAAACCACTCCAGGATCTTTGCCAAAAAATCCACAAATGGGGACATGAAGAGTTGGACATAAATGAAAAAATGAATGAACAGCAATTCCCCACATCTGTTGAACCCATGATCTCTCTGCTTGGCATATACCCCAAGGAGATCAAACATAGACAAGCCCCATATACACCAAAATGTTCCTAACAACACTTGTGTTAGCAAAGTGAATATGGATGTGCAATGGATAGAGCACCCAGCTTAGAATCAGGAAGACTCATCTTTGTGAGTTCAAATCGGGCCTCAGACACTTACTATCTGTGTGACCCTGGGCAAGTCTTCACTCAGTTTCTGTAAAATAAACCGGAGAAAGAATGGCAAACCACTAAAGGATCTTTGCCAAGAGGTCTCAGAGTCAGTCACAACCAAAGTGACTGAGTAATAATGAAAGGAAACTCATAGTAGGATTAGCATCCATGGAAGACAGAGATTGGGCTGATTAATGCATGGGGACAAGATCTGGAGGGTAGGGGATCAGTGTCAATAGGAGGAATTAAGCAAAATGAAGGCCCAGTTCTCTTTCCATTTGCTTGGAAGATGAGGGTTAGTTAAAGTTTAAGACGTCTGTCCCTTTCCTTTTGCCATTTGAACACTATGCATGTTTCTCTATAATGATCTGTAGTTTAAAAAAGAAATTTAAAATGATTCAACAGCCAAAAACAAAGAGTTGAATTTTGATTGTCTTAGGGGTCATTGAGTAACTCGTATTCCCTTGCAAAGCATGGGCAACTTTTGGGGAAATACAAGTCTGGAAGGGAGGTAGTGATACTGAAAAACCAGTAAGAGGGAACCAACACGGACTATCAGTCAGTCACCTCACATTGATTAAGCTCTTGCTCTATGCCATGTATCATTAAAAGCTGGGGATATAAAGAAAAACAAAATACAGTCTCTGTTTTCAAGGGGCCCACAGTCTAGTGAGGGTAACAACATTAAAACGACCATGTACAAACAAGATATAGGCAGGATAAATTGGAAATAATGAGCAGAGAGAAGGCACTGGAATTAAGGGGAATGGAAAAAGGACAAATATTGAAGTTGAAGCTTAAAAACTTTGGCCATATAATGAGAAGATGGGACTTGTTGGAAAAGACCCTGATGCTGGGAAAGATTGAAAGGAAAAGGAGGAGATGACAGAGGATGAGATGGATAGATAGTGTCATGGAGATGATAAACATGCACTTGGACAAACTTCAGGAAATGATGGAGGATAGAAGGTTCTGGAGTGCTGTGGTCCATGATGTCACAGAGTCAGACATGACTGACTGAACTGAAGCAAGTGGGAAGGTGGAAAGTTTAGGAAGGATGAAGCCACCGGTATAATGAATGGGACAGTGAGTCAACCAGGAAGGTATAAAAAGATGGTTTTGTGAGGGCACAGTTGAGATTCTGCAAGTAAATTTGTAATGGACCCAGTCAATATAGCTTTGCGATTTTGTCTATCTGTGTTCAGCACTTTGTGTGTAGAAGCAAAGGCAATGGATAGTGGAACCAGTCCATTTGAAGCTTAGCAGCACAAGATCTTCCTTAGCATGAGGAGTCAAAGGCCTTTGAAAGATGATAGGGTAGAATTGTATTGGTTTACCCCAGCTCATGATGGGCAAGGGAGTAGTGTAGCCAGTGTCAGGGTGATGACCAGAAGGTCACAGTAAGAACAAAAAACAGAGTTTGGGGTTGCAAAGCAAAGGACAAGTGAAATGACAACAAACTGTAATCATATCAAAAAATTTTGGAGTTCATGCAGGTGGAAGTGGTGCACTTGTGGGTAAGGACATGATTAAGGGTATAACCATCTCTCTAGCTAAGGAGGAGTGGAGAAATAGGTCATGGAAAATGAACAAACTGAGAAACTGTCAGCTTAGGGTGTTTGAGAGAGTGTCACTTTGTACACTATAGTCCCTTAGTATTGGAGGAAGAACTGGGGAAAAGAGAAAGATTATGAGCCAAGGATTGAATTTATTAGTAAAGAAGGGATAGTGTCCTGGAAGTTGGTAGCCAAAAGCCAGTACAGTCTTAATGGAGTGGTAGTTGATGATTGAATGAACCTTAAAGTAAGAAGAATTACTGAGGGATGGTGGTAGAGAGGGAGAGAATTTGGACGTGGACGGGGAGGGCACAATAGGCCACGACACCCCAAAGACCATTGTTCTTCTGCTTGTTCCTCCCAGTATACCATCCCCCTTTCTCATTTCAACATACCTCACTTTCATAACCTGTCACACCTCCTAAGGTTACAGCTTACTTTCCATTGATCACATTTCAAATCAGCTGCTTCCTGGTGACATCAAGGGAAGCTTCTTAATCTCATCAGTAATCTGATGCCAGACCCCACTTCAAAGTGGGTTGCTGCCGGTCAGGGTATGCCAGTAACCTACCAGGCTTTATTGCATTAATCGCAAGGGTTGACTCTTCAGATTTTTTAAAGTTATTTTATTTGTTTTCAGTTTTCTACAATCTGTTTAAACACTCCATTCTAAGGTTCCTCCCAACTCTGAAGTTCTGTGATTCTGTTCCCTGTTTGTCTTCATCCTACACAGGATTTGGAGGTGTAGTAAGTTCTATATATTTATTGCCAGCTGTGTCAATAGGACTTCCTTCCATTTGTCCTAAATTCCCTCCACCAGTTTTTCCCAGTTTTCTGTCGGCAAGAAATGTAATTCCATGCAATTCAAGTTTTTGTTGCATGTTGTTGTTTGGTTGTATCCAACTCTTCATGACTGCATTTGGGGTTCTCTTGGCAGAGATACTGGAATGGTTTGCCATTTCTTTCTCCAGTTCATTTTGTAGATGAGGAAACTGAGGCAAACAGGGTGAAGTGACTTGCTCAGGGTCACCCAGATAGTAAGTATCTGAAGCCAGATTTGAACTCACAAAGAGGAGTCTTCCTGACTCCAAGTCTGGCTCTCTACTCACTTCACCACGTAGCTGTTGAGTGCTTAGGATATTTGGTCCATTGACCTTGGATTCATTATTGAAGCAGGATGAGGAACAGGCATTAAAAACCCATCTACTTCTCTTCTCAACCCCTGAACCTCTGTACCATTCCTTTAACCCTCAAAGTCAAAGAAATGAATTTGAAGCCACTGATCTTACGAAGAGACATACCAAGGTTATAAGGAAGTTCCATCAGGTCTATCTTTACCTATAAAAGGAGGTAGATGACCTTTTCATTTCTCTACCAATTCCAAGTCCTCTTCTTCAAGATTTGGTTCAAAGTTCACTTTATAGATTTACAACATCATCGACTCTCAGTATTAGATAGGACCTTAGAGGTCATGTAACCCATATCTCTTGTCCAAGAAGGAATTTCTTCAAGTAGATCCCCATTCCTATAGGGCATGTGTCAGGGACAGCAAGTGGTTCAGTTTGGATAGAGTATGGAGGGCAGGGTGAGCTGGGGTGGGGAAAGATAGTCAAGGACAGTGTGGTAGAGGAATGGATAGATTGACAGACCTGAAATCGGAAAGACCTAAATTTAAATTCAGTCTCCAATACTCAACTGTGTGATGTTGGCTAAGTCACTTAACCTCTGCCTCTATTTCCTCATCTCAAATCAGATGAAAATGGCATTTACTTCCCAGGATGGTTGAGGATCAAATGACATAATATTTGCAAAGTTCTTTGCAAATCTTAAAGTAATATATCAATACTAGCTAATAGTAACATGAGACAAAGTGGGACAGGTAGAGTGGCACCAACTTACAGAGAGTCTTGAATGCCAGGTAAAGGAATTGAAACTTTACTTGGTTGTCAGTGGGGAGCCACCGAAGGTTTTTGAACAGAGTAACATGGATATAACCCAAAGGAAGATTCTTGTGACATTGATATAAAGGATGGATTAGAAGTGAGAGAGATTTAAACAAAATGGTTAGATGCTACTATAGAAGTCGAGATAATGGTCTGGTAAGGACAGCCTGAGCCTCCTCCCCTCCCACTCACTGTCCGCACCTTTACATTGCCCCCTCCAGCTCCTGGGGACCTGAAAGTTCCTCAGTCCAGATTCTGATAAAGGAGCCGTATCAGCAGCAATGGATCATTACTCAATATCCCCCTACCCACAACCCCTGGTTTAGTTTTAAGGTAAAGAGAGAAGAGCGCAGGGCTATTCTGAGACTAGTTTTCCGGCCATGTCTTCTATCACCCCCGCCCCCCAACACACACACACACATGCACATGCACATACACGCACGCACTTACCCCCACTCTAGTTCTTGGCAAGGAAGTCTACAGCCCCTGGGATTGATGGAGCTGGGTTGGGGAAGGCAGGTCAGGGAAGGACATACCCCTCCAACAGAGTAAACAAAAGAACAGATGAAAGTTGTCTCCTGGGGGGCTGGGGGAAGGGGTCTTGTGAGATGTGAAAACAATGAGAATCTATGAGTCATGGTGGGGGAGGTAGGTAGACAGAAATATTTCCCATCATAAGCTTCTATTCCCATCCCCACCCCACTGTGACTGGAGTGGAGAGGTGGAGGGGACAAAGGCATTAGCTGATAGGCAGCCTTGGTGGTGCTGGTAGGTCACCTGAAATAACCATCACGCCACCCCACACCTGGTTCTTGGGTAGAAGCTGGCCATGGCATGGAAAGACATAGTGACATATGGAGAGTAGAAATAGTCAATGGGACCTTTTCACTGCTCTCTCTTCTGCCCACCCTCCTTATCTATACATCCATATTTCCTAAGCCTAACAAGAGCAGTAGTATCAGCCCTCTTTCCAGAGAGGGAAACTAAGGCCTAAAGTAGAAATTGAAACTATCTTCCTAAATTTCCCAAATAGTTGGGTATAGATCTGAGATTCCAATCCCAGGGTCTTCTCCAACCACCTCAGAAAGGCACAATGGAGCCTAAGTATGGTTTCCAAATGGGACAATGCCTCCAAGAATCTCAGTATTATTAAAGAGCCCCTTAGAAGAGACATATCAGAAGAAACCTAGGGACTAGGAGAAATGCTCCTATCTCAGGATAAGAGGAAGTCATGTTAAGATATTAAATTCTGTATTCTGATTTCCTCAAGGGTGAGGGGAAACATACTGTTCTGATCATATTCATGTATTATCCTAACCTAGATGCTTATTCATAACGCTTCACCTGCTACCCTCCCAATAGAGATATACTGGAAAAGTCCAATGGAAGTAAGCACCTTGAGGTCAGAAACTTGTTATCTGAGTCTTTCTATTTTCAGCTACTAGCACCCAGTGCCTAGCTCCTAGTAGGAGATACTCAGTAAATGCCTATTGAATTTAATTGACTTGATAGCTTGTCTATTTGTCTATCTCAATGCTTGCTCCTCTGATTTTCTTTTTTCTTTTCCCTCTCTTGTTCATCTTTCGCTTTGTCTCTCTTTGCCAATATTCCTAGGTCTGACTCTCTGTGATGTGTGACCTTAGATAAACTATTAGTCTTCTCCTATCAAATGTTTATAAAATGGAGAGTTATCCTGTCTGACCCATGCCATTTCTTTCCCACTTTCATTCTCAAGGATGTTGGGAAGGCATATGAAATCAGAGTTAGAATTCAGATAGAAAGATATGGGAGGGAGGAAGAAAAAGAGAGAGACAGAGAGAGAAAGAGACAGAGACCGAGAGAGAGAGAGAGAGAGAGAGAGAGAGAAACACAAGGAGGAAGGAGGAGAAGGAGGAGGAGGAGAAAAAAAAAGTGGATGGAGACATATAAAGAAGAGTGAGAATAAGAAAAGAAAGACAGAAGAGGAGGGGGAAAGAATGAGAAAAGGCTGAGCCAACCAGTCAGCCCAAGATGAGCAGCCCAGACAGTGGGTGGTACTCATGCCTCCGGAATCCACTTGGTGTTGGTTTTGGCCTTGAAAGGGTCAGACAATCCAGTGAGAAAGAGAACTCCTGCCAGTGGCTGCTGTTTACCTGACTGGGCTGTGAGGAGCCTCCCCCATCCCAGAAGCAGGTAAAGAAAACATAGCCTGTCTGTACCAGGTTTCCTATCCTCATCTTGACCTTCCCAGCTTGGACTGGTCCTTCACACAGGCAGGAGGGGGTGTGGTGGTGGGGAGAAACTCCTCCCTGGTACAGCAGCATCGAAAGGCCTTTTCTGAGTCCAATTTATCTCTCCCACTCAACTGCCTGAAATTCCTTCCATTAGAGAAAACTCCTGTGTGTCAAGGTGTTGTATCTCACATGTGTTACTTGGAAGAGAGACCCATTGGGAGAGAGAACTCCTGTATCATACCACCCACTAAAGAATCAGCATGAATTAATCTATAAGGATTACACTACAGACCTAGAATATAAAACACATAAGTTTTAATGGGAAAGGGGAAAGGAAAGAGGACAGCCAATAAGCATTTATTAAATACCTACTGTATGCCATATACTGTATTAAGCACTGGGGATAAAAAAAAAGGCAAAAGACAGTCCCTGCTCTCAAAGGAGCTCATGATCTAATGAGAGAAACAAGAAGCAGACAAATATATACAAATGCACTAATATGTTACACATATTGAATACATACACTTATATATACATGTATACACATACATACACATGCATATATAATATACATACACATAGATATACATACATATACACATATATATATATATGTGTATATGTATATATTGGAGAACAGATACATGAGCTATCAGCTCAGCCAGGAATGAACACAGATATGTAGCCCTTGCAGTTAGAACCAGTCAGAGCCTGCTCACAATCAAGAACAGTTTTCACCTTTCTAGAGTCATCTCCACACCAGCACAAACAAGAAGATGGAGCTATGCCCACGAGCATGCCTCTCTCCCCAGCTCCCCTGTTCTGTGGCTTATTTTCTCCACTCTGCCCCATGGTATTAAAAAAACCCCACAGAATAGTGAGAGATCTGGAATCTCCTCTCCAATCCCCTGCTTGCCCTCTAACATGACCTTGGTAGGTTGAGATAGAGTCGAGGTACCTTCTTGATACAGACCACACCAATCGTGCCTGTAAGGTTTCCATTGACAGGGCATTTAGGAAGAAGGTAGAGTAAAGAATCAGACAAGACCAGGCTCTGGTGGGCTCTTTGGACCTGAAGTCATTGGACTCGGTTCAACTCAGCTCAAACCCAGGGGAGAAGTGATGCAGAGGCTAATATGACTACGTCCTACCCAGCTTTCTTTTCTCTGGGGTGAAGTCTGAGGAAAAACTAAAATATGGTCTCTCCAACTTTTTGGTGACAATGAGGGATCCTCTCCTTCCTCTCCGCAACAAAGAGGACTTCCTAGGCTCCAGGTGAGGTAAGGTATCATTTAGGGCAGGTCATTTAACTTCTCTGGACTTCAGTTTCCTCATCTGTAAGATGGGAGAGATTGACTAGATGACTTTTACATCCCTTAATCTTGTTTCATTTGGGGGATGTATCCTAAAAAAGATGCTCCACCTCTCATCCCACCTGACCTTGATGAAGGCATATAGGTCTGTGATTAGAGATGTAGAGAGAGGAACAGAGCCTGGAAAATGGAGTCATTTGGTTTCCAAACTCTCAACTGCATTTTTTGGGAAGGTGGATTGTAAAGAGGGCTGGATGCCTCGGTGTCTCTGTGGTTTGTGTAAGGGGTGTTTCATTCTATTTTTCAAGTGAGAGAAGCCCAGTTTTTACTGGTTTTGTCTTTCTTTGTTTTTTGGCTGTTTGCAGTTTTTGCTTGGGGGACAATGGGGGAAAGGAAAACGAGAATAAATTAGTCAGTGATGATGCAGGAATGTGGATGGAACACATACAGTCTGGTCATGTAATCAGAGGACTTCCTGATTAGCTGAGATTGTGTAATGGATCAATGAGTTCCATGATGAGTACTCAAACAGACCAATCTTAGATGAATGGAGGTCTTCTGGAGCTCAAGAGCCACTCTTCTTGGGGATTACTAGGGGTGGGACAATGATGGGGTGGGGATCTAGGGCTAAGGAGAGCCACCAGCCAAGCTAGGCCTGGAAAACTGGCAGAGTCAAAAATAGCTTCAAAAGTTTGAAGATTCACTTGTTTGGGACTTGTTGAAACTTCTAATTACCTTACCCTGGTGTATTATTTTTGAATTTGTGTATTTGTATTTGAATCTAGATTTGTAAATCTAACCTTGACAAACCACTGCTGGGTCCAGAGGAGATAGGGTGTTGCATTTCTCCGGATTCTATACACAGACGTGGTTTGGACCAAGTTCATTCCTGGGGAGCCTTTCATCTAAGATGGGGATCAGACTCCCCCTTTTCATATACTTTTGCTCACTAAACCCCCACCCTTGGACCCTAGGAAATATTTTAATTCTTGTTTATGTCATGGAACACATGTAAGGTATCTTCAGGATGGGGAAAGTAAAATTCAATATACCATATAAATCAAGTATGTGGCAGGCAATTTATTTCTCCACACTAAGTATTCAACATAAAAGATTCACAAGTGCACATTAACAAAACAGTATTTAATAATTTATAACTAGGATTACAATCTGCTTAGAGGTTGATACTTAAACTTTATCGGAACGTTAAGCAGTTTGCAGGGCTGCTAATCAGACTTTTTGTGTTTCATTTTGGTTCTACACTGACTGAACAACTCTAGGCACACACCTACTGGTGAAATGGCCTGACTTGGGCCAATAATCTCACCAGTGGTTGACCTCTCTTACATAAAAGCTTCCCTTGTTACCATCCAGCTCCACCTCTGATGTTCAATCCCCTACCCAGGAAAGGAAACACAAAGCCCAGGTGTGTTTGATTAGTTAAGTCCAGAGGTTCAGGGGGCACAGTAGAGGGGAAAGAGTCACTTTTCTCCCCATCCCTTTGGAGACACATAGTGAATCTAGAGACAGTGTACCTTGCCTCAATGCTTCTGTCAAATAATTAAGGAACCCACTCATGGTTGGCTAGATTATACTAAAGCTTGAAACCTTTTTCAATGATGAAATACTGTATGTTTGGAAGCAGACCACAATGTTCTCACATGGTTAATCAGAACCGGAAGGGCAACTCTGAGTTTGTTCTATGGGATATAAACCAGTGGTGTTAAATTCAATGGGATGCAGGTTGTTCATTGACTTAGAAAACTACAAATTAATATTATCTATGTTATATTTTTATTTATTTTGTTAAATGTTTCTTAACTGCAATTGAATCTGGTTCCTTTGACACTCTGTCATTTGCATGGTGAGTTTGACATCTGTACTATAGGCTAATTCAACCCCTTTACATCAATAGACACCAATGCATGTATTTTTATGTATAGAATGAATAGACAGATGTCAGTAAGTAGAAAGTAGATGCTGGACTTGAGCATCCAATAATGGTGGCAGCAGCAGAAAAAGAGACAAATGTAATTGTTGTTCCTTTACAGGGAGATCTCTGAATCCAGGAAGCCAAGATGGGTCAGCATCAAGAAAGGTCATGAGACCTGACAACTTGATGCAGGGTTTTCAAGAGCAGAAAAAGTAATAGAGGAGAAAATCCCTGAACCCAAACTACTCCTAGAAAAAGAGGGAATCTCTAGGAAGATGCCTGAGATCAGCAAGACCAAAGGCTTAGAAATTGATCCTTCACTGGGCAGCACATTACTCATGGGCAGTGACCGTAGGGACAAACCAGAGTCCAGGTTGAGGAATAGTTAGTTATAGGTACAGTAGGAAGGGTCAAAAGCAGGATAGGAGGGTCAACATAGATCTACTTAGGGTAAGAGCCAGAGAGATAATTCCCTTCTCTTCAGAGGAAAGTTAGCCACCTAGATGGTGGGAAAGACAATGTCAGGTCTCTCTGCTAAATGTCATAGTGAAAGGAAAGCTGTCCCAGGTTTGAATCTAGGTTCTGCTTCTTATTTTCCATATGACCTTGGGAAAGAAGTAGTCTGACATAATAGACAGCTGGTCAGAGAAGACCTTGGGTCCAGATTTACCTCTGGCGTGGTGGCAAAGCAACAGTAAGTAACATCTCAGTTCTCCCAGATAACCACTTAAGCCTATGAATTACAGAGAAAGGAACTATCCGTTTTGTAGAGGGACTTTTCTTTTTGGGAGTTCCCTACAGCATTAAAATCACAGATCTTGTGAAAATAAATAAATAAATTGTGTATGTGTAGCAGCAAACATCCTGACACATCCAGGATAGCCTAATAGCACAGGTTCTTAGATCTGCTTTTCTGAAAGGAAAGCAACCATTGAGGGATTGACAATCTTCCTTAATCATATATACCAACAGAGAAAATACATGCAGAGAAATAAAGACCAACAGAGAGGGCTGACCATAAGCAATACATACATCATAAGCAACAGACAGATCCAACTCTCTTATCGTTACATACATACATAGTTACCAGAGAGAGAAGCACCAACATCTGGATTTTCAAAGCTGATGGGACTGAGGGAGGGGCTCCATAATGTCTACCCAGAGTCTCATCTGGCACACTAACCTTCTTCCAAAGAGTAAGCCCCAAGGCAAAACATCACCTCAGTGTAGATAGATGGATAGAGAGATCTATACATATGTAGATAGGTAGATCTAGATAGACAGATAGATATAGATATATAGATGTCTATCTATCTATATACAGTCTTCAGAGCCAGAGGGCATCACAACCCTTGTGACCCAGTGCCTCATTAAGAAATTAACAGAAGGTATGGACCTTCCTACAAAATAAGCCTTCTCTAATCAAGCTTCTCTTAATGGGCTCCACTAAGGCCTATTAATGGGCAGGGAAGATCTTTATATCTCATTACAGGAAATGAACTAAGTGGAGGGAATATAAAGACAAAACAGCACATAGTTCCTGCTCTCAAGAAGCTTACCTTCTACAGGGATGATAAAAAGTCTCAACTTGGAAGTCAAATCAAGGGAATTCTATATTTGGTCACAAGAATTTTTGTCTTCAAACTATTCTCTTTTTAAAACATTTTCTCTTATTTAATTTCTATTCTTCATTTTTTTGAGGAGGGAAGGCAAGATAGTTGGGGCTAAGTGACTTCCCTAAGGTCACCCAGCTAGCAAGTATCAAGCATCTGAAGCCAGATGTGAACTCAGGTCTTCCTGACTCCAGGGCCAGTGTTCTATTCACTGCATCACCCAGCTGTGCCTTCTGCATAATTATGTTTTGTTCCCTTTTAGACCCATTCCCAAATAAAGTAGGCTACTAGAACTACTGGTCCTTCTTCCCCATTTAATTCCTCTGTATAAATTCTTCCTCTTGCATTTCATTTGTAAAATAATAATAATAAATACTCCTTTTAGTTGTTCCTTAATGTTTTTACTTTTTAAATTTATATCATACTCAGATTTACCCCAATCTTTCTTATGAGCTATCAAATTATTAATAAGAATCTTACACATGCATTTTACATACATTAAAAGTAAATGGTCTGTCCTTATTGAATCCCTTGTAATTAGTCTTTGATATGTACCTTATTTTTCTCGTGGTTCTTGTGTGTCAAATCTTCTATTAAGTTCAAGTTTATTTTTTTTTAACCAAGTCTGGAAACTCCAAGAGTTGATCAAATGTCCATTTTTTCTTCATTCAGGATTATGTTGAACTTTTCTGGGTATGATATTTTCATCTGGAGCCACAGTTCATTTGCTCTTCCATATATAGTGTTCCAAGACTTGTGGTCCTTTAATGTCTCCACTGCTAGGTCTTGAGTGATTCTAATTGTGGCACCATCGTATTTAAATTGTTTTATTCTTGTTGCCTTTAATATTTTATCCTTGAGCTGGGGGGTTTTGGAATTTGACTGATATGCCCATGAGTTTTCCTCATAGGGTCTTTTTAAAGTGGTGATCAATGAATTTTTTCTATTTCTTCTCTAATGTTTCAAGACAATTTTCTTTAATTATTTCTTGTATTATTGTATCAAAATTCTTTTTCTGATCTTAACTTTCAGTTAGCTTGATAATTTATATGTTTTCTCTTCTTAATCTATTCTCCAAATCTGTTGTTTTTCTTATAAGAAGTTTCTCTTCTATTTTTCATTATTCATATTTTGTTTAATTGTTTCTTGATCTCTTATAATTTGTCACCTGGCCCAATTCTAATTTTTCAAGATGTCATTTTCTTCCTTAAGATTCTGGATCTCCTTTTCTAATTGGTTGACTTTCCTTTCATAATCTTGTTTTTCTTGGATTATTCTTTTTTTTTTTAAATTTTTTAGCTTTTCCTCCATCTTTGTCATTTGATTTTAAAGTCTTTTTAAAGATCTTCTATGAATTCTTTTTGGGCAGATGATGATTTGACATTACTCTTTCAGGGTTTCTTTACTTCGATATCCTCTTCTGAAGATGAATTCTGGTCTTCTTTATTCCCATAATAGCTGTCTATGGTTGGATTCTTTCTCCTCTGTCTGGGCATTTTTTGTGGTAATAGCTAATTTTTATAATCACCTCTATATGAGAAATGGTGCCTCTTGCTCCAGATCTTCAGTTCTCCCCTCTAGCTTGGAACCAAAGCCAAACCTCCAATCTCTTGTAAGTGCCCACAGCCAGGGGCTTTCTGCCCCATTGCTTCTACACTCACTCAGCATGCTGCTTGCCCCTGCCACTCTTTGCATCACAGTTGAGTCTGGTCTTCCTTGTTAGCAGAGGTTCCCTCAATTCTCCCAGGGTCAAATGCCCAACTCCTCTCATTATCCAGGGGCTAAAAGTTCCTGTGGTTGGGGCCCAGGCAACTGCTCAAACCAACTAACCCCAGGGTCTAGAAGCATTTACTCTTCACAGGGACGAAACCTGCTCCTGAGATTTTTCCTCTTCTCAAATTGTCCCAGGAAGACCCCTGATGTGCCAATATTCTTATTAATTTTTACCTACACTTTGCCCTAAAATGCTATTTTATCTCTTTTGTGGGGGAAAATCTTGAGAGCTTAGAATTTCCTAATCTACTCCTCCATCTTTCCAGAATGCTCCCTCTAGCCTTTATTTTTATAACACATTTATTTGGACATACATCCTTCCTTCCAAATCCCATATATGGAAAAAGATGAAACAAGACAAGGAGGGGCAAAGCACAATTCAGTAGAACTAACTAACCTCCTGTGTTTGATAGTGTATCCAACCTTCTACCCTCATGGTCATCCAACTCCACAATATCTCTGCTAAAGATACTTTTTAAACTCTTCCTGATTCCCAAACCCACAATTTGAGGCACTCCAGAACCTTTTTCTTTTTGGTGGCCTGAAGCAACTCCGCCTTCTGAGGTCAGAGATCTACCATAACAGAATTCCTATTATCTTTCTTCTTTCTACTGTGACCATCATGATTGGACTCCCTAGTTTGGCATTCATTTGCTGATAGCTTTTTCTTTGGGGAGCTAAGTAAGACTGAAGCAAGATCTAGTTTCAGATTGAGAAATCCATAAATCCTTCCAAAACTGGTTGGACATCTCCCTTCCCAGGTTTACCTTTAGCGATAGTGTCCAAGGCCTCAGGCCATTCTAACCCTGGGGAAGAGCCTGTAGGGCAGCATCAGTTGCTTAATATTTTTCCCAAGTTTATAGCAGGGCATCAGTCCCATTGCTCTCAGACTTGGTCCTGCTTCTCCTGGGGGAGAGAAAAAAAAGGTCATTCAACACAAAGTCATTCCCAGACTTTCCAAGACAGAGCTCAGAAATTCCTCTTGGATTCTTTTCTCTCTAAACTTCAGTTTCTTCATCCATAAGATGAGGATAACATACCATATGGTTTGTTGTGAGGTTCAAACAGTACTGTATATTTAAAATACTTTGCAAGTTTACAAGTTCCATAAAAAAATGCCAGTGATGATGACGTTGTCCAGACAGATTTGTGATTTCACAGGTTTATGGAACACCTTGTAAAAAGATCCTCTCTACCAGTATAGAGAAGAACTTATTATAGAAATAATAATCCTAGATAGCTGCTGGGGACACTGAAAGGTAGATGACTTGCCCAGGGTCATGAAACCAGGAGATAAAAGAGGTAGGCTTTGAATCCAAGTCTTCATTCTTCAGGAGAAATTAGCTCTCTATCCAATACACCAATTTCTTAATAATAATAAAATATTATTGTTGCTAATTATTATGAAGGACAATATGGAATAGAGGCTAGATAGCTGGCCTGAGAACCAGAAAAACTTGAATTCAAGTGCTGTCTCTGACACATACTAGCTGTGTAACCCCAGGGACTTTGCTTAACCTCTCAGTGCTCTAGAAAACACTCAAGAGCATAAGTTTGCAAAGAAAGTGCTAGGTTTCCATTGATTGAAGTTTTCTCATCTGATAGATGATAGTCTCTATCTGCTGTCCATACCCTTGCTGCTACTGCTAAGAACTATCGGACTCCCAGATTTCTTCTCATTCTGTTAATAGAAAATGATAAAGTACACCCTGTTAGGGACCCCCTCTCTGTGACCCAACAGACCACTAGTGACTAGCAAAAATGACAAATAGTAAATAACTTGACAAGTCCACTCTGTAAGTCTTTGTTTCTAGGGCAACAACATTCAGAGGTGGCCACAAGAAGTGAAGGCTGAGGATGGGTGGTCCTGAGTAACAATTTTCATACTCAATGGTCTATGGAAATGACTCTCAAATCTATGTCCCTAAGCCCAGTCTCTCCATGGAACTCCAGGACTGCATTTCCATATTGCCTATTGGACATTCTATTGTCACTTAAAACTTAATGAGTTTCCAACCTTATCCCTCAAACCTGTCAATCTTCTCAACTACCCTCCTTCTGTGGGCATAGCCATTAACATATCAGATCCTCCCACTCATTTAGGCTTGAAATTTCATCTTGCCCTTCTACCCTCATTACCTACAGTACATATCAAGTCCTGGGGATTCTACCTCCATAGTACCTTCTCTCCACTTACTGTTACCACCCTATTTCAGAGTCTCATTACTTTCCATCGGGACTACTGTCATAACGTCCTAAAAGGTCCCTTCATCTTTAGTCTCTCCCCTAGTTTGGGTGCAGTAGAAAGAGTGGAATATCAGTGTTTGGAATAACTCTATCTCTTCCTGTCTGTATGATTCTGGGGAAATCACTTAACTTCTCTGCCTTAAGTTTCATCCTCTCTAAAATCAAGATGTTGGATAAGATAATCTCTAAGATCCCTTAGTTTATTCTATAATTTATAACTCTCTCCAATCTGCCAAAGCTGCCAAAATTACCTTCCTAATACACAGGTGGGAAGGTGTCACTCCCTTTGCTCTACAACCATTCTTGGCTACCTGCTCCCTAAAGGATACAATTGGAACTCACTACCTTGAATTTTTCTTGCCTTCAGGAATTTGTGCAGACTGCCACCCTTCTCCACCCCCACATCACATCTCATTAGCATCCATTTCTTTCTTTAAAGACCTGTACCACCTCCTCTCTGAAATCTGACCACATTCCTTAATATGTGATCTTTTCTTGTCTGTATTTCTAACAGGACTTTTTCTAGACCTCTCCTTTTCTTTTATCACATTCTAACTTGTACCAGACTTATTTTTATAAATGTTTTATCTTCCCCTCCACCCCATTGGATAGTAAGTTTCTCAGGATGGCTGCCGTGTTGTTTGTCATCTTTGGATTCCCAGGCTGCAAACAGAAATGACTTGCTAATGGGGTATACTTAATGGGAAGGGAACCCGAATTTATTAATTGACTGCTCTGTAGGGCACTGTGCTTCACAAATATAGGGCTTCACAAATACATCTCATTTGCTAAAGTTCTTTAAATTAAATTGCATTCATTAACCAATCTCAACCCTAAAGAACATATAAGGTGCAGAATATTGTACATAACATCAGATGGTGTTGCTGCATTGATTGCCTTTGATTAACTGTATTTCTCTGTTACAAGGCAGAATTCCATGGAGATGACATATCAGGAAATGACTGCAAAAAGAAAAGATATCAATAAAATTTTAAAAGTTGTTTTTATTTGAACTCACTACTCTGAAGGGTGATGAAATAATTATTAAACATCTTCTATGCCCCAGGCACTGTGTATAGAGAGAGAATACTAACACAGAAAGCTTTCTGTCTCTGTCTTTGTCTCTGCTCTGCCTGTCCATCTCTCCTCACCCCAGTCTCTCTCTCTTTCCTCTCTACCTCCTTCCCTCTCCTGCTCTCCTCCTCCCTCTCTTTTTCTTCTCTCTTTCCCCCCTTTTCTCCTATTTTCTCTCCGCCTTTTTCTCTCCCTCTTTCTTCTCCTCTCTCCCTCTATTCCTCTCTCTCCTTTTCTCTCCCCCACCCCCTCTCTCCTTCTCTCTCCTCTCTCTATTCCTCTTTCTCTTTCCTTTTCTCCCTCTCTCTTTCTTTTTCTCCCCATCTCTCCCTTTCTCTCTCCTATTTCTTTTTTCTCCTCCTATCCCCCCCTCTTCTTCTCTCTCTCTCTCTTTCTCCCCACCTTCTATCTCTCTGTCTCTATATCTCTGTCTCTCTCTGTCTCTGTCTCTCTCTGCCTTCCCCACAGCCTAGGCCTAGAATAAATGCTTGTTGACTGACTGGAGCCCTGGGCTTAGAGTCAGAAGGCCTACATTCTAGTCCTGGTTATGCCATATCACAGGTGTTTGACTTTGGGCGAGTTATTTGGACCTCTTTGCTTCTTGGTTTATTCATCTGTTATAGGAGGTTAATAACACCTTCACTACCTACCTCACATGGTTGTTGTGGGAACCAAATTAAATACTGCGTACATACTAAACACTTTGTTACCATAAAACATTATATCAATATTATTATTAGTACTGCACCCATTCACCTAGGAGGCTTTGGGTGCCATCTCATCTGGATGCAGAGGCTGTGGCTGGGATGACATATCGAGCACGTTGGAGCCTTTAGTGCAGTAAAGCCTTCTCTCTTTTGGGGGGCCCAAACTTCAGAAGGAACTTCAGAAGCTGTCTCCTTAGCACCTAATCCCTTTTCCCTAGGGGCAGCTGCTTTCCAGGAGTTTAGGGACCTGGGGTCTTCCAAACCTCCTATTTGTCTTCCTTCCCTCTTTGCTCCTCTACTTCAGTCAGTGGCCCTCGGGAGGGATCCCTATCCTGGGTTCTGATTCAGAGAAGCATAACCTTTGCTTCTTCCCCTGGGGACCCAGTCATGCTGCCTCCTAGCACAATGCCCAGGATTATCACCTAAACCACTGGTCCTGGCTCGACTCCATCAGGCTGGCACAGCCTCCCAAGTCATGCCTCTCTTCTCTCCACCCCTCCCACTCCTCCCTCCCAAGGCAATTTCTCCACTCTGCCACTGGCAGCAGCTGTGACAACCTTGGACATAAGCCATCTCTCTGCACATGTGTTCAAATAGGGTTATTTTTCTCTTCAAGCTCTTAACTTGTTAGCTGAGAGAGAGGGAGGTTGCATCAGAAAAGTCACAGATTCAAAGATGCAGAGCCAGAAGGGACATCAGACAAACCCCTTTCTTTTAGTGATTTGTCCGAAGGTAGGAAGAGGCAATGACAGGATTTGAACTGAGGTCCTCTGACCAAAATGCCCCC
Organism: Potorous gilbertii; assembly: GCA_028658325.1. Classification (NCBI taxonomy): domain Eukaryota; kingdom Metazoa; phylum Chordata; class Mammalia; order Diprotodontia; family Potoroidae; genus Potorous; species Potorous gilbertii. Next base: position 319,326,789 of record CM053770.1, read on the forward strand.
CCACAACCCAATTCACAGGTGTCAGAGGGAGCATCTGTGTATAGATGTTTGTGTCTCTGTATACAGATACTCCTTTATGAATATGTATATGTTCATCTTTGTGTTTGTGTTTCCAGAGGTAGTTGCGGTGTACTAGTTAAGGTAAGGGGAGCTGGGTTCTTACTTCTTGTGTCACCTTGAATAAATTAATTAACTTCTCTGTGCTTCATTTTCCTCAGTTGTTAAATGAGGGGGGGTTGGAAAAGATGGCCTCTAATTCTAGAGCTAAAAACAGAAAATGAAAGTCCGAGAGTTTGGCAGCTCCTATTAGTTCTTTCTGCAGCTTCTGGTGCTGCATGTACCAGTGTGTTTATATAGGACTGTGTGTCTTTCTGGAGGGCAGGTCATCTCATTACGAAGCCCGCTAGTTCATTCACTTATAACAGTGTTTTTTCTTCCTTTTGGGTACTGGTGGTGATGGGGGAGGTACCCTGGAAGCCAAGACCTCCTAATACCTCTCTGCCCCTTACCTCTAGCTGAACAAATGCCCTGTTTGTCCATGGGGCTAGCCAGGGGCTATCCCTCACCAACCCTCTGCTTTCCACTCGAGGGCTCAGGAATAACTGGGCCCTGCCACAGGAAGTCTGGCCAATTCATAATCCTGGGGCGTGGGAAATGCCAAGGCCCATCGGCAGGGTGCCAGACCCTGGGTTCCAGCCCACCAGCCCCTGTTGATCTAACAAGGCAGCTCTGAGTTGGTACACACCTATTTACACCCTGGGTCTACACGGGGCTTTCCTCTCTCCCGCCTCCCCTTCCCCTTTCCCTGCCCAATCCTCTTCCCACCCCCTCCTCCCCACCTCCCTGGCGCCACCTAGGAACACAATGGGGCTATTTTAGAGCAAAATCTCCTTTAAGAAGGAAGAATTCGCGGATCCCATCAGGAAGGCTCTGAGGCTTCTTATGTAAGCCTCACCTGGCCCCCCTTCTTTCCCCCGCTCCCCTTACTAAAGCAGTTTCAGGGCAGGGAATCCTCTAGCCTTATAGACAAATCCATAGGGAAGCCAGTAAAGCCCAATAATTGCTCCACAATGTATTGGTGTGTTGATAGGTGGTGAGTTCCCTGTCATCAACAGTGTTCAAGGAAAGGCTCACTACATTTCAAGAAGGCTGTACAGAGGGCTCTTGTATCACGTGGAAGGTTGGACTAGAATCACCAGTTCTCAAAGTGTGCGGGTCCCTGAAGCCCTTTCAAGGGATCCATGAGGTCAAACTACATATTTTCATAATAATACTAAGATGTTTTAATTTTGAATATGGCAAATATTGATACATATAATCAATATATGTTTACTCACATGAACAAAACATCTTTGTGGGAAGAGGAGAGAAGAGAAGAGGAGTAAGAGAGGAGAGGAGAGGAGAGGAGAGGAGAGGAGAGGAGAGGAGACAGAGATTTAACCTCTGACTGGTGCAGTGGATAGAGCACTAGGTGTAGAGTCAGGAGGACTTGCATTCAAATTCAGCCTCAGACACTAGCTGTGTGACCCTGAGCAAGTCATTTAGCCCTGTGTGCCTCAGTTTCCTCATCTGTAAAATAAGCAGGAGAAGGAAATGGCAGACTACTGTGTCTTTCCCAAGAAAACCCCAAGACTCTGAAGAGTCACACATTACCGAAGCAGCCATATGACTATCTATAGTTCTCATGAGGAAGTTGGACTAGATGATTTCTAATGTCCTTTCCAGCTCTAGGTCTCTGATCCTTTTAGTAGTGGGCAGAGCCTCAGAGAATGCAGATAAATCCAGTTGGCCTTGATTTACTTGAGTCTAGAAATCTTTGTAACTTAGAAACTCAACCTGAAATTAAAGGTCTGCCTTGGCTAACTGACCTGCCTATGATCACTCTTCCCCTCTGGCTTCCAGTAAGCATATAGGGATGCAGTGTTGTCTTATTCACCTCTATCTGTGGATGTGTTACTTGTTTTTTCTAAATTATCTGTATATTTGAATGTATATGTCCTTTAACACATCAGACTAGGAGCTTCTGGAGGGTAGCATTTGTCCTTCTCCTCAGAATGAAGTAACTCTGAAGGCAGCCTCTTCAGACTGTAGGTTCCAGGAAGGTAAGAATCCTATCTCACCATTAAAATGTAGTTCTTCAACACGATGGTTGAGTCTTCTAGAGACTTGTTCTATGTGTCTTTGTGTATGTGTAGATACCCTCGGGCACTCTCCCCAGTCAAATTCTATACTTAACTCTATTCCTGTAAATATTCAGGTGACACAGGCTGGCAGGATTAAACAGAGGCCCTTCAGATGAGACAATTGACACCCCAATTGTTAAATGAACAGGAAATTCTCAAAGAAAGATATCCAAGCTACCAATGATCATAAGGAAAAAAATCTCCTAATTAATAATAGAGAAATATAAATTAAAGAGACTCTAAGGTTCACACCCATAAGCTTGGCAAAAATGACCAGAAAGGAAAATGACAAACGCTGGCAGGACTGAAGGAAAACAGGCATATTAATGTACTGCTGGTGAACTGGTCCAGCCATTCTGGAAAGGAATTTGGAAATATGCCTAAAAATTGACTAAACTGTGCATACTCTGACTCAAAGATACCACTACTAGGCTTATGCTCCAAAAAGATCAAAGAAAGAGGAAAAGGACTTATAAACTACAAAAATATTTATAGCAGTTCTTTTTGTGGTGACAAAGGACTGGAAATTGAGGGAGTGATCATCAGTTGGGGAGTGGCTGAACAAATTGGAAGCTAGGTGGTGAAGTGGATGGAGCATCTGAACCTGGAGTCAGGAACACTTCTCTTCCTAAGTTCAAATCTGGCCTCAGACACTTACTAGTTGTGTGACCCTGGGCAAGTCACTTAACCATGTTTGCTTCAGATTCCTTCCCTGTAAAATGAGTTAGAGAAAGAAATGGCAAAGCACTCCAGCATCTTTGCCAAGAAAACCCCAAAAGGGGAGTCACAGAGTCAGACATGAACAAAATGGCTAAAAGACATGGATGCATTGCAATACTCATAAGAAAAGGGATGAGGTCGGAGAAATGTGGGAGGATTTGTATGAACTTATGCAGAGTGAAGGAAATAGAACCAAGAGAATGATTTATCAGTAACAATATTGTAAATACAAAAACTTAAAGAGTCTGATTAATGAAATGACCAATCATGATTCAGAGGACAGATTACAAAGCATAATTCTCTCTCTCTCTCTCTCTCTCTCTCTCTCTCTCTCTCTCTTTCTCCCACTCTCTCTCCCTCTCTCTCTCCTCTTCTTTCTCTTCTCTCTTTCCTCTTTCTCTCTATCCTCTCCTGACAGAAAAGTGATGGAGTCAAGATATACCACGAAATATACATTTTCAGATGTGGACCATGTGGGAATTTGTCTTCCTTGATTATCTATTTGTCACAGGGCAGTATTTTTTTTCTACTTATAAATGAAGGTATAAATGCTTATAAATTGAAAAATAAAATAAAATGAACAAAAAAAGGAGACAACTGAGACAGCTTTGAGAAAAGCCTCTGCCCAAACCCCAGGGAATATGAGACCAGCTCTGGGAGATGAGGTTTAAGGTTGAAGAAAGGCCTGGAGTTACTCAATAACAGGACAGTGACCTTGGGAGTTATCTTTGTCCCCCGAAGGGCCCAGACTATACAGTTGTTGTCCACTTTTCCTCCCTTTAAAGGAGTGAGATTGGAGACTTGATCACAGCAACAATGGCTCTGAACTTTGTCACCACTCAACAAACCTCTCTTTGTCTGACCTGTTGATGTCAGGCTAATTCCAGTCAGTGATTGATGTTCCAGTTCATTACACTTTTCTCTGTGCTTGACCCTCCCCAAATACACACTTGCTGATGTCGCAGACCCTCAAGTTTTGTTGCTAGCCATTGCTCCTGGTACACAGCAAGTAAACCCAGTGCTTGAGAGGGCCCATTCTCTGACTGCTAGCACGTCTTGGTGCCCCAAGACCCAGCATGTGCCTGAAGGCCTTCTAGTCCTGAGGAATTTCTGACATCAGACTCTGGACAAACCTGCTCTGTCATTTCCCCATTAGCCATCTATACAGCCTCTCTTATGACTTTGGCATGTGCTGATCAGTGGATTTTGCAGAGATCACATTCTTTTAGGCATATCTTTTTGGTCCTCTTCTTTAAACTTTTATGCTCAAGAAAGAAGGAAAATAGGCAGAGGATTCTAAGTTGCACAGTGGATAGAGTGCCAGGCATGGAGTCATCTTCCCAAGTTCAAATCCAGCCTCAGACACTTCCTAGCTATGTGATCCTGGGCAAGTCAGTTCACCCTGTTTGCCTCAGTTTCCTCATCTGTCAAATGAGCTGGAGAAGGAAATGGCAAACCACTCCAGTATCTCTGCCAAGAAGACTGAAAATGGGGTCATGTCGAGTCAGATGCAACTGAAAAACAACTCAGCAGCAACAGCAAACAAGTAAGGCTTTCATCCCCTGGTTAGGAACTTTGCATATGGGAGGTTTATTTCCCCTCCCTCCATGGAGTCTGAGTTAGCTTTTCACCTGTTGAATTGAAGAGGAGAGAAAAAAACATAAGCACTTTTATAAGGCCTTTGATCTCTCACTTGAATGAACAATCCAAGGCCATTCTTCCGGCACTTGCCAGATAATTGGCATTTATCCCATGAGTGTAAACTAACCTTTGCATTTTGGCTTTTGCTCCTAAAATCAAGCTGAGATCCCTCTGTCTTTGCCCAATTATTACTTCATGATGATAAATGTGCATCTGCGCCTAGACACAGACCCCTCTTGTACCTGACATCATAAAAAATGCTCTACTTCCCCTTTGTTGGCTAAACTTGGGTAAATCAGAGGACAATCAACATGCACACATTTATCTCTTTTCAGTCATTTGTTGCACTCAAAAAATCCCAAAGTTCAGAGATGGAAGAGGGGGTGGTAAATGATGATGGTAAGATTCATACAGTACTTTAAGGTTTGAAAAACACTTTACAGGTATTATTTCTCATTTTATTCTCATCAAAACCCTTGGAGAGAGGTGCTATTTTTATCCCCATTTCACAGGTGAGAAAAATGAGGCAGGCAGAGGTAAGTTAAGTGACTAGCTCCCCACCAATCACCATCTCAGAAATCCTGAAAAGGATTTTTCTTTTATATATTATATATATATATATATTTATATATTTTTCTTATGTAAAAGGGGAAATCTGGGAAACCATCTTGGTAGCTATGGTGGCACCAACTCCAATTTTGATATTGATTTGGAAGCTTGAAATATTCTATCCTTGTGTCCAGACAGCTGTAAAGAATGATCTTCAGCAAATCTTTGGATATATATATATGCCTTGTGTATAGATTTCCTTTTCCCCTTCCTAGTGCCATGCAAAGTTGCCACATAATCACTCATTTATAGGGGCATTTGACACCCTATGAAAAATGGTAATAGGAAATAGAAACTATCCAGTCTCCTTTTCCTTTTCAAATTCCTGGAATGCAGAGAGTTCTCATTCCATTTCCTCAGCTTCTTTAAGCTCTATAAGCTCCCCTACTTAGGAGAAAAGAGAATACCAGTAAGTGTGTGGTGGTGGTGGTAGTAGTGGGAGGGATGGTAGTGGTAGTAATGGTGGTGGTGGTGGTGATGGTGGTAGTGGTGGTGGTGGTGGTGATAGTGGTAGTGGTGGTGGTGGTGGTGGTGAGGATGGTTAGGGAGGAGTCCACTGCTACCTCAATTAATATAATCACTTGAAGGTCCACATAACTGAATTGAATTAATCAAAAGTGAAAAAATAGATGTGGAACAAGTCTTAGGTCAATTTGAGAGGAATAAAATGTTTTGATCAGTGGATAAAGACAGATGAAGTTATACAGGAAATATCTTGAGATTGGCTGGAAGAATCAGACACACCTCTGGGTTGCATAACCAAGCAAGCTAGTGCAGAATCATACTCTCCAAAAACAGGCCAGTCTAGTGGTGGACAATCTTCAGCCAAACCCATGAGAGGGAATCTCTAGAAGGGACAAGAAAGTGAATTTCTCTCCTTTCCTTTCCTCTCCCTACCCCTCCCTCCAGGAAGCACTATACTGGTATACATTTAACTCCTAGTTCTTTGGAAACCTTTCTTACGTTTAGACAATCAACGAAAAAGTCAATCAAACTTTGATTTTGTAACCTTTGCCCAATTTCGGAATTGCTGAAACTGAAAATTTAACAATTTGTTCTCCCTAGTAGGTCTGAGCTGACTCTGCACACCCTTGTTACCAGGTGACTATGTGGGTTCCAGAGATCCATCAGAAATCACACCAGTGCTTTTAACCAAGGAAATTAGACCTTCTTTTTCATAATATCTAACTAACGTTGCTGGAACAATGATAGCTCGATCTCAATGATCCAGGAATGGAAGAACAACTTGTAGATAGGTGTGGAAAGGTAATTATTGAAGTGTATCTTTGGTTTCTAGAAGTGAGACCCCTTGTGTTAGAGAAAAGCTGCAGTTCAGTCCTGGGGTTCTCCTGGCAAAGATCCTGGAATGGTTTGCCATTTCCTTCTTCAGCTCATTTTACAGATCAAGAAACTAAAGCAAACAGAGTGAAGTGATTGGCTCAGGATCATGCAGCTAATAAGTCTCTAAGGTCACATTTGAACTCAGGTCTTCTGACTCCGGACCCCTTGATCTATATACTGAGCCATCTAGCTGCCCATCAGAGAAAAGTTACAGGTTGTGAACGCCAAAAAGGTACAAATCTTTGGAACTCAACAGAATTACACTAAGAACTTCATGAAGACTCTACAGAGGGAGAAAAAATTTCCATTAACAGCTGGGTTTCCCCGCTTTGACACACAAATTCTCAGTATGTATGCCTGACTGCCATTTTACTATAGGGTTGACCAGGGACCTAGTGTGTGCTAAGGGGTTGGGTGCCCCTATTTAAAGGATTTGTTTCTGTAACAACTGTCCTTACTAAACCTACTTAGTGGATATCCTTTTTAAACTCTAGTTAAATCTGATTGATGGTCATTTAGAGTCATCCTAGCATTCTAATAGGAGTACTAGTCATCTCCTTCTGGGGATTCTAAGTAGCCAATGGGAGTCCGAGGAAGTGACCATGGAGTGGGGATGAAGGGTATTACATCTGCCTAGAGTCATTGTGGGGTAGTGATAAGCACACTGAATTTGGAATCCAAAGTACCTACCTGTTTCTTACTACCTGTGTGACACTGTGACAAGTCCTTTTCCTTCTGTGGGCCTCAGTTTCCTCTTCTGTAAAATGAAAAGGTCAGACAAGATGATCTCTAAGGTCCCTTCCAACTGTCCCTGCCAACTAGGTGGCAGTGGGTAGAGTACCAGGACTGGGGTCAGGAAGACTCATCTTCCTATATTCAAATCCAACCTCAGACATTTATCTGGGTAAATCATTTCACCTGCTGGCCTCAGTTTCCTCATCTGTAAAATGAACTGGAGAAGGAATGATAAACCATTCTAATATCTTTCCCAAGAAAACCCCAAATGGATCCACAAAGAGTCAGATGTGACTGAAACGACTGAACCACAACCAACAGCAAATCCTAGTCTGTCACTTTACAGTCAAGCCCACCAGCCAGCTCTGTTCAGAAGGAGCCCAAAATCTTTTTTTTGAAGTTGCTTACCTTTTACACAAGTCATTGCTGCCCTCGTGTGGTTAAATGTTATAAAAAGAAAGTCTAATTTCCTTGGATAAAATTGGGCAAAGTGTCCCAATATGGGATAGAGCTTCTAATTACCTACCCTTATCTACTGGAAGTTGCTAAGACAGAGTAGAAACATCAGGATGTCACAGGGAACCACATCTGCAACACCTTCTCTGGCATGGAAACAAAAAGTCAAGATTAGTCCTATCGACTCCTACAGTATAAAACGTCAGAGCTGGAAGGGTCCTTCGTGACCCTCTGATTCTCATTTTACAGCTAAGGAAACTGAGTCCTAGAAAGAAAGCATCCAATTCCTCATTCTAAATTGAAAGAGCAAATGCCGAATTAAAGGATCTATCAGGAGTGAGGAACCTTTGGACTCAAGGCCACGTGTGGCCCTGTAGGTCCTCAAGGTCCTCAACTTTGTAGAAAAAAATCCCCTTAATAAAAGAATTTATTCTATAAAGTTGGACTCAGTCAAAAAGTTGCACCCAAGGACCTGGAAGGTCACATGTGGCCTTGTAACCAAAGGTTCCCCCCCACCACCCATCGGTGTTTTCATAGGGCCATGTAGGAGGAGAAAAGCTAGTCAAAAAACATTTATTAAGTACCTATGATGTGCCAAGGAAATAGGGTTACTGGGGACAAAAAGAAAGGCAAAAGATATTCCCTGCCCTCAAGGAGCTCACAATCTAAGGGAAAATCTAAGGTGCTTTTCCTTAGAGCATTGTTTCCACCAATCCATCAATGGAATCCAAGATGAGAAAAGAGATACACCAGGAGACAACCAATATAGAAGGGCTAGAAAAGCCAAGGTCAACTAAGTGCCTTTCAAAAGTTTGTTTTTTTTTTTAAATTGATGTGTAGTATTTATTATATAATTTTTTAAAAAGTAAACATTGTGAAATAGAAATTCATGGTTCTGTGTTGAATCTTCTTTTATGTTGTATTTATCTTTCACATGTAAGTTCAAAATGAATATTTGTTTTTAAAAAGACAGCAGATATAATAATAAATCTCCAATCATAAATTAAAAAAAAAAAAGATGTAGCACCATCTCTAGCAGCCTCCAACCATGGAATTAGCTATAGAACATCTACATATGATCCAACAGCACTTCAATTCCCCATCATCAGGAGCAGGTTCCTTAGTCTCTTCCACATGGGGAAGTCCATGTGTCAGCCCCTTGTGACAAAGGAGAAGTGGACTTGCCTAATGTCTCACTAGCAGGTCAGGAGAAGAAAGATAGGAGGAAAGGAAAAAGAGACCAGGAGATTATAGATTTAGAACTGCAAAGGACCTTAGAAATCATTGAGTTTTTACAGATGAGGAAACTGAGGCCCAGAGAGGGGAAGTAATTCATCCAAGATCACACCAAATGATGAGACAAGATTCAAACCCGGGTCTCTTGACCCTCAAACTAGTTGAGTTCTCTTTCCATCCGGAGAAACCTGATTGGGAATGAGGGCAATGAGAAAGACATTCCTGCCAAGATAGCTCTCCCAATGTCAGGGTCTTTTTTTCTCTTCTCTTCCACTCCGGTCTAAGGTAGAGAGATTTTTGGAAAACCCACCTCACTCTCCCCATCCCTGCAAATACTTTCATCTGGACTACAGCTCCTGCTCCCAATACACCTTCCCACTCCCATCCTCTTGAAACATTTCCCTTGTTCTAGGATATAATTAAGAGTAAGAATACTTTCTATTTCTATAGTTGTATAGGAGATTGAATTGTTCTCTGTTTTAAAAAGCAACACACTTTTTTCAAACAGCTTAAAGTGTGTGCCCAGAGCTCTCCTGGAAACTTTTGGGGACTCTAGAGGTATGGTAATTCAGCTTTGGGCTTTTGGGGGAATGATAGCTACATGGCTACTTCTAGTCATGTGGTAACCCAATGATGAAAGGACTTACCTATTTTGGTACACCTCAGTAAACCCTGAATAGTCCTTTGGCCTTCCTCTGTCCTGTGACAGCAAGGAAGTGGACTGCAAGGATGGAGGGCTGTGTCAGTTAAAAGGAAAGATAACTTTTGGCTGACTCTCTCTTCCTTTGAATCCATAGTTGGCATCATGTTAACTTCCAGTGAAGGGCATTGCCACTCTCATATGGTAGCTAGAGAATGAGGATTACACTAGGTAGACAGAGTCATGGGCCCCTGGCTACATTTCCCACTTTATGTTTCCTTTCCTTAGCACATCAGCCTTGAGATGCCATAGTTAGATTTTTGCAGGTGACCTTATACAAATTGAAGAGGTCCAAAGATTCAATTGACCCAGTTGCTTGGCAGCAAAGGAAATTTTTTTTATGGGAGATGATTACCAACCAGAAGTTGGTTGGACAGTGCAGAGCTGAGGTTAACTGTGACCATTTCCACCTGGTGATCCCACAAATTTCTTTATGGTGTGATGAAGTTTAATTGTCAACTTTTTAGGAGAGATTATTATAGTAGTTGTAAATTAAGTTACTAAACCATGTTTTAAGTCTTTCTGTCATTTCAAATTTATGACAGTTTTTTGTGTTTTGGTATTTCTTCTGGTAGTGGTAATAGCTGGCATTTATATAGTGTCTACTTTGTTCCAAGTACTGTGCCAAGTACATAACAAATATTAACTCATTTGGGCCTAACAGCAACCCTTGGAGGTAGAAACTACTATTATCCCTATTATATGGCTGAGAAAACTGAGAAAGAGAAGTTAAGAGATTCACACAGCTGGGTAGATTTGAACTTTGGGTCTGACTCCTGGTCCAGACCTCTATCTACTGTGCCTCTTGCATGCCTTCCTTTGTGTTTAGGAAATAAACTCTACCTGATTCATACTGTTCATGTGCTGTCTTTTTTCCTCCTGTTTTAAATTATTTGTCTTTAACTCTAGGATAGAGGTTTAACAAGCCAAAGAATATAAAAGGGGGAGCTTAGCCCCTCTTTTAATAGAGGCCAGATTCCCAAGTACTGAACTCAGTCTGAGTGCCTGGTCTGGAATGGAGAGGAGTCCTTGGAGAAAGGGAATTAGAAAAATGTCACAGCCCTTTAGTCTCAGCAGTAGTTCCTTAATGCTAGACTGCACTTTAAATTTTTCCAGGTATCCCCCTCTCTATACTCTTTTCTTCTCTAACTCATCCTTAGCTCAGATGCCAAGGAATACCAAGTACAGCTCATGAAACTTCAATGACTCCCTATTTCCTCCAGGTTCAAATACATTTATAGATTGTAACAATGTGTCTTTAGGCTCCTTTCCAGAATAAATGAATATTATTACCTTATCTACTCTTTCTACAGCCAAACTGGTCTAATTTATGTTTCCCATACATGACATTTCACCTCTTACCTACATCCATCAAATCAATCAAGTATTAATCAACAAGTATTAATTAAGAGCCTACTATGTGCCAGGCACCATGCTGGACGCCAGGGATACACAGACAAAAAAGAAACAATCCCAGCCCTTACGGACCTTCAATTAGATCCAGAGGGACAGTTCGTTTTTAAAAGTTTAGAATACACTGTTTCCCTTCAAACTCTGCCCAATTAGCACCTCCATACTAGTCCTGTTGATTCTCCCAGGCAATAGTGTATTCCACACCCCAGAAATTTCTTTAATTTATTTGTGGTTTTTCTTATCATTGAACATAGTTTTCTCCAATAGAATGGAAACTCCTTGAGATCAGGGACTGATTTGATTTGGTCTTTTTATCTCTAGTATATTGCAATCATAATGTCTGATATATCATAGGTACTTAATAAAATGCTTCTTGAATGAATGAATGAGATTCCATCTACGCACAAGACTTCATTATAATCTGAAATTACATAACTTCAAATTGGGGGAGGAGCCAAGATGGCAGAGTAGAAAGATTCACATATGCTAGCTCCGAACCCACAGCCCATGGATTTCCTGTAAAAAGAACTCCCAACAAATTCTGGAGCAGTGGAAGCTGCATAGCAATGGGGTGAAGGAGATTTCTGTTCCATAGAGCCCTGAGAAACCAATCCCAAAGGTCCGTCGTGCACCAGATAGGAGCAGAGCCTAGCCCTTCCCTGGCTGCACAGCAGGGAGAGGAGCAGATTGGAGCAGGCTTCAGGGACGGAATCTCTGGCAGCTACGAAGGTCCCTCCACCCACAGGCACTACAGGTCAGTGAGAGAGACTTCTGGACTGGCCAAGAGGGGAGCGGGGGTCTCCATAACTCAGGCCCCCCTCAGGAGGCAGTGGCAGAGGCAGCGGCAGCCAGGGGCTCCCGGAGCAGGCAGGATCTCAGATACATTACTGAAGGTCTCC
>CM053770.1:319339221-319365530 GCA_028658325.1 Potorous gilbertii
TGCTTGCCAGTCTACCATCCTTCATGTATTTGTATCACCTCTTCCAAGGAGTCTTCCTTGACTAAATCTCCACTAAGACATTTTTTGCTACTGTCTCCTCAGTGCTTACATATATAGTTTGCATCACTGTTAAACATTTTATGAAGTACTGCTTTAAAGATGTACTGGAGTTAATTTGTTTATGCCAATTTTCCCCATTTAGATGATAATCCTCTAAGGAAGGTAACTACATTTAGTAGTTCTGTGTGTCACCCACCATAAATTCGTGGGACTGGGAAATGTTGTACTGATTATATTGTACTATGTTGTATTTCACTGCATTGTATTGTATTTTCCCACCTCCTTGTTCTCTTGGTCCTTCTCAGATATTCTGAGAACCAACTTCCTTGGGTGGATGAGGGAATAGTGTTAAGGATTTCAAGCTAGGACCATTACTTCAGAAGGACAGACAGGACCATAATATTCTAAATTTTGGAAAACTGCCTGACTCTGGGGGTGGTATTGACTTAAGAGAATCAAAAGCCCACATCTTGGGTGTCTTTGTGCCTCTTCCCAACCATCTGGGTGCCTTTCTTTGTGCCTTGCTCATAAATATGGTTTCTTAACAAAACACAAAATTCAAGGTCTGTTGGCCTGGACCTGAGTAAAGAGGATAGCTAGACATGACCTGTTAGGTAGGACCTCCTTTTTGGTGCTGGGGAAAGAGTCAGAAGATCCCAGATTGAATGTAGACTTTGCCATTTACTACCTATAGGATGTTGGACAATTCACTTGACCTCTTGGTCTTGGTATTGCTTTTAAGGGACTGCACTGGATCCAACTCTGAATCTATGACCCTCTGATGTTATAATAGTGATGATGCTCACCCTGACTGTGTCATCAGTCTCTCCACCTTACTCATTACTATAGACTATCCATTGTTGGTCGTTAATGAGCCCTTGTTGCTAGACCTAGCAAATCAGCTGCCTATTGCCTTGATCTACTTTAATCTTTCAACTAACTTACATGAGTAACAGTGACTCCATGGGTAAGACTATGATCTAGGACACTTATACTACAGAAGGCTTCTTGACAGATTGGGGGTGGGGAGGCATGCCAAGAATGTGTCTATATGAAGATTTTTATAAAGCATTTAATGGTCTCTTGAAATGTCTTTGTGGACATGAAGGAAAGAGAGATCAAATGATAGAAAAAGAACAGTTACATGAGTTTCAGAACTCTTGACTGACTCAACCCAATGAGTTGAGTGTTGATAGGTAGATTATGTTGCCTGGAGGGAGGGCTCTAGAGGAATAACACATAGCTGTCTTCTGTGCTCTCTTATCAATGACTGACTAAAGACATAGATGGCTTGCTTATTAAATCTGTGGATGACTAATAGGGATAGTTGATACATTGATGCAGAAAGATTTCAACAGGATGAAATGAGGCTAAAAGCGGACGATGAAATTTAATAGGAATAATGTAAAATATTGCATTCAATTCAAATAATCAAATCCACAACTAGAGGATGCAGGAGATGTGGTTAGAAGTTGATTAGCCATTAGGAAATCTTCTGCTGAGAGCAAAGTCATTTGTGGGGTACACAGCAGTGACGTAGAGGACAGTTTGACCTCAAGCACAGGAGATTTGGGAGGAAGGACAGAGAGAAAAGGGGCCTTTTGTGGTACCACAATGAGAGTAGCCTAGGAGCTATGGCTCAGGGAAGACAGATATATTCAACAGAAGCTTTGCCCTCCCTTCTTACCCCCTTGTCCTGGCTTCTTTCAAGTCTCAGCTCAGATCTCACCATTTGCAAGAGACCATTCCCAGTCTCATCTTCCATTACCACCTATTTACATTGTATAAATTCTATATGTATATAGGGGTTTCTATTTATATTTCATATTAAAATGTGAGCCTCTTGACTTTCTTTTATACTCCTCCCCCTCAGTACAGTGCGTGGCACACACTAAGCACTGTGTTTTTACTGCTTACACAGTAAGCAATGCTTATTGACTGACTGGGTTCTCCTTCCTCCCACAGGAAATCAAGTCTCTGGTTGCACCTTTGACTCAAAATCAATTCATGTGAAAAAGATCTCGGTATTTTAATGAACTGCTAGCTCAAAATGATGTGGTAGCCAGAAGTCACTGATTTGATCTTAGGGATCATTAATAAATGCATATAGTATCCAAAATGAGTGAGTGAGCTATTCAGCTGCCCTCTGACCTGGAGTACTGTGTTCAGTTCTGGATGCCATTTTAGAAGGGGTATTGACAAGGTGGAATATGTCTAGTAGAGGGCCACCAGGATAGAGTTGACTTGAAGTCAGACCATCTGATGAAGTTAAAGAAACTGAAGATGTATGACTTGGAGGAAAGAAGACTAGGTGATGGGGATAATGGCTGTCTTCAAATATCTGAAGGGTTGTCAATTAGAAGAAGGATTAGTCTTGTCCTGCTTGGCCAACAGAGGACACAACTAGGAAAAGACCATGGAAGTTACAGGGAGGCAGATTTTGGCTCAGTCCAAGGCACAGCTACCATTAGAATTGACTCCAAATAGAACGAATTGCTTTATGGAGTAGTGAGTTCCCCAACACTGGATTTATTTGAGCAGAAGATGGATGACCGTTTGTTAGTTACAGAAGATAACTTTTTCCTAGTCTTGGTTGGACTAGGTGGCTTATGGGGATCCTTCCAAGTCTGAGATTCTATGACATCTCCAAAGGACCCTGACTAGAGACATCACTGCTTAGTTCAGTGCCTGGTAGTAAGTGCTTAATAAATGGCTGTTGTCTGGCTTATTACACTAGATCACTCTCTCTTCCCTTCCTTGCTTTCTATATTTTAAGCACATTTTTCCAAGGGGAGGGTACTTCAGATGATAATGATTTTTTGATCCAATATTCCAATCCTTAGATTTATGATTCTAAAAATTAATGATTTTAGTTCGAAATTGAATAGCTCAATCTGTGAGGCCATTCCTCCTTAATCCCAGGGAGTCAGTCAACAAACATTTATTATGTTTTCTGTGGGCCAGGTGCTGGGCTGAGCACTGGGGATGCCCTCTGGGAATGTAGACAATCAGAGAAATTAATTGGGGGGTGAGGGGTAAAAGGTGAGGTCAAGTCCAGCCAGACCTCAGGAACCAGAAAAGAGGGCAAGGGTATGGCTGGACACTAGCACTGACCTCTCTACACTTCCACCTAATCCTACAAATCTCTTCCCAGCCCCAGCCCTCAAACTGGAAACTAGACACTATTGTACCCAAAAGTGACTGCTAGGCAAAGATCTGACTGATGGTTTTACACTGCCACCTGGTGGCCAGCATGGGTTGGTCTCGAGGACCAAAATGACTTCACCATGATGAAGTCAAGTTACAATGTGTCTGACTGTGGCTGATCAGACCAACAAGAGCTCAGAAGGCTCTACCATGGATTGGGCACAGAAAGTCCATGTGAATATCTGGGGTGGATTCTCTAGATTTGCACATCCTATGCTTCCTTTGAGCTGTTTCAACTCTGCCTGTATAGTGTAAAGCTGAATGAAGGGGCTATCAGACACTATGAGGTGACCAAGGGAATCAAGTCCTGTACAAAGGTAGGAGAGGGTACTGAGGCATACGACTGGCTCTCTCAACCTCCCCCAGTTTCACATCTACAGAGAATCCTTATCTCTCCACCAAGAACAGGGTTAGAGTGAAAGGAGTTGCTTGTGGATTACACAACAGGGAGAATGATGATGCCTGCCTCTACAGTGATGGGTATGAGACTAGTTGGGAGACCTAGACTGGAATCTGTCACCCAAGTCCACCTATGTGATCCTGGGCAATTCTCTTCCCTCTCTGGGCATCAGCTTTCCTCCTCTGTAAACTAAGGGGTGGAGGTGACTTCTAAAATCCTTTGCCATATTCTAAGATTTTAGGAAAGGATTCAGTACATTCTACCACACCGCTCTCCAAATTTCCCTAAGCTCCTAGCCAGTCCCTGAAAGGAAATGGCCCTGCCCGTGTTTTGAATTTCCAGATGGTACTAGAAACAGGAAGGCATCTTCCCCAATGTAGAGACCTTTGGGGGGAATGATATCTCTCAACCCCATCCCAGAAGTACCTTAGAAAGCCTAAATGATGGGATAGCATTATAGGCTCTCTTCCCTACCATCTGAGCAATAATAATGGCTTTCATTTATACAGCTTAAAGAATTTAAAAAATTATATAGTGCATAAAGCACTTTACAAACATTATCTTATTTGATACTCACAACAACCCTGTGAATTAGATTATATTCTTATCCACATATTATAGTTGAGGAAATCGGAGGCAGGCAGCACTTAAGTGATTTGTCATATAGCTAGTAAATTAGGCAAGATTTGAGCTCCAAGCAGTGCGACACCTAGTGGCCTCTAAAAAGAAATCCCCTCCCCTCCGCCCTACATCCCAGGTCCCAGGTCCCAGGATCCTACCGATGGTTGTGATGGTGGAAACGGAGAAGAAGAAGGAGCCTGCTAGTTCCCATCGGCCCATGCTGGTAGTGTTGCTGGGGAAGATGAAACCGCTCCTGTATTCCTGGATAATGTCCTGTGGGAACAGCAGCCACAGTGATCTCAGGGACTTAGCCTTGATACACCTTCTTTGAAACCATACCCTAGGACAGGGGTGGGGAACTTGTGGCCTGGGGGTCCCCATGTGGCCTTCTAGGTCCTCAAGTGCAGCCCTTTGACTAACCAAAAACTTTAGATGTGAAGTTTGGATTCAGTCAAAGGGCTGCACTTGAGGACCTAGAGGGCCACATGTGGCCTTGAGGCTGAAGCTTCCCCACCCCTGCCTAGAACATGCAGCTTTGGAACTACCACTCTAGATGGGAGAGTGAGTACACACACAACACAAATGACCCACCATCTCCACCTATCCTCAGAATACATTCTATCCAGCAATTCACCCTATCTTCTTGACATCTCTTGGGGATACCTTCTTCTATGCTATCCTCTGTCTGTCTATCTTTGTCCCTCTCTCTTCCTCCTCCTCTGCTTTGCCTTCCCCTCCCCTCTCTCCTTGCTCTGGAAGCTGTAATCAAATCAATACTATAATATTGTAACTGAATCTCAAAACACAGTGCTCAATAAGGAGCATCTCAAAACCCACTATGCTAAAAACAGAACTTGTTAATTCATTTTCTTCCCTTCCCAAAACTTCTGAACTTCCCTATTAAGGTAACCTCCGAGTCACTCAGGCTCAAAACTTCTGTATCATCGTCTACTCTCTCCTCACACTTACCCCATATAATCAGTCTGTTGCCACTTTCCAGAATTTTTACTGTCACAGTATCTCTGCTAAAGACCTTCTTTTCTCTTCACTCACACAATCCTAATGCTAGTTATGGTCCTCATTACCTCTTGCCTGGACCGTTGTAACAGCCTTCTAACTCATCTCCCTGCCTCATCTCTGTCCACTCAGTTATCCAATTGCTTTTTTTTCTTTCTAAAATGCAGATCTGGTCATGCTACCCCCTTGGTTGTTTCCCCCCACAAACCTCCATGAGCTCTACCAGCTCCTAATGTCCTCAGAATAGAAAATGCTGTACTTAACATTCCAAACCTGGACCCTTGCAAAGATCTTTACTTCAACCTCTCTGATCATGCTACCTAGGCTTACTCACAGTTCTAGAACACCTACTCATTTCCATCCCTTTGCAGCAGCTTTCAAAAAAGAATGACACACTCTTAAGTTTAATCTGCATTGCTAACATCTCCATCACTGTCTAAGTCTAGACCATCAGCAAAACTATAAGTCAAACTCAGAGTTGTAGTGTCTGCCCATTTCCAGGGTGTAAATGCTCACATTAAAAATTTAAACATCCCAGGGAATGGTAGCAGCTGGCTACCACTCTTGCCTGGCCTTAAAGTCTAGAATACTTTGAAATCCTTTCAACTCCACTTCTGAGTTTCCCTTGGTTTCCTTCAGGTCTCATTCTGCAGTAGACTTTTCCTGACAGCTCCGTCCTTTCCACCACCATCCAACAACACTCACCATCCTTATGACTTACTAGAAGAAATACACTTTGCTGTTTACTTTCTTATACGTTAACTCTTCTATTAGAATATATGCTCCTTGAAGGCTGTTGCTGTCTCAAATTTCCTTTTGTATTACCCGGCATATAGTCCTTAATAAATGCTATTCATTCATTCAGCACAGAATTTCCCTCTTTAGAGTAAAGGTTCTCTTAGTTCAGAGCCTCTTCCTCATTTTTCTTTCCTGGCTTAGAACCCCCTTCCCCCCCATAGAAAGAGTAACATTGAGCCCTTCCCTCTGCAGAGTGAGGGAACTTCCAAAGTAACAGCCCAGAGTATAGACCTAGGACTGGAGGAGGGAAGGGGAAACACGTCTGAGGTGGGGGAGAGGGAAGGAGGGGAGACTTCTGAACTCTTGAAATTATTGGAGACCCAAGAGGATCTTTTTGGTTTTGCCTTTTCTGGGAGAAAAATCAGCCCTTTGTTGAGCCAATGGACTCTTGGCTCCACTTAGTTTCTTGGGGTTGTACCCAGCTTCCCAGGGTAGGATGGGATGAGGTGCGATAAGAAGGATACCTGTCAGGGACAAGTGCTGGATTTTTTGAGATCAAACATTTGGGAGGTTGTTTCATCTGCATTTCCAGTCTCCTGACCTTTGCTAGGAGAGGGATAGACAGGTGAAGGATTAGTTGCCAATAAAGGTGAGATGTCTTTGACTCTTGTGGGTGGCAGTGGTGGTAGTGAATTCCTGGCAGGCAGATTTCTCCTAAAAACTCATTATCTTGTGGATTTGCCCTCTTCAGCTCAAAAAGGGTGGAGTTCTTTCCTTCCCCTCCCAGACTCTGCACTTCCCGCCTCACTTCAAACCATCTCAAACTAAGGTTGCAAGGAACTTTAGAAGCCATCTGGTCCAAAACCTTCATTTTAGAAAGGGGCAAACCGGGGCTCTGATTCACTCAAAGTCCCAAGGTAAGTTGCTTATAGAAAGCAGGTACTAGAGTTGGGGTCTTGAGGACCCAGGTCATCTCCCTGACCCACTCTCCTCGATTTATTTATACACTGCTGACACTACGGAACCGAACCGGATTAGCACCGAGAGGCCCCGGGCGGGGGACATCTGGGCCAAATGTAGCATCTGGGACAGGAACACTGAGGGGAGGGGGGATGGGGAGGAGCTGGGGGGGAATGGAGTGCACCCCAACACCCGCCGACCCCAGGTGAAGTTGTCGCGTTCTTTCTCACATCCAAGACGTTCGCCCCTTCCTTACTCAACGCTCCGCATCCTACGGGTAGCCCACCGCTAACAGAGATAACATCGCCAGCCCTTTCCACCCCAGTCTACCTCCGGAGAAGGAGCCCCCCCCCAGGCTTTCTCTCGGTGCCCCCTACTCACTCATCGTAGGACCCTCCCTCCTATAGTCCCCAGGCCCCTAGCCTTTCCTCCATCCCCACTCCTCGCTAGAGAAGAATCCCGGCCTGACCCGGATTAGCCTGTCCAGCGCTGCGCTGTCCAGACAGGTGTAGTTGCGCAGGGGTGCCCATTTATCTCTGTGGAAGCCGTCCTCCGAGGCCGGTGCGGCGTCTCTCTCCAGTGCGCGGAACACGCTTGTGCCCAATGCCAGGTAAGCCAGGTAGCAGCCCAGGAGCAGTGGCGTCCCTGGCACCGCGCAGCACCGCCACTCGCCGGGCGCCCGCTCCCTGGCCCTCGCCTTTGGCACAGCTCCAACCTTCTTCCTGGCCTCGGGGACACCCTGCTCTCGCTGTCCTAACATACTGAGGCAGAGTCCTCCCGGGCTGAGGCCGGGAACGAGGGAGGGAAGGGTCTGGGGTCCTCTGACTCTGGAAGGCCAGGGGAGAGGGATGGACTCAGTTCTAGGGACGGTCAGGAGCTGGAGCATGGAAGGGAAGGGGCCCCGGGCAGCCTCCTCAGTCCCCTGCCTAGAAGTTGCGGGCAGTTTTGTTCTGTCGGGGTGCTGGGCTGCAGCGCCCCACCCCGAACAAGGATCCAATCCCTAGCCCCTAGGAGAATACGGAGCCCCCACTATCCTGCCCCGCCTTGCACGCGAGGAAGCTACCCCTCATCTAGCTTAGGACTCTCCTCTTCCCTATTTGCCTCCCCCTTCCTAATCCCAATATAGAATATGCCGCCTGGGTGATGTGACCGAAGTCCCCAGAGACTGGGGAGAAGCTGGAAGGGGAAGAAGGGAACACAGGAAAAGGGAAGGGGAGGGCAAGGATTAAAAAGGTCGGAGTAAGAGGACCCGAGGGATAGAGGAGGGAGGGGAGAGCTGGGGAGGAACTAGTGGGAGAAGAACTCAAAGACCCTATTATCTCAGGAAACAAGTACGGTCAAAGCCCCCAGAAACTACACATAGGAACAAACAGAGGGACCAAGTTTATTCACCTAGGCCATGACTTACTTTCTGGACCTGTGCCATCTACACAGCCTTTCTAGAACCTACCAATCCATTTGGGAAGCCCCCATCCCCATCCCCAGAATATTAGGCAATGACTGATGATCATCATTGGAACCTGAGGGAAACTGAGGAAACTGCCCAGACTCAGACTTTTTAATCAAAAAGGGATCACTGTAGGTCATTTCAGCCTCCCTCTGCTTCGAAATGTTACACCTAATTTTCTACCAGCCATTGAGGCTGTGTGGATGGGGGAAGCCCGTCCTCTATTCTCCCAGTCTGATACCTCCCTCTCCCATTCTGGGGTTGCTTACCCTTCATCTTCTGAAAGTTCTTCATGTCAATTTGTCACCTCTTATGTAGCAGATTACTTCCTCTTCTTTAATCGGCAGAGATAAGATTATGCTCTTGTTCCAGCCCATCCCCACTACCCCTTTTATGTTAATAGTTGTGAGATTGGTTGGACGTTTGCTGACTGATGGGAGGTTGGGAAGAGAGTTACTGGGGCGACATTTCTCTCCTGAAGATACTGTTAAAAAGGATAGAGGTGTAGGCAGAGATGTAGGCATTAATGTGGCAAGATAAGGGGCTCCCACATGCTGCCCCTCTGTTGACCGTTTGGACTACCAGCAGGCCTTTAGAGGGAGAGCAGAGCAGTATTTGGGGAACCCTGGTCTAGTCCATCCCTCTACCCTTCAGGAAAACTGATTCCTGTCCCAGGCCTGCGATGGTTCCCCCATCCACAGAACATCTCCCTATCCTGTTCCATGGGAAGACAAACTTCAGAAGTTCCCCAGCACTTTTCAGGCTTATTTTCATTTGGATTGCCTGCTTGTGGAAGAGCATTATTTAGAAAAGGTCTTATCCTGTTATGATCTGTGAAGGCATGTATTTAAACAAGGTATGAAGAATATAGACACAACTATAGGGCCTGGGAAAAGGGAGAACATATCCAGGACATTATCTAGGACACCCAGTGTCCTAAGACTCAGAAACTGTGTTTGTGAACAGTACTCCATACTTCAGGGCATAATTCCTCTAGCCCTGGGCCCTTGAGAGGAGCAGGCAACAACATCCAGATAACTACTGCCTTGTACACACACACACTTTATTTTCTACATTGTACATTTCCTCCAAGATCTGGGAAACAGGGCAGAGGATATTACCTCTTTGGACAGCCCCCATTACATAGCCATCCCTCTTGACAAGAAAGTCTAAATGATGGACTTTAGGAAGGAGCAAGGTACTTGAATTTCATGTTTGTCTGGAGGTGGGGTTGCTATGGTGGATCTTGTTGGCGTGTTACGATGAGAAGGTCTGTGATCTCTTCTGTAAGTCAACCAGTCTCCCAGAGGCTTGGGGTGGGGGGGGTCACTAAAATGGGACCTGAATTCTAGATCTGATCCTAGAAGGGATGGAGAGAAGGACAAGTGAATTTGGAGTGAGAATGTGTGTCTTATTCAGTGTCTCCCTATTTGTGTTTCTTACTTTTTTGGGAGGGGTCTCCATTAATCATTTACCTGGATGTTTTAGACTTCTTTTCTCTTGTTGGAGAGCCCTTGGGGAATGACCCAGAAGGGAAGGCTATGGGAAGGGGGTTAGGGTCAGGGAGAAGAAAGTCTAGGATGCTGTAAGGGATTGTGTTTACGACGAGCAATCTATGTGAGGCTGGAAGGCAAGAGAAGGTAGCTGGTATATAGGTTAGGTCTGCTCCATGAACTCATATGGCTATAGGGAGCTTGGTGGCATGAGAAAGCCCATCTGCCTCAGGAGTCATTCCCTTCTTAGACCTTGGACTCCTGCTCAGTGGCCAAAGGTGCATGAGTTGGTGTAGGACCATGGGGCCCAGAGGTAGCATGAGAGCTAGCCAGATCAGGCCCAGGATGATCCAGATAGCAGCTAGACTCCGGTACACAGAGATGTAGTGCTTGTCAGGGTCTGTGCCTGGGAGAGGAAGAACAGGGAGAATCATGTGTTACAGTCATTCTACAGGTCCCATCTCCACCATCATACACATCTGGCTCAGAGTGGTATTCCCAGGTATTCTACCATGGCTTCATGATAAGCAGCACCTTGGGGAGAATCTTTTCTTTCTCCCCAAGCCACTGAAAACCCCATTAACTCAAGCCAGATCTGCCTCTCAATCTTATAGCAAAGTCCTTGGAGGTTTGTTGGAGGTGGAGGGATGGATAGGGATGGATAAGGACTAGAGGCTTCTGGATATTAAGAGTAATGACAGCTCATATTTAGATTTAGGTTTCCTCAGTGAGGTAGATAGTGTAAGTTTTTTTTAAACCCCTGGAAGGGTTTTGAGGAAATGGAAATCATGATCACACTGCTATTAAATGGTTGAGGCAGGATTTGAACCCAGGTCAACCTGACTCTAGGTCCATTGTTCTATCCATTGGGCCACCTTACTTCCACATTGCCAGGATTTATGGGGGCCTCACAAGTTATGTACCCCTCCCTCTCAAATAGTCTTGGTGAGGCTGAATTTCTGGTTTCCAGCCTATCAGCCCCATTATCCTCACCCCCTCAGCCCCCACCCTGGTCCTCTAGCTCCTGATGCCCTGGCCCCTAGGCTTCTAAAGTACCCCAATTCCTTATGCCCCATTCCCACACATCTCCCTTACCTACAACATAATCCCCAAAGCCAATAGTGCTGAGGGTGATGAAGGCAAAATAGAAGCCCTCACCATAGCTCCAGCCCTCCACGTGGCTGAAGACCATGGGGGGAAAGATGAGAAGGATAAAGGTCCCCACAGTCAGGAACAGAGCAAGGCCCAGGGTCTGTACCACCTAAGAGAGACAGGAAACTGAGGGAGTAGCTCCCATGGCACAAGGATGACTTCAGGGAGGCCTGGGGCTACTTCCTCACTAAAGGAAAACCAGCAGCTTCTCTGGGGATATGTGGCATATCCATTTGGCCCCTCAGATTCTGGAGAACTCTTTGGACTTGGGGATCATAATGCTCCGATAGGTTTTCTAACCTTTTACATGAAGAAACAACTCAAACTAAGTTGGGATTGAGGAGGGGGACCACCTGCAGACCATACTTGTTTCCCCCTCCTTATTCCTGGGAGAGCACATGAGGTCAATCCAAGGGAAGGGCATTGGCTTCATTGAGGAATGAAGGACTGGGGCCAAGTTGCATTGGGATTGGGGCTACGATCATAAGTAAGAAAGGCACTACTGAAAACCAGAAGAGTTAGGAGCTGAGGGATTGCTGTGCTGGGACTCTTTGGAGGAGTGGGGAAAGGGCCATAGGCTGAGGAGAGGTGGTACCTGGTAACGTCTTGGTCGATGCCCCCAAGTCTCCGTTGTGGCAAAGTGAGACCTTAGTCCTTTTCCCAGATGATTGAGAAACACCACATTGAGTGGTATCCCAAACAGGGCATAAAAAATGCAGAAAATCTGACCTGCTTCTGTACTGGGGGACAGGTTTCCATAGCCTGGAGAGGGGAAGAGGATTGGGAAGTAGGATATGTAGTGAGGCTTATATCAAATGCAGATTTCAGAATGTGTATGTTTATGCCTTACAACTTTCTCTCCAACCCCACAAAAAAAATCTCACAACCAATTCTGAGTGGGCAAAATAGAAATCAGGAGATTTCTCCTTGTTGAGGAGTGACTGATTTGAAGACAGTGGGTAGGAGCGAGGATGGAGGTAGAAGGAGTTACTAGTTTTGAAAGCATGTACAGAAGAGACCTAGGGGGTTTTCAGGATGGTGGAGGCCAGAAGAAGGGAATCTAGCCCTCTTCCCTTCCCCTTCCCCCAACTCCCCATTACCTATGGTGGTGACAACCGTCCCTGCAAAGAAGAAGCTGTTGCTGAAGTCCCAGTTGCTAGGATTGGTGGAGTTGCCGGTTGGGTTCACACCTTTGTCCCAGGCTTCCATAATGACCTATGCCAAATATGAGGTATTGGGATATGGGAAGCATGGAGACATTGGGTAACCAGGAAGAAAGAGGGACAGGGTTATGTGGAAGGTGTTTATATTACAAGAATGATCTGAGAAAGAAGGAATACATAAAATCAGTCTGGGAAAGTGAGGCACCATGGAGTTGTCAGGACAGTAGGAAGGGTTTCCATTAAGATGGAATCATAGGGAACTGCTAGGTGCCACAGTAGATAGAGCATCAGACCTGGAATCAGGAGGACTTGAGTTCAAATCCAGCCTCAGACACTAGTTGTGTGACCCTTGGCAAGTCACTTAACTGTGTTTGCCTCAGTTTCCTCATCAGAGCTGAAGAAGGAAATGGCAGACCATCACTCTAGGAATCATTAATGTTAAAGCTAGAAGGGAACTTAGAGAACATTTAGTTCTACACCCCCCCCCCAATATACAAAGGAGGAAATTGAGACCCAAAGAGACAAAATGATGTGGCCAAGTTCACACATCTAATAAGGTAGGACTTGAACTCAGGTACTCCAAGGACAGTGCTCCCTTGGAAACATGGAAGGCTATGGAATCTTACACACATGGGGTGGCCAAATAGAAGAGGCGTCTTTCTGTTTGGTTTTCTGAAGGTGCTGAGTTGGGCCTGGGGGTTGGACAAGGTAGCCCAGGACCTCCCTCATGTTTCTGTGTGACCTGGTCATTCTACTCTCTAGGGTCTTCTTGCAGACCAGATTCTAAGCCAGTACAGGGTACAGCATGGTGCTCATACATGGCCTTCCCTGGTGTGACTGTGGGTTGGGAGATGGGTTCCATTCCTTGTCCACTCTTGCCTTAATGGTGACTTGGAGCTCCTTGGGTAGAGATTACTGCAGCTTGCTAGACTTTCTTGGTATCTGGGATCTGGGGTAGTCAGTGGAGTTGTGTGTGTGTGTGTGTGTGTGTGTGTGTGTGTGTGTGTGTGCGTGTTGTGGGAATAGTTCAAGTTTTCCCTAGACTTAGCTTCCCATGGGAAATATTCCCTAGAAGGCTGACTGTAAATTCAAGGCCTAGTAAGGGTAGGGTGGTGGCCTGGCCAGAGGAACTTCGTCATAAGACACCATCTGCTTTTTCTCAGTGTGACAGGTTAGGGCCCCTGAAAAGACCCAAACTTTGTCCTTACTCCCTTTCCCATAAACTCCAGGGCAAAAGACCTTAACCCTTTAGATAGCAGCAGTCAACACCCTGCTGGCAGAAAGAGATGGCAGTCCTGGTCATCTTCGGTGTTTGTTTTTTAAATCATTCTTTTAAATTGAGATAATCCTAAAAGCTAGGATTTATTAAGCTGGAGAAGAAAGGTCTGGGGGAATAAGATATTTCACACCTCTATAAGGTCATTGCAACTTGCGACCAGGACTTTTATCCCTAAAGGGGGCACAAGGGTGGTGGTGATGGGGAGCATATGGACTTCACTTGGGGTGGCAAGGAACATGATCAGCCCCGTCTCGGTAAGGGACATTGAATGAGAGGAATGCCTCAGAGAAGCAGGGGCATTTTCTTCTCCAGAGGTCTTTAAGAACAGGAGGTGCATGCTCCCTGCTCAGCTGCCAATGTTTGGGATACCTGCAGACCAGCCTAGAGGCCTTGGGAAAGGATAAGAAACATTCCCTCTGTCTCTCATAAAGACTTTTCTGTAGTCTGATATAAGTGAAATCAAGAAAAAACTATACATTCTTCATTAAGGTGAGGTAAATGGAAAAGACCAAAACAATACTTTTGTAATTTTAAGGTTGACTCCAAAGAAGAGGTGAAAATGAATCTTCTTCCCTTCTTTGGGGACTGTGGAATCAGACTCAGTGTGTGTATTGGTTGGTTTTTCCAAAATGCATTTTCCTCCCTTTCTTTTTTATTCTTTATTATGAGAGATGGCTGTCCGGGCAGGGGAGGAGAAGAGATGCATCTGGAAATGAAAGTGATATAGCAATAAAAGATATAAAAATTGGATATGTAAAATAAAAATTCTTGTTCTCATGAGAGCTGTCCAGATGAACAAGGAGCAGGTTTTTTGGGCTTTTGTACAGGTGGGGAAATGGAATGGACTCATTTGTAAGTCACTTTGCTGAGAATCTGTCCCAGGGAGTCGGTAACAGAGGGGGTAGGTAGCAGCATTCAGGTGATCACCCGTTGCTGGTCTCGGTGTTCTATCAGAAAAGCTTCCTAATGATGCTGATAAACACCTCCTGGTATTATGGAAGCTGCTTTGTGCTTTTACCTCATAAGTGTACTTTAATCATCAGGACTTCATTGTGGTTCAAACCTTTAGGAACATGAATGATAGACCACAAGAAATAATTGCTCCTAGTCTTAAGCAGACTACCTCTAGCACTTCCTCTGGAAATTTGGTCTCACTGGATATAAGGTAATAAAATACACTTCTATAGGATATACTGGAAAAATAATAGTCACAGCTGAGAGGCAGTGTAGTTTTCAAATTCTGCCTCCAGGATTTACTAGCTAGGTATCCAAGGGCAACATACTGTATCTCCTCATGCCTCAGTTTCCACACTGGTTAAAATTAGGCTAATACCTATAGTTACTCACTGGAGGAACTAGGTTTAAATGAGACAATATATGGATAACATAATGGTATATTATTAATTTATAAGTTCCCTGCTGGTATAGGAGGACAAGAGATGGTGATATTTTGTTGTTTTTTTTTTATTTTAGGAGCACAGGGTCTTCTAAGGATCCTGGGAACATTCCCTTGCCTCCAGACCAAACTATTCCTAACTGATGATTTTGAAACTTCTTTTAGATCTAGTGGAACACAGTGTGACAAGGAGCCAGGAAGACCTGAGTTCAAGTCTCACTTTGACATGTGGTAGCTGAGTAACTCTGGGCAAAGCACGTAGTCTCTCAGTGTTCTAGGCAAGTCTCTAAGACTCTTAAAGTGAAGAAAAGTAATTCCCCTCCTCCATCCCCCAGTGCATTGGAAGAAGATGTTTTCTTAGGCAGGCATTCCACCCAGAAACCAAAGAAATCCCAAGTCTATTCCTTCTACCCAATACCTGTGATCAGAAAGTTTTATATCTAAGTGTCTAACATGAAACTTGTGGATTTTAGAAGGGGAAAAACTAATTCAGTAGAAGAGACTTCACAGTAGGAATGAAATTATTAAGCACCAGGCACTGTGTTAAGCAGATAATAAATATCTCATTTAATTTTCAAAATTCTGAGAGGTAGGTGATATTTATCTCTTCCCAGTTTACAGTTGAAGAAATTGAGGCAGACAGAAGTTGTGACTTGTCCAGGCTTACAGCAGTTAGTAAGTAATCTTTAACTCTGGTTAGCACATATAAACTAGTAATCCAGAGGGACCTAACCATCTGCTAACTGCCACTGTTGTGTAATTGTGTACTACCAGGTGTCATGATAACAGGCTTGGTTCAATTAGTAACTGTAATGTTTTATACATACATACATATATATATATATATATATATATATATATATACATATGTATATATTATGTTTTTATATATATATTAAATCTCACATCACATAGCCCACCAACATATACAGAGTTATGCTTATACCATCTAATAAATGAAGACTTGAGTTTCTGTAATCTAAGGTAAAGCCTTCCTGCTGCAGACCAGTTTTGCTCCTGTTTAGAAGGACTAGTAAGTCTCCACTTAGAAGTGCTTTCCATATCCTCTGGTTTCTCTATTTCACCTTCCATTCAGGGGAGGAAACCTTCTCAGCCTCATACCCTTTTCTTTGTTTAGGTCCCTGAGTCTTACTCAGATTGAGAGTTAGTGATCCCAATTTTTTTTCTGGCAAAGATGTGGGAGGAGGGAGGGAAGATAGACTCTGAGACAAGAGGCTCTAGGAAAAGCTTTTCACTGGAGGAAAGGGACCTAGACTTGGCTCTTACTCTTCAGCAATCTCTCTTCAATGTACATAGGGGCCAGTCTTATTTTAAATCCCCCTCAGCACATACAATAGCCTTATTTACACTCTTGCGTGTAACCTTTGACAAATCACTTCAGTCTCCCTCTCCCTCCACCCTAAAGGGTCAGACGATGTCCCAGGATTTTTCCAGCTCCAAATCCAGTGACTATGATTTTGTAGTTGTTGACCCTGCTTTTTAACCATTCTTAAGTCATTTCATCCTCCGGTCATTTCAGGTCATTTGAATGTGATCTGTCTCCCCAGACTCAAGGACAGAGACCATATCCTTCTGTCTCTGGTGTCTGCCACAGAAGCCATAACAGGGCTTTGTATATCAGATCTTTTTTTTACTTTCTAACTCATCCCATGATACCATGTGCTATTGGACCAGGGATGCTCTGGAGTCCAGAACCTATGCAGAATAACTAAAATGGTGCATGGCAGGGGTTAGGAGTGAGGGTGGGATTGAATAGAGGTAGTCACTCCAAAATCTCTTCCTTGCCTTGGTCTAGTCACTGTAGAGGCTTGGACAGGCAAAGCCAGTTAATGTTCCTAAACCTGAAACTTCAGGCCCTTCCCCCTGGAGGAGGGTCTGATGATAGATGTGGACATTTAACTGTGTGGCACAACTTTTGTCCAGGTCCTGGCATTGAAACTGAGTTGGAGGAAGGTCAAGGGGGACAGCAGCTTTGGGAATGAGTGGTCCAGAGGAATTGGGCAGTTTTCTTCATGCTTTTCCCACCTCCATTTCTCTATCCCTGACTCTCAAACTTTCCCAAAGTTTCAAAGCCTGCCCTTCCTTCTCCAGTCTCCAATTCTGAGCCCCCCCCTCCCCATCCAAGTCCTGTTATTCCACCTCCCCCATCTCCTTCCTCCCCACCCTGGCCCCACCTCCCCATATCACCTGCACAAACCGTTCCAGGGCATACTGGTCCAGGCAGGTGTAGTTTTCTAGGAATCGTAGCTTCTCTATCTGGAATTGATTTCGAGACTGAGCTTCTGCTTGCTTCTCTAGCAGCTGGAAGATGGCAGCGCCCAGCAACAGGTAGCTAAGATAGGCCAGCAGCAATGACAGAGTCCAGCTGCCCCGACAATCCAGGAGTCCTGAGCCAGCCATGTCTCTGGTCATAGAGTAGGGTTTGGGGCTACACTGCACTGGAGAAGAAGGCACTCTTCTGCAGAGTGCAGAGCACTTACCTTTTTCCTGGCCCTACTGGGCAGGGCCCCCCTCAAGCACTGGTCCTTCCCCACCACAGCTGGCTGGCTGGGCTGGGGAGTCTGTTTGAACAGTGCAGTGTAGCTCAGCCCTGCTGCTCAAAGTGCCATGAATGCAAACAGGTCTGACGTCCCCTGATCTGGGTGGCCTTCCATGAGGAGCAGGACAGGACACTGCTCCACTGAAGTCATGCTGCTCTTTCCTCTCCCACAGAGTAGAATGAGAACAGTTTCATTACTTCTTCCACCAAAGGCAGGTCTAGCCTTGAGGAGGTTCCTGCAGCAGCTCCTTGGCTTTTCCTCCTCTTTCAGACCCTAAAAACGTGGGTCCTTTGGGCTCGAGACCATAGGATTTGGGGGAAATAAGAACTAGTGTGACCTCTCATCTATCTATACTCAGTTTCTTTCTCTGTGAAATGGGGCATTTGCCAGGGGGAACACAAAGAGGTAGAGGAGAGGTGAAAAGACTGCACAGGTGGAGGGAGATGAAGGATGATTTGATTAATCTGAGTGACAAATCAGAGCAAGCAAGCATAAAGCAATCGTAGTGTTCAGGGACAGTGGGGATATGAGCATCTGGGGCATCTGACCAGTTTTTATCGAAATTTTCACTTTTCATTTCTCTCCTGTGACCTTTCATTGGTATCTTTTATTTTTTACATCAGCCACCTTTCTCAACAAATTCCTTCCCTGGCCCCTCCCAGAGAGCTGCCCCTTAAAGAAAAGTTGGAAGGAACCCAGCTTCCCCAAACTAAACAATACATTAAGCAAGTTGGACGTTATATGCAGACCATCCACTTTAAGGTGAGGGGGAGAATTGGCTAATGACGTTCAGCCTTGCGGGATGAACCGTCACAAATGCCAAACCTGTTTTGCCCCTGTTCCTCTGCCACGTTGAATCTTTCCCTGGGGAGTGGTGAAGGAAGCCCTGTTTTCTGGGGGTCATTCTCTCCATCCTTCTGTCTCCAAGCAGAACTTGACAGGCTGGTTGTCTGTCTCCACTGGAGACGACACTAGAGGAGGATTCCACCTGCTGGCCTGTTTTAGGTGGGGTTCCACCTGGTGAATCCTCTCCATAGTAGGAATGTTTAAAATAGAGAACACAAGATTCAAAGGAGACATTGATCTCTGTCTTCAGATATCTGAAGGGCTGTCATGTGAAAAGGGATCAGATTTTTTCCATTTGGCTCCAGAGGGAAGAACATGGAGCTGTGAGTGAAGAGGTAATTGAAGCTTTGAGTCAGGGAAATGACTCCCCCCGCTACCCCCGGAGTAGAACGGGCTGCCTTGTGAGGCCTTAGGGATTGTCAAGCAAAGCCTGGGTATGGTAGCTGGGGATTCCTTTCAGGTATGCAATCAGAGGGAGGCTGAGATCCCTGCCAGCTCTAAAATTATGTGACTGCGACGGGAGGATGGCTACGGTGCCCTATTCAGGTTCTTGTCTGTCACAGGGCTTTTCAGCAATAACAGCTAGCACTTACCCAAAGCTTTAAGGCACGCTGAGCACTTTACAAATACCATCTCATGTGATCCTCACAATACCCTGGGAGGGGGAAGTCAGTGCTAATAGTATCCCCATTTTACAGATTTGGAAACTGAGGCAGACAGGTTACATGGCAAATTACAAAGAGATGGAAGGTGAGAGAGAATGAAAAGAGACGGGGAGAGAAAAGCCATTGGGGTGTGGTAGAAAGAATGCCACCATTCTTACGTATCATCCTAGGGTTTCCATAGTGCTGGATTTGGGCAAAGAAGTAAAAATTGACCTGGAAATTACGTCTTCCGTTTCTCACCTCTCCTTCTAGTGGCCTTTTACTGTTTTCTCATTTTTTCTTCAGCTTTTTCCTATCCCATGTCCCACATCTTACAGGGTCTTGTCCTTAGACAGCTATCAGGACAAAGCTGTTCATTGACAACTAAGTTGTAAGTCAGGGGCTTAAGCTGTGATTCTGTCTTAGGGGTAGATGATCTATTTCCATACCTACAACTTCTCTTTCCCCCTCACCCTCTGCATTCACACATGCACATATAACCCCATACCCATTCTCTGATAGTCACATTCCATATGAACCCCTGATATACCCATGTTTGGCACTAGAGAGGCCAGATTCTAGAAACTAAGAACAGAAATTTTTTTGGTTTAGCTTTTTTGCCTTGACTGGTGACAGAAAGGGGAGAGATACCCACTTGAAGAAATGCCTACTTAGATGCTTAATAAATGCATATTTAAGAAAGGGATTGGAAGACCAAAATTTCCGAAAGTCATGTTACAAAGGCTCATGTTTTGGGCTGGTAGAGGGCTGCTTAGGGTCAGTCCATCTATTTATAAATTTGGCCTTTTTTTTTGGCATGTCAGCAAAAGTCCTTTATAGACTTGGTGAAGTGTGTTTAAGAGTTCATCATTATTCTAGGGTCTTTCTCACTATTGACTCATTTCTGAAGAAGGTTGACAGCGACGGCTAAGAGGGACAGACAGAGAAAGCATGATTTACGATCTCCTGAACAGGTAATTATTACCTTTAACGGGAAGAGCTAACTTGTGCTTCCCAAGGGTGGGGGCCAAAATCAATTAATGGAAAGCTAACATGACTGATCCTATTGGTGGAGCTTGATCTGACATCTGGAGACGATAAGGGATTTTTTGAAGCTGAACTAATTAGGAGGTTGGAGGAAAAGAGGGAAAAACAAAACCCCCAAATCGATTGAGTGTACACGTAGAGAGAGAATACTGAGTAAACACAGCATGGAGGAGACTTTTTCCACTTGAATAACTCCTGAGATAAGGAAAAGGACAAATCATTTACTCACCTATCTGACATTGGTATTCTCCCATGGACTGACCCAAATAAATATAGATACGCATAAATGGGAAAAAAGCACCTTTTCTTAAATTGTAACCAATGAGTCAAGGCAAGTACTTTTCGGCGAGCTTCTTTACCACCTTCTATATCTGGGGAGAGGACAAACCAAGAGGGAATACAGTTATAGGAGCATAGATTTAGAGTTGGAAAGGACTTCAGAGGTGACTGAGTCCACCACCCTCAAATGAGATAAGGTATGGAAAGTATTTTGCAAACCCTGAGGCACTATCTAAATGCTAGCTATTATTGTTAGTATTAACATTACAGATGAGGAAAGTGAGGAGTTGTGAGTTCCCTAGGTTAACAGATAGTAAGCATATGAGGTAGGATCTGAACTCAGGTCCTCTTGACTCTCTTAAGTCTAGTACGTGATCCACTATGCCATGCTGTTGGGCTCCATAAACTCAGAGGGAGCAGAGATCAAAGATGGCTCCTAAAAGAGTTTGATGAAAGATTTTGGAAGGTGGTTTTTTTTATAGGTTCTGAAGGTCTTCCAAAACAAAGGGATCTTCATACTTTTCTACAGATCGAAACTGGAATAATGTTTCCAGGTCCCTACCAACATAAGGAGCTAGGTTCCTCATGAAGTTAGAGGAGTTATGCTGTGTTCAGCAGAAGGAGATGGGGAAAAGTTCTTAATGGTGATTTAAAGCAAAGATTCGCCCCACCCCCTTTTATTGTTTAAGCTTCTAGGAAAAACCTCACTGTTGTATTTCATTTCTTTTACAATGATACTCAATGGCTGTCTACAATCACTGCTGCTATATTCCCTCCCAACTCCTACTGTCACCAACATAATCCTTGATTGGGTCATCAAAGACCACCTGATCATTTTCAAAAATTTCCACACTGTTTTCTTCCTGGCTACCAGACATTATCATTCCCTCTCTAATCTGGCTCCAAGTTCCTGGCTTCTAAAGCATTTAGGGCCAAATGCAGAATGCAGCATTTCACAGTGGGATATTCTCTATGAATGTTATATCATTTTCCCTTCCTATATACACATTCCCATAGAGTCCATACTGCCACTTCCTATATCTTCAACTGGTACTTACCCACAAACTATTCCCAAACACTTGCCTCAATAATTTCCCATGTAGCCAAAGCACATATACACACATATCCTTGTGCTTCCACATTCCCCATACATATTCATGTTTTCCATACACACTATACATAGCTTCTACGTCTTCTCTTCCTCCAATATGTAATATTCACTCTAATTCTCCCCATTTTTTTTCTCCTATACCACATCAGTTTACAAGACCCATCTATGCATCAGGAATTTCAATAGCCATTCCTCTGCCTAAACTTTAAAAATGCTTATGTTTACTTAAAAAAACCCTCACACATTTTACCTTCCTTATCATATCCAAATGGGCAATGTGGTGTATATGTAGTATGGAGAGATGATACATTAGTGTGGTGTACATGAGATGAAGAGTCAACTGCAAACATGGAGTCCCAACCCTGCCTTGGACTGTGTAATATTAGGTTACTTCAGTTCAGTATTTAAGCAAGACCTCTCTTTGAGCCTCAGTTTAACTTCCAGTTTGGGCATTCTTTTATTATTTCTGAAAAAGAGAGAAGGATTGATTTCCTTCAGTGGGGCTGGTCCATTTTGAGAATCACTGGTATGGCTTCTAGAGAAAATGCCTTTCTTAAAGCTCTGTTTTCACCTTCAGGAGCACAGAATAGCTCATTGCTGGCTTTCCTTGACTTCAAAAGGACAATTTGGTGAAGAGCACATTTTCTCCTGAAACTTAGTTTGCCTCTAAATCTGGAAGACACGGAAGCTTTGAAAAGACTTTCTTACACGCAAAAAACAAACAAACCCAAGCAAAACTTTGCTAGAAACTGGCCTTCAAAAAAATCTGAGAAAAGTCTTTTTCTAAGCATTGCTTCTGCTACTGTGGAATTCCAAGGGAAATCATCAAGGCATGATTCTGTGCCAAAGGTCCTGAGTCAGACAGGAGGGTATGGTTTGGAGGTGGTACTTTATTTAAGTACCATCACATGACAACCTTTTGGTTGCCGAATGTGCTGCTTTGGGAGATAAACTCCCAGTTTGTCTTCGTTTCCTCATTTCCCCTCCTGGCGTTGTCCTAGTCTGTCTGACTTCATGGGGCTGCCCCATACTTCCCTGCAAACAAGGTCTTTGGATCCAGAGAATAACTGCCTCCAGCTGGAGACTTGGAATCAATAGTATCTAACTAGCTCCAGTGTACACAGCCCTCTATCATTCAGAGAGCAAACTGGGAGCGCCCAGCCCTTTCCCTGGGACAGCTGGTAATTTCATGACAGTGACACAGATCCCTCCAAACCCATTTCAGGTCTTTCTTGTGTGAAGTATATGTATCCATGTATTTATGTGTGGGTCCTCAATTGTCCAGGTCTTCTCAGACCGGTCAGGTTTAAGGGTCAAATCGATGGGATGTGGTGGAGACAACATTGCTCCAGAATGAGGGAGACCAAGGCTCTTGTCCTGACTGTCACTCTGTAAGTGGCTGACCACAGAGGCAAGTCCTTTCTCCTTGCTGGGTCTTGGTTTCCTTATCTTTAAATGAGGGGAGTTAGGCTAGGTGATCTTTTAGATCCTTCTCAATTTTGAAATTACATTTTCATATATACCACCCATTTACTCTGGTTCTGAAGGGGAAAGAGCCCATTTTACATTCTCTTTCCAGGGTTTTCATTCTTTATCCTTATTAGACAGAGATTGCAAAGACAGTGGGCAACTTCTTTTATTCAAGTTGTGGCATCATCAGGTGCTCCTAAGTTGTTTCTGTTTCCCAAGGCTCCCTGTTTTCAGTTCTCAAAGGGCCCCAACCAGGCTA
This sequence comes from Potorous gilbertii, assembly GCA_028658325.1. NCBI lineage: Eukaryota > Metazoa > Chordata > Mammalia > Diprotodontia > Potoroidae > Potorous > Potorous gilbertii. The sequence goes on from CM053770.1 coordinate 319,362,372, forward strand.
AGACATAGATCATCTAACCATTGGTCTTGTACAACTATTTCCCTGTCTAATATGCTGGAAAACTAAAGTATTCTAGATTCTTAGGTTGTCTCTACTATGGCTAAAGGAAGCATGATATTTGTAAAAATTCTGGAAGAGACAACAATTCTTCCCTGGTCACAAGGAAACAGTAGTCAAAATTCCAGAGAATCACAGACATCCACATCAAGGTCCCCTGAAGTTTGTACTGCTGACCCAAGTCTCTCTACTATAGCTTTTGGAGAGATAATGTCAGGTTCTTTTGATCTGCTCCAAAATGTCTGCGTTCCAGCTGAACGGTCAACTTTCTGGCTTTGTGCCCAATTCAAGCTGGGCATCCTCACTGTAGATAATGGCAGACAATTTGGCTGGAGTGATCAGGATCAACCATCAAAATGTTCCTAACTCAGGAGACAATTTGGCTGCCCTCTGCTTGGATCCAGATCCGTAGTGCTGGCCTAAGATAGTGCCCTTTCGTTCCTGGATATGAGCTTTTCATTTCCCTTTATTATTTGATAGTCCTAGGCTTAGTGTGAATGGGGTGTGGGGAAAAAGGGAGCAGAGAACAAACCTCCAGGTTCCATTTTGCAAAATTGACATTTCATAATCTCAAAGTATCCAAATTATCCAAAAGGCAAGACTGCCATGTGACCCACATTATTTTAAAAATAAAGGGAATTATTTTAAGAATACAAAACAAACAGAAAACACTCCAAAACGCAACCACCTTGCTGGTGTCATGGCCAACAGCCCTAGCATACAGTGCAAAGAGTTGACTTTCCATCTGGATCCCTCTCTCTACTTCCTGTCCCACCCCCACCTCAGCATGTCCCACCATTCTGGCATGCCTCTGGGACACTATCTTTACAGAAACACAAGGCTTTCCATTAGTGCTCAAGTCACATGTTGTTTCAGCCATTTAGGCAGCACTTCCAAAGAGAGGATGAAAGAAGAAAGGAGTTTTATCTGTACTCTGTCCTTGTTTTTCAGCTGGTCTGCCAGGCTGCCATTATAAATTCAATTGTTCGCCAAACCTGAAAGGAGACACCACTTGGTTAATATTTAATTTAGCATTTAACGTTTGCAAAGCATTTTACATATATTACCTTTTCTGATGCTCACAGCCACTCTGTGAGCTTGGTGCCATCATTTTTCCCATCTTTTGGATGAGGAGACCAAGGCTGAGAGAGGTTAAGTGACTTGCCCAGCTGCTAAATGTTTGAGATAGGATTGTTAACTCAGAACTTTTTTACTCTCAACTCCAGCATTCTATCTACCATGTTACTCTAACTTTCATCAATGGCACATGAATCAAAGGGCAAGAGAAGATGGTGGGAAGCAGCTCAATTCCCCCTCACCCATGGAGTCTCCGTGCTCTCAAGGACCCTAATTTTAGTTTCTAGGGACATTCATTACTTTATTCACCAACCTTTATTGTATATAAAGCCATTATAGAACTTGGGGAAAGAAAAAAAAAACCCAAACATGATTCTTACACTTGGAAGGGATATGTTAGCTGTCTAAAGTCATAAGAAGAGTATGTAATTTGTTCGGTCACTTTCAGTCCTGTTCGACTCTTCCTGACCCTATTTGGGGTTTTCTTGGCAGAAATACTGCAGTAGTTTATCATTTCCTTCTCCAGCTTATTTTACAGATGAGAAGACTGAGGCAAACGGGGTAAATGACTTGCCCAGGATCACACTGCTAGTTGTGTCTGAAGCCAGATTTGAACTCAGAAAGATGAATCTTCCTGACTTCCAGGCCAGGCATTCTATCCACTGTGCCACCCAACTGCCCAGAATACATGATAATGCATTTGAAAATGCAGAGAGAGTGCTTCATTAAAGACAGGACAAGGAGAAGGGAAATTTGGACAAAAAAGAGAACAGCATGTGCCTGTCTCCTAAAGAGTAAGAGAGAGCAGCCACATGGAGTTAGACTAGAAGAAAAGGGGCCAGGGAACTGGTTGGAACATTGCAGATCCCCAAAATATGCAAAAGAGGGCAGAGGCCTATCCCCAATCAATTCTGTTCTCTTTGGCAAACCTTGTTATTAAGAGTCAGCATAATTAGAGGAAGTGTCACGGTTCCTTCAATAAAAGGAGTCTCATAGTTGGCTCTGGCACCTGTGTTACTTATGGTTAATTCATACATCCTCAAAGAAGTTCATCAGGAAAACAATATCATCATCAAACTTTGTCCTTTCAAGGCCCATCTTACCAAGAATATGACATGTTCAAACAGTCACTTTCAGCCTTCCTCATTGTCAGGAGTGCTCCTCATTCAGTGTGTCCCTTATGGTGTATGTAAGGCAAGCTGATCTTGGGATGCCAGATTTGGTCTCCAAAGCTGTCTCTGAGGTATAGCTCAAGGCCACCCCATCTTTGTCTCAGTGGTCCAAGGACATGGACCTTTGCATGAATGACCTCAGATGGGTAAAAAGGAAAGCTCTCTCACCTTATCATACTGAATTCTGGTCTCCATGACTCCAGCTCACCCTTAACCTCAGCCACACAGAAAATGAACACTATAGCGGACCCATCTGCTTCTCCTTCATAGGCTGTCTCCCTCTCTCCCACCATATCTCTCTCCCCTTTTGCCAGTCATGATTGGCATGTGATTTTTATTCACACTATTTTAAGATCTTATGGAGCCAGCTGTCTCTCCTCCCTAATCAAGCTGGGGAACCCAAACCTCAAAGCCATATGATCTAGTTTAATTAAGATAACACCATTGCAAAGTCCCAGGCTTACTCCTGATGGTTTTTATTGTAACACATCTGATATTCTTTAGTGCTCATCTCTCTGGATGTCTGAATGATTGAATCCTTGGTTTGTGGTGCTCCTGTGCCCCATCTTGTGAGTTTGTTTGTGTAGATAAAACACCTGTGTTCTTTTGTGACCAATCAATAAAGAGGAGTTCTGTTCTGCTTATTTTGCAGGAGAGCTCATTTCATTTTCTTTATTTACTCTATCCATTTGGGATCTTAGAAACTGGATAGCTGATTGTTATAGGCTATCAGAGAAATCCATGCATGGACTGAGATGTATTTTAGGAGGTTGGTACCAGTTATGAGTCACAAAAAATGGATAGAAGCTCTATAGTGCAGCCAAACTGAAGTATATATCATTTCCATTCCAAC
>CM053770.1:319366030-319384844 GCA_028658325.1 Potorous gilbertii
GTTTTTATCATGTCATTGTGTTATGTATCACTGTTACATGTTATTACATTATATATTATGTAATAAACTACATAAAGAATATATTGATTTAATTTAATCAACTTAATTTTAAATAAATTATCAAAATTAACACTAAAATACAATATATTTTATACATAATATATTTTATGTGATATAAATTATATGATTACATATATTATAATATATCATATATGTTTGCATAATATATAATATTATGTAGACTGCTACATATTATGGAATAATATGTACTAATAATATAATAATAAGTTAAAGACATAGCTGTCTTCAGGTATTTGATTTGAAGGGCTGCTGTGTGGAAGGGGGATTAGATTTGTTCTTCTTGGCCCCATAGGGTAGAACCAAAAGCAATTGGGCAGAAATGATAAAGAGACAAATTCAGGCTTGAGGTAAGCAAACACTTTTGAAGAATAAGAGCTCTCCAAACCTGAACTGGTCATTTCTGAAAGGGAATGGTTTCCTAGTCACCCAAAGTCTTCAAACAAAAGTTCAAAGGTCATGTCATATAGGGAATTTGCATTAGGAGATTCATTGGTCTAGAAATTAGGAGTAGGAGAACCTTTGGCCACCCAGGCCACATATGACCTTCTAGGTCCTCAGTGCAGCCTTTTGACCGAGTCCAAGTTTTACACAACAAACCCTTTTCTTAAAGGGAATTTTCTGTGAAGTTTGGAGTCAGTCAAAAGGCCACTCCAGAGGCCATATGTGGCCTCCAGGTCACAAATTCCCCACACCTAGTCTAGATGCCCTCTGAGATCTCTCTCAGCTTTGAAATTCTATGACTCCTCACCCACTTTTAGATTTACCTCCATGCTGAATTTGTAGTCAGAGAATCTGCCACTTCATAGCAACGTGACGTTGGGCTGTTATTGTGTAAACAAAACAGTTCTCAAGGGAATCTGACATTGTTTCAAAATCAAACAAATCTGTCCCAAGTTGGGAAAGATAAAGTACAATGCACAAATGAAAAGTCCTAAAGCCTCATGGAATGTGTTGAAAGAAGAGAATAATTAAAGGAGATTAAAAAAAAAAAGGAAGCTAATGTTCCAGTACTTAAAACTCTTCAACTGGTCTTCAAGAAACTGTTGGAGTGAGGAACCACAACTCAGCAGTGACAGAAAACTTCAAGAAAGTGAGATTTTTTTTATTTCAAATTTTAAAAATGCTTTTTTCCTATTCCAAATGCAGCTTCAAAGACACCTCCAACCCTTAAGCAAATTGTTTAGAGTACAAAGTGAAATTTAACAACTCAAGAGAAGAAACTGTGCCCAGTGGCTGAGTAGGGCTGGGCTTGTCCCAGGGGATTAGAGGAAGGCTGCCAGAGAGAGTTAGGGTGGGGACTGGCTTAGTGCTTTAATGAGGAACAAGATTACTATGAATGGCTTTGATCTGGGCAACCTCAGGAGAGGTCATGCATTCATTATAATTATTTTAATTTCTCTGTGAGAGATATTGTAGACTAATTATAATGTGATTAAATTGGGTGTCTGGGAGACCCCAAGTCAAATCTTGTCTAAAACTTAATGGCTATGTGACTATGGAAGGTCACTTAATCTCATGAAACTTCTATTTCCACATCTGTAAAGTAAGTGGAGTTGGACTTGATGTCTAAGATACTTTTCAGATATAAATCTAGGCACCAAGATGGCAAAGTGATAGGAGCATGAGATTATCAAGGAAAACTGCCCTGTTGTTATAGAATCAGAGGGCAAAATGGATATTGAAAGAATTCACCCATTGCCTCCTAAAAGAAACCAGAACAGAGAAACTGATAGGAATATTGTGGCCAAATTCCAGAGTTCCCAGATCAAGGGGAAAATACTGCAAGCAGATAGAAAGAAACAATTTGGGTGTTGTGGAAATACAATCAAAATAACACAGGATCTGGAAGCTTCAACATTAAGCAAAGGACTTAGAGTAGGATATTTCAGAAGTTAAAGGAACTGGGATTGAAGCCAAGCATCACCTACCCAGAAAATCTGAATATAATACTTCAAGGGAAAAAATGGTTATTCAGTGATATAGATGACTTTCAAGATTTCATTTTGAGGGAAAGACCAGATCTGTATTTCTAAATTTGACTTCCCAAGACAGGAATCAAGAGAAGTATGAAAAGGTAAACAGAAAAGAAAAATCATAAAGGACTCTCTAAAGCTGAACTGTTTACATTACTACATAGAAAGAAAATATTTTTAACTCTTGAATCTTTTCTCAGTATTTGGGTAGTTGGAGAGATTGTACATACACACACATACATACACACACACATAGATAGAGAGTACAGGGTGTGTTATATCGGAAGAAATGATATCCACATATACACACACAAAAAAATAAAATAAAATAAAAATTAAGGGGCGAAGGAGGAAAATTCCAGGAAGAGAAAGGGAGTAATGGAATGGGGCAGGCTATAACTCATAAAAGAAAAAAGAAAAATCTTATTCAATGGAGGAGATAAGGGAAAAGGGGAGGTGGGGAGAAGAAATAAAGGAGGAAATAACATGCTCACTAACTTTGATATGAAAATTTATATACACCACAGGAAAGTAGGAGAGGAGGCAACAAGTAGAGCGAGGGGAATGTTAGAAGGGAGGGAAAATGGGAGAAGGGAGTCACTAGAAATAAACACTTTCGAGAAGGGACAAGGTCAATTGTAGGGGGGAAAATAAGGAGGATAGGGTAGGACAGAGGGCAATATAATTAGCATTACACAACATGATTACTATGGAAGTCTTTTGCAAAACAACACATAATTTAGCCTGTATTGAATTGCTTTCCTTCTTAGTGGGCTGGGGAGGGTGGGGAAGGGAGAGAAGTTGAAATTCAAAGTATTAGACATGAATGTTGAGAATTTTTATTGCATATAATCGGAAAAGAAGAACTACAGGGATAGGGGTATGGAAATTCATCTTGCCCTACAAGAAAAGAGAGAAGATGGGGATAGGAGAGAGGTGGGGTGTGATGGAGGGGAAGGTACATTGAGGGAAGGAGTAATCAGAATGCAAAGTTTTAGGAAGGAGGGGAAGGGGAGTGATGGGGAGAAAAATTGGACATGTTACACAGTGATGTAAAAGCAATTAGTATTAAAACAATAGACTGAATTAATAACTGAGAATAAATCAATCACATCTTTAGTTTGGAGAAAAGAATTTCAGTCTAAATTTCTAAGAGGAAGGTACCCTTGGGTAAAATTTGGCACTGATGGAAAAGTCAAGGTTTTAATGGTAAATTAGATTTTATGATTACCATTTAATCAGGAACTAGAACATAAATAGAAAGACATGTAAGCCACTTAAGACTTGCCTCAAAAGATGTTCCTTAGCCAAAGTGAAACTATAATCATATTTGAAACCTGATTATTGGAACTTGCCATTTTTAGTTGCTATGAGACTATTAAGTGACTGTTCTTCTGAGTCTAACTCTAGGTATGGGAAGCAAGAAAGGAAATCTGAGCCTCTAAAACATGATGCCAGTGAGCTGATGAGATGCTGGTATGAACTGCATAGATGATCCAAGGGAAGGGTGAGAGAGTAGCTGTTCAGCATGGGCTGAGGTGGGATTCTCCTGACTCAGTTTCCCCACTGACACCTGGCAGACTTTAAGCCTGACTGAATGCAAGTGGATAGTCTAATTCTGCCTGGGGGTTTACATGAAGTTGGGGAGATACTGTATCCCTGCAATGTCCTTCCTATTGGTGGCAATTTCCTACAGTCAAAAGGGTTGTAAGCTTAATACCAGATCTATTCAATTATGAATTATGAGTAGGGGAACATCTGAGGCTGTCTAAAATTAAGCTGGCATAGGACTTTAGACTAACAACATTAAGTTAGGGTCCTTTAATTCTTAGTAATACTGTGGAGACAATTAGGTCAAGAGCTTGTGAAGTTAGCAACGTAAATATTATCTGAGTCTCAGTTGATTAGTGTTTAAAAAAAAATTCTTTTGTGGTCCATATTGCAAATGCTAAAAAAATGTATCACCGAACCAAAAGCTTGAATTGCTTTATCCGTTATAAACTGTGTTAAAAATAAATTTAAAAAAATAAATAAAATCATATACTACAAAAAAAAAAAGCAAAAATAGGCTAAGAAAGAAAATGTAATGAGACAGTGGGAAAGGGAAGGAAGAATAAGGAAAATTATCTCACATAACTGAGGCCTTTAGGGAAAAGGTTTTTGTTTTTAATGGAGGGGAAAATTGGGGAGTGAGGGGTGTGGGGGGACAGGCAAAGCTTGAAACTCCAGATCTAAATCTATGATCCTATGATGTTATATAATTTCCTTGCCTGTGCTCACAATATCTCACAAGAAAATTTGGCTGCCTAAAAGTATCAATGGCTAATCAATGGGGGATGAACCCCTGTAGAGACTTATGAACTTCAGCATTAAAAATGCCCTCCCTACCCCTACCACTATTATTAGACCCATTTTATAGACATGGAGTCCAAAGTTAAGAGAGGATCTATGTTTGACCAGGGCCTGCACCCTCCCCTACCCCATTCAACCCCCCTAAAGATTGCTTGCTTCCTCCAGGGCACTATAGCTATAATAGGCACTATGAACCAACTTTGTGGAAGCTACTTGAATGGGAGTCAGTGTTTAATCAACATGTAGGCTGATGTTTTAATAAAGTTCTATTTTCATACATAACTGGCTGTATTGTGTTTTCATGTCCAAAGTTCAAAGAGATACCTCTTCATAAGACAGAGGTAGACCCAAGAATTTAGAGCTAAAAAGGACCTTAAAGAAAATAAAGCCCAAACTCCTCATTTCACAGTAAGGAAACTGGGACCCAGTGAAGTTTCTAAAGGGACATAGGTAACAGAAGAAAGGAGATTTGAACCCACATACAAATCTAGTGGTTTTGCCATGACTGCTTCTTAGTCTATCTGTATTAGCCTACAATACCTTGTTAACATATTAGTCAAATGAGAAATTACCATTTGAAGCAAGGTTTTAAGAAATATAATTCATAGGAATGAGTTAGCACCTTTCATCTCAGTAAACTAAGTAGAAACTAAAGGGAAGAGAGAATAATATATAAATTATAGACCAGTGTGCTTAACTTGCTGGCAAAATTCTAGAACACATTAAAAAGGAGATGGATTATAAGCATTTAAAAGGGGAAATAATGATTATAAAAATTTCTATAGTTTTATCCAAATTAGGTCAGGCCAGACTAACCATATTTCATTTTTTTCGAAAGATTTATGTTACCAGTAGAATTTCTTACCTAATCTTAATCACTGAATGGGTGTTGCCTCATTCAAAGAGAGAACTCAGAAAGATATTAGCTTAAAAAGAGCAAGAGCTTTTATTACATCCATGTGTGTATGTATATGTATATATACATATACACATATTTATACATATATACATAAACACATGTCTATTCATATATACACATACGTGTGTACATACACACACACACACACACACACACATACATATATATATATACATATACAGGGTTGTCCTGATCTATAGCTTCCCACTGAACCCAGATGATGGCTCTGAGGGAGAAAGTAATGCTGGTGACTTTGCACAGCCCTCCCTCACTTAAATCCAATTCACTTGCAAGTCATGACATCACCTTCCTGATGTCATGGTCCTCTTTAAGAACACTGGACAAACCACCACCACCACCACAAACAATAGAAAGAGTGGATCTATATTGTAACAAAGTACTTTACATGTAAAATTTTTCTTGTCAGATAAGATAGAGCAATGGGAGCTTAGGGCTCTTTGAAGCAATTTAAAAAGCCATTGAATGACTAGATCCAAAGACTAATCTCTGATGTGATGATGATTATCTGGAAAGAGGTCTTTCCTGGGCCCTGTGCTGTCCAACATTTTTACCAATAAGTTGAATGGAGGCATAGAGGGCATGTTTATCCATTTTGCAGAAGATATAAAACTGAGAAGAGTTGCTAATAAGCTAGATGTCAGACAAAAGACCTCAACAGGTCCAGAGCATTGGCTAAAACAAATAAGATGATATTTAATAACAAAATTTTGTCGTTACTATTTGGTCATTTCAGTCATGTCCAACTCTTCATGACCACATTTGGGGTTTTCTTGGTGATCTACTGGAGTGGTTTGTTTTTTCCTTTTCCAGTTCATTTTATGATGAAGAAATTGAGGCAAACAGAATTCAGTGACTTGCTAGTGTCACACAGCGAGTAAATGTCTGAGGCCAGATTTGAACCCAGCTTTTCCTGGCTCTGGGCCCAGCACTCTACCCATAGAGTCACCCAGCTGCCCAGGCCTGGCATTTAATAGGTGCTTTATAAATGCTTATTGACTTAGAATTGACTGGTTGGCTATGTTTGGTGTATAGTAAGCACTTAATAAGTATTTATTGATTGATGTGTATATATGAGTGCAAAAGATCAACTTCACAAATACAGAATAGAGGAAGCTTCTCTAGACCACCGTTATATGAATAAAAGATCTGGAGGATTAAGAAATTGAAAGCTTAGCATGAGTCTACAGTATGAAGTAGAAGTCAAGGGCCTTTAATAAGTATAGTTTACAAAGCATTTTATGTGCATTGTTTCATGTGAACCTTATAAGCACCTTATGAGACAAAGATCATAGGTGTCGCCTCCATTTTACAGATCAGGAATGTAAGATTACAAGAAGTTGTGACTTGCCTATGATACAGTTAACAATTGTCAGCCATGTCCCAATCCTTTCCAGGTCTACAATCTGGGCATCTATCATGCGCTGGCACAGAGTACCTTTATTTCTTCTTCTCTATCCCTGCCTGTCTTTCTTTTCAGTTTTCTATTATGTGTTGTCTTCTCAATTGCACCTTGAGGGCAGTCTTTCTATTCATATTCCCGGTGCATTTAATAAATATTATTTTACTGAATGACTGATATTTGAAGTACTGTAATCAATTTTGGGTAACACATTTAAGGAAAGGCATTGGCAAGCTTGATTGGGATGGTGGGTGACAAGAATCAGTTGAAGGAACTGGGGAATGGGTATCCTGAAGAAGAAAAGACTTCCAGGTATCATGATTGTCACATCAATATGTGAAGATTTTTTAGGTAGAAGTATTATACTTATTATACTATATTGTACTTTCACCTGTACTTACTATACTTACTTTCATCAGCCCCAGATGGCAGAACTAAAAATAATGGGAAGAATTTGTAGAGAGATAGATTAAGTTTGATGTAAGGAAGGGAAAAAAATACGTTTAATAACTGGTTCTGACCAAAAGTGGAATGAGCTACCTTCAGAGATGGTAATTTCCTCTTCTTTTGAGGTCATAAGTTTTAATTAATTAACAAGCTTTTATTAAGTACCTACTCTATATTAGGCACTGTGCTAGGCACTGAGGATACAAGTCTAGATAATGAAATAATTCCTACCCCCAAGAAGCTTACATTCTAATAAGGGAGACTATAACAAGACATATATCAGTACCTATAGAACAAATACAAAGTTAGTGTAGTCAAGTACAAGGCAGTGTGAGAAGAAGCATGCTAGTGTTCGGCTGGGGATCAGGAAGGGTTCATGCTGAAGATGACGTTTAGACTATGCCTTAAGGGAAGAGGACTGTGTCAGATCGGGGTGAGAAAAGAATGCATTCCAGGCATGTGGGATGTTCACACCAAAGTTACAGAGGAAGGAGATGGTGTTCCTTATATGTGAGCAATAGAGGGAAGGCCAGTTTGCTGGGTCAAAAAGTGAAGGAGCGGGAGTGGTATTCAATGATGTTGGAGAGATAAGTTGGGGTAAGTTTAAAGAGGGCTCTAAAAGCTAAACAGAGGAGTTTATAGATGTAGGAAGTCACTAGATTAACGAGGCATCATACAGCCATACCTAAGCTTAAGTGTTTTGGCCAGAGGGTGTAGGGTGGACTGGAGTGGGGAAAAATTTGAAGTAGGGGGACAGATTAAGAGACTGTTGCAGTAATATGTGTATGTGTGTGTGTTGGTCCTTTGTTGCCAAAGAAGACCATGCCATTAGAGAAATGATGACATGACTTGCACTTGAATTTGTTTTGAGTGAGGAAGGTCTGTGGGGCTCCTCCACAGTCATCTGAATCCAGTGACGAGATATTCATCAGGATGACTGGAGATGACTCAGGATGAGGCAGTTGGGGTTAAATGATTTGCCCAAGGTCACACAGCTAGTGAGTGTCAAGTGTCTGAGGTGATATTTGAACTCAGGTCCTCCTGACTCGTGTACTTGTGCTCTATCCACTCTATCACTGCACCACCTCGCGGCAGTAATATAGGAATGTGATGAAGGTGATAAATATCTGGGAAGTAATGAACACTTGAAATAAGGTGGTAGCCCCTTCAATGGAAATGAGAAAATTTGGAAGACAAGGAAGATAATGATTTATGTTCTGGGCATGTTGAGCTTATGATGTCTCTGGGACATCCATTCTGAAATGCCTGATAGATATGGGGCTGGAGCTCAGGGGACGGATTAGGCTGAATAGATCGGGGAGTCGTACAAATAGAGATGATAGTTAAAGCCATAGAACTAATTAAGTTATCTCTTCCTTACAAGGGACTGAAAGAAAGGGGAGAAATAAACAGGTCCCAGGACCCAGACTTGTGGAAAACTCACAGTTAGGGGGTGGGAGTCAGCAAAGAAAACTCAGAAAAATTAATCAGATAAGTAGAAGAGAACCAGGAGAGAGCAGTCAGGAAAACGAAAGGAGAATGTCCAGAAGGAGAGGAAGGTCAAGACTGTCAAATGCAGTAGATAGTTTAGAAAGGAGAAGGATGGAGAAAAGACCATTAGATTTGGCAGTTAAGGGATTATTGGTAACTTTGGAGACAGCAATTTCATTTGAGTTATGAGGTCAGAAGTCGGGTTACAAAAGTTTAAAGAGGAGAGAAGGCAGCAAGTACAAACAGATTTTACAAGAAATTTGGCTGAAAAAGGGAAGAAAGATATAAGACAGGATCTTGAGAGGATGATAGGGTTCAGTGATTTTTTTTTTAACGGAGAAACTTTGGCATGCTTTAAAACAATAGGCAAAGAGGGAAAGATCCAGTATAGGGAGAAACTGAGTGGAGAGTGGGGGGGTTGGGGAGAGAGAGAGAGAGAGAGAGAGAGAGGGAGGGAGGGAGGGAGGGAGAGGAAGAGGGAGAGGGAGAGGGAGAGGGAGAGGGAGAGGGAGAGGGAGGGAGAGGGAGAGGGAGAGGAGGGAAAAAGATTCAAACACACATATCTGGCCTTGGTAAGGGAAAGGATCACTTCTTTTACCGATTGAAGAAGAGGAGGAGAGAGTGGGAAATGATGCCAAGGGATTTTACAATAAAAAGATTGAGAGAAAAGAGACCTTACCAGAAATGGCCTCAATTTTCTCAATAAAGTAAGAGGTAAAGTCCTCAGCTAATGTGGATGGAGGAGGCTTCAGGAAGGAAAAGTTTTGGAATAGATTCTTTTTGCTCAGTTTTTTTCAGTCATGTTCAACTATTCATGACCTCATTTAGGGTTTTCTTGGCAAAGATTATTGGAGTGGTTTGCCATTTCCTTCTCTAACTCATTTTACAGATGAGGAAACTGAAGCAAACAGGGTTAAGTAACTTGCTTGAGGTCACAGGCTAGATTTGAACTCTGATCTTTCTGATTCTAGGCTGGGAGTGGGGGGTGTCTACCCACTGTGCCAACTAACTACCTGTGGGGATTAATATAGGCAATCAATTAAGAAAGAATAAAAGGGACTGCCTTGGTGCAGCAAGGGTTCATATGATATTGGATAAAATGAATTTGTTATGTAGCCAATCAGCAAAGTGATGAGATTTCTTCCAGGTTCATAAGAGGAAGAGAAAGTGGGAGTAATGCAAGGTTGGGGTTCTTTTATTTGTATTCTCTTTGCTTAGCAAAGCAGTTGGCACATAGTAGGTGTTTAATAAATATTTATTCATAGGATTTCAGTCAAAGTGAGAGTTTGATAAGACCTTAGCCTAAAATGGCCAAGGTTATCCTGATGAATATCTGGCCACTGGAGAAGGGACGGGAAGGGGAGGGAAGGGGAGGGGAGGGGAGGGAAGGGAAGGGAAGGGAAGGGAAGGGAAGGGACCCAGATGGCTCTGGAAGAGAAGTGAGACTGGTGACCTTGCACAACCTTCCCCACACTCAAATCCAGATCAAGTGCAAATCATATCCTCATCTTGATGTCATGGCCCTCTTGGAGAACCGAAGGACAAACACAACACAACAAAGACTGATAGCGATCATCTCACCACCACCATCACCACCTCAGAAAAAGAAACCGATTCCCGGGGGTGAAGCGAAATCTTGCCCAATTGGGATCAAAACAAGTAAATGTCAAAGTCAGTGTTCAGATAATATCTTCTGACTACAATGCATTATTATTTCTATTTCCAAGATCAGAAGGCCCTCCAGACAAATTTACCCAATGTTTTAAAACTGGCCAGGGCCACGGATCTTATTCCTGGCATGCCACGAACTGTGGCAAGCTCTGAGGATACACGTCAAAACAAAAAGCAAAACAGTCCCTCCCCTCGGGGAGTGTAAATTCCTACATAATTCCGAGAAAGGCTTAGTTTAGCCTTTCCTTTCTATTTAGGCGTGGGTCCCTTTCACCCTGCGTGGGGGTACAGAGCACCCACGTTGTCAATCTCTGTGCCCTCTACCGGGCACAGTCCTGGGCAGGAATCTATTGATCCAGTCTTTGATGGGAACCAGGCAGAGGAATTATAATCCACAAAGCCTCGGGGTCTCATTTCGGGGTCACGCCTTTAGGGCTGAAAAGCGTCCCACCCTAGCTCGGAGTCTGGGACTACAAGTCCCAGAAGGCACCGAGGCGCCGGCGCCGACCGCTGATTGGCTGCCGGCGCCTCGCCCCTGCCCCGCCCCTTCTGGCTGGGATCTCTGCGGGGGAGTAGGTACGAATTCATATCTGCGAACACAGCCGCCTGGAGTCCTGGGTCGGGCGTGCCCCCGATGCTTTCCGGCCCCATGGCTGCCTGGTCGGTGTCCCGGACGCTCGGGGGGCTCCTGCGGGCTGCCGGTCGCGGCTGCAGCTCCGGGGCCCCCGCGACGCTGCCTCGCTGTGGGGAGCCGGCTCTGCAGGAAAGCCAGGTGAGCGAGCCGCTCCTGGGCACCCGGACTTGCCCCGGGGTGGTGGTGGTAGCGCGGGCCTTCCGGGCACATGCACCCCCACGGCCGGCCCCACCAGCCCTGCCCTGTGGGCCCTCTGGGAGCTTCAGGCGTGGTGGGGAGTCAGGACGGGATGGGGGCATGCAGCGCCCCGGGTCGGGGTGAAGGGAGGTCAGGAAGGGGCGCCCCGGAGACCCTGCAGACCCGAGGCCTGCGGGGCATCGACTTTTGCTGGAAGGGAAGTCGCAGACCCTGTGCTCCAAAGCCGCTGTCCTCTATCCCTGCCCTGTCCAGCAGGCGTTCAGCTTTCCGTACCTGTGATCGGGAGGATGGAGATGGTGCATGTTCCCGGGATTCTGCCTGACTGGGGTGGTAGAGCCTTGGGAATAGGCAGGGTGTTGGACTGTGGCCCCACTTCCCTGAGGCACGAGTCTAGCACGTTGTCACAAATACTCCCCTGTCCCTCTTGGCTCTTCTCCCCTGGGAGAGAAGAGGGTCCGGGCTCTGGTTAAAGAGCCCATTATCCCCTACAGGGACTTGAGTTCTCCCTTGCCAAGTACTCTTCTGATTAGACCAAGGGCTGAGGATGGCAGCATTTGTTTTAAGTTTACCGAAAAGTTTATCAGGTAGTCTATGAAGGGATGAAATCTGTCAGGGTTTTCCCTGGTGAGAACACCTTCCTGTTTGAGGGTGGATTGTTATAGAGAGGCTCTCTTCCTTTGGATGGAAACATCTCACTTTGGGTGAGGGTCCATACTACCCAGAACTGACTGGATGTGTGTGTTCGTTCTTCGGGGCAGAAGAAGACCATGCCATCAGAGAAATGATGACATGACTTGCACTTGACTTTGTTTTGAGTGAGGGAGGGCTGTGCAGGTCACCAGCCTCACTTCTCCTCCAGAGTCCTCTAAGTGGATATAACTCATTAGAAGGCTAAGCAGGCCATGGGGCAATGTATCCATGGGTTTCCCTCTCACTTTCTTCCGGGAAAAGAATAAAAGTCCTGAAGACAGGGAGACTCATCTTCCTAAGTTTAAATCTGACTTCAGACACTTACTAGCTGTGTGATCCTGGGCAAGTCACTTAACCCTGTTTGCCTCAGTTTCCTCATCTACAAAATGAGCTTGGGAAGGAAATGGCAAACCTTTCCAGTATCTTTGCAAAGAAAACTCCAAATGGGGTCACAAAGATTCAGACACAACTGAAAAACGTTTTGAACAATGACAACAATTTCTATTTCTCGTATTATTTAATAAAACAAGATTCTGTCAAGAGTAAATCGAGTAAATCATTGTTCCTTATCTTAAGGGATATTATTGAGTAGCTGCTATGGGTAGCTGCTGGCATGGGAGATGCAAGATGAACCAGATATAGTCTCTACCCTCCACGTATTTATAGTATAATAGTAGAGACTTGAGTTAGAAGGGACTTTGGAGGTCCTCTATTTCAACCTCTTCATTTTTCAGATACAAAAACTAAGTTCCAGAAAGGCCATGGGATCCTTAGACTTAGGGCTGGAAGGGATGTTCCAGAGGTCATCTAACCCAACTCCCTCATTTTATTGATGTGGAAACTGGCCCAGAGAGTTGATTAACTAATCAATTTGCCTGGGTCACAACAGGAAATAAATAGGAGAGATAAGGTTTGAACGCAGATTTTCTGACTTAGCTTCAGAATTCTTTCTACACATTGTTCTGCTTCCTATGTACTTACACCTTACATATTATACATACGCACTTATATTCATGCACTTATATATGCACTATTTAGTGTTGCTAGTTATCTTTGTATGTATATGTACACATGCAGTGGGGTTTCAGAGGAGGGAGATGTCAGTACATGGTTAGGAAAGACTTTTCATCTTTTGTGGTTGTCACTGTAGGTCCCTGTACTTGTGCATGCCCCACCAAGATGATGGGGACCCTTAGCATTGGGGGAAAAACAGCTGCAGTTAGTCATTTAGTGAACAAAACATTTTTTAAGTTCATACTATGTGCCAGCTAAGCCCCAAAGATAGAAAGGCATGAACATGGTCCCTGACCTCTTCATTTTTTTGAAGGAGACAATATACAAAGAACTATGCATGATCCTGATATGTACAGAGTAGCATATCACAACTGGAAAGGGTCTCCAATGGGCATCTGTTCCAACCCCCTTTTTTGCAGATGAGGAAACTGAGGCCCAGAGGCATGAAGTGACTAAAAGGGATCACACAGCTAATTAATGAAAAGATTGGGTCTTTAAAAGTTTAGTGTGGAGAATCTGTAACACGGCTACCTTGAGAGTTACCTGTAGCTAGGAGACAGATTAAAACAGACAATGAGGCTTGTTTGTCTTTAAAAGAAAGAAGCCCCCTTTGTAGTGTGTGTACAGAAGCTTCTTACATACATAAATTCTTGGGTCAGTATTGATATATGCTGCCTCAGTCTTTGGGTACATGGCCTCATGGGAGCCCTAAGATCTCCAGTGGTGATCTGGGATCTAGAATGCTTGACCCCTAGTCTCTTATTTCAGTGTCTCTTCTCTTTTTGGTTCTTGTGCCCTGGGGGTGCAAACTCAAGGATCTACACTGCCTTTTGGACATCACACTCCCTGATCTGGGCCTGCTGGCTTTGCAGCCAGAAGGAATTTTAGGAAAGTGTGAAAAATGCCAGAATGAAGTGTTTTTTCATGTATAACTCACAATATGAGCACATAGGTTTAGGTTAGGATGGAGCTATCACAGTGGAATTACTGGGAGATGGAAAGAAAAAGACACCAAGTGGTTCAAAGTGACATTTTAGGCATGTGGGCTTGGATTTTGTTATTTTTCTTTGGGGTAGGGGAGGAATGTTTGCGGTCATGTGTGTCTGTGTCTGTGTGTGTATGTGTGTGTGTGTATCTCTGTCTCTTTCTCTCTCTTCCCCTCCCTCTCTCTCTCTGTCTCAGTCTCTCTCTGTCTCTCTGTCTCCCTTTCTCTCTCTCTCTTTCTCTCTGTCTCTGTCTCTCTGGCTCTCTCAGAAGGGGAAGTTTATCTGGGGCATTTGTGCCAGAGTTTAGAGGAGTGCAGAATCTGGGTAAACCATAAGTTGTACCCCTAAAGTGAAATCTCCCTGGCCCTCCCAGCCTTTCAGTATTGCTTTACTCCCTTTCTGCTGAATCATTCCCCTTGGCTTTCATATCTTCTTCGGTTTCTGGTTTCTTAGATTTCACTTTCTTATTCCTTCCACCCCGTTAAAGTCTCTACCCTTAGTTGCTTACTCTGTCCTTGAGGGTAGAGCCAGGAGTGGAACATATAGGCAATGGGGGAGGTAGGAGACTAGGATGGCAGTTTTAAGGGGAAGAAAGGAAAAAAACAAACCCAAACCCTGGTATAAACATTAATTCCCTAGATATCTGACCTCTTGGATCTTTGGCCTGAGTTGTTCGGACAATGGCCAGGGATTTGAAACTGAGGGCTCAGGAGGAAGGAACACGGGCATGTGTCCAGGCTAACACTGGCTTCTTTACCCTCCCTAGAGTTCAAGCCCTGGGGATTCCCATGAGTTGGGTAAAGTTAGGGGCTCTTGTGGTGAACTGCAGACATTGAGGAGGCGGAAAGGATAGAAGGCTCAGAATTTAGAGCAATTCTTAACTTGGAAACTCAATGAACTTGCTTTTAAGGTATAAATATAGATAATCATATTTTAATATAATTAAAATTTCTTTTAAAAATATTCTCAGAAAGGGTCAATAGGCATCACTAGACTGTCCAAGGGGTTCATGTCACAAAAAGGTTAAGAACTCCTGAGTTAGAGGGAGGTAACATCACTTGAAAATTTCAGCTGTTCTGAACAGTGACAGATTAATGCCTAATTAGCAATAATCATTTAAAATTGGGAGTTACCAGATGGTGGGCTGGGGTAAGCACCCTTCACCACCCTATTCTTAGTTCCTGATTAATTGATGAGGTCTTTGCTTCATTGAGTCTTTGTCCTGGTGGCTCTGGTGGAATGAAAAAGAAGGAGAATCTAAAGAGTGGGGGATGCAGCCTGATTTCCCCCTTCAGTTGTCTAGAGCTCCCCAGTAACCCATACCCCACCACCTCCAAAAGAAGATACCTTTATTAGATATGTCATCTAATCTTATAAACCCTTATTGTCTCCATGACATAGGTACAGTGTCACTCATTCAACATATATTTATTAAGTGCATACTGTATACAGAATACTGTGTTTATCATGGAAAGTGCTACAAAATTTAGAGAATACTTAGTCCCTATCCTGGTAAAATTCATGGTCTGGCAAAAAGATTAGTCCCACAGAGAGCCAAATTAATACATGCTGATCAGTTATTCAACAAGCATGTAGTATTACCTATATTCCAGATAAGAAACAACAGTGTACTGGAGAGCCAGCTTCAGAGTTGGAAAGACCTGCGTCCAAGTCTTTTGTTCAGTTGTGTCCAGCTTTTTGTGACCCTCTGGACCTTAACACAGCAGTGTTGTCCTTGGGGTTTTCTTGACAAGAATACAGGAATGGTTTGCCTTTTCCTTCTCCAGTTGGTTAAAGCACACAGAGGTTAAATGACTTGCCTAGGGTCACACAGCTAGTAAGCATCTGAAGCTGGATCTGAACTCTGAAGTCTTCCTGACTCCAGGCCCACTACTTTATCCACTGAACCACCTAGCTGCCTCTAGTTCAAGTCTACTTTTGACATATATTAACCTTTCAGTGCCCTGGCAACTTTTAAGACTACCAGTTGTAGAGTAAAAGTCCAGGAGGGGGTCATTCCCTACCAATGAGACCACAGATCCTGTCTCCTCCCTCTCCGCAACCCCCAAATTGGCCAGATACAGGCACTGGATACTGAATGGTGCAGATTGATCAGACTTGGTGCCTTCCTCCCTCCAGAGGGCATTAAAGGTCATGCCAACAGAAAAACCCCAATCCCTCCATGACTGATGAATCCCTGAGGTATAGTCATTTGATAACAAAGAGATGCATTCATATCTGCCTTGTTCTGGATTGGAATATCTGTAAAGCATGCTGTAATAGCTTCTTTACACTGTGATAAGTCATTCAAGGATAGCCCAGGGCAAAGCTTGATTGAACACCCCATATACTCCTACTCATCCTTATTGCCAAGAAGTAGAATGGAGTACATTAGGAGCAGAGAGTAGGTAAGAGTCTCCAGAAGGGTTAGGCACCAGGCTTGTACAAAGATGATTTCATTACTATTCATCTCCACTTACCTATAGGAGCAAGGATTAGACTCAGCTATTATGGGGTTCAGAACGGAGGAGAAAATGTCTGGAAAGAGGCCACACAGAGTACCAGACATTCATCCATGGGTCGTCCACTGCGTCCCGGGCCATCTCCAATTATCTTAACTTTTGTCCTGCCACTGGACTTTGATGACTCTGGAAAACAGTGTGAGGCTGATGACTGTGCAACTCTGCCTCACGTAAATCCAATTTATGTGCAAGTTGAGACACCACCTGTGATGTCATTGATCCTTTTCAAAAACAGGACAAACGACAGAACAGTAACAGCAATAGTTTTTCCTATCAGAAAATATGATGGGGACAGAGCCAGGAACATGCTATGAGGCACTGAGGAAAAGACAATCTAGATTAGGTGGGTCAGTCAGTTAGCATTTATTCAGCCTTACTATATGGTCCCTATTCTCAAGGCTCTTATCTTCTAATGGGGTAGATCACACCAAAACAATGCTATGCCTCCATGATGTCTCCAGTATAAATGGACCATAATCTCAGATGGAAAGGTGCTTAGCAGTGGTGGGGAGCAGGAAAGGTCTCTTACAGATAACAAGATTTGATTGAGCCTTGAAGGAAGCCTGGGTATCCAAAGGGAATGGAGGGAATTTCAGGTGGACAGCCAGTGAAATGGAGTCAGAAAATGGAGGATCCACAAGAAGGCCAGTGGCAATGGATCATATGATATGTGGAGAGGAATAATGTGTAAAAAAATCCTGGAAATATAGCAAGGGACTTGGTTGTGAAAGGTTTCAGAAACCAAATAGGATTTTCTGTTTGATACTAGAGGTAATAGAAAGCCATTGGAGTTTATTGAGTTGAAGGGAGGGAGGTGACATGGTCACATTGGCAGGAAGGTTACTTTGGGAGCTGAGTAGAGAAAGGGACTGAAGCAGGGAGGGAACTGAGGCAAGGAGAGCAACTGGAAGACCATTCCAGGAGTCCAGGAACCTAAGGCCCCCTATGTTCTGCCCCATAGCCTGACCTCAGGGGTATGACCGATCTGGGGTGGGGTTCCATCTTTTGCCTACTCCCTGAGTTCCATGTCCTTTTACATCTGACATCTCACCAATTCCTTTAGCCTTCTTCCTGCCTCTCCTTCCCCGCTCTCCCTAGGCTCTTCTCTTCTCTTGACACCCCCTTCAGCACAGAAGCTTAGTCAGAGACAGTAGTTATGGGGTGGGGAAAGTGAGCTTGAGTTCCCACAGTTAGGAATAAACCCTTCTCTTCTGGAAGGAGAAACAAGAATGGAGTGGTACAGGCTTCTTACCTCCTCTTTCTCTTTCCTCCTCCATCTTAGCATTATCGTTTGTTATTATTTTCTGGCTTTGGTATCCCCTTCATAAAAGAATTTGTCCTGTAAAACTTGGACTTAGTCAGAAGTCTCCACTTGAGGACCTAGAAGGCCACATCTAGCCTTGAGGGCTGCAGGTTCCCCACCCCTAGTAGCATTTTCAAAATGCTTTACATATATCTTTTCACTTAATATAGTGGAAAGAGCTCCGTAGTTGGGAATCAGATGGCTTGGGTTTTATTTCTGTTCCTGCCATTGACTGGGAAGTGAACTGGGCCAAGTCATTTAATTTGGGAGTCTCAGATACCCCACCTTTAAGAAACAGGGTAATCATCAGTTCAGTTAATTATCTAATAAGCATTTATTAATCAATCCACTATGAGCCAAGTTTTGTGATAGGTAGTGGATATACAAAGACAGAAGTCCTGCTCTCAGGGAACTCACATTCTAACTGGGAAGACAAGTTGCATATGTATAAGTATAACAAAACAGATGTAAATGTAAGATAACCTTGAGGGGGAGGGGACTAATAGGAGGACCAGGGAGGGTCTCATGTAGAGGGTCTCACTTGAGTTTCATCTTGAAGGAAGTCAGGGATTTGAAGAGGCAAAGGTGAGTGAATGTATTCCAAGCATGGGGGACAACCAGTGCATAGACCCAGAGAAGACCTGGAATGTTGTGTGTAGGTTGATGGACTGGGCCATGCAGTGTATGGAGGGAAGTAGTAATGTTCAATAAATCTGGAAAGGTAGGCTGGAACCTGGTTGCAAAGAGCTCTAAAATGCCAAATGGAAGAGTTTATAGTTGGTCCTGGAGGTCATTGGGAGAACATAGGCTTTATGAATCCATGGGATTTAGGAAGAATCACTTTGGCAGCTGTATGGAGGAGGAATGGAATGAGGCTAGGAGACCAATTCGGAAACTCTTGCAATAATCCAGGCAAGGTGCGTGCGCACACACACGCACACACATACATGCACACACATGTACATGCATGCACACACATACACACATGCACACACACACAGCGACAGAGAGCACAGAGTGAATTGAATAGGATGGGATCATATCTTAAAAGAAATCAAGGTAAACAGTGAGAGAGAAATGTAGTGGGAGGAGACAGGGTGAAATGGAATGGGG
>CM053770.1:319385344-319432508 GCA_028658325.1 Potorous gilbertii
GGGGAGAAAATTTGGAACCCAAAATTTTGTGAAAATGAATGTAAAAAGTTAAATAAATAAATTTATATTAAAAAAAATAATCCAGGCAAGGAATAATTAGGGCCTTAACTAGAGTGGTAACCCTGCTAATGGAGAGTAGAACATGTGTTGGGAGCTATAGAGGAGGTTAAAAAAAAGGAAAGATTATTTTTCTAATTCATTAAATGTTTACAATATTCAAAGCATTGTGCTAGTTACTGGAGAGGAGAGATATTCAACCTTGTTTTCTTCTTAAATTCTGAACATAAACACCAAATAAAGAGGGTATTTCCACAGAGTTCAAAAGAAGAGAATTATGTTTGAATTCTGTGGATTTCTGCTTTGTACGGCTTGGTTTTGTTTTTTTTTTTAATATATTCAACAGGTAACTTTCAAAGTTATTTTGTTTATCTGTGATTGTTTCTGGACTTCTTTTTCTGCTCTTCTGTGCACTTATAAAATAAAAACTGCTTCGGTTACCCTATATTCTTTATTTTCTTTTTTGTTTGCTTGTCCTTGTTCCTTCTCTCTTTCCCACTCCATTCCAATTAGGAAAAAAAAAAAGAAAATCAGAGTCCTTGTTATGAATGTGTATAGCAAAGTAAAACAAATTTCTGCACTGGCTGTGTCTGAAAATATATTTCTAGTTCTGCATGATGGGATCATTACCTTTCTCTGTGGATAGGTAGCGTGCTTCATACTTTCTCCTCTGGAATTATGGTAAATCATTTCATTGATCAAGGTTGTTAGGGCACTAATAGCTTTGTTATTGCAAAAATTGTTCTCTTAGTGATATCATACAAATGGGAAAGGCACCCACATGTACAAAAATATTTGTAGCAACTCTTTTTGTTGTGGCCAAGAGTTGGAAACTGAGGGGATGCCCATCAACTGGAGAATGGGCTGAGCAAGTTGTGGTATATGAATGTAATGGAATACTACTGTGCTATAAGAAATGATGAGCAGGAGGACTTCAGAAAAACCTGGAAACTTAAATGAACTGATGCTGAGTGAGGAGAGCAGAACCAGGAGAACATTGTACACAGTAACAGCCACAAGGTGCAATGACTAACTTTGATAGAGTTGGCTCTATTCAAAGTTCTAAGACAGTTTCAAAAAACTCATGATGGAAAATGCTATCCACATCCAGAGAAAGAATTATAGACTCTGCTTGCAGATTGAAGTATTCTCTGTGCTCTCTCTATTTTATTTTGTTTCTTCTTTCTTGGAATCCATTCTGTTGGTTCCAATTCTTCTTTGCAACCTAACTAATGCGAAAATATGTTTCATGTGAATGTATACAGAGAGAGCCTATATCAGATTGCATGCCATCCTGGGGGGAGGGGAAGAATATTTGGAACTCAAAAACTGAATGTTGTAAACTAAAATTAAATAATTTTTTTTAAAAAAGAAATTGTTCTCTTAGCTCTGCTCACTTAATTACAGGTTCATATAATTCTTCCCAGTTCTTTCTTTGGTGAAATAATATACTATTGCATTCATATACCATAATTTGCTTAGACACTCCCTGATTAATGTACATCTTCCTTAGTTTCTGGTTCTTTGTGATAACAAAAATATCTTCCTTAAATATTTTTGACCTTTTCTTCTCTCTTTGATCTCTGTGGGATATGGACCTTGTAGTGGCATCCTCTGTCAAAGGATATGCAGAATTTAGTGACTTTTGTGGTATAGGTCCCTGCATTCTTTTAAAAAAGAAACATGAATGGAAGTCGGAATAAATTTTATCATTACAGTCAGATAGATGACCAAGGGGCCTACGAAAATCAAGCATGAAAGTGGAAGCAAACAAAAACAAGAGAATGTAAATAAAGCCAATTTGAAAGCTGGGTGTGTTGACTTTAAGTGGTGCCAAACTGACTGTGTTCTCGATTCTGTACAAGTGCTTCTGGTTATGTAACGTGAGTTTAGTTGCTAGCATTGTTGACTTTGTAAGATTGTAGTTGCCTTCACATGTTTTAGCCCTTTGACTCTGCTTTCTTTTCTTGGAATCACATTATGTAAGTTTTGTTATATTTCTTTGAATTCTTCATACTAATTAGTTCTTTGAAAAAAAATTATTCCATAGACTTGTGAATTCACTGGTCTAGTTCCCAGTACTGCTGTTCCTCCGTTGTTCCAATCCTGTCTGATTCTTCGTGACCCCATTTGGAGTTTTCTTGGCAGAGATATTGAAGTGGTTTGCCATTTCCTTCTCCAGTCTATTTTACAGATGGGGAAACTGAGGCAAACAGTCTTAAGCGACTTGCCCAGGGTCACATTGCTAGTAAGTGTCTGAGGCCATATTTGAACTCAAGTATTCCTGACTCCAGCCCTGGTACCACCTAGTTGTCCCTTTTAAATAGGGGATGTGCTAGTAAATATTTAACAGCCAGCTCTCTGAAAAGAATATAAGCACAATAAACTTTTAAGTTTAATGCAAATTATTAACGTTTTCCTATTACTTTCCTGAAACTAGACTTTCAACAAAACAATAATTCAAGCCCTGATTTGTAACCTTTACTGATGTCTGAGATATAAATTTAACAATCAGGTCACAGCACACAGCTGGTTACACGGAAGGTGAGTGGGGCCGCAAGGGAATGGATTGGGACACCCTTTCCAGGAGTAGTGGTATTGATTTCACCCAATGCATTGTTGTCTCTGATCCAGGTGGCATTAAGAAGATTATAGGAAGGGAAGACAAGTGAAGCATGCTAGAGCAATTAGCCAGATGTAGTCAGCCACAGGGAGGAAATTCACCAATTAGGACTTAACACCCACCCTGGAGTCAGGGGGACTTGAGTATAAATCTAGCTTCTGACATTTGACACTTAATAGCTATGTGACCCTGGGCAAATCACTTAACCCGGATTGCCATGCCAAAAGAGAAAAAAAAGGAATGTCAGACACTTAAATCCACCACTGTATTGTATCTAGTCCCCATGGCAGGACAACTGGTGAAGAGATGGTCATGAAATGAAGTAGGGGGTCTTAGATGCCAGGATTAGGCATTTATCCTTTATTTGATGGGCAGTGGGGAGCCCATTCATTGTTTGGACTTTGATGGCTCAGAGTGAACATAAATAGCAATTGTTTCTGTTCTAGCCAGAAACTAAGGATCTTCCCCTCCCAGAATGATTCTTTTGTGAAAGCAAACTGGACCTTTTTTTGCCTCAAGTTTTACCTAGCCTTTAACTATTGAATGGATATTATCTGAGACAGATTTACAACTGGGAAAGACCTTAGATTAAAAAGGCCAAGGTTTCCCACTGCATTCAGAGCCATCACCAGTCCTGACTTATGGCTTGCCACTGAACCCAGATGACTCTGGAGGAGACAGTGAGGCTGATGACTCCACACAGCTCTGCCTCACTTAAATCCAATTCACTTGCTAGTCAAGACATCATCTTTCTGATGTCATGGTCCTCTGAGAACGAAGGACAAACAATAAGTGCGAACATTGATTTGGGCAGTAAAGAAGTCATGTAATACTTGTGTTCCCTATCTCATCGTTCCTGTGTTAAAGGATTTAAAGACAGTGGGTACAAAAACCCTCTGAAGTTTTAAACTACAGGGTGACTGGGTGGAACAGTGGATAACAATGAGTTCAAATGTGACCTCAGACACTTACTAGATGGGTGACCTTGGACAGGTCATTTCACCCTGTTTGTCTCAGTTTCCTCATCTGTAAAATGTGATGGAGAAGGAAATGGCATCATACTCCAGTATCTCTATCAGGAAAGCCCCAAATGGGGTCATGAAGAAGTTGTAAATATTAGCACTTCAAGGACATGTGATTTCTTAAGTGATTTCTATTCGTTTCATCAGTGCAGATAACAACCCTTCTACAAGGCGGTAGATAATTTTGGTAAATTACTCTTACGAATTATAGAAGTGTTGTAGAAATAATAACTGTAGAATTATTGCTATAATAATTATAGAAATAAATTAGAAATAATAATTATATTCGATAGAGTAATGGACTTTGAATCAGGAAGGAAGTAGAGTGATACAGTAGAAAGAGAACTGGCTATGGAGGCAGAAGACCTGAGTTCAGATCCTACCTCTGAACTCTAAGCCCTTTGTGTGATCTCGGGTAAATTGCTTCAACCCCTGGATCTGTTTCTTCATTTGTGAAATGATGGCGTTAGACTACATGGCATCTGAGATCTACTCTGAACCTATGATCCTATGAAGTGAGGTCAGATCCTACCGTTAATAGTTACTGAGCGAAGTCAAATAATCTCTCAGTGTCTCAGACAACTATTTAGGACTTAAGCAGATGTTTCATGGTCTGGTTGCAGTCTGCATTGGTGGAGAGAGTTTATGTACTGGGAGCTTCTATGCAGATGAAATTATAGATTCTTTAGGGATTCATTTAATTGGAAAAATAATAACTCAACCTCATAGCATGTCTTAGCAATTATGTAGCCTAACCTCCTAGTTTTGTTTTGTTTTGAGTTAATTGGAACTTGTAAAACACATTTCTCACATGCAATCTTGTGAGGTCAGTAGCGTATTAGCATTCCCTCTTAAATATATGAGTAACTTGAGACCCAGAGAGGTTAAGTGAGTTGTCCATGGTCACACAGCATATAGTGGAAAGAGCATTAGCTTTTCAGACATAGGAGTTAGTTTCAAATCTTGCTTGTTATTTGTTATTGTTATTGTCTATATGACGTTGGCGCTAACATCCTTGGCCCTCAGTTCTTCATCTATAAAATGAAGGAGATAGGCTGTGCAGTTTTCAAGTTCCCTTCTGGCTCTACATCTCTGATCACATTGTCTCATGTTCACAGTGTCTCTGGACCCTAAATCTTATGATCTTTACATTATACTCTGAAAACATGACCTGCCTACTTGTATGGACCAGCAAAATGTGGCATGGAGCAGGGAAGGGTAAACTGTTACTCAGTTTGTTACCTGAGCTCTGGGCTTCAGTTCCCCATTCTGTAATATAGGGAGAATGGCCTATGGTCTTAACCCTACCCTTCCAGGTTAACATGAGACCATAAGTGTGAAAGTGCTTGGGCAAGTCAGTAGTGCTTAGCCACATGTAAGGGATGATAAAGTGCCTTCCCCTCTAAGATTGACTTCCTTTTTTCCTTGTTATTGTTGAATTGTTCAGTTGTGTCTGACTCGTCATGACCCCACTCTAGCAAAGATGCTAGAGTGATTTACCATCCCCATCTCCAGCTCATTTTTATAGATGAGAAAACTGGGGCAAACAGGGTGGAGTGACTTGCCTGGGGTCATACAGTCAGTAAGTATGTGAGGTTGGATTTGAACTCAGGAAGATGAGTCCTTCTGACTCCAGGTCCAGCACTCTGTGTACTATGTTGCCACCTAGATGTCCCTTCCACTAATTCTATGTTTTTGCATGCCCATATGTATTTACATGTTTTCTACATAATTAGAATATAACCTTCTTGAAGGCAGGGGCTGTTTTTTCCTTTCTTTACATTCCCAATTACATATAAAGACATTTTTCAACATTCATTTTTTGAAAGATTTTGAGTTCCCTCTGTCAACCTGTAAGTTTAGTTAAAAGAGTCAAACAGGCTAGGTGATATACAAATTCATATTGTTTTTTCCCTTAAGCTAGCAGACTTGTACATACATGGAATCTGAGCTTTAATTCTGACTCATATAAGCAAATCGAGGAAGTCCTTTATATTCTTAGAGCAATCCTGACTCAGGAAGTCTGTGTCCCTCAAAAATTATAACTTCTTTATGTTTTAACCATGGTATGAGAAAGGATGTTTCTTAATTGAATAGGTTGCAAATGCAATAAGACAAGAGAATTGACAAAGCATCCATTGAAATTACAACCCCAGGGAATGTGTTTCCCTTACATAGCATATATCCATAGGATACCAAGATAGGAAAAGTCCCACTATTCAAGACAGTGTCTGGTCCCAAGCATATTGTCCTTAGTGGTCACAAAAAGGAAGAATGCTCCCAATCAGCCTCAGTTGCTGACATAGGAAAGGGTATTTTGAGTTGACTCAGGGGACAAAGAAAAGTATGTCTGTTTGATTAGTTCAGGTTTTGGCCTTTATTGGGGTTCACATTATCTTAAATGATAATCATGTCCTCCTTTTGGTCAAAGGTAAGCTCAAACTGAGGCTTGTACACCAAGGAAGGTATGGAAAAAAACAAAACTCACTCTTCTTCAGGGAATGGGGAGCGAAGTTCTAATAATGGTTCCTTTGTTGACCAGGAAGATGTACTCATCTGTGCATCTGGAGTGGGCCCCGTAGGCCAAGGGAAAACAACCATGGACAGCATCATTTTGTTTAGCAATGTGGTAGAGCATTTGTGGGCCAGTGCCAAACTTAGTCGGGCTCTCTGGTAAGATTAGAGCAAGGATAGCCCACCAGGATGAACCCAGATTATGTAGTTACACAGAGTTCCCAAGGAGTGATTAGATAAATAGAGGAAAGTGGCAGGAGGAGCTGTGGAAGCCTGGGGTCCCTTTAAAAAGACAGGGTCCTGAGAACTATCCTAATCTAGGCAGGTTTGGTTTTTTTCCAACCAATTCCTGAAGTCGGGGATCCTGAGGAGAAGGTGAAATTATTTGTCAGACAATCTGCCTCATGGGATGAGTGGAGAGATGGGAGGAATTGCTCTTTCATTGTGGTTGGACATCCCCAGAGATGGGCAGCCACTACAGGACAATTGGGGCAGGATTAAGGGGTGATCCAGGTAGGGAGCATAGTGGGAGTATAGAGCAACCAAGTAAAAGTAAGCTAAGCTACCAAAAGCTATAGGTAACCAGTCTTGTGTATATAAGGGGCTCAGGTAGGGAGGGAGTTTTACTTTGTGCAGGCCTGACCTGGCCAGGAAAACTGTCTACGTCTGATGTCATCTGTTCCAGGTCCCTTTGGAACCAGAGGGCAAGGTCTCCTATCCAGGAGTCCATATCCACAAGTTGGCAGCTATGGGAATAGTCAGATAGATCTGACAGGGGCTCCCAGAAGATATATGAGTTGATAATTGAGAAGAAACAGCATTAACATAGGTCCTTGGCTATAGACACATAGAGGTGGTTCAGTCTCCCAGCCATGCAGGGCTGAGTTCAAACAATACAATAAAGTTTTTCTCACAATTCACAAAATTGTATAATTAAGTACAATAAGTCTGGTATAAATTAATCTTTTGAGAGGGAAGACACCAAGATAACCCAGAAAACTTAAACATGAACCATACAAATCACTACAGTCATTATTATCAAGGTTAATTAACATTAAATTCCTTGTGTCCCACTAAGCTATTCCCAATATCCATTTAAGCAATACCTTTTGAATTCCAGATATCTCATGTAGTTACCTGGTCCCTAGCTATCCTTTGTTGGACAATAAGTTTTATTCTCAGGACAGTTCTAAAAGGGAGTTTTGCTTCTTTGGTTCAGACCTAGAAGTTCCCAGATAATTCTGATTTAGTATAAATTAGTACAGTCACTTAAATTTGGTTCTCTATTTTTGAAACTTCAGAGAATTTCAGTTTATATATGCTACTTAAATCTTATGCCGGTATAAGAATTTTTTAAACCATGAGGGTCTCACCATAAAATGAGCTCTTCTGCCTTTTAAAATTCTCAGACAGATCCTTTAATAAAGGAGAAATAATTTCACTTACTTTTGCCACTATCCTATACAATTTTTTTGTAAAAATCCAAATTTGAGATCTTATTGCCAAGACATGCTTGCAGCTTGAATTTCCATGACAGATAAATTTTGGAAGCCAATCATATACATCTGTATATAATTCTTAGAGGAATCAGTCCAATCCTGTTGCTTTTCTCAAAATTTGCCGTCCTTTTTAGTTAGATATCTATCACATTACATCTTTGTCTTATCACTTTGTCTAATCATTTCCCTCTTTAGAGGATGTTATCTCTATATTTATTTGGCCATGACTATAGATTAAAATTATAAGCTATTTGTTCTTGCATCCTATTATAGTGACTCAGAAATGTTCTAGTTTCCCTCTATTATTTAGTAGAGTTAGTATTGTACTTACAGAACTTCTTGATTATAGAAATTTGCTATAAACAAAAAGGAAAGACAATATCATAACAGAAGGGGAGAAAAAAAACTTCATCAGCTCCATTTGATTCAGGCACGAGTCATATTTGACAGCCATTCATGTAGTTACTAGATGTTAAAAGAAAGGCTCAGTATTAATCAGGTGGGGAATTTTCCTTTTCAGAAAGGAAATAGCACAATTGGGAAATAGAGTCAGGAAAATCCTACCTAGGCTGTGTCCACAGTTGTCCCCCAAATTCTTCTGAGGCACAGACATTCACCTTCAACAGTTCTCAGCCAGCAGCACGCACCATTCTACTACCAGCTTCATGACAATTCGGTAACTGTCCCTGTAATCAAAGCTCAAAATAATAGTAAATTGCGGTCCCATAAAGTCTTGAACAGCAAGTTTCAATCATCAGAGCTTCAGGTGAGGTTGGCTCTTAAGGATTCCCTATCCTAGATAATAAGATTTTAATCTTACACTGGTAATAGTAAGATTGATCACAGAAAAATACTACTGCTCTCTTGAAACCCTTGAAACAAGGTGAGTCTTAAACAGTTTACATAAATTTCTGCACATGTTCTAATTTGAGATTAAAAATGTTAGATTTTCCATTAAGATAACACAAAATAGTTCGTAAATTACTACTCTTCACCAACATAACTGTCTGTACTAGAATTCCATTCCTTAAACAAAACAAGAGATTCCAACTTTAACCTCATAAATTGATGGATTTATGTCCTTGTTTCACAAGTTTGTTTATTCTTCTCTAATTACACTCTGGGAAGAATGGCATACTTCAGGATTGAATCTTATACATATGATTTATCTTCTGCTTTACAGCTCATTACATTAATTTAGCAATCCGTTATCTTGCAAATGAAAAATTAGTAGGCCTTCTAAAAATCACACAAGATTTTTTTTCTCTCTCAAAACATTTCTTCTAAAATATTTCCCCTTCTTTTAAAACAGTATAAAATGTTTCCTGATGTTAAGAGGAATGATCGCTAAACTTCTCTGGAGGAAAATTTGTTGGAAACTTTAAAAATGATAGCTCTTTTTTCCACCCTAAAGCAAAATTAAACCTTTAAAATTAGAATTCACTAAAACTAAGTTGATGTAAAATGTCCTTGAGTAATATAAATTCCCAAAGTATTATGACAAACTAAGTTCCTCGTTATTACAGAATTTCTAGGTATCATAAAATTCCTTAGTCAAAAAGGTGTTTATAATGGAGAAGAAATTAATTTTTATAAGGCAAGAAGGTGCGCAGTTAAATTAGCCTTATCACAATAACATGGTTTACCAGGCCTTTGAAAAAGTTACTTAGCATCTTTTCTTTCCGTTGTCCTTAAATATTACATTTTGGAATCTCATAGAAAGTGAATGTGGTAGTCCATAAACCTCCAGATTAACACACACACACACACACACACACACACATACGCATTCATTTTGCACAGAGAATCTTTCATCATATATGTTGAAACTATAAATTTAAACTACCTGATATATTTTCATAATGGCCAAGATTTCAGATGGAAAATTTGCTATTATAGTAAATACCAGTATTATTATTAGTTGTTCATAACCAAATATGCCTCATTAAAATATTTAAGTTTTTAAAGTATCTAATTTTATCACATCCTTTGAAAAGACCAGTTCATATGCAACAAAAACCAGGTTAAAAATGGCTTCTG
This sequence comes from Potorous gilbertii, assembly GCA_028658325.1. Taxonomy (NCBI): domain Eukaryota; kingdom Metazoa; phylum Chordata; class Mammalia; order Diprotodontia; family Potoroidae; genus Potorous; species Potorous gilbertii. The sequence goes on from CM053770.1 coordinate 319,395,100, forward strand.
CACCATTTCTACTTTCTCCCAAATTTTACAATCTAAGAGAGTTTTAGAGACATGTACAATTTAAAAATACGGTAATAACACAAACAATAAACTTCCGGTAATGTCAATTTCACTTCCAGATTATCACATATAGTAGTTATTGATCTACTTATTACTGTTGGTATTTAAAGTTATCAGGTATGGAACAGTTACATTAAATTAGAAAACTAATGATAATGTTGTGTCTAACATCTCCCAGTCGTTGTGTTAAGTATTTTACAATCGTTATATCATTTTGATCCCATAACAACAACCTTTATTACTTTTCCTTTACAAATCAGGAAACGGGGCAAACAGAGATAAAACACCTTGCCAAAAGTTGAAACATTTTGCAACTGGAACAGAGAAGTGTGGAGTTTACCAAGAGCTGAGACTGGCTTCTCACCTCACTAGGCAATGCCAAGGGCTTTTCAGTGGTGATAATTCTTGGTGTCAGGGTTTAGGGAATGCTGGCTGTGGGTGTGTAATGTTAATGAGAGTTGAAGATCTTCCCCACTCATTAAGAGGCCTCAGGTGGAGCCATTAAGGGAAGCTTGCTTAGAGGAGGTTTTCTTGCTTGAAGGCTCTCACAGCTTTTGGTAATTAGGCACTGAAGCACTCAGGTTGTGATGCCTTCTGTCTCTGTCTACATTATGAGGTTAGCATTTTGCTTCAGGGCTCACTCATGGGAAGAGAGTTAGAGTGATTTGACCAGAGGAAACTGGGTAGCTGTTAAGGAGCTCCCCAGATTTGAAAACCCAGATGTTGGTGCCTCTCTCTTTGGTACCTATGTATATATGTGATGGTCAGACAGTTGGATCTGTCTGTTGATCTCTGCCAGTTTCTCAGACAGAAGCCCATTCTGTTGGTCTTTATGCTATTTTCTCTGTTTGTAATTTCTAATTTCTGTTTGTATTTTCTCTGAAGTTCAGAGTGTTGACTTTTCCCCTGGACTAAGTGCGTGATATATACGTGTGTGTGTGTGTGTGTGTGTGTGTGTGTGTGTGTGTATGTATATATATATACATATATATATATACACACACATATATATATATATATGTATTGATAATATTTAGTATAAATTTTGAACTTTAATGAAGGCCAAAGTTTGAATAAAGAAGAGCCTGGACCTAATAGTCCCCTTTGGTTAACTTAGACGACACCTTTTGATGTCAGGCAAACAAATGGGACCTCCTTACCACACCTTTCTTCTGGCATCTTAATGATAAGGAAAAACACTGATACCTGGAGTTGTAACTTCAGCTTTGTCAACTCTGTTAAGATACCACAACTTCAAAGGCCTGTTTAGGACAAGATAGCTGTCATCTGAATGATAGGACTTTTTCCTTATCTTAAATCACAGAGACATGCTACGGAAAGAAGACACCCATACCTTGGGATCATAAGACCCAACTGACACTACTGTTTACAATGTGTTTATCTAAGAGAACTCCTTTCTCGTGGCAAAACGTACTTAAGACAGTCAGTTTCTGTACTGAGTCAGCCAGAACATTTTTCTGGTTCCATAATGCATTATGTTACCATTTTCTTTAATAGGGAATTGTTTAATTAATTAAATCATAAAATGTATGCATTTAGCCTGTTGCGTTTTCTCTAACCAAGTTTTCAGGTCAACAGTTAATATATATATATGTATATATGTATGTACATATTCAATTAAAGTGATAGAACCTGTACTATCAGACTATCCTGTGTATGCTAGGGTAGCAAATTACAGGGGTCTGACTTGTCCACCTCTTAACTCCTCTATAGCTGCAGAATTTACTGAGCCTGAGGCAGTTTGCAGCTTTTGGGGGAGGATACAAAGAATGTATAGAACATGGGTGTTGTTCCCAAACATGGCCTAGAGGGGTGGGCTGCCATGTGCCCAGGGGCACAGAGCCTTTAGGGCTACTGCCAGTCTGTGATTGCTGCCCCTCTCCTCCTTTTGCGTTATGGGGAAAGCTGATTTAAGTTTTCCCTGCAATTCTTCAGCATTGTCTTCTCCTAATCTGATCTGGAATGAGAGGTGTTAATAAGAATTCTTGTGGCTGTTAAAAATCCCCATACTGAGATACCCTCAACTCTGGGGTAGGAGTGAGGAATGCTGAGCAATCAAGTTTTGGAGGTGTTTTAGCATGGGATGAGCTCCTGGAGTTACCTTCAGCCTCAGGAGTTTTCTCTAGCAATCCCAAAATATCAGTTTCCAAACTTCTTAATGATTAATCTCAAAACCTCCAGAATCTGCTAAGATGTTTTTATCTGTGTCTAACTTTTCACTGTAGCTCCAGTTTGTCCAGATCGGGAACCACAAGGGAAAGAGTCTTACAGGTTTTTTGGTTTGTTTTTCTAGCTGTAGCCCTTACAAATTTCTGGCTGCATTTTAAATCTTACAGGGTCATAGACTCATTCACTGCACACATGATATATATAGATACAGAGACACACACCCGACAGACAGATTGATAGAACAAATACAGACACAAACAGAGCACACAATTAATGAATGACAGGGAGAGGGGAAATGAGAGGCTTATTAGCCACCTCCATCGAAAAATGGCTATTATTATTCCAAAGAAAGGGGGTTGGGGAATTTTCGAGGATTCACGATCTGATAGTGTAACTGGATCTTGTGAGACTTCCTCAGAATGCCCCCGAGGTTGCAGATTTAATGGGACAAGTCCAGATGAAATTAAGTTTGAGGATCTGAATCCTGGTCAGGACTGAGCTTTTAAGGGAAAGGGAAGGAAGGGGATTATATAGAGTCTTGGAAATAGTGCTGAAGCAGAAGTAGCTTTGCAAGCTGTAAGGGAAGAGGCTTCTGTCTTTCCTTCTGTCTTTCCTGTACCACCATCTCAGCAAACCAACAATGGAAACATTTCCACTTCTGACTAGGTATTTTGTTGGCTTTTAAACTTAATTTGTCTTTAAGATAAAGTAAATTTGACTGGTCTAAAGAACTCCATCTTGGTGGCCAACATAATTTGGGTCTATCTTTAGTTAACTGATACTAGCACTGGCAGTACTTGTGATCAGCAAGTTGGTAATGGCTAGACCAATAAGAGACTGCAGTCTTGTTAGCCGAATTTCTAGTTTTAGTTTCTGATTGAGTCATAGCCAATTTTCCTAGATTAATCTTTGCCTTAATCCTAAAAAAATGCAGATTGATAGAACACAACTTGATCCCTGCCTCCAGAACGAGGCTGAAGGGAATTTCAGACTTCAACCAAACTAGTGGAAATCTGGTGAAAGCTGGGTAAAGGGGAATTTAGCCTCCCCCCCCATCAAGATTAAGACTCCAGGAAAAAAGGATCCTGAAGCATCTGAATCACTAGCGTTGTCAGGGTGGGGTGTTGTTTCTCCTACTCTATCAGTTCCATCCAAGACACCTGTAAATTTGGTTAAAAGAGCCCAACAGGCTAGGTGGTATATAAATTCATATTGTTTATTCCCTTAAGCAAGTGGACATGTGTGTACATGGAATTAGAGGTTTAATTCTGACTCACTTAAACAAATTGAGGAAGACCTATATATTCTTAGAGCAACCTAGTCTCAGCATATTTGTGTCCCTCAAAAATTATAGTTTCCATGTGTTTTTAACCATAGCATGAGAAATGAAGTTTCTTAATTGAATAGGTTGTAAATACAAAAAGACGAAAGAAACAACTAAGTGTCCATTGAAATTACAACCCCAGGTTTTCTGTGTTTCCCCTTCATAGCCTATGTCCATAGGATACCAAGAGAAGTCTAACTATTCAAGACAGTGTCTGGTCCCAGGCATCCTGTCCTGGTGGTCACAAATAGGAAGAAAGCTTCTGATCAGCCTCAGTTGATGACAAAGGAAGAAGTATTTAGAGTTGACTCAGAGGACAAAGAAAAGCATGTCTGTTTGATTAGTTCAGACTTCAGCCCTTCTTGAGGTTTAGATTATCTTAAATGATTATCACCTCTTCTCCTCCCCTTCCCCACGTCGGAAGCAGTCTGATATAGGTTATACTTGTGCAATCATGTAAAATGTTTTCCCAGATTAGTCATGAAAGTGAAAAAAGAAATAAAACAAAAGGAAAAAAAACACACAAAAAAATGAAAATAATATGTTTCAATCTACATTCAGACTTCATAGTTCTTTCTCTGAATATGAGTAGCATTTTCCATCGTGAGGTTTTTGGAATTGTCTTGGATCATTGTATTGCTGAGAAGAGCTAAGCCACTCATAGCTGATCATCATACAGTGTTGCTGTTGCTGTGTGTACAATGTTCTCCTGGTTCTGCTCACTTCATGTAGCATCAGTTCATGTACATCCATTTATTTTCTGAAATCTGCCTGCCCATCATTTCTTCTAGCACCATTCCATTACATTCATACACCAGAACTTGTTCAGCCATTCCCCCCAGTTGATGGACATCCTCTCAATTCCAATTCTTTGCTACCACAAAAAGAACTGCTACAAATATTTTTGTACATATAGGTCCTTTTCCCTTTTTTGTGCTGTCTTTGGGATACAGACCTAGTAGTATTGCTGAATCAGAGGATATGCAGTTTATTTGCCCTTTGGGCGTAACTCCAAATTGTTCTCCTTAATGGCTGGATAAGTTCACAACTCCACCAACAGTGCATTAGTATCCCAGTTTTTGATTGATTAATGAAGATAATTAGGTACCATTTTAGGAGAGATTTTCTCTTTTATCCCCTCACCCTTCTTTATCTTTCATTGTATTCCTCAATGCTTCTTAGCACAAAACCTGGCTCGTTCTAAGTGCTTATTAAATACCAACTGATTTATCTCTGCAGGTGCCATCCCCAGCCAGAAGGAGAGAGTTCCTACGAGAACATGCTGCCCCCTTCTCTGCTTTCCTCACTGACAGCTTTGGCAGAAGACACAACTACCTGCGCATTTCCCTCACTGAGAAATGTAATCTTCGTTGTAAGTTGGTATTCTCCTTTTCCCCTTCACTGATACGATTTTGGCTCTCTACTGCCATCATCTCTGCCAGCCAAACATCTGTCCCATTAATTAAATGACACCCCAGATCTCAATTCCTCTAGGATGCCTTCCAACTACTCCTGTGGACATGGAAATTCCATGCCTACCCACTCTGATAATCAGCATTTCAACATAAGGGATGAAATTTAGGATTGGATTAGGGCTAGGACAAGGAGTAGACTGAATTTTTAAAGTTAAGATTTAGGCCATATCTAATTGTAGCCATCTGGGGAGGGGAAAGGGAAGGAAAAAAGAAAGAAAAAAGAAAGGAACTTGAGAACTTTATTATATTTATAAAAGGACTAGCAAGTTATATATAATAGATTTATAGTTTCATGTGCAATCATCTTTTTTCCCTATTTTACTGTGTTATAGAAATGTTTGTTTTGTTAAGTTCTGAATAAAAAAAGATTAAGATTTCAGTTGGGCATTCAGGTTGGATCTGGGTTAGGTTTGAGTGAGGACTGTAGCTCTGTTTAGGGGAAGGATTGTGACTGTATGTTGTAGTTAGGGGAGTGCAAGACATGGAAGAAACAGAAGACTGCTCTTTGAGGGAGCCTCAAATCTGACTACTGTCCTCTTACTACCCCCCTTGCCAGGTCAGTACTGTATGCCTGAGGAGGGTGTCCCGCTGACTCCCAAGGCTGACCTGTTGACCACGAGGGAGATTCTGACCCTTTCCCGGCTCTTTGTGAAGGAAGGGGTGGACAAGATCCGACTTACGGGTGGGGAACCTCTTGTCAGACCTGACGTGATAGACATTGTTGGTGAGTCCCGGCTGAATCTGGAACTTTCACCGTCTGTCCCTGCTACCCCCCTCCCCTCTTTTCTCACCCCAGACACAGTCATCCAGTTGGGTGTGTTGGATATTTGGGCTAAAATCTAATACTTGGTGGCCTTTGACTTTCCAGAGGTATCTATAAAATATGCCATGTGCTTGTCCTGTGACAAAGTCTACAGCTGCTGTTTGTAGGAACCACCTGGTGCTGTTATGACTCCACTTTTTAGCCTTGAATTCTGCTCACATATCCAAATCCAAGCTGCTGGCTCACTTCATCTCCTTCCAGTTCCTGCCCCCACCAAAAAATACTGCTCCCCTTCCCTACCTCTCAGCACCTCATCTTTCATCTGTCCTCTACCCTGAATTCTGCCCCACATTTTTAGACCAAATCCTGGTAGCATTTCCATCCAGCCTTCCTGTGTGCAGTTACTCACTGTAGAGTGGCAAGAGCCCTGGATTTGGAGTATGCTTGGTTCTGCTACTTACCATTTTATGACCTTGGGCAAGTAATTTCCCTCCTCAGGGCCTCAGTTTCCTCATGTAAAAAATGAGAGGATTGGCCTAGTTCATCTGTAATGTCCCTTCCAATTATAAATCCTATGGTTACTCTATTGTTATCTCTCACCCTTCCTCCCCTGCCCCTCCCCCAGCACTCTCCTGGGGATATTGGGGCAGTCTTTCAGAGATAATGGCCTCCTTGGAGGAGGCTCTCCTAGGTGTTGCCTTAGGGTTCAGACTGTATTCTCAGAATTACCCTGAACTCCATCTCCCCATCTCCCTCCTCTCAGAGTCCCTTACCCCACTCAGTCAAGTCTCTACCATATCTTCCTGCAGTGTACGTGGGTTTCTGGATTAGAGTAGTGACGTAATGATAGCAGCTGGCACAATATAATCGACTAAGTACTTTCACGCCATTGTTTCTTTCCATCATCATACCAGCCCCAGGAATCGGGGAGGGCATGTATCACTGTCCATCTCAGAAAGGTGAAGGGACTTGCCCAGAGTCACAGGAATGTTAGTAATGAAGCCAGGACTCCCTCAGATGTAGGGCCTTGCCAGTATGCAGAAGCTCTCTTTACAGACATGATAGACTGTGGGTGGTGGTCATAGATAGCAGGGGTGATGGGCTACAAAGAGCCTTGATTGTGACTTAGCCTCAAAAAGCCAGCTGAGTGGACCAGTTTCTAAGCCTCTAGTTGGGAAGTTGTCGGGTAAATCACCTCCCTCCCTTGGAGAGCTTTAAAAAAAAGTGCAACTGTGATCTCTCATACTTTGTGACGCGTGCTGATACACACTTTGACCTCTGTAATCTTACCTTACCCTCATGTCATTTTGTTGTTGTCCTTCAGTTGTTTCAGTCATATCTGATATTTTGCAGCTATATTGGGGATTTTCTTGGCAGAAATACTCGAGTGGTTTGCTATTTCCTTCTCCAACTCATTTTACAGATGAGGAAACTAAGGCAAAAAAGGTTAAGTGACTTGCACAGGGTCACACAGCTAGTAAGTGTCTGAGGCTGGATTTGAACTCAGAAAAACAAGTCTTCCTGATTCCAAGCTCAGTGCTCTATTTCCTGTGCTACTCAGTCCCCTATTTGGGATTTTCTAGGCAGATACCAGAGTAGTTTGCCATTTCTTCTCCAGCTCATTTTACAGATGAGAAAGCTGAGGCAAACAGGGTTAAGTAACTTTCCCAGGGTCACACGAGTAAGTGTCTAAGGCCATATTTGACTTCAGGGCCTTATATTGTTACTTAATAAATATTTCTTCAATGAAAACAGTTATATCAGGTCCAGCCTGAGGATGAGAGATGGGCTTGGGGAAGGAAGACAGACCTTGTAGTGAAAAGACCCCTATTTGGAGTCAGATGACCTGGGTCTGAATACCAGTTGTGTAGCTTTTCTAGCTTTGTAATCTCAGCTAATCTTACCATATTATTACCCTACCCATCTTTGGGCCTTTGTAAAGTACAGGCATTGGTCTGGATCAGTGGTGTCAAACTTAAATAGAAATGTGAGGGACCACATTATGTGTGTTTGTCCTTTGTTTTCAAAGAAGACCATGACATCAGAGAAATAATGACATGACTTCCACTTGACTTTGTTTTGAGTGAGGGAGAGTTGTGCAAAGTCACCAGCCTCACTTCTCCTTTGGAGCCATCTGGATCCAGTGACCTGATATTCCTCAGGATGATTGGAGATGGCCCAGGATGCAATGGGAGACCTTGGCTTTTTTAGCCTAAGGCCTTTTCAGGTACTCACTTACAGGGAGGCAAAGCCCTTTCAATCAGTAGGATGGGCCACATGTTGACTTAGAAAATCACATATTAATGTTCTCTACATTCTGTCATATTTTAATTTATTTTGTGGAATATTTCCCAATTACATTTTAATCTGGTGGATTATTTTATATGGATTTTGCTGTCTAACACCTCTGATCTAAATATTGTTCCTTTTAACTCTGAATCGTGATGCTATGAGAGTTGCCACTATTTCTGCCTCCACTATCTTCTGCACTCATCCATCCATCCGTCCAATCAACCAACCAATGTCTTCTCCAGGAAATACTCAGAATCTTTCCCTGCTCCTGGCAAAGGGGAAACCACCTAAGGAAACTGAACTAATTCCGCATCTCACTATAGACCCGCTGCCTGATTTCATGTCTCACTTGCCTGATTTCTTCATTAGTTCTGGGCTCATGTTTGTATGTAAGGTGGATTTGTTTTCTTTTTAAGATACTAGTTCCCAGTATCCATGGCCATAAACAATCTACTAGTTCCCAGAATCATGACTTGTAAACAATTTTACTATTCTTGTGCCCCATTATATAATCCTAAGATAATATAAACATTTGAGCTTAAGTTGTAAACAGTACACTGCCGCCTGCACTATGCTGAATTACCGTGATATTGCTAAAGTTAATGTAAACTTGTGAGACTATTGTTGGCAAATTGCCTTCTTCGTGTGCTCCTCTATAAAACAAATGAGCACTGGTCAGTGAGTATGGATTTGTGGCCTTGTGGAATGCACAAGCTGAGATGCTGTACGTGCCTTGACCTGCCACCATCAGGGCTTAGGGGGATTTGTAAAATGCATGTGCTTGTCCTGACCAGCCCCCACCAAGACTTAGAGGATGCTGTAGGAGTTGGTGCTCCCATTATCTGCAGCCCTCTTGAGAGGAATAAAATAATTAACCCCTATCATGTCTCTCTTCTTGTCTTTCTGGCTGCCTGTATCAAGAGTAAACCTGCTAGAGGCTGAAGCCCCAAAGCTCCTGTCTTACAGTGTGCAAGCATAGAGGTGAACTGAAAATGCTCACACACAAATGAGGAGGGTAAAGGGTAGGAGTGGGAAGCCAGGGTGGAGGGTTTCATGTTGAAAACCACCATATCGCTTTAAAAAAGTCTAGTTATTGGGTATGGTGAGTTTTGTGGCATTTGACCTTGACTCTAATTAACAGTTCCATCCCTAACATCTAAGGTCTTCAGGGATAGTCTGGATAATAAAGATCCTAAAAGGATTGAGAAGTCTTTTGGCCAAAAGCTTCACCTTCCTTTCCCTTACCTTACTGAGAAATGCAAACGAGTCTGGATTCAGTTCCTTCATTTCCTCTTTCCTATTCACCCCACAGCTCAGCTTCATCAGCTTGATGGCCTGAAGACCATTGCCATTACCACCAATGGGATCAATCTTGCCCGGCTGCTACCTCAGCTCCAGGGAGCTGGGCTCAATGCTGTCAACATCAGCCTAGACACCCTAGTGCCAGCAAAGTTTGAGTTCATCGCTCGCAGGAAAGGTGACCAGAGTGGATATATGGGAGGGTGGTACCACTGCTAGAGAACAAATGGGTTCGATATGGAGTCTATCCATGATTTCTTGGCCAAGCATTAGTGGTGAGGTTGAAATGGTCATCTTGCATTGTGCCTGTCATTCCTGTTATCCTGGAGTCATCCAAAGAGATGTTGAAATATTAAAGATGGGGAGGGAAGAGGAAAGAGGAAACTGATCTAAGATTTTCCAGGCCAGAGTCAGCTAAAGCCTTTGCAGAATGCTTCTAAAAATTCATTTAAATTTACTTAAGTATTACGTGAGCATTTACTATATATTTCTTGCCATGTGCAAGGATGAACAAGGCCTTGCTCCTGCTCTCAAAGAGCTTATAGTAGGTGAGACTGAGACACCATTGCAGAATTTCAGAGTGGGGAAGAGCTTTAGTACTAAACCTTCACCTTACACTCGAAGAAATAAAAGGCAAAGTGACCATACAAGGGTTGGATAGAGCTGGGGGTGCAAAATGGGAGTCTGGCGTTCCAGCCCAAGGTTCTTTCTATTATACTGTGCTCCCTCCGTCCAATTCTGTGCTGTACTGTTGTTATTGGTAAGTACCTTATAAGAACTAGGAGGTAAATATGCACTAAAGGTACTCAGGGATAAGAGCTGATCCTGTGATTTCAGTGGATGTCTCGAGGCCACATGTGGCCCTCTAAGTCCTCAAGTGTGGCCCTTTGACTGAGTCCAAATTTTACAGAACAAATCTTTTTATTAAGGGGATTTGTTCTGTGAAGTTTGGATTCCATCAAAGGGCCGCACTTGAGGACTTAGAGGACCACATATGACTGCAGATTCTCCACCCCTGGAATAGATTCATCCAGTATGTGTCTCAGGTGGAATTTGAACCCAGGTCTTTTGGGCTCCAAGGCCCACTCTTTATCCACTATGCCAGGCAGCTTCTCACTCAAAAAAAACAATCACTGAGTCATAATGGAATAGAGAAGGCTTAAAGAAAAGGAATGTCACTGAAAAAGGGAACATGATGTGCTCATGCAAGGAGGAAGGAGGAGACAGGAAGAGGTTGGGAAACAATTTGGGTTATTGTGGTCAATGGAGTGTATGGAGAAGAGGAAGTCTGAAGTAAAGCTGACAAGGCTGGTTGGGTCAAGAGCATAGAGGACTTTAACTCATGTGTGTCTGAGTGTGTGTCTGTGTATGTGTGTGTCTGTGTGTGAAATAGTGAGTGTGTGAGTGTGTGTGTGTATAAGACAGTGTATATTAGAGAAATAGAGAATGAGTGTGTGTGTGAGAGAGAGAAATAGCGAATGAGTGAGTGTATGTGAGAGTGTGTGTGTGAGAGAGAAATAGTGTGAGTGTGAGTGTGTGTATAAGAGAGTATATATGAGAAAAAGAGAATGAGTGAGTGTGTGTGTGCATATGTGCTGCAGGCAATGGGAGCCATTGAAAGTTTTTGACCACACGAGTGATGGGGATTGGAGCTGTGTGTAAGAAACATTATTCAAACATCACACTGCAGGATGTACTGAATTATGGTGGCAAGTATGAGTGGAGATTTTGTGCTGAAGTGGGCAGGAAAGTTTTGAGAGAGACTTCAGAGGTTGGAAGTAAGTGGTGGAGGTGGGCATGGGGGAGAGAGGGGCCAAATGACAGAAGACTGATGAGGATAGAAAAGCCTTAATGCCTCACTTTGTCCCCCTTCTTTCTCATACAGGCTTCCACAAAGTTATGGAAGGCATCCATAAAGCCATTGAGTTGGGCTTTGACCCTGTCAAGGTGAAAAAGTATTTGTTTGCTGTTAATACCTTATTCCATTTGCTTCCCTTCCCCACTCACCCTTTTCACATCAGCTCCCTAGCACTTAGATGACTTTCCAGGTGCACATTCTTTCTCATTCTTTGCTCCCAACCCAGGTGCATCTCCCTGCCCTTCATATTTCCTAGCCCAGCGCCCAGTTGTTACCCCACCCAAGAAGGATGCAAGAAAAGGGGGAGAGGACACAAAAAGGAATGAGGAGGAGGGAGAAAGACAATGGGGCTCTCAGGATCCCCAGAGGCCTGTTGTATCTGGGGCTGTTTGGAATGGGGGATGGCCTGGATAATGTTGAGTGTCAGCATGCTGCCCCTCCCTGCCCCAGGTGAACTGCGTGGTGATGCGTGGCCTGAATGAAGATGAGCTGCTGGATTTTGTGGCCCTCAGTGAGGGGCTCCCGCTGGACGTGCGCTTCATCGAGTACATGCCCTTCGACGGTCAGTGACTGGGCCGTGGGAAGGGTCCTAAGGCCTAAAAGACCAGGGCCATGTTGGAAGAATGACCGGTGTCATCATGTGGAGGGATCCAGTTGCCCCTTAACAATGGATCTCTGATTGGAAGCTCTGATACTGTGTCAGAATTCCTTAGTGATCCCTTAGTGGCTTCACTGAGGAAGTCTTAATTACTTACCTTTTTTAAGCCCTAGAAAAAGGCTTGGAGTGGCCTTGGGAGTAAGGAGCCAGAAGAAACCTTAAGGATCTTCTGGTCCAACTCCTTTATTTTTATAGACAATTAAACTGAATTCCAGAGAACCAGAATGATTTGCCCAGAGTTGAAGAGCTGGGGATTTGAGCCCTGATGGTATAACTCCAAACAACAATAACAGTCTAGCATTTATATAGAGCTTTAAATTGTGCAAAATGCATTACAATTATTTATTTTATCATCACGACAGCCCGGGGAGGTAGGTAGGTGTGTTATTATACCCATTTTGTAGATGAGGAAACTGAGGCAAGCAGGCCCTCACTTACTCAGGGTCACACTAATTGCTTCTAATTATCTGAGGCTAGATTTCAACTCAGGTCTTTCTGACTCTAGGCTCAGACCTCCTGGATACCTATGTACTATTAGTAATTCACATTTTTGTAGCACTCTGTGGTTTACAAAGCTCTTTTCTCACAAAAGTCCTATGAGGCAGGTAGTGGAAGTATCATTATCTCCATTTAACAGTTGAAGAAACTGAGGCTTTGAGAGGTCAAATGATTTACCCATTGCTACTTTGCCACTAAGATTCTCATATTAGAAGGGAAGTACGATGAGGTAAATCTTGAGGATCCTATCGGTTATGAAGATTTTGTGATGTTTATAATAAGCAAATATTTTCGTAGCACTCTGAGGTGTACAAAGTTCGTTCCTCAGAATAATCCTACGAGGCAGCAAATGCAAATTACTGAAAGGGGAACTAAGGTGAACTAACTTGTCCAGGATGATAGAAATTGGGCAAGGTTATGATCTTCTGGAAAGTGACCAAGGCTACTGTGTGCTGACCCCACAGGAAACAAATGGAACTTTAAGAAGATGGTCAGTTATACGGAAATGCTGGATAAGATCCAACAGCACTGGCCAGAGCTGGAGAAAGTACCGGAGGAAGCCTCTAGCACAGCTAAGGTTGGAGGGGAAATAGGGCTGGGGTCTAAGACAGGGAGGTTAGTTTGTGTCTTCCTCCCAGAGGAAGTAAGTAGCTTGGCAAAGAGTCAGGTGTCTCTGGAGTTGATGTTCTTTTCTAGGAGTGGGAAGTAAGGCAAAATAACAGAAAACAAAATAAAACAAAAAACCTTCCCACATGTCTTGGTTGGAAGACCTTGAGATGTGTCAGTTGGGGGAATGGGAGCAGCAGGAAGGATTGGAGGGCAGCAAAGAGCAATGGCATTGTTTTCTTCAGCCATCGGTGTAGGGAATCTTTTGGCATGAAGGTCAAGAGATGGATGAAGTAGCCCTTTTGTGGTTGGGAATTGGTCTGTCTGGAGTAAGGGTTGGGTAAGAATTCCTGCTAAGATGTTAGTGGAGAAACTCCATCTCCCTAGCACAATGCCCTTGGCTCCAAGCTTCTTCTCCTCCAGGCCTTCCGGGTTCCTGGTTTCCGAGGCCAAATCAGCTTTATTACATCCATGTCTAATCATTTCTGTGGGACCTGCAACCGCCTGCGCATCACAGCTGATGGAAATCTCAAGGTGGGTCACCCTTTCCCCACAATGCCTCACCCGATACTTCCCCCAGGGTCATTTCCCTCAAGTGTTTTGCTTCCTCAGTGTTGTTCCATCTTGCCCCACCTCCCGGTAGTGTCAAAGCCATCCTAAATGTCTTCCCTTTCCTCCTCCTGAGATACTGATTATTTGAAGGGATAAGTATGGGAATGCTGGAAGGGATTGACTTTATAGACCAGTCGTTCTTAGCCTGGGGTCCATGAACTAGATTTTTTGGAATATTTGGATAAGTGAATTTCACCCTAATTGTTATCCTATATATTTTGTTTTATTCATCGTAAAATACTATTCTGAGAAGAGGTCCATAGGTTTCACTGGACTGCCAAAGGGTCCATGGAACGAGAGACTGAGAACCCCTTATTTAGAGATTTCTTCAGGAAACAGGACACAAAGATGGTTGAGGTGAGATAGGCCAAGCTTGAAATATATTCTGTGTCATTACCTGGGGGATGATGGGACCCTGGAAAAGGGCTACAGGTGAGCTTCTCTCTTGAGCCTTATGGGACTCTCTGAACTCTGAACCCCTAGGTTGACTCTAAGGTGGATTGTGATTCCGTAGAAACATCTTCTCTGTCCTGTTCCCCTTTTGCCACCTCCAAAAAAATCCTAGTTATAGCACCCTTACCCAACCAGAGAGTCAACCAAAGGGATGGGGAAGCTGCAACCTTGAGGCCACCTGTGGCCTTCTAGGTCTTTGGGTACAACTCTTTGAGTCCAAATTTTACAGAACAAATCCTTTTATTAAGGGGATTTGTTCTGTAAAGTTTGTGTTCAGTCAAAGGGGGCCACACCTGAGGACTTAGAGGGCCACATGTGACCTTGGAGCCACAGGTTCCCCACCCTTTGCGGGGGCTTACCAAAGTCAAGGTCTCAAAGGTACCTAGAATTGCTGATTTGGGACACTGCAGGCAGTTATATGATCCATGACAGTGAACCTATCTGTTATTCACTAAGTGTTTAATGATTATATTCAGTGTGCCTAGTATTCTAGATACCATGGGAGAATTATACAGAGAAATACAGGGTCTGTCCTTTAAGAACTTGCAGTCACAGAGAACAGAATGCATAAGAAAAAAAATTTTTTTAAGAAACCAATCTTGCTGAAAACTGCCGCAAAGCAGTATTCCAAGTGAATGCTGCAGACTTCAGGAAAAAAAGTGCTGTTGTTTGCTATTGTGTGTTGGGGCAGCCCTGACTTTTCCTAAAGGAGGGAGCATTTGAGATGAGCCAGTTAGAACTGAATGGATAGAGAAGATCAAGGAGGAGCATTCCAGGAGCAAGAAATTTGGGAAAAAGGTAGGAAGGGTCAAAATTTTGGTTGGTGATAAACATACCGGTTTGACTTCATCAGATGATATATGGAAGGGAAAGTAAGAGGATATAAACCTAGTACAAGTAAGTTGGGACCAGACTTAAATACTAGGATGAGGAAAATGAACTTTATCCTGTAGGCAGTGGGGAGCCACTGAAGGTTTTTGCACTGGTGGTGGCATGGTGGCCACTGGCAGGTGGCGTGATAAAACTGATACATTCATTAGGAAGATTCTTCAATGAACGAAGGATTAGGATAGGGTTAACCAGAGGCAGGGAGGCCATTTTAGTAGTTCCAGATTTGGGAAATATTTGAAAGAAGAGGAAAAGTAAACAGAATTTAATGACTGACTTGTCCCCAGAGTTGATTCTGAGGTTGTGGTCATGGGTGAGAGTGACAAAGAATGATTGTACCACTGATGGAAATGAGGACATCTAGAAGAGTAGTTTGCTTTAAGTATAGGATGTTTTCAGTTTTAGAAACTTTGAGATGACTGGAATATTTAAGTGGAAATATCTTTGGGAGACTCACATATGCCTGACCTGGAATCTGGACAATGGGTTTTGCAGGTCATCCTGGCAAGGTTTTCTCTGTCTTTAAGCTGCTTGGCCCAGGGGTGGGGAACCTGCCGCCTCGAGGCCATATGTGGCCCTCTAGGTCCTCAGGTATGACCATTTGACTGAATCCAAACTTCACAGAGTAAATCCCCATAACTAAATGGACCCGACGTTAATAAAAGGATTTTGACTGAATCCAAACTTCACAGAACAGATTCTTTTTTTAGAGTCTAGAGTACGTGTATTAGGGAGGTTTGTTCTGTGAAGTATGGATTCGGTCAAAGGGCTGCACTTGAGGACCTAGAGGGGCACATGTGGCCTCAGGGTTACAGGTTCCCCACCTCTGGGCCTTGGCCCTTTCTCCTCAATTCCCAAGGGCATCTTTTTTATTGTCATGAACTCACAAGATGATAGATCCTGAGCTGGAAGGGACTTGAGAAGTCCCTTATTTGACAAATGAGGGAAATGAAGGTAGAGCAGCTAGGTGGTAAAGTGGATAGAACGTTGGGCCCAAGTTAAAATTTGGCCTCAGATGCTTTCTAGATCTGTGATCCTGTCTTCCTCAGTTTCCTCATCTATAAAATGGATTTAATAACAGTACCTATTACTCAGCATTATCATGAGGATGAAATGAGATAATATTTGTAAAGTGCTTAGCACAGTGCCTGGTAGGTGCTTAATAAATGCTTGTTTCCTTCCTTCTTCAAGGTCAGATAGGGAGTGTCAGAGACAGGATTTAATAATAGTTAATATTTAATAACAGCTCAGTGGCACAATGGAGAGAGCACGGGACTTGGAATCATGAGGTCATATCTTCCTGAGTTCAAATCTGGTCTCAGACACTTACTGGTTGTGTGACCCTGGGCAAGTCACTCAACACTGTTTATCTCAGTCTCCTCATCTGTAAAATGAGCTGGAGAAGGAAAGGGCAACCCACTCCAGTATCTTTGCCAAGAAAACCCCAAATGGGATTAGGAAGAGTTAGGAAAACTGGAAAACAACTGAACAGCACTCTGTAGAGCTTCGAGGTCTGCCAAGTGTTTTACATATGTCATTTGATTATTACAACAAATTCATATCCGAAGCAGGATTTGAACCTGGTGGTACCTGTCTCCAAGTCCCACGTTCTCATTTCTTGCACCATCTCATTGCCTCTGATTTGAGCAGTTTCTCTGACTTCAGAAACAGTGATTTTTCTGCTGTAGCAGGCTGCCTCCTTACATCTGACCTCATTCCTTCCTGGTATCACTTTAATGTGTTGCCTTTTGTTCCAAAATCAGTAAGCCCAGGGAGGGAGGAGGATGTCTGGTCCCCATCCAGGGACCAAAACCCAAGAATGAGGGTGAGTGTCATCGATTCTGTGTTGTGGTATTGGGCAGGTTTGCCTCTTTGGAAATTCAGAAGTATGTCTCCGGGATCACCTTCGGGCTGGAGCCTCTGAGGAGGAACTACTGAGTATCATTGGGGCTGCCGTGGGCAGAAAGAAGCAACAACATGCAGGTATTTGAGGTTGGGAGAGGGAGGTGCTTATTGGGGGAGTTGAGAGGGAAGTTGATGAGAATTGAGGGAGGTGACAGGGAGATTTGCCCTAAGGAGAAGGGGCAGCAGCTTAAGTCCTAATAAGACTAATTTTGGAGCTCAGCATTACCCCAGTCATTCCTCTCGGTCCTTGTGCCCTCTCCCATGGATGGGGGGAGAGGGAGGACAGAGGGGGCAGATGAGCTGCTTGCTTGGTTCTCTCCCTCCCTTCCCTCTCTTTATCCCCTTGTCCCCAGTTTTTTGGGAGTTTATCAAGAATTGAGGCCTGGGAGTCTGGAAACCTGGTTTCCCTATTATCCTAAAGACAGCCTCATTGTATACATGTGTGTACGTGTACATGTTGGTGTGTACGTATTGTCATCTATCTTTTTCACCGATTGACCTCTTCCCCCCTGCCCCATTTTCTCTCTCTCCCCATTTTCCCCCTAATTCAGGCATGTTCAACATTGCCCAGATGAAGAACCGACCCATGATCCTCATCGGTGGGTGAGCCATCAGTACGTAACCGTTTGTCCCCACCTTTATCCTTCCCTGTCCTTCAGAGACCTCTCTAGGGGGGAGGCGGGAGAACTGGGTGGTAGACCAGGAGTGACTGGAGGAGCAGTAGGGCTAATAGATCTCTAAGGACAGTCCCTTTTTCTTCAAACCAAGAAGTAGAACAAGTAGGGTCAAACTTTGGGGAGCTGGTATGTTGATCTGGAGTCAGAAGTTGTTCAGTAAATGTCTGGGGTTTTCTTGGCAAAAATACCAGAGTGGTTTGTCATTTTCTCCAGCTCATTTTACAGATGAGGAAACTGAGACAAACAGGGTTAAGTCTCTTGCTCAGGGTCACACAGCTGCCAAGTATCTGGATTTGAACTCAGAAAGATGAGTCTTCCTGAGTCCAGGCCCAGCAGTCTATCTACTGTCCCACTGAGCTGCCTTTTGGAGTCAGAAAACCTGAATGCGAATCCTAACTTTGCTACTTGTTACTCTCTGATCATGGACCAGTCACTTAGCTCTTCAAACTATGAGCTGTGAGTTGGCCTAGATGATCTCTGAGGGTCCCTATGTCTCTTCAAATCACTGGGAAAACAAGATTCAACTGATTTGAGTTTTCAGTTCTTACCGAATAGGAATTAGGTACAAGATTTTTGCTTAAGAAACAGGTGATTTCTGCCAATGGGCTAATACCCAGTGGGCTCACAACAGAGTAATATGGGTACTATGTGAAGGATCCATGATTTCATCAGCCCAGTGCACATTCTACTAACATGGGCTTTTTATGTATGTCTTGGTCAGATGGCTTCATGAGTTGCTTTGACCAAAACTGGCAGCTGGCAACCAGTTTTCCTGGTGATAATCCTCTCCATGTTTAGGTGGTTCTTAGGAAGCAGACACATATGGCTGGTCAACAAACCCATCCTTTTCACCTTTGCAGCTTGGTGGAACTCTCCAAGCTTGTGCCTTTGAGAACCCTGGATCATCTTTACTTCATGACGAGCCATTGGGGAAAATTACATTGGCTCTGAAAGCTAGAACTAGGAGTCTCAGAGCATTCGCATCCAACCCCCTCTCTGTACAAATGAGGAAACTGAGGCCCAGAGAAGTTCAGTAACTTGGTCACATAGGTAGCAAACGTCAGAGATGAGATTTGAATCCAAACCTTTGACTCTGGAGCCAGGGCTCTTTCAACTCGACTTTGAAAAATAATAATATTGTCTACAAAATAATGTGCTTACAAAGTAACAAGGCAGGTGATCAGTATATATGTCATATAGAATCTGCCTTATTTCTATAGAATCAAACTTAGGAGGTGCACCCTCACTGATTTGGGGATGATGGATGTTTTAAGATCATGAGTTGAGAGCCAAGGGACTTTAGAACAAGGATTCTTAACCCTAACTCCTCCATGAGTCCATGAATAGATTTCATAGTGGGGAAGGACGTAGTATGGAGAAAATTATGTGGTTTCCCTCATAATCTTATACGTTTTATTTTATGCATTTAAAAACATTATTCTGAAAGGAGTTCAGCAGGGATTCATAGGCTTCATCAGACTGCTAAAGGGGCTAAGACCCTCTGTCTTAGAGGCATTCCAGCCCTCAACTCTTTTTATAGATGAAGAAAATTGAGGCCCAGAGAGGTTAAATGATTCAAATGCCTAGGGTCACATAGGTAGTAAATGTCAGTACCAGAATTCCAAACCAAATTCTCTAACTCTAAAGTCAGCATGTTCACTCTCCCATGAGTCCTTCATGGGATATGAAGGTGATTTTTTTTCTTTTAAAAATGGAGAGCAGAATTAATTCATTAGTTAAAGAAAAGAGATACCAAAACAAGACTTTCCATTGGTTAGGTTTGCTTCCACTAGATTTTCTTTCACTCACAGAATGTCGTGTTTTCTTAGGAAAAAATAATAAAGTAAAACTCCTCCCAGAAGTTCACCAAAAAGTCCTTATTAAAAGGCTTTACTTATAAAGAGAACGCATAAATTTTGGAGGGGAGTACTGCTTTATAATGTAAAGAATTTGTTGTCATATGGTCATATCCGATTCTTCATGACCCTGTGGACCATGTCACATTAATACTGTCCTTGGGGTTTTCTTGGAAAAGTTACTGGAATGGTTGCTATTTCCTTCCCCAGTGAAGTAAAGCAAACAGAGGTTAAGTGACTTGCCCAGGGTCAGTGTCTAAGGCTGGATTTAAACCCGGGTCTTCCTGACTCTAGGCCCAGCACTCCAACCATTGAACCATCTCACTACTCAATCTAAAGAATCTGTACATCCAGTAGTATGGAGGTAATTGGTAAGGGGTAAAGAACAAGAAAGTTTCCCAGGGGTGATGTCAAACACATGTAATAAGAACAGAGTCCTATAATTCAAACCCATTGTAAATATTTCTTACTAATGAGTGGCAGCAGAGCATAATGTTTTGAGCGCCAGCCTAGAGCCAGGAACACCTGACTTCAATTCCAGTTTCTGGCACGTACTGTTTTTGTGATTCTAATTCTGGCCAAGACATCCAACTTCTTGGAATTCTAGGCCAACTCTCCAAGACTGTAAGTGGCTGAGAAGGTGCTGATTTACATTGGTAGAGGGAATTTTCCTCATTTGAAATTTCCCCATGTCATTGAAATCACAACTCCAGCCTCTTTTTCAGTCCTTACCAATTCAGAGATTCTTAGAACCATAGGATTATGTCACCATCAGAGATCCATAAAGTTCATCGAGCCCAGTGCCTTCATTTTTATAAGTGAGCCTCCTTCAAGTTGGGTTTGATGAATGAAAAACCCTTAGAGGCAAGAGTTTCAGGGTAATTAATAATCGATTTATTAATTAGGCTAGCCAGCAATCAGTAAATTGATGATCAGTGGTTTCCCTTGGTAACCAAAGACAAAAGACATGGAGAGCCTGAAAACTTGAAATAATCCTTGAAAGGGAATTCTAGTCATAACTGAAAATCAACCCTGATTGGTGGAAATTTAATGAGGAGGTGGGCTAGAAGTCTTCAGCTCTTCTTCCTGAGAATGTAGCTTGATCATGAAGCCCAGCCTCTTCCAGCAATTTGGACAGGGGCATACATCTCCATCCAAATCACTCTGGTTGGTTTTCTCCATCATGAGCTGGGTTACCTAAATTCTAATGGAGGGTTACAAGGATTGGGGCTGATTTCTTCTGACTAAGAACTCACCTGATCTGGATTTTCTCTACACTCTAAACAGGAGTAAGGTCTCCTAGTTGGGTAGAGTCCTGCCCAAGATTGAAGAGTATGTCCTTCCTGGGCTAGGGGTTGTCTCATTCAGTCATGTCTTTCAGAGGCAACCTCCCACAAGAGCTGGGCCTCAATGAAGAAACAGAAGAGAAAAGCTTGAATACCAATTTAATAATTGGTTCCTAATATAATAGTAAAATAATTTTTTTGTGAGGAATTCCTCAGGTGCCATGTGGAGGAGAGATTAGACTTCTTTGTTTGGCTTCAAAGGGCAGAAGCAGGAACAATGGGAGGATATTGCAAAGGAAGAAATTAAGGTTTCACATCAGGAAAAACACTTCTGAATTAATCCATCAGCAAATATTTATTAAATGAATACTGTGTGCCAGGCCTTTGTGCTAAGTTCTAGACATGGGAAGGCCAAAAGATGAGATCCCTGCCCTCAAGGAATTTATAGTCTAATGGAGGAGACAACAAAATCAGAACATACAAGATAAGTAGAGAACAAAGGGATGGTAGCTGTCCCAAGGATGGCAGTAGCAGCTAGGGAAAAGGAAGCCTTGTTTGAGGTGGGTCCTCAAGGAAGCCAGGGATTCCAAAGATCAGAGAGGTTAGGAAGGACATTCCAGGAGTTAGGACTAGCCAAAGCAAAGGCACAAAGGCGGGTGATGGAGGGGTTGTATTTGAATTACAGCAGGCTGACCAATATTTCTGAATTTTAGAATGGATGGTAAACTGTAAAAATTTAAGAAGGGTGGGAACACAAGAAGGGGCCACATTTTGAGGAGCTGCCAAAGGATTTCTAGGTGGCACAGTACATAGAGTGTCAGGCCTGGAGTCAGGGGGACTGCAGTAGCAAGTACCCTAGCATACCCAGGATGGCCTGCTAGCACAGGTTCTTTGATCTGCTTTTAAAGGAAAGACTGCTCAAAAGGGAGTTTAATCCTACTTTTAATTACATTCACTGGTTCAGGGGGAAGGGGCAGCACCTTGAAAGTGGAATATCCAAGAAAGAGAAGTAGAAAATACAAGCAGAGAAATTAGCACAAAACCCCAACAGATAGGGCTGCAACTGTTCAAATAAAGCAGTATTGCTGCACACTTTACATCGAGGATCGAGGGAGCACAGACATCCAAGCAGTTGGAGGTCTCTGAACATATGGCTACTCAGTCTCAACTTGGAAATCAAAGATCCTTCTCATGAGCAAACCCCCCAAAGCAAAATACCAACTCAGAGCATACATACACTTCTTAGTGCCAGAAGGCATCACATTAGTACTAAAAGGTGTGAATCCCAGTGGGTTCTATGTGATTCAGGATGTATCACAACTGGGCACATAGACCTATTAATGGGTAGGGAAGATCTTCCTATTTCATTAACATTACAGGGACTCATCTTCCTGAGTTCAAATCTGGCCTCAGACACTTCACAACTATGTGATCCCAGGCGAGTTGCTTAACTGCTTGCCTCAGTGTCCTCATCTGCAAAATGAGCTGGAGAAGGAA
The DNA here is from genome assembly GCA_028658325.1 of Potorous gilbertii. Classification (NCBI taxonomy): domain Eukaryota; kingdom Metazoa; phylum Chordata; class Mammalia; order Diprotodontia; family Potoroidae; genus Potorous; species Potorous gilbertii. The sequence continues at coordinate 319,417,297 of CM053770.1, forward strand.
ATGGCAAATCACTCCAGTATCTTTGCCAAGAAAACTCCAAATGGGGTCATGAAAAGTCAGACACAACTGAACAACAACAGAGAACTTCCTGTTAGAACCTGGAGATAACAGGGAACCACTGGAGAGTATGACCTAGTCAGATCTACCCTTCAGAAAAATAACATTGTGAACTGGATTGGAATGGCAAGAGACTGAGAGACCAATTAGAAGGCTATAGCAGTAGTCCAGGTGACAGCTAATGAGAGCCTGAACCAGAATGTTGGTTGTATGAGTGGACAGAAGAGGAAATAAATGAGACATGTTGGAGAGAAAGAAGTTATAATCCTTGGACATGTGTGGGGTAAGAGAGAAGGACTGTCTATGAGCAGAATGGGCTGGTTTTTCCTTTGAGAGGTTAAATGCAGAGGGTAAATGAAGACTGGTTAGGTCCTTTAACCATTGATTAGATTAATGTGATTCCTTTTGAATACATTTTGGCCCAGAATTCTGCTAAGTTCTTTTCCAGACCTAAAATTCTATGATCATGTGAGGAAATTGAGGCTCTGAAAAGAACAATAGACTTGTCCAAGGTCACAGAGGAAGTTAGTCCAAGAACCATGACTAGAACCTAAGTCTCTTGACTTCTTGTTCAGTGTTACTGCTGTGATGCCTCCAGTGACATTTTACCATTTGCAAGTGTGCAAAATGACTTGAACCAGACTAACAAAATGTGGCCCCAAAGGTAGAGGTCCTCCAAGGGGCCTGCTTTAAGGAAGAAAAAAGCCAACTTTGTAATGGGCCTGTCTCCTCCAAGAGAATGAATATGCAGGTCTGAAATGCTTGAGGGTTTCTTGAAGGCTTTTGACAAAATGCCTTCTCCTAAGTAGGTTAAATGTTTCCCCTGACATCTTGTTTATACTTGTTAATTTACTTAACAGATTTTTTTATTGGAGATAGAGACTTCATCTAGGGACTTTTTAGTCCTTCATCTAGGACTTTTTTTCTCTTTTTCTCGTTTGGAATTGTCAAAAATTCCAAATGAGCGCAGTTATGGTACAGGAGTCTGAGGACCTAGATTAAAATCCCATCTCTGAGCCTTCCTATTTTAAGCACATCCTTCTGCCTCGGTTTCCTTCTTTGTAAAATGAGGAGGTTGCACTTCTGGATGGTCTCTGAAGTTCCTTCTGGCAACAGATCTGCAGTCCTATGTTTTTCAGAAGCTTCATAGCAAAGTGGATAGGACCATGGACTTGGAGTCAGGGAGACTGGGTGGGTTCCAGTCCTATATCAGAGACAATTACTAGTTTTTTAACACCCTCTTACCCTCCCATCCCTGGAAAATCACTTACCCTCTCTTTTTCAGTTTCCTCATATACAACATGGAAAAGGGGTTGGACTCAGTGGCCTCGAAGGTCCCTTCCTGCTCTAAATCTATGATCCTATAAGTAAAAATTTTTGTTGTTCAGTCATATCTGACACTTTTTGACACCATTTGGAGATTTTTTGGCAAAATAGTGGGAGTGGTTTACCATTCCCTTCTCCAGCTCGTTTTGTAGATAAAGAAACTGAGGCAAAGAAGGTTAAGTGACTTATCCAAAGGGTCACACAGTTTGTAAGTCTCTGAGGCCATATTTGAACTCAGAAAGATGAGTCTTCCTGACTGTAGGCCCAGAACTCTTATCTACTGCACCATGTAGCTGTGCCAAGTAAAAATTAAAGAAGTTTTATTATTTATAAAAAGAAAGTAATTTTGAGAGGTCATCTGACTCATTGACTCTTAAGTCATAATAGGCAAATAGGAGAGATTAGTTTCTTTTTCCTAAAGGTTTCCCAGAATAGGAGCTCTACCCTCCATAGTCCAAACCATTGTTCTGTGGCAATACTGATGAAGCTGACCTGGTCATACTGACTAGGAAAGGATGAAAGTTTTCAAGATATTTACTTCAGATTTGCCGTTTGTGTTTCACCCTGTGTGTCTCTATTGCTTATGTCTTTGTGACTTTCTACCCACTGTCTTCCCTCTCTTCTTATCTACAATATCCTCTTCTTGGTGGTTCACTATTGCCCTTAACCTCCTCTCTTCTTCCATATAGGGTGTTTCCCAAAGCTTGGAGATGCCCCTCTGACCTCTTCCAGCCTCCCCTTCTGGGACCCTCCTCACATCCAACGGCTCAGAGCCAGAGGGAGTTTCTCTGGCCCCACGGGAGCCATGTGGACAAAATGGGGATCGCCGCAGGTTCTTCCTCCAACCCAATCGAAGTTAGAGACAAGCTCTTCTTGGAGATTCTACAGCTCTCACCCCCAAGATCCTGACTTCAATACCAAGTGCCTTAACACAGACACACCAGTTCTCCCAGCTATCCCCAGACTCTCTCCTCTCTCAGACCAACTGACCCATGTGGACTCAGAGGGACGAGCTGCCATGGTTGATGTAGGAGGAAAGCCAACCACGGAGAGGGTGGCCGTGGCCTCAGCTGTAGTCTTCCTGGGGCCTGAGGCCTTTAACCTTGTCCAGCAGAACCAGCTACAGAAAGGTGATGCCTTGGCTGTGGCCCAACTGGCTGGAATCCAGGCAGCCAAACTGACCAGCCAGCTGATCCCTCTGTGCCATCATGTGGCTCTGAGCCACACCCGGGTCCAGTTTGAGATGGATGCTGCCCGCCATGCTGTAGTGATCCAGGCATCATGTAGGGCATGGGGTCCCACTGGTGTGGAAATGGAAGCCCTCACTTCTGCTGCCATTGCTGCCCTTACCCTCTATGACATGTGCAAAGCAGTCAGCAGGGATATTGTCCTGGGAGAGATCAAATTGCTTAGCAAAACAGGGGGCCAGCGAGGGAACTTTAACCGAAGATCAAATTCTGAACCCTCTCCCTTGTAACTCTGACAGACCAAAGTCCCCTCCCTTACTGAGAATTTGCAGCAGACTTTGTCTCAGCATCTAGGGTGAAGAATGGGTTTGGGGGAGGATGTTTCATCTTTGTCTGGGTCACTGTGCCCTTTTATCACTCCCCATTATCCAGGACAAAGAACGTCAGAGCTAGGAGGTACCTTAAAAATAGTCTAGTCATTCATGCCAAGCTAGAAAGGACCTCAGAGACCTGGTGATATATATACACCTGGGGACAGTGAGAATTAGATCAATACTTTACTTTTGCAGAGCATCCAACATACTTTTCAACATTCAATACTTTTCAAAATACTTTCATGTCCATGACATCATTTGACCCTTGGAATAATACTGTGGGGCGCCAGCAATGGGGAGACAAAGGTCCAAATAATCTCCAAGTTAAACCAGTGGCCCTGGATAAGAGAGTTTATTAATACCACCTACCCCCAACGTACTCCCCCTTGCTCACCATTTTTTCCACCTTACTTGTTTTTGCTTTGATTTGGGTCTTCAGTGCAGTTCTAAGCTACTAAAGAGTTTAAGTAAAGGGGCCCTAAGACTTTGGGGATATCCTGTATTGCCTGTTGGTCCCCTTATCATCTTAGACCACCTTCCAAACAGGTTGACATCCCCTACCTTCCTGGGAGAGGATTTTCATCTGGTTTCTTTTTCTAGAGAGAGAAAAAAGGAAGACTATAAGGATTTTTGCTTGTTGCATTTATTAATTTTTTTAAACCTCACAATCATTTCCAGATATACCCTCCCACACCCTCTATGAGCCTTCCTTGATGATAGAAACAAATTGTTAAGGAAAAACCAGCCAAAGCAGAGATTCCATCTGACAGTAGAGGTAACATTCCACAGGCATCATCTCTCACCTCTGCAGCCCAAGGAGGCTGGTTCATTTCCTCATCTCTTCTCCAAACCGCAGTTATTAACCTTCTTGTGATAGCCTTGCCCCAGCCAACCAGAGAAGTAAAGATTTATGGGTAGTCAACTCCCTTCTCTCCCCATTCCTTGGAATTTTATGTAGGTGGGGTAGGAAAAGGAATTTTGTTAGTGAGGATGAATGAGGGTGATTTCAACTTAGCCATGGAGTTTGAGTTTTCACACTTTGGATGGAACTTAGTGACCATTCCTGATTTGGGTTTGTTTCTTTCTGGATCAGGAATGTGGTCTGACACTTTTTCCCCAACCTTTATCCCTGGGCAGCTTTACCTTAATTTTTCTATTTCACAAAGGTGGTGCAGTGGAGTCAGGAAGACCTGAGTTCAGATTTAGCCACAGACACTTCCTAGCTGTGACTTTGGACAAGTCACTTAACCTCCGTTTGCCTCAGTCTCCTCATCTGTAGAATGGGGATGGTGGTCATAACACCTGCCTTGCAGGGTTGTTGTGAGAATCAAGTGAGGTAATATTTGTAAAACACTTAACATAGGGCCTGCGCAGTAGGAATTCCAGTCGTTATTGACATTACGTGTGAGGGGGCAGGAAGCTTGAAGAGTCTTCCCCCTCTGGGCCACCACACAGTCATACATCAACCTTTCGTTTTCTCAGTTTTATGCTTAGCAGTGCCACCTCCCTCTTGTAGCTTGATCATCTTCCTTTCCTTTCTCTTCTCCATTCCATCTGATCCCAACTGTGATGTCTTGTCAGATCCTGGGGTATCTGACATCTTAAACCATTGGTTTGACAGCTACGCACAATGACAGTGACTGAGTCTGGCTACTGATCTCCCCTTGTCTTTCCGTCTTCCCAGGGAAAAGAGGGACAGAAAGATTGAAGACTACTTTCCTCCTTGGTTCTCAGTTAATGGTACCCACTTGTTTTATTGAACAAGGTGAGGGGGCATGGAAAACTAGGGTGCACAGTGGATAGAGTGCTGAGCCAGAAGTCACAAAGGCTCATCTTCCTGAGTTCAAATCTGACCTCAAACACTTACTAGCTGTGTGACCCTGGACAAGTCACTTCATATGTTTCCTCATATGTAAAATGAGCTGGAGAAAGAAAGGGCAAACCACTTCAGTATCTTTGCCAAGAAAACCCCAAATGGTGTCATGAAGAAGCAGGCATGACTGAAAAAAAAAAAGAATGAACAATTGAATAAACCCTTGGCAATTAGTTTTTTAAAAAAGAATAAAAGTGAGGGTTTTATCCAAGAAGGGTAGAGGGAGTAACTTTTTCCTCATTCTCTCTCCTTCTACATTAACTCAAAAATCTCTCATTTGCCTGTTTTTAACTGAGCTAATAACCTATGAAGAGGCCCAGCAACTAGATGTCTATCCTCCAAAAGTTAGTTCTAATAAGCCCTTTCCTGCCTAATTTGAGTCTAATTAGTGTTGGGGGAGGAGGTGACCTTAAGCCTGACTTGTAGCACCAGGCCTTCTTTCTCAACCCTCTCTTACCTTCAGCCACTTGGAATTTCTTGGAAAATTGTACATACCAGGTTCCCATTACAGTATCGTATGGAACCTCTCCCTGCATTCCCTATGTCTCAAGACAGGGATGAGACCAGCCACGGGCCAGTAGGGTTCACAAAAGTCCTGTGTTCCTCCTCCCACCTCCTCTCCCCAGCCAACACAGCAGGAAAATCTATTCCCTTTCCCACCATCTGGAGACCCATGAACCACTTTCCTTACGTGTTTGACCACTAGAAAGGGATTCCCTTTGCAATGGTGCTAGACTAGATGATGTCTAAAAAGGCTCTTTCCTTGTTTTTGCAATAGCATATTCCCCAGGACCACTCCCATACCCTTGTTTAACCCCATGATCTCTCTCCCCTCCAGCCAGTCTCAGGCTTTGCCCCCTGGCCCAAGCCTTTCTCCAGGCTTTCATCCTCACATCATCTCCCCAGTTCCAAGACGTAAACACTCATTTTCGATGCAAAACAAGTCAAGATAAATAAAGACCAGGCACAAGACAGGTGATAAAGGGGCTGTATGGATTTAATATTTTTAGTATTACAGTATATTCTTATAAAAAAAGGTGCGAATAAAAAGGATGCTACAGATTTTGTACATTAGACTCATTGTCTGAGATAGCTGGTGAATGTGACCATGCCACTGAGGTGTGACTGGGGACAGCCCCAGCTTGGGGGATTGGGAGAGTCTGACCAGGAGGAGATACATCCCCCACACACTCCTGCCTTAGATTCCTCCTCCAGCAGGCTTCCTCCCATGTGAGATCTAGAGGTGGAGGCCAAGGGTGGGTTGGGATCTGGGTTCTGTGTTGGGGATGGGGAGGTCCAGGGGTGCTGGGGGGGAGGGGAAAGGGGGTAGGCTACATTATATCAAACATGAATTCTGCATCTGATGTAAAATTAGTGGGGAAAATTTACCCTAAGAAAAGGCAGACCATGGGGAGAAGGGCAAAGAGCAAAACTTAATGGTTTGTTAGAGATTAAAACAAGGTAGTACACCAGGTACCAGTTTGACCCCGCCTCTATGGGGCTTCAGTCAATGACTCCCTCTTCCCCCAATTCTTGCTGGGCCAGCCTCTTCAGTCAGTCTGTTGAGGGGATGGTGGGGAGCTAAACTTGCCAAGCAGCCTCCACTGCCTCCATGGGCCCTCTGGGCCAGCAGTAACTAGGGAACAATAAATAGAAATCAGGCTCCTGAGACTGATGGGCTTCATCTAAATTAGAAACAGACTAAAAATTGCATATGCCATATGCTCCTGGATGGTAAGGCACACTATCCACCAGGTATCTCCAGATGTCAGTATCTGGGACTTTCCTGTGGCAATACAAGAAGGATGCCAGAAGGAAGAAGCACATGCTATGGCAAGGCCACCCTACTGGGTGCTATCCTTTATAGAGTGGGACTGTGTCATGGGGGGAGGGGGCGGGGGCACTAGCGCTGTTTGCTTATGGCTTGGGAGGAGGAGAGGGCAAGAAGTTGAAGTGGTTTGCATCTTGGGATACCCAGGGTGAAGGAAAGTCCTATCAAATTGATCACATTAACAACTTTCCCAACATCCCATCTTCTATCCCTTTCACTCCTTGGACAAATGTAGCTGAAATCCTTCCCAATGCCTCCTTGGGATAAGGGCGTATATGTTAAAGAGGGACAAGTTTTAATCAGAACTCTGGAAGACCACATCCCTCCCCAACACCCCCAGTCCAGACAACTCAACTCACTCCTCTTTCTTGTCTTTGACCCTGTCCATCCTACATTTGGGTGGAACTATCTCCACCCCTTTTCCTTATCCCTTCCTACAGTCCAACTCACACTCAACACATGCTGAGCACATGCTTCTCAGAGGGCAGTATGACCTCCCCTCTAGGATCTCTTGTTTCTCAGGCAAGGCCCTGGTGCCTTGACCTCAATCTCCCAGATCACTCAGGATGCTCACTGCCCCTCTCTCCCTCCTGAAAACCAAAAGTTGGCAGCTGGAGAGTGGGCCTGCTCATCAGTCCACACTGAGAAGGGGGATTTGGTCAGAGCAAACAAATGTCAGAGACATGAAGTAAAAAGAGGAGAATCTGGTTGTTACTCCAAGTGAAAGGCACTTAAAGGCTAAAAGTCATGATAAATGAAGAGGGAAAGTCCACTACAGATGGACGTTTCCTGCCCTCACCATGATACCTCTGGTCTTCCTGACTCCCTAGGGATCAGGAATTAGAGGGCAAGGTGTCAATGAGCTAACCAAAGGACAATGTAAGATGAGAGTTAAGAGGGCAGTGGAGAAGGATGGGAAAGAATCTCTAGAGTTGGAAGGGGATTATCAGCAGGTCTTGTTAACCTGTACCCCTACCTACCCACCTTCTCTACCTCTTTTAGCAGCTGGGGAGTAGAAAACAGATTTACAAGTTGGGAGGTAAGTGGCTGGAGGCCATACCCACTTCTTAGCTCCAAGATCATTTACTGAAGGGAATCATACCCCAGCACTCACAGTTCTTTGAATCCACAACCCTCATTTTAGATCCAAGCTTGGTCCCACCAGTCCTAAAGGGTAAATCCCTCATTGGAGAATGTAAACAAGGACTGGCTGTATTAGGCCTGATTTGCAGGGTATGGCTTTAAAATATGTGACCCCCTCTAGAAAGCTGTGGAAAAATGATGTCTCATCCATCCGTATTGATGGCTTGTTCACTCTTTAGCTGAGGGAAGAGATGACTTTCATCTAAGTGACTCTCCACCCTTCCCACACATGCTCAGACCTTCTCTAAGATGGGCAGGACCTTGGATGACCAAGGAAGAGGAGGGGCTGGCATTTCCCACTTTTATGAGACAGGCTGTATTGAAAGTTAGGCATTGTCAGAAAGAAATAAGACTGTGAACAAATAAGTTTCTTTAAGAGAGCAGGAAAAAAAATCAAACCAAAGTCTAAGGTGCTGGTGTTCTCTGGGCTCCTGACAGAGAATGCACAAATTCCATGTCTCCAGGACAATGGTCAGCGGGTATGTACATTGGAAAGGGGGGAGGATGAGAAAGGGTAAGGGTGAGGTGTAGGTTGGAGCAGGAGAGGGCAGGGTGTCAGGGTTTGGGTTCCAGAGGTGGGGGGTAAGGTTTAGAAAGGGGCCTAGGCAGCTGATCCTGAATCATTCCCCTCCAAGGAGAGAAAGAAGGAACAGTCAAGCCAAATTCTTTTCTGGGGATAGGGAATATAGTCTTCATGCATAAGCCCAAGTCCCTGACTTTGGCTACAATATAAACGTTTCACTGAAGGTAAGGCAGAGGCCCAGCCAGTTTCCATCAATACCAACTCTCTTACTTACACCAAAATACTGAGGAAAATAACCCAGTTCTCTAGCTCATGACCAGCCCAGACTGTCTTCCTGTTCTTTGGATCACTTTTATTTTTTGCATTGGCCATATCCTTCCCTCCATCCATCTTTCCATTCCACTGGCTTCTTAGACAAACATCTGCAATCCTAATGCACTCAGGGTAGAAGATTAACAAAGCTCGTTTGTGTTTTGGCAGCTTCCAGAAAATCTCTCTATTTTTTTCCTTTTTTTTCTTTCATCTAAATAAAACATTTTTGTCTTCAGGTTTATTGCCAGACCTATCCCTAACCTAGATGCTCCAGGCAGAAAGGGATGTCAGTACCAAGGACTAGGGGACTATGTGCTTTAACTCTCAGAGACCATACAAAGAAAATGCCCCTCCTCCCACTACCCTTTCCCCCTCAGTGAAATCTCCACATCTTGGTGGGGGCTCAGAGCTGATCAGTGAGCTGCCAGAACCATTCTATACCAACATGCAGGTACCCAGGTGGGGCTGTGGGCCCTCCACACAACTTCTAGGCATTTCTCGGAAGTGACGGCACTTCTGGCTGAGAAACAATAGAGATCACTGGAGATGCCTTCAGAGCAGGAGTCAGTCCCAGCAGAATGGGGGTGGAACACAAGAAGAGAAATTAGAGAATGAAGGGGGATATATGTGGGCCAGTCACACGCTACGGCCCCAAATCCAGCTTGAGCACCCAAGTAGGCAACCCCCTTTCAGTCTTCCTCCAACTGCACCCATCCTCCTGCTGCTGCCAAAGTCTCCAAGTCAATAATTTAGCTTGTTCACCGCCCGCTCTCGGCTTATTTCGAGTGTCTGGGTCCCTGACCGCTTGCGGCTTCGTTTGAGCTTGGACAAGTCCTTATCAAAGACTTCCCCTGAGCGCAGAGCGGACACCAGGTCGTCGAACTCTCCGCCCTCGTCCAAGGAGCTGACACCAACAGCTGCCTTCCGTTGTCGACGCTCCCGATCTCGCTGCTCCTTCAGCTGGGGGTGAGAACAAGCCGGGTCAATCAATAGCAGCAGCTTTGGAGGGAGGCCAGTCCCAGGAAGGATCGGCAATCAATCTCTCCCCCTCCCTCCATCCCCATGGGGAAACCAGATATGGTGGGAATTCACATTCCCTCCCTCTTCTCAAAAATGGCTCAGTTTCTGATGAATAACCCCAATAATATGAACAACTAGCATTTAAACGACGTGATTTGTTTGCTTTGCGAACAAAGCACTTTGCGGAAATGGGAAAATAGATCAAAAGATCTCCCGGCTCCATTTTCTTGCTAAACTGCTCTACAGGCTGCTAGGTGGAGGAAGCAAATAGAGAGTAGATTCTGAAGTCAGGAATACCTGAGTATAAATAAAGCTTAAGATACTAGCTATATGACCCTGGGCAAGTCGCTTAACCTCTGCTTCAGTTTCCCCCACCTAAAAAAATAGAGATAAGAATAGTACCGACCTTGCGAGATTATTGTGAAGATCGTATGAGATATTTGTGAAGCTCTTAACACAGTGCCCGGCACATAGTAGGCACTCTATAAATGCTTATTCCCTTGCCCCTAACAGCCTCCCACTGATTCCTAGCCCTCCTGGAAGTAACCTGAATCTTTAATCCTCTTCCTGGGGCCTTTCCCTCTTCTCTCAAAGTCTTTCAGTTCCTGCCCACTTTCTATCATGTTCCAGGAATGACTGGGTTGTTGTTTGTCCTTCATTCTTGAAGATGACCATGACATCGGGGAGATGATGCCATGACTTGTAAATGAATTGGATTTGAGTGAGGGACGGCTGTGCGAGGTCACCAGCCTCACTTTCCCCTCTGGAGCCATCTGAGTCCAATGGCCAGATACAGATCAGGACAACTGGATATGGTCCAGTAATGACTGGGTCGGGTGGGGCTGTTGAAGAAGAAGGACTGGCCAAGGAGCCAGTCTTTATGCCCCACCACCACCACCCATGACACTCCCAAATCCTTGTTCCTCCCTACAGGGTAGCATTTTATGTGCACCATTATCAATTTGCCCATTATCTCTCAGCCTTATTTTGTTTCCTTAGTGTTTTTTCCTCTTCTCACTTCCTCCACATCCCTCCTTTTCTTCCCCTTCAGTGTCTCTCCCTACCATGGCTTCCATCCGGGCCCGTCTCTCCTCCTCTTCCTTCTTTCTCCTCATGCTGTCCAGGTCCTGCCGGGCCTCAGAGAAGGCTTGAAGGAAGGTGTCAAAGATGCCAAAAAACTCATCTGGCTGCATCTTGCCCTCGGATTCTCCAAAGTGCTTCAGTGCCCTGGCAAACTGTCATTGAGAGCAGAGCGGGGAGGAAACAGAGGTATAGAGGGTTAGGTCATGGAGGGTTGATCATCAGGGCTAAAGTGGGAGGGAATTTGGGGTGAGGGATCTTTAGTCTGTCTCGGGGGACCCAGTGGAGCTGGGATTGAGGATTGGGAAGACGGGAGGGTGGGAATATCCTTACCTTGTCCCTGGCTTCATTAAGTTGATCCTCCAGTTCTGAGAAACTGAAGCTGGCAACAGTGACGAAGTCACTCATGATTGGGACGAACTTATCACCGGACTCCCTTTTCTGGTGCTTCTGATATTCTAGCTCCTATGAATCGAGGAGAAAAGTGAATAAGGAAGGGGGATTTGAGGCTAAAATTGTTCAGCATTAAAAGGGAGGGAGCTCCCTTACTTATACCAGGTTCCTACCCTTCCTTCCACCAAAAGGAACACAGAAAGGAGACAGCCTCAGAATTTCTTGGCCTGGAAGGATCTTCAAAAAGCCATGGCATTCATTCCCCTGTCTATTACTATCTTTGCGCTCAGGTTGAATGAACTGGGAGAAAGAGGAGAGAAAGAGAGCTTTTTCTTCTTTTTAGAGACTTACATAGAGGTTGATTCTTCAGTCTTCTACAAACAACTATCTGTGTTTTTCCTGATATCGAACCTCAAGTAGTCATACTTGCAATGGAACCCCATTCCCATTCTGTCTGGATTTGTGGTGTCTTCCTGTCCCCCAGTCCACAAATCTTTCCTCAGAACCACCACATCCAACCAGTGGGGAAGGGAAAGTCACATGTGTCTCTGATTCTTTCTCTGTCACACCCACCAGCAGGAGCTACCCAGAGGCTGGGAGAAAGGTTGTGGAATATTTTATTATTTGACCAATAAAGGCTAGCGTCCAGGAGATATTTACTAGGATGCTCCAAGCAGAGAACTAAGTCCTTAGAGAAAAGAGGAGTCTTCAATCTCCCAAGAATGGGGTGAGGAAAAATAAAAAAAGAGTATCTTGAATTAAATTTATTAAGTAGGGTGTAACCTTGACCAGTCTCTTATACTCCCCTGGGTCTTAGTTTCCTCAACTATAAAATGAGGGAATAGGGGCAGCTAGGTGGCACAAGGGACAGAGCACTGGCCTTGGAGTCTGGAGGATCTGAATTCAAAGTTGTCCTCAGACACTGGTTGGCTGTGTGACCCTGAGCAAGTCATTTAACCCCAATTGCCTCCAAAAATAAAAAACCTAAAAATGAGAAAATAGGACTAGATGACCTCTAGAGCAGGGGTTCTTAATTGTTCATTCTTAGTCTAGTTTGTGTCATGGTCTTCCTTTGTCAGTCTGGCGAAGCCTATAGACACTTCCTCAGAATAATGCTTTAAAATTCATAAAACTTTAAAATACAGGATTTTTGTGTGCCCTCTTAGAGTGTCTTCCAGTTCTGGGTCTATGATCTTACGATCCTTCTCCAGGATCATCTCCAGGATTAACACATTCTCTCTCTCTCTGTCTCTCTCTCTCTGTCTCTGTCTCTCTGTCTCTCTCTCTCTGTCTTTCCTCTCTTCCTCTCCTCCCTCCCTCCCTCTCTCCCTTTCTCTCTCTCTCTCTCTCTCTCTCTCTCTCTCTCTCTCTCTCTGTCTTTCCTCTCTTCCTCTCCTTCTCCCTCTCTGTCTCTCTCTCTCTCCCTCTCTCTTTCTTCCCCCAATTTTTTCAGCTCTCTCAACCCTACCCATTTCCTCAAGGCTAAAAGGAATATCAGCTCACTTTATTATCAACCTAAGTCAAACATAATTAGGAAGATAAAACTGAAATCTAATTCACGTCAAACAGAAATGACTTTTTGGATTACCTGTTGTCTTGAATTGGACCTGAAATAGGGATGGAAATTTGAGGAACCATCATTGTCAATCAGTGTGCCAGTTGGCAAGTAGATGCCCTACCAGGTAGCCTCAGCCCTGTCCCAAGTACTGGATAGGGCAGGGTACGGATTAGGGTAGGGCAGGATACAGAGAAGTATAAAGTACAATCCTAGGTCTTAATAAGTGGGTTAAAACCAAGTGGGAGGACAAAACAAAACAAAACACCCTGATACCCATGAAACATTAGTGACAGAGGACAGCTTTGCCATCCTGCTCCAAGGGCCCATCTCTGTGAACAGCCCTCTCCAAGCCTCTTGCCCCATATGGTACCAACTCCCAAGTCTTAGGGGATGGAATCCAGGGTAGGCACTCACCGCCTCCACAGCTCTCAGCCCTTTTCTGATGTTGCTTACTTCCTTCTCCAGCTCAGACAGACTGCAAAACAGGTCAAGGGACTGGACTGTAATTTCCCAATTTGGAAGGGGTAGGGCATGGTCTCCCCAATTCCTCACCTTCCATAGTAGTTTCTAATACAGGCCTCCTCCCCACCTCTAAGCCTTTCCCTCGGGGAGCTTGGATCTCAAACAGGGACAAGATTCTGATTTTTCATATGAATGCATGATATTATTTTAAAACCTAGATTTTCAGGTTGAAAGTTATATTTTCATTACAAAAGAGAAAACCCTGTTTAAGTAAATGCTGCACAGTCAGCTTTCATCTGCATGTATGTTACTCACAGCAAAAGTTCAGTGTCTGGTTGGCTTCTCTCTATTACTCAGTAAAATTCTGGTTGCTGTTCTTCCTTGCCCCTAGTCCCTCACTGCCACAGGAGCCCAGTGGAAATGTTCAAGAGCCAGGAGAGACTGGGGGGATAGATCCAAGGCTAGATGGCTAGAACAATAATAGGGAAGGATATATCCACTCACTTGACTTTGGCAGCCTCGGAGAGATGCTGAAGCTCAGTAGGCATGTTGAGGATGTCAGGGAAATTCTTCTCCAAAATCATGATCAGATAATGGAGCAATGAGATGTTCCTGAAGTTGAGAGGTGGGGGAAAGGGTTGGTCAGAGGGGATAAATTTAAGAGACCAAGAAAGAAATCCAAGCAGCACACCAGGGAATGAGGGAGTCATGGGCAGGGCAAAGGGGAAGTTGAGAAGATGGAAGAAGGAAGAGCTCGCACCTGTCAATACTGGACTTGGTATCAGCAATCTTGTTGAGGCTGGAGACTCGGAAGCCATAAGCTCCACCTCGTTGTCCTTTGTTCATGTAATTGCCGACGGCAAGGACGACTTCCAAGAGACGCTTCAGTCGGTGGCTGCGTGTCAGTTCCCTGGAGGCCAGCAGGAGGGCTAGGGGGTAGAGGTGGGTCACCCCCAGAACTGGGTAAGACCCCTAACACTGGCCTTGGGGACAGCCATGAGGAAGGAGGTCAAATTTCCACCCCATCACCACCAGCCCAAGGATATTCCAACACAAAGTTTGGAAAGCAGGACCAGTCTAGGTTTCAGAGTGGCAGTGCCCATCTATCCAGCCCCTTACCTCCAAGAACATGCCCCTCAACCAGTCCAAGGTAGGTGAAAGGTCACCTCTTCCAGCTTCCTGGAGAAACTGGAAGAGTGGCTGTGAATTCTTCCTCCCACACAACTCATAATTTTTGCTGCCACTAACCTCTCTGTTTGCTCATGATATAATTACAGTCAACTCTCAATTATCTATATAGTTGGCAGGAAGAAGTGGTAAACAATTCAACAATACCAGATTTCTACCATGCCCCCTTCACCCTCCAAAAGAGACTTACAAAAATGTGTTTTCCTAATCATTTCACTGACTGTATATACAGGGAAAAAAGCACAAGACTAGTCTTCATGGTCTTGCTTTGACACCTCCCTACCTCTTTGACTTCCCTTGACCTCTCATTTTTTATCACTTTCATGTAAAATAAGACCAACAAAGCTTACAAACTATCAAAGCTCCACAGCATAGTTGTGAGGGAGGTGCTGCCTTGTTAATCTTAGGAATTTTGATAAGGATTGACACTGTGATTTCACTGGTACAAGGAAACTCCCTCAACTCGTGCAAGTATACCCCCCACCCCCCACCCCCGACACGAACACCCCTTTTCTAGGCTAAGTAGAGTCTTAGAAAATTGCCTGAGTCATGAAGAGGTTAAGTGACTTGCCCAGGGTCACAGTCAGTACATGTTAGAGGCACAACTTGAACCCAGGTCTTGTGACCCATCAGTTATGCCATGCTGCCTCTTACATTAGCCATAAATATTGCATTATATAAATATATTGTATAAATATATTATATGAATTGTAATATAATATACAAATACAAATTGTATTACATAAATATAGTTATAAATGATTATATATTACATAATTATAATATACTTACAATCATATTATATATATAATTATGTAAAATATAATATAATTATGTTATATATAATACAATTGTTATATATCATATAATGCAATAATTAATATA
>CM053770.1:319433008-319455165 GCA_028658325.1 Potorous gilbertii
ACATTCTAATTTTGAGAGAACTATTTTCTTCATTGAGCTTTTGCACCTCTTTTTCCACTTGGCTAATCCTGCTTTTGAAAGCATTCTTCTCCTCGTTGGCTTTTTGAACCTCTTTTGCCAATTGAGTTAGCCTATTTTTCAAGGTGTTATTTTCTTCAGCATTTTTTTGGGTCTCCTTTATCAAGGTATTGACCCGTTTTTCTTGCTTTTCTTGCATCTCTCTCATTTCTTTTCCCAGTTTTTCCTCCACCTGTCTAACTTGATTTTCAAAATCCTTTTTGAGCTCTTCCATGGCCTGAGCCCATTGGATATCTTTTCAGATGTTTGGTATACAGAGACCTTGACTCCTATGTCTTTACCTGATGGTAAGCATTGTGCCTCCTCATCA
Organism: Potorous gilbertii; assembly: GCA_028658325.1. Lineage (NCBI taxonomy): Eukaryota > Metazoa > Chordata > Mammalia > Diprotodontia > Potoroidae > Potorous > Potorous gilbertii. Next base: position 319,433,397 of record CM053770.1, read on the forward strand.
GAAAGGAAAGGTGCTAACATCTGGTCACCAAGAAAGTAACCTTCTATCGTCTTATTTTTTTTCCCCTTTTCTTGGCATTTTCTCAGCCAGTTACTTGACTTCTGAGATTTCTCTCCACCCCGCCCAAATCTGCCCCGCTAGTGCTTGGAGTCTGAGATTCAAATGCTGCTCCCCAGCCTCAGGGCTTTCAGCGGGCAAGCCCCGGCTGCTATTCAATGTGAACTTAAGTTCTGGTGCTCAGGTGGGGGCAGGGCCGCCTCCCAGGCTCAGTTCCCTCAGTGGGTTTATGCAGAGACCTTTTGTAATGGAGCTCCTGCTGAGCTCCTGCCTGCTCTGGGAGCCTCTGGCCACTCGCTGTCTCTGTTGCTGCCTCCTGAGAGGTCCTGAGTTATGGAGACACCCCGTTCCCCTCTCAGCCAGTCCAGAAGTCTCTCTTACTGACCTATAGCTCCTGTGGGTGGAGGGACCTTCGTGGCTGCCAGAGATTCCATCCCTGAAGCCTGCTATGATCTGTTCCTCTCCATGCTGCATGGCCATGGAAGTGCTGGGCCCCACTCCCGTCGGGTGCATAATGGACCTTTGGAGTTGGTTTCTCAGTGCTCTATGGAACGGAAATCTCCTTCACCCTGTTGCTGCGCAGCTTCTACTGATCCAGAATTTGTTGGGAGTTCTTTTTACAAGAAATCCATGGGCTGTAGATTCGGACCTAGCGTATGTGAATCTTTCTACTTTGCCATCTTGGCTCCTGGCCCCCCATTTAGCATTTTATAACAACATTTTTGGGCAGTTAGGTGGCACAATGGATAGAGCATGGGACTTGGAATCAGGAAGACAAACCTTCATTAGTTCAAATCTAGTCTTTGATACTTACTAGCTATGTGACCCTGGGCCAGTCACTTAACCCTATTTGCCTCAATTCCTTATATGTTAAATGAGTTGGAGAAAGAAATGGCAAACTATTCCAATATCTTTGCCAAGAACTGCCCCTCCCCCAAAAATTGGGATCACAAAGAGTCTGAAATGACTGAACAACAAACTGACATTTTGGGGACCTTCTAAGGTGGAGGAGTAGATCCTTAGCATATTTCTTGAGGCATTGACAGGCATTCAGCTTTGTCAAGAGAATGAAAGCACCTTGTCTTTGTATTTCCATGGTCTAGCACAGTGCCTAGAATATAGTAGACTCTTATTAAATATTCATCGATTGATTTATTCAATTTAATAAACATTTATTGAACAACTTTTTTGTGCCAGGCACTAAGGATACAAAAAGAAGTAAATGACAGTCCCTGCCCTTAAAGACTTTTCGAGATAATTGAGGGGACAATATGCAAACAAATCAAGCTTATGTTTAGCTTGAATAAATAGGAGGTAATTAACAGAGGGAAGGTGCTGAAATTAAGAGGGGTTGGGAAGGCTTCCTGTGCTAAGTTGGATTTTAATTGGGACTTAAAAGAAAGCTGGGGAGGTCAGTAGTGATTGATAATTGATATGTAATGAGAAAGAGGTGCTAGTAGTGCCAATGGAACTCAAGCCACCCTAAGATGTTAGGTTATCTAGGAAGAGCTTGGACAGGGGTAACACACCATATAGACTGGAAGGAAGTATGAAAGAGAGTAGAAAATATGCTGTATTAGAAGTCAGAAGAATTTAGTTTGAATCTTGACTCTGCTATGTACTACTGATGTGACCATTTCCAAATCATTTTTTTTCTTGGCCATACATTCCTCTCTTTGAAATAGTGGTGGTGGATTATTATATTTTGAGTACTAAAATCTTGCCAGCTATGAATCTTATGATTTTTTTGAAGAGAGGCTACTTGGGTGTGTTGACTATTTCTAGGTGGGTGTGGAATCTAGAGTTTTAATAGACTGGCAGCATTATGTCTGCCTTGCCCTGATTAGCAAGTGAAATCAAGCATATCTGGTGCCCAGGAAGTGAGGTTGGAAGAGGATGTTGGTCAATAGTAGAAGGGAGACATCAGGATTTAGGCAGTATACCTTTGGTGTAATGTAAAGAGAACTTGGAAACAGAAGGCCTGAATTCAAGACCAAGCTTTTTCACCTTGGATAAGTCACTTTGGCCCTTAGCTTCCTCATCTATAAAATGATGAAGTTAAACTAGAAGATCCCAAAGATTTCTTCCAGCTTTAATATTTGCTTAATACCAGATAGCCTCACAGGGTTATCATGAGAATTGAAAGAAATATTGCATGAAAAGTGTTTTCCAAATCTGGAAGTTCCTACTCCTTGCTGCATCAGGAATTGGAGATACTATTGACAGAAAGAATGAAGTCAAGAGTACAAAATTTTGCCAGAAAGATGTTCAACTTGGAACAAAAGACTAAGTAGGATGGAATTGTGTGGCTGTCTGGTACATAGCAAGTGCTTAATAAGTGTTTGTTACCATGTTCCCCCTGGTTTGTAAAGTGGATTCACATCCATTCTCCTATTTCATTCATCCAGTAATTTTCTGAGAGGGGCACATATGTTAGCCATCTCTAAAACTCATTCTTTATCCTGTATGGTACAATGGAAAGAAAGGGTAGGATTGGGGTGGATGTGAAGAGGGAGGAAAATAGGTGACTAGAGAGGTCAGCTTTTTCATCTCTTTTCCATTTTGGTGTATCTTAACTTAAAAAAAAATCTTTTATTTTTATATCATTTTCGTTTTTCAATATATCCCCGTACCAGAAAAACCTATCTTTTAATAAGGAATAAAAAATGCCTTTAAAAGACCAGCAAAACTAGCCAACACATTATGTTACAGTATACAGTATTCAAACCCATAGTACCTCATATGTACCAAGAATAGAGGGAGAGAGATGTTTTATCTTGTCTCTCATCCTTGAGTTGGTCAGGGTATGGAGCAAAAGTACACATTTCATTCATTGCTTTACATAAAGCAAAACTTAAGTAGACATTTTAAAAAGTTGATATATTAAATATTTTATATTTTTTCTTTTTCATTAATTTTATTTTTTTGGAGGGGGAAGGCAAGGTAATTGGGGTTAAGTGACTTGCCCAAGGTCACACAGCTGGTAAGTGTCAAGTGTCTGAGGCAGATTTGAACTCAGATCCTACTGATTCCAGGGCCCATACCCCATTCACTGTCACTTAGCTGTCCCTATATTCTTTCTTTAAAGAAAAAAAAACTACCCCCTAAGTCAACTTGCTATTTGCTTTCACGTGGTCCTTAATTGTTCCATCCCATGTCCCATCATGGACATGTGGGAACCAACTCAACTATTGGAAAACCAATTGTTAAATTTTCAGTGTGTGTGCATTTATATTTCAGAAATCAGCAATACATTATTTTGTTGATTGTTAAGAAAGTGATGGAGAAAAAATGTTAATAATACAGATTGAATTTAAAAGTATGTATATATATTTTTCTAGAGAGACGGGATGTTAAATATTTACCAGCACACCTCTGCCTTTCTCTGTAGATGTTGCTTGAGCTCAGCAAGAGTATAGAAGAAGGCTCAAGAAATGAAGTCATCAGTCAATTGGAGGTCTGGTGACTGAAGACTGCTGCCGCTTATGATGAAGAAAAAAATGGTGAAGATGAAGATGATAAGCATTTATGTAGCATTTTATGGTGAGGAGCAAATGAGATAATATTTCTTTAAAGTGGCATAGAGTAGGTGCTTAATAAATGTTTAGTTCCTTCATTTATTGCAATTGAGCCTTACAGTAATGGATATGACTGCTGAGACCAGTATGACTGTGGAGAGTTAAGAAGGTAAAGGGGCAATCGAGAGTTTATGGGGACTTGAAGAAATGGCACTCCACTAGGGTGGGTAGAGGTTAATTGAGGGAAGCATCTGTGCTTCCTTTGGCAATGACTTTGGGGTCTTCTGGGGTTTATCCAACTCCTTGATCTCTGAAGTGACCACTAGATGGCTCCATCATGCAGCACATAGTGATGAGTTTACTCTCATTCATTGCAACTCGCTAATTCTGGACCTCTTGGTTTGTAGAATCACAGAAATTTAGAGTTGGAGGGGACTTCTGATGTCACCAGGTGCATAACCAGTGCCTGTTGCATTCGAGGTCCTGCGACCGGTGCCCTGTCCCCTGTTCCTTGTGTTCTGGTGCTGAAGATTGTGGGCAGATCCTTCAGTGATCTCAAGCCCCAAGGACTGTGCTCCCCAGAACTTAGACTGGGGACAATGGGCCTTCATCATGGTGTGGAATACCCTATGGGTATGCCTCATCTCCAGGCATCTTTTTTTTTTTTTTGGCAATTGGGGTTGTTACTTGTCCAGGGTCCAATGGTTAGTAAGTGTTTGAAGCTGAATTTGAACCAAGTACTCTTGACTCTAGGACTGGTGCCCTATCCACCATCTTCAGGCATCTTGGAATGAGACCATAGGACTGACTATAAACATAAGGTCAGTCCTGAGTGGGAGACCCAAATACCAAATTTTCTATATTCCTAATCTCTGAACAGAACTCCTTGCCACCTTCACCTGGTGTCATCAGCATCATCGACAACATTTACACAGCCTTTTAAAGTTTCCAAAGTACTTTACATTTTTCTTATCATTTGATTCTTAAACTATACTATGAGGTAGGTAGTATTAATATCATTTCATAGATGAATAAACTCAGCCCAGGAAATTAAGTAACAGCCTCAGGGTCACACAGCTAGTAAGTTTGTGAGGCATGATTCGAACTCCACTATTCTGATTGAAGAGGGGCTGGGGAAAGCTTTGTGGAGAAGGTAGGATTTTAGCTGGGACTTAAAGGAAGTCAGTAGTCAGAACAGAGGAGGAAGATTATTCCAGGCATGGGGGACAGCTAGAGAAAATGCCCAGAGTCAGGAGATAAAGTGTCTTGCTCAGGGAACAGCCAGGAGACCAATGTCATTGCATCAAAGAATGTGTGTTGGAGAGTAAGGCATAAGAAGATTGGAAAGGTTGGAGAAGGAGAGGTATTGAAGGATTTTGAGTGCCAAACAGAACACTTTGGATTTTATCTTAGAGGGAATAGGGAGTCCCTGGAGTTTGTTGAGTAGGCAGAGTGACATAGTTAGATTTGCACTTTAGGAAAATCACTTTAGTGGTTGAATGGAGGCTAGATTGGTATGGGGAGAGGATTGAGGCAGGCACACCTACCAGCAGGCTACTGCAATAATCCAGGCATGAGGTGATGAGGGCCTGTACTAGAGTAGTGACAGTGTCAGAAGAGAGAAGAGAGTGGCATGTACAGCAGGTGCTGAAAAGGTGAAATCAGCAGACTTTGGCAACACATTAGATATGGCAGTTAAGAGATAGTAAGGAGGCTAGGATAATTCCCAGGTTGGATCATGAGCATGGTGTTGCCCTCAATAGTATTAGGACAGGTAGAAAAGGAGGAAAGATAATTAGTTTTGTATTGGACATAATGAGCTTAAGATGTCTACTGGACATCTAGTTTGAGATGTCTTAAAAGCAGTTGGAGATATGAGACTGGAAGTCAGCAGAGAGTCTGCTGCAGGATAGGTAGATTTGAGAATCTTTAGCATAGAGAAGGTAATTAAATCCATTTGAACTAATGAGATCACCACATAAAGTAATACAGAGGGAGAAGAGAGGAGGGCCCAGGATAGAATAGTGAGGGACAGCTATGATTCGAGGGCATGATTTGAAAGAGTATCTAGCAAAGGAGGCAGAGAAGAGTTGGTCAGATAAATAGAAGGAGAAACAGAAGAGAGTGGTGTCCCAAAAACTTAGAGAGAAGCGAGTACAAAGGAGGAAAAGGTGATCAATAGAGCTTAAGGCTGCAGAGAGGTCAAGGAGAGTAAGGATTGAGAAAAGACCACTGGATTTGGCAACTAAGAGATCATTAGTAATTTTAGAGAGAGCAGTGATAAGGTTGGAAGTCAGCTTAAAAGGGGTTAAAAAGAAAGTGAAAGGAGAGAAAGTGGAGGCCTCTCTTGTAGATGGATTTTTAGAGTTTAGCTGTATAGACCGTTCTCACTTTAGATAAATTTGCACTACACAAATTTAACTTAATATAAACATTTCAAAAGAAATCTATATTCCAAAATAACACAGGTTAATTTTACTGCACTTTCTTTCTCTCTCTGCTCCTGCTGCTTGGTTCAGTACTCCAAATTCTTCCATCACCTCAATCACAATAACAACATTTAAAAAGAAAAACTCTCTAAGTGAAAGCAGAAGAATAGGAATAGACTGATGCCCCTAAACAGGGGCTTGGCTTTGGACATCTGGTGCAGAGAACAGTCTTTGCCTGATCAATCCTTGTATCCACACCCACTCTATGTATTATATACATGTGGAAGGATCCACTTATATAAAGGAGAACTGTCTGTAAAGGGCAAAAGAGATATAGGGAGATAGATGGTAGGATGGAAGATTCAAGTGAGGGTCTTTTTCAGGATGAGGAAGACATGGTCATGTTTGTAGGCAGTAGGAAATGAGCCAGTAGACAGGGAGAAATTGAAAATAAGTGAAAGAGTGGGGATGACAGACGGAGCAATCTGTTAGAGAAGACAGGATGAAATGGGGTCACTAGAGGAGTTAGCCTTGGCAAGGAGTAAGGCCAATTTATCATGTAAGACAGGAGTGAAAGAGGAGAGAATGGAAGTAGGCATCTGAATGATAGGAGATGTGGAAGAAGGGGTTAGAAGGAGATATGGTGAATGGCCTCTTTTTATTTTCTGTAAAATATGAGGCAAGGTTCTACACTGAATCAGGGAAGGGAGAGCAATGAAAGGTTTGAGGAAGAGCTGCTGGGGAGAGTGTGATAGTATAGTACAATTGCCTAGCAGCAGTGAGGACCCAACTGAGATAAATTTGTAGTGGACCCCGTAGGAAGGGTTGAGTGATTTTCTCCATCTTCATTCAGCAGAACATGTGTAGGATTGAAGGTGACAAATGCTGGAAGTGATCTGAGGTTGCAGCTCATCTAGGAGTAATCAGTGATGAGACAAGAAAGAAGGCAAGGAAGAGATCACCTCTGAGGTCTTGCAGACCACAAGATAGGTGCCCCTGTTATGTAGAGTCAACCTCTGCTGAGGCATAAAACAAACAAAAAGTTTCTCCCTGTGTGGAGATAAAAATTTTGAGGATTTTATCACAGTCCAGCTCAGCCTTCCCCCTCCAAAATCCATATACTTCCTCTGTCCTGTTCAATTGCACAGATTGGAATTCCTCTTTTACTGCTGACAATTTCCCCTTAGACCCCGGTCTTTTCGCATCACACTCTGGGACAGAGTGGAAGCCTGATTTCCTCTTGAAGAAGCTACCTGTCTGGTTTTCCTCCACATGACTGGGAAGTCCTTACCTGTCCCTGCTGACCAGGAGCAGGGAAACTCCTGACTGCCCCTTCTGGGCTACCCATTACCCAACAACCTTTGGTTTACCTCATTTGCCTCTTACCTTGTCCAGGGTCTCATTGTAATCTCAACTTAATATCTAAGCCTTTACTGATTCCTCAGTAAATTCAAAAAGATTCAAAAGATCTCTTAGCCTCTTAGGGATTTTTCTACCCTTATCCTGTCTCTTCTCCAGTTTATCCAGGTAAGGAACAGAGGCTACTGTATGATTGCTTCACCCAGTATCTCAAATTTATACAAGCTTCAGGCTGAGAAAGGGCCTTACGGATATTATCTCATTAGATCCTTACAGCAACCATGTGAGGTAGATATTATTAGCTCCATTTTGCAAATGAGAAAATTGAAGCCGACAGAGGTTAAGTGACCTTTCCAGGGTCAGAAAGATCATAGGTGTCTGATACAACATTCAGATCCAAGTTTTTCTGATTTCAAGTCTAGCACTCTATTTACTTCCAATGGCAATAATTTTGAGACACAACCAGTTGGTCAATAAATATTTATTAAGCACCTACTATGTGCTAAGCACTGTGCTAAGCAATGAAGCTACAAAAAAAAGCAAAAAGACAATCTCTTTTGGAGAGGTAGAATGGGATAAATTTTCTCATAAAAGGGGAAGGAAACAGCTTTTACAGTGGAGAAGAAGTAAGAAGAGATGAGGGGGAGTGAGTGAACGTTACTCTTATCAGAATAGCTCAAAGAGGGAATAACATGCACACTCAATTGGGTATATAAGCCTATATACATACCCTAAATATAAACCTAAATATACCCTATATACCCTACAGGAAAGGAGAAGGAGGGGACAAGGAGGGGATGATAGGAGGGAGGGTACTTTTGAGGAGGGACAGGGTAAAAGAAGAAAGAGAATAGAAAAAAAGAGGGGTAGGATGGAAGGCAATACACTTATCAATAGTAATTGTGAAAAAAGATTTTGAAGCAAGTTTCTCTGATAATGGCCTCATTTCTCCAATATAGAACTGAGTCAAATTTATAAAAATATGAGCCATTCCCCAAGTAATAAATGATAAAAAATGGACAGTTTTTATGAAATAATCAAAGCTATCTACATAAATATATGAAAGAGTGCTCTAACTCACTATTGACTGAAGAAAGACACTTTAAAAAAATACCAAGGTACTATCTCATTTCTTTTAGATGGTTTAATAGGACAGAGAAGGAAAATGAGAAACATCGGAGGAGAAAATGTTGGGAAAAAAATGAGACTTTAATGCACTGTGGGTGGAGTTGTGAACTGATTCAATCATTCTGTAGAGCAATTTGGAACTATGCCTAAATGGCCATAAAAATCATGCATACCCTTTGACCTAGCAATACCATCACTACATCTATGTCCCAAAGGAGATAAAAAACCAAAAAGGAAAAAGATCTATATGTACAAAAATATTTATAGCAGTTCTTTTCTAATGGTAAAGAATTGGAAATTGAGGAGATCAACTGGGGAATGACAGAACCAATTGTGATATGTGATCAATACAATAATAGTATTTGTGCTACGAGAAATGATGAGCAGGATGCTCTCAAAAAAACTTGGAAGATGTAAATGAGCTGATACAAAGTGAAATGTACTACATACAAAGTAACAGCAATATTGTGGGATGGTCAGCTGAGAATGATCAAATGCAACTCTGAAGGACTTATGATAAAAAATGTTATCCATCCCCAGACAAAGAACTGATGGTGTCTGGACACAGATTGAAGTATACTTTATTTCCTTTCTTTATTTTTCTTGATGGTTTCTTTTTGGTCTTTGTTTTCTTTTACATTAGTATTATGGAAATGTTTTGCATGACTACACATGTATGACCTATATTGAATTTCTTGCCTTCTCAATGGAATAAGGGTGTAATGGAAGGAAGGAAGAAAATTTGGAATTCAAAATTTTAAAAATGTGTGATAAAAGCTGTTTTTACATATAACTGGGGAAAATACTAAATAAATTAAGAAAAAGAAAAAACATAATCTTTGATCTCAAAGGACTTACAGTCTAATGAGGAAAACAGCATACAAACAATTATGAACAAACAAGATGCATACAAGAAAAAAAAAGATGCATGTAGGATAAATGGGAGATTATCCACAAAGGGTAAACACTAGCCTTAAGGCAGATTGGAAAAGGTTTCTTATAGGGTATGATTTTTTTTTACTCTGCCATCTTGACTCCACCCCTTAGAATGCATGATTTTAGCTTATACCTCAAGGAAGCCAGGGACGTCAGGAGGTGGAGATAAGGAGGAAGAAAATTCCAAGCATGGGAAAGGGGCAAAGAGTCATTCTTGTCATACCCCGAATCCCAAAGTCCATTGATATAAGACTGTCTCCTCAAAGCTGGAGACTAGTACCCTCTGTCTGACTTGTGTGAGTAGGCAAGGTGGAATTAAAGAGAAAAGAGAAGAGAGGTTCAGTCTCTTGACTTGCTTCCAATCTCTTGAGTCTCTTTAGGGTCTGTTCTTGTTTTGGGCACTTCTGCCGAGAGAGAATATGGGTGATGATAACCCCACTTCAGCTTGATGAAGGGAGACTAAGACCCTGAGAAGAAGTTGTCGTGAGAGGAGCTGCCAGTCTCTCGCATGTCCCTATCTCCAGCTTGCTACACTGGAGACCTTGGGGAATTTCTTCTTTGGGTGAGTTGTGGGACTCTTGGTTGAATTAAGAAATTGAGTATCAATTTAATTATTTGATTATTGCTATTATTAAATTTAAGCTTTTCCAATGGGAGAGCTTCTTCATCCTGTATTATCTGGTATATATTCTCTTACGTATACCTTCTTTGGGAAGCTAGGTGGTATAGTGGATAGACTGCCCGACCTATGATCAAGAAAACTCATCTTCCTAAGTTCAAATCTAGTCTCAGATACTTAGTAGTTGTATGACCCTGAGCAAGTCACTTAACCCTGTTTGCTTTCATTTCCTCATCTGTAAAATGACCTGGAGAAGGAAATGATGCGTCTCTGTGAAGAACACCCCAACCGAAATCACAAAGAGTTAGAAACAACTGAATAATGGCATGCTTTCTTTGAATTCTATTTCGCTATATTTGAATAAATGAGTTTCTTTGCTCTTACTATGTATGTTCATTGTATAACTGATATTTGGTGAGAAGAAAGTCAAGCCTTAGATATAAAACTTAGTGTTTTCTTTTCCCCATTAATGACCAAGAATCAGAAATTTAGTTTAGTTTGAATGTTAGAATCATATCCCTTAGACTAACAAAATTTAAGAGAGCAAACAGATGCAATGTTAGCCCAGCACCCTTTCCTTCTGGGGAGAGCAAAGTGACTAAACTTCTGACTCCAACCTGGCTGGAAATAAAATCTCCCTTAGTGAGGGAACGCAGTGAGGCTAGGGATGTCCTTTGGGTTTTCCCTGTAAGCCATGAATGGCAGTTCCCATACTATATGTAAGAGATCTCTTTGCTACACTGTCATGGAACTATCCCTAGAAAATGCAGAAGGCAGGATTGTCCTGGGGTCAAAGGGCATCCCTGAAGGGTATAGTAGAAACAGCACTGACTCTGGGGTCAGGGTTCTCAGTATCTGGGTTCAAATTTTGCCTTTGACATGAACCATGTGACCTTGAGCGAGTCATTTAACTTGAATTAAGGAAATTTGAACAAGCTTCCTGATAACCTTAGTTTTGTCGTCTATAAAGTGATGAGGTTGGACTGGATGGCTAATGAATCCTTTTCAGCTCTAGAGCTCTGATCCTGTATTCTCTCCCTAATGTGGCAGAGCAGTGACTCAAAATTAGGAAATCTACATTCCAGTTGGAACTCTAATCTCTATCTCCCATGTCCTTAAGGATAAATCCTTAGGTAGTGGAGAGAAGGGGGGGAATGGGAAGCTTGCTGTGTGACATGGTAAGTGGTCAGAACACTGGATTTGGAAACAGAGGGCCTAGTGTCAAATGTCAGCTCTGTTAGAGGCAGCTAAGTGGTGCAGTAGATAGAACATTGGGCCTGATCTGTAAGACCCAGGTTCAAATCCTGCCTCAGAAAATTATTTTATGGGCTATGTGATCCTGGGCAAGTCATTTAACCCATCTGCCTTAGTTTCCTCATCTCTGAGATGGAAATAATGATAGCATCTTTCTTCTGGGCTTGTTGTAAGAATGAAATGAGATAATGGCACACAGTAGGCACTTAATAAATTGTTGTTTCCTACCTTCTACTTGGTAGCTGTGACAACTGAGAAAAATCCCTTCTGCAAACTGTCTCTGAGCTTCAGTTTCTACATCTATAAATTGCAATGCTGGCAATCTCAGCTCCATCTACCTCTGGTTATTTAATATTTAGAATTTCAGACAGATTGGCTAATGCATTGGACCCCTAAAACCAAAGTAGTAGTTAGTTCATGGAGGCCCCTGCCTAGAACCTCATGGTAGTCAGAGACTAGGAAAGAGTATTCCTAAAAATCACCTTCTATATTTTCACCTTCTATAAATCACTCATTTCGGAACTTTTCAGTTGATCGAATCTGAATCCTGACATATCAATTTGGCCAGATAATCAAACTGTCCCTTGCTCTCTTGACCTAAATTCAATCCTCAGGGAAATTGAGTGAGGGATAGCGTTCATCTCAGTCACAGAGATCCAAGTCCTTGGATCATTTACTCATTGACAGCAGTTTGGTTAGGAGCACATAGAAAGTTCTCTTGTCACTAGGCTAATAAGAGAGAAGTAGGGGGAGCTTCTCAAACCAAGACTTGGATTTATAGATAGTTCCGAGGCTTACTGGACTTTGGGCAAGTCATTTCCCCACATTTAGTCTCAGTTTAAGGACTATCTGAAATTATTTCTAAGAGTCTGGGTTTCAGGAAGAGCTCAAACCAGTGGCCTCCCTTCTCCTCTAAAAGACAAATGAGATAGTCTCTTTCCTTTCAGTCATAGGTCAAAGCTCACTTCATTCAACAAATATTAATTAAACCCTGGGTATACAAAGATGAGAAATTATATAGTCTCTGCCACCAAGAAACCTACAATCTAATGGGGAGAGTGGCAGAGGGATATGAATTGACTTTAAAAGTACATATGTGGTTGACTATTTAAAATAAGTATGTTTGGTCTGTGTATGAAATTGATGGATATCTGATCTGGGATCTGGCTTGCCCTGTTTCCAAAGAAGATTGCAATTAACTCCTTTGTGGACAGTAGGAGGGCTGAGCTGTCACTGATAGCAGCTTGGGAGTGAGGGAAGGGGCAGTCAGGATCCAAGACTGATGTGGTTCGATCTCCTCCTCTCTCCTGTCTCTAAGAAGGGTATCAACCTAGAATTATACCTATTTACTATATGTCAAATATCTATAGTCTAAAAATGCAATAGGGGTTCACAACAAAAGTCACTGTCCCTGAATACTCTTACAGGGATGGTAATAGTTAAGTTCCTCTTCCCAGTCTCGCTCCTTCCCATCAAATGCTGGTTTTACACACACACGCACACACAAACACACACACACACACACAGAGGACAATTGGGAATAGCTAGTAAATCTCTATTTCTTTATCAAAGTAAACAGTAAATAGAAATCAAGAAAATTATACAGATTAAAATAGACCAAAAACCACACAAGAGTAAATGAGCTCTGTCTGTGAGCAAGCTCTGCCATATACAGAGAAAATGATGGAGGAAAAGGAGGGTTGGGGAAATCTGCTCTTAGCACTGTCTAAAATTTCAGACATTACAAGTCAAGGGCCATGTTGGAGTCATGTTCTCCATATGTCTGTGACTCAAGGGAGATCTCTGGTCTTCTGTTCAAAAGCTCCCATTTGGAATGCCAGAGGATTCATGATGATACATGCTGCTTACTTCCTTATTTAGAGATGATATTCTCAGGATAGAGATTGAAAGATAATTTTTTTTGGATGTGGCTGATTTGGGAATTTGTTTTGCTTGACTCTAGATGCTTGTAACAGAGATTCTGTGTTTTTTTTCTCTCTCTTAATGGATTGGAATTGGGAGGTAGAGAAGATAGATTTTCATTGATTGAAAACAAATTTAATTAAAATATAGCAAGACAAAAGTCCCCACTGGCTTCTCCTCAAAAGCCTCTCTCTAAGTCCTCTTTCAAAGTGACTGCCCTGATTCATGCAGGTAGGAATCACTATTGACTCAATGAGGAATCTTATCATCCAGTAGGTCTCAATGCTCTTTCTCAGGAAAGCTGCCTCCAGTTTGGGTAGAAGTGGGGTTCTGTACACAAACTGGTGTGATTGCATCTTTACAGAGAATTCTTACCTAGTTATGTGATTCTCTCAGAATACAAAAGACAGTAAGTGAATGAGTAAAGACTGACAGTAAGTCAGAGATAAAATTCACCAACTTCAGCCTTTGTAAATAGTGACAGATACTGCAAACAGCTGCCACAAAAGAAAGAGAACTCTTGATGTTTGGGGGAGGAAGCCACAGAACTTAAGCTTTAGAAGGAGCCTCAGCAGCCATCTAGTCCAACCTATATGTGAAAGGAATCTCCATAACAGCATACTCAGTTGATGGTTGTCCAGATTCTTCTTGAAGATCTCCAAGAAGGGGAAACTCATCACTTCTCAAAACAACTCATTCCACTTTTACTCAGTTCCATTCTTTTCAGTTGTGTCTGACTCTCCATGACCACATTTGGGGTTTTCTTGATAAAGATATGAGAATGCTTTGCCATTTTCTTCTCCAGCTCATTTTACAGATGAGGAAACCGAGGCAAACAGGGCTAAGTGACTTGCCTAGCTAATAAGGATCCAAGGCTGAATTTGAACTCAGAAAGATGAGTCTTCTCCCTTTGGCCCAATGAGTTCCCACCACTAATTAGGGGTAGAGCCAGATCTCCTGACTTCTAAACCAGTAATTCTTTTTGCTGAATTAAGCAAATCCCTCAGAATTCCTCTGATTTCCTGATCCCACAATGAATCCTCACAATTCTGAGTTGCGAATGAGGGAACCTAGGCCAGGGTTAGAATCTCACTCTACTTATCGACCAATTGTGAAGTACGTTATAGTAGGGCTTCCTTTCCATTATAGGTTGGACTGGATGGCCTTTTAGGACCCTTCCAACTCTTAAAATTTGTGATTCTGATTGTGGAAAAGAAAGCATGAGATTGGGATGGGGGAGCTGAAATATTTTAATGAATTCCAAGCTCATTAAGAACCATAGCAGGTTATTTTAATTAAAGCTAGGTTTCCAGAACAGTGAATAGAGTGCTAGATCTGGAGTCAGGAAGACCTGAATTCAGATCTGACCTCAGACACCAGCTATGTGACCCTGGGCAAGTCCTGTTTACTTCAGTTTCCTCATCTGTAAAATGAGCTAGGGAAGGAAATGGCAAGCCCTTCTAATATCTTTGCCAAGAAAATCCCAATGGGTTATGAAGAGTCAGGTATGACTGAAATGACTGAACAACAAGAATGTCCAGAAGAAGAAAAGTGGTCCAGACCACATGTAGATATACAAGTGTGGGTTCCACATTTTGGGAAGAATTCCTAAAGAATACCATTCCCTAGGTGTACTCTTCAACAACCAGCAGAGTGAGGGGATTTAAAGCTAGGCTACATGAGGACAAATCATTTGAGGAAACTGGCGAATCTTTTTTGCCTAGAGAAGTGGGAAAAGCACTGGCTCTAGAGCCAGAAACATGGGTTCAAATCCTGCCTCTAATCCTTACCAACTGTGTGATCTGGGGCAAGTCACTCAACATCCCCCTGTCTTATTTTCTTCATCTGCAAAATGAGAGAGATGCAAAAGTTGACCTCTGGAGTCCCTTTCAGCTTTAGATCAATGATGCTTAATGGACCATCTTCAAATATTTTAAAGGGTGGCTATGTGGAAAATTGCAGGAACATAGACTCAGAGCTGGAAACATACCTTAAAGATCACCCTTCATTTTATAGGTGGGAAATTGAAACCTAGAGTGACTTGCCCAGGATTCCTCCATGAACCTTCATTTGGAGGAAGGGCCCAGGTCAACCATCTTGTATTCCCCATTCAGCTCTTCCCATACTTTGACACTATACTATACTTCTGCTTCTGGTCTTCCTTTCCCACCCCCTTCTCAACACCCTTATACGTCATCTTCTCCCATAAGAAAATAAGTTCCTTGAGAATGGATGGCCATCTTTCCTTTGCTTGTATTTGTATCTCCAACACTTGGCAAGTGTTTGGCACGTAGTAAGTACTTAATAAAGAATTCCTGACTTGACTCGCTGGAAAATCAAAAAGAGACAGATTTAGGCTTGATAAAAAGATATCATTCTTAACTATTACAAACTTTTAAAAGTAGAACTAATGCGCCCTCATCAGAAGTATTCAAGCACGAACCCAGAGACTACTTTTTAGCAGTGTGGCAGAGGGGATTCTTTGTTCAGGAATACATCAAAGTGGATGATCCTTGTCAACCTTCGCAACTCAGATTGGTGGGACTCTGCTTCAGTCTGACTGAATTGATGGCCTGTTGGGGGACCGTGCAGCTTCGTCTGTTGTTGTGGGTCATCCTTCACTTTTCAAGAGAACTAATGACGTGATGCCTTGACGTGCTTGTGAATTGGATTTAAGTGAGGCAGAGTTGCTCAAAGTTATCAGCCTCACCTTCTCTTCTGGACTCATCCAAATCATTGGGTGACCCAGGATGCAGTGGATGACCTTGGTATCATTGCTCTGATCTCCTGAGTAAGAGTAGATGATATCTAATGCCCCTTTTAACTGTAACTCTCGTGATCCTTAACGCTCTGAAAGTTTTGAGCTAAGAACTTCATCCTTGCTTCTACTTTACTGGGCTCTGGTTTAAATCAATTTCCTCCCTACCCCCATCCCAAATGGTCCTGGCCATTGCCTTAATTGCCCAAACCTCCATTTTACAAAAGTAAACCAAATGTATCAAAAAGAGGTGTGAGATTATATTGTGAGAATGAAGGGGAGTTGTTTCCTACTCTACTTCTTCTCTTTTGTCTCCTGCCCTAGGGAATTAACACTAACTAATAATGAGGTTGAGGAAGAGCTTTTATCTACTAGGAGTAAGATAAGTGTATCAAACTAGAGAAGTGTACTCCAAATTTTCTGATTGCACATCCTTATCAACAAAAACAATTTTAATCATGGACCCTTGTTATATGTATATTTATTTTTAAAGTTTATACAAATATTACTATGTAAATATATAATGTACATTATAAAACACACAAATATTTAAATGATAAAATAAAAAAATTAAGTTTTCTAAATTAATAGTACAATTTTTTCTCACTAAAATTAATATTTAAGTGAGTAATACAGTTGAACATGTTTTTGTTTTAATTCTTGATTTAACAACATTTCATACAGTGATTTAAAGGTATGGTTTAATGTATTTTGACTAGTTTTAATGACAACATTCATTCCTTGGATGTTACAAAGATACATCGATCGAAATGGGAGAAGTGCGTTATTGTTTACACTTGATATGTCACAATACACATTTATTTCATCTTATTTCCCAATTATGCAAAAGGTTTTATTAAAATTTGGCTAGTAAAGAAAGGCCCTATATACAGTGAGATTTTGAATAGCGTTAATAAGGCATTCCCTGAAGTGGTTGTATTATTTGAATTCAAACTGCATGGTTCCATTTGGCTGCAAGTAATAACTATATTTTAGGTATGTCAACATATTTATAGCAATACTTTTTTGTTTAGCAAAGAATTGGAAACAAAGTAGATGCCTATCGATTAGGGAAACAGCTAAACACGTGGAATGGAATCTTACTGTGCTGTAAGAAATTACTAAGTGGTGACTATAGAGAAGTATGGAAAGATTTATACCATCTGTTGCAGAGCGAAGTAAGTGGAGCCAAGAAAAACACATTTACAATGAACAACCACAAAATAATCAAGAGTAAGTGCTACAAAATTATAATTATAAAGATCATGGCCCCAAAGAAGAGACATAAGAAAACCTCTCACCTCCTTCTTTTGCAGAGATAGGATGTCCATGGGTGTCATACATTGCATAAGCTTACAAACTTTTTTGATGTATTGATCAGTTTTGCTGATTTTTCCTTTTCTTTTTCCCCTTACTCCTTTTTTCCTCTCTTATCGTTAAATATATTATTTGTTCCATGGGATAGCTCTTTTGGAGGGGGCAATGGAAGAGTTACTGATGAAGAAAGAGAAATTCTGGTGAAGTAAGAAAATGACAAAGATATCAATAAACATTTCTTTTTAAAATGAAAAAGAAACTTATCTAGCAGAATCCTCCTAAGTCACTTAAGGGTAACAGAGGGAGACTGACAATAAACAGATTTTTTTAAATGGGAAAGATCTGTAAAAGTTTTTGTTTTTTAAAGAAGCTCTTTTCATCATCAGTGGCAATGTTTAGAACTTGGAATGAGATAGAG
The DNA here is from genome assembly GCA_028658325.1 of Potorous gilbertii. NCBI lineage: Eukaryota > Metazoa > Chordata > Mammalia > Diprotodontia > Potoroidae > Potorous > Potorous gilbertii. The sequence goes on from CM053770.1 coordinate 319,451,113, forward strand.
ATCTTTGAAAAGCAGAATAATAGTAACTCAATTTTCAGTCTCTTGCCTGACTTTCTTTCTTTTGTACAAATGTCTTCTGGACGAATGACAAGAGTTTTGATGGCTTCCAAAGTCTCCTATGGTGCAACTGGTCTTTGTTTGTTTTCAAAGGAGGAGAGGGCATGAACCGGTTAGGCTTGATGCTTGGATGAGACAGACCTCAAGTCTTCTAATACCATTGTGACCTATATGTTTTATTAGGAAATAGAAGCAGCAGCAATGAAAACAAAGGCAAGAAGACAGCAAGTCAAAACCAAGTATACACAGATGAGGTCCATGCTCTAGGGCAACATAATTTTAAGGGCAATGAGAAACCAATTTTCAGTTATCCAAAAGAGAATACCAAAGTCTTGGGGGGAAGAAAACACTTCTTGATGACTAAAAGAAGAATAATAGATATCTTTGCTAGAGAACTTTAGGATTTGTAAAGCTCTTTACCAATACTATTTCGTTTAATCCTCTCCACAACTCTGAGAAATGAGTGCTTTTGTTATCCCCATTTCACAGATGAGGAAAATTATGCAGACTTTCCTATCTCTATAAAATTTTGATGAATATAATCACACATGGATAGAGGGCATTCTAGAGGAAGGCATAATAAGGGGAAAAAGAGTTTGCCAACGGTATTCTTTGTTCTTGTTCAGTTGTGTCTGACTCTTTGTGACCCCATTTGGAGTTTTCTTGAAAGAGATACTAGGGTGGTTTGTCATCTCCTTTCCCAGCTCATTTAACAGATGAGGAAATTGAGGCAAACAGGGCTAAGTGACCTGACCAACAGCAAGCATCTGAGGCCAGGTTTGAACTCAGAAAGATGAGTTTTTCTGACTCCAGGCCTAGTAGTCTATACACTGAACCATATGTGGTATTCTTTACTAGATGCCATCTTTACCATCACATCAATTGATACAGAGGATACAAAACCCTACTGTGCATGTTGGTTGTTAGCTATAGGAAAGTGGTTTTTCTTTAATCTGTGAGAGAAATATGAATTAAATTCTCTTTATCACCATGGTGTCTGTTCCTTGTGTATAATCAAAATTATATATCAAGGAGGACCAAACCTCTCCTTACAAAACTACTCCATTCCTCCAGGGCTATAAGAAGGGAGAGAATTGCTGGCTGTGGAAAGGGTCATAGATGGCTGTGTGTGGGCGTAGTGTGGGAATGGTTCAGTGGCCAAAGATTTTGAAAAGAGGGTCGGAAGGGAGAATGAGTTAATAGGGAATGGAATGACTGCTAAGCTCAGGGATTCCAAACCCTCACCCTTTATTTTTCTCTCTTTTCCTCCACCATGGAGTGCTGTATCCTTCTGGGGTCTGAGACGTTAAGATTTTCCCTTTTTCTCTTGAAATGGCAGATTTGTAAGCCTTGATGCCATTGCCTAATACAGGCATTGAGTTATTTCCTTGGGTCTTGAGATGCAAGCCTTTGAACTCAATACAGCTCTGCCCTGCCTTCTGGGAGCCGAGTCTGGAGAGGCAGCAGATCCTTAAAGACTCAGTGTTCCTGTGTGGAGAAACACTGGGAATCTAGACATGCAGCTCAGTATATTTCCTGTGCTGAGCTAATGAGCATGTTAATGATAATTAAAAAAACTAGCATTTATGTAATCTTGTAAGGTTTGCAAACTTTCATGTTATCTCATTTGATCTTTACAACAACCTGGGAGGTAGGGGCTTTTATTATTCCCATATTACAGGTGAGGAAACTGAGGCAGCGAGTTTAAATGGTCACACAATTAGTAAATGTCCGAGACAGAATTCAAACTCAAGTCTTCCTGGCTCCAATTCCACTATTTTGTCTACCCTATGATCTAGATGCCTACTCTTTGTTTATATCATGCTGTTCATCCTTCATTCTTGAGGAGTATCCATGATCTCAGGAAGGTAATGTCTTGACTTGTTTGTGAATTGGATTTAAATGAGGCAGAGTTACACAAAGCTGTCAGCCTCAGTTTCTTTTCCAGAGTCATAGAAGTCCAGTGACAAGACAAAAAATAGGAGGATTGGGGATAGTCTGGGAGGCAGTAAATGACCTTGGTGTCTTCAAGGTCTAAATTTCTAAGCCTGATTTAGCCATCTTCATAGCCATTGGAACAAATTGTTTTCATCTACGCATTCCACTACTTGGGGTAGACATCCCCCTGACTTACCAATGGGTTTTTGGCCTGTTGGATACCCTCAACCTAGTTTAGCCCATGTGCCCAGATAGTTTTACTGGGATGGCCCCTGTGCATACTACAGCTTCCTGGTGCCACAGATGAGAGTTGAGTGACAGGTGAAAAGTCAAAGATGAATGAGCAGCCAGGCAAGCCCTCACACAACAGGTACTACTCCTCTATTAACCCCTTATAAGACAACATGGAAAATGGAAGTGAGGGCCTCCAACCTCCTAGTATAGGAGGTATGGGAGATGGATTATCTGGGGAAACAGGAGTTGAAAGTTTTTGCTGTTATTGTATTTTTCTGATTTCAGGCTATACTTCTGTTTTAACTGAATTATCCTTTTAACCCATTACAATATGATATCATGTAATTACTGTCTGATCATAGAAAGTAAATTTAAAGACACTGGAATGTCAGAGCAGTAATGTAAGTAGACATGGATCTGAAACAGAGTGAGCAAACCCAAATCTGGCTATTATGCATAGCAGATTCTTGAAATTGGTTAACAACCTAGATAGGTTGTTTAATGACCTTCTGATTACTAATGTCAAATAAGGCATAAAATGAGGAAACACTTGTTGACTAAACATGTTGGTTCCAAACATGGAAGATTCCTACTGTAAAATCCAAATGGAAGACCGATTCCTTACATAGATGGTGAGGTCCTCCAAATACTACTGTTATGGAATGACACATGAAGCACCAAAATGTTGCTGAGTTTCATAAAACAAATTATAGTCATTCGAAAGACTTTCCTATCTACATGAGAAAAACTATGTAGAAGAAGGCCTATCATCCAGACCATCAGTTGATTGACTAACCTATGACTAACCTATAGAATTGGTCTATCAAATTGGCAGAGATTGCTCTCATTGAACAGGAAGAAAAAGGTAGGTTGGTTTGCTTTGGGAAATTACATAGTGATTTTATTGAACCCCTGCCCAAATTTTTTCCAGAATCAAAGGTCCATTTAAAAAACTACAACATTCTGGAGAACAGATTTGAGTCATGGAATAGCACAGCCTCCAAAGAATTCAAGTTGTGCTTTGCCTAAGAGGTAATAGACTTATGGTATGAGAGTTGGTTCATTGGATCCCTACTTTAATAGACCCCATTGGTATTAGTCAGTTTGATATAATTCCATAGGAGTAGTGGTTATAAATTCTGATATTAGGCCTCAGAGCTGTGAACTGCAGGTTGTAAGTTCACTTGTTTAATCATAGGAAGCTAACTAGAAGACCCCCACCCTTGTTTTACCTTGTTATGGCAATCAATTCTAGCATGGTGAAGGTGACTCAGTCCCATGGAAAGTCCTTCAGCTGTTTTTGTTGCCTCTCTGTCCCTTGTCATCCCTCTACTGCCCAATATGGGGAGGTGACGATGAACACTTGACCAATGAGTGACTCTGGTTGCCAGCCTGTAGTCTGCCTGTCTACTGGCCCATTCCATGTAGATATTTTGACATTTATTTATCAGCTGTGCCCTTAGGTGTGCTTATCAGTTTGGTGGGACCTCCTGAAAGGTCAAGAAAAGTCTGTCAAGGTCATTTCATTAGTCTATTTGTCAGCCAATGAGATTCTGTATTTTGGGTAGACCCTCCTGGAGGGTCAAGGGCAAAGTTTATCAACCGATGATATTCTGTAGGTTTGGTTTGTTCTATCTATACTGTCTAGGTATCAAGCACTATGAAACTAAGGCCCTGGAGGAAGGGAACATAGGAGATTGTGAGGAAGATCTGAGGTCCACTTCATTAGAGGACCCATAGACCCTTTTTTTTTTTTTTTAAATAAATTTATTTAACTTTTTACATTCATTTTCACAAGATTTTGGGTTCCAAAATTTTCTCCCC
>CM053770.1:319455665-319487120 GCA_028658325.1 Potorous gilbertii
TTGTCTCTCCTGGATCTATTTTCCAGGTCAGTTGTTTTTCCAGTAAGATATTTCACATTGCCTTCTGTTTTTTCATTCTTTTGGTTTTGTTTTGTAATTTCTTGGTTTCTCATAAAGTCATTAGCTTCCATCTGCTCCATTCTAATTTTTAAACAACTATTTTCTTCAGTGAGGTTTTGAACCTCCTTTACCATTTGGCTAATTCTGCTTTTTTAAAGCATTCTTCTCCTAATTGGCCTTTTGGACCTCTTTCGCCATTTGACTTAGTCTATTTTTAAGGGTGTTATTTTTTTCAGCATTTTTTTGGGTCTCTTTAGCAAGCTGTTGACTCAGTTTTCATGATTTTCTTTCATTGCTCTCATTTCTCTTCCCAATTTTTCCTCCACATCTCTTACTTGATTTCCAAAATCCTTTTTGAGGTCTTCCATGGCCTAAGACCATTGAATATTTATTTTGGAGCTTTTTGAAGCAGAAGCCTTGTCTTTTATGTCTTCCTCTAATGGTATGCATTGTTTTTCCTAATCTGAAAGGATAGAAGAAAATATCTGTTCATCAAGAAAGTATCTTCTATAGTCTTATTCTTTTTCCCTTTTTTGGACATTTTCCCAGCCAGTTACTTAACTTTTGAATCCTTTGTCAGGAGGGAGTATACTCTAAGGACCTGCAAGTTCTCACTTCCTCCAAAGTGGCACAATCAAAGGAGAGGAGTTTACTCATCCCCTGGCCTGTGCACTGGTCTGGGAACAGCCAAAAACTTTTCTGCCCAGGATCTGCCAGTAGAATTCTCTCCCCACAACTGTCTCCAGCTCCACCATACCAGTGCTCCTCTTCACCCCTAGGGCTGCCACTCATGGTTGAGATCCAGATCTGTAGCTCAATTCTCCCAGGGGCTTTAGGCAGAGGACTCCCAAAATGGATGGTCCTGCTGCAAGTGGCTGCTGCTGGTGCGGCCAGACCATGTTCCCTTCTCACCCAGGTGAAAGAGCTTTCTCACTGTCCTTTGAAGCTGTCTTTGATGCTTGTGGGTTAAGCAATCTGGGAACTGTAGCTGCTACTGGGAATTATGCCCCTTGTCCCTGCCATGCTGTGTGGCCCATGCTGGGCTGCATTCCATTGTGAGTCCAATGCGATAAATCTTTCCTATTGGCCTTCCACACTGTCTTGGACTGGAAATCTCTATCATTCTGTCATTTTGTGGCTTCTGCTGCTCTAGAATTTGTTTAGAGTTATTTTTTTTACAGATATTTTATGTACTATGGGGGAGAACTTTTACAGATTTGAATTTCTTGGCTCTCAATTTCTTCCATCTTGCCTCTCAATCAAATAGTATACTTTGATCTGCATTCAGACTCTTTCAGTTCTTTCTCTGGATGTGGAAAGTATTTTCCATCATGAGTCATTTGGAATTGTCTTGGATCCTTGTATTGCTGAGAAGAGCTAAGTCAATCACACCTGATCATCACACAGTGTTACTGTTGTTGTATATAGTGTTCTCTTTGTTCTGCCCATTTCACTCAGCATCAACTCATGTAAGTCTTTCAGGGTTTTTCTGAAATCTGCCTGCTCATCATTTCTTATAGCACAACAACATTCCATTACATTCATATGCCATAATTTGTTCAGCCATTCCCCAATTGATGGGCATTCAGTCAGTTTTCAATTCTTTAAGGCTTCATTTTGAAGGTAAGATTTTAGTACATACTTGAAGGAAGACAAGGAAGCCAGAAGATGAGGAAGGAGAGCATTCCAGGTATATGGGGCAGCCAGTGAAAATGTCTGGAGCCAAGGAATGGAGTATTTATCCACCTCTATTCAAGTTGTAAGCTTAAGAAAACATGGAATGTATATTATCTGAATCTTGTGTCCCAATTACCACAATACTTGAGCTTAATAAAGTTTGTTGTTCAGCATTAAACCATTGAACTGACTTGAATAGAGAGTATGACATTTTCAGATGTCTATATGGAGAGTCCATGACCAAAGAAGGGATAGAGAGGATCAGAGAAGATAAAATGGACAATTTTGGTTACATAGCATTAAAGCTTTTGCACAAACAAAACTGATGCACTTAAAATTAGAAGTAAAGCAGTTACTTAAGAAGAATATTTATTAGATTTACTCTGACTTTCTCACAATGATTTGAGGAATGAAAAACAAGTTAGGAAAGCTATGGAAATTATGATATCAGACTGTGACTCAGAGATGTTGCCCTTCTCTCTTCCAAATAATAATTGCCAAGGCCAATCCCTTTACTTTTACCCTTGATCCCCTCCCCTTCAGCTTCTTCCAGGATTTTCTAAATCACTATTTCTTTTCCTAATATTCAATCTTTTTCTATTGACTCTTTCTCTGATGCCTATAGACATGACCAAATTCTTGCTATCCTTAAAAAAAATTTAAAAAACCAACTCTTTGTTTGACCCTAATAGTCCTCCCTTTCACAGCCAAATTCCTAGGAAAAGAAAAAAATCCTCTACATTTCTTATCTCTGCTTCCTCTCCTCTCATTGTTTTCAATTCATGGCAATATGGTTTCCGACCTCATCACTCAATTGAAACCTTCCTCTTTTAAGTTACCAATGATTTTCTCTCTTAATTGCGAAAATCTGATGATAATCTATTCTCAGACTTCCTCTTTCTTGACTTCTCAGCAGCATTTGACACTATTGACCACTCTGTCTCACTCACTAAGTCTTTTTGCCTTGGGTTTTCCTGATATAGTAATCTCTTGATTTATCTCCTATCTTTCTAGGGGCTCTTTGGTTTCCTTTGTTAGTTTTACATCCATGTCCCACCCTCCATGTGTGACTGTAGCCCAGGGCTTTTTATCTGGGCCCATTTCTTTCTTTACATTCTCAATGAACTCATTAGCTCCCATGTGTTCAATTCTATGCAAATGACTTACAGATCTGTATATCCAACTCTAGTCTCTTTCCTGATTTCCAGTTCTGCATCACCAACTTCTTATTGCATGTTTAGATTTATTAAAATCTACACATCTGATTGGGGGAAGGGGTAATCAGAATGCATAGTGTTTTGGAATGGGGGGTGTTTTGGAATGTTTTGGAGATGGGGAGAAAATTTGGAACTCAAAATTTTGTGGAAATGAATGTTGAAAAGTAAAAATAAATAAATAAACATCAAAATGCAAAATCTACATATCCAAAGCAGAAAGAATTACGTTACAGCTAGACTCTCCTAATTTCAATTTATCTGTGGAGTTACCCACCATATTTTCAGTCACTCAGGTCTCAACTTCCTTTCTACATATCCAGTCAGTTATCAAATCTTATCTCTACTCACATAGCCATCACCCTATCTTAGACTCTTATCACTTATTTCCTGGACTATTACAATATTTAACTAATTGGTCTTTTCCACTTCAAGTCTCCCTTGGACCTTGCTCTCAATCTATCTTCCATGCAGCTGCCACTTTGATCTTTGTAAAACACAAATATAACCATATTACTGGGGAAACTAAGTGGCACAGTGAAGTGTCTGAAGCCAGAAAGACTCATTTTCCTGAGTTCAAATCTGGCCTCAGACATTTACTATGTAACCCTGATCAAGTCACTTAACTCTGTGTGCCTGAGTCCTTCATCTGTACAATGAGCTGGAGAAGAAATATTTTTTGCCAAGAAAACCCCAAATGGGGTCACAATGAGTTGGACATGATTGAGCAATAACAACATTGCCTAGCACAGTGCATGATAGGTGCTTAAATACTTGTTGGGTGAATTCTGTTCAGTTGGGAAAGGAATCACAGAGAGGACTGGATTTCAGGAACTTTTGGACTGAAAATTGAAAGGGGGCTTGGAGAAGAAGGGAAGTGGGAAGAGGGCATTCAAACAGAACTCCATTTGTAGAATAATATGACAGAAACAAGTAGTGTGAGTAAGAGGAGAAGAAAGGGAGCCAGGGAACCACCCAACTTAGACTTTCATCCCAAAGAGTAGCAAGTAGCAAAGAGAACACTGGACTAGGGGACAATTCCTAGTACTGACTCTGCCACCAGTCAGGTGAATCTATTTATTTTTTGTAAGTTTAATAATGTTTTATTTTTTCCCCAGTTACATGTCAAGAAAATTTTTAGCATTCATGTTACAAAATTTCAGTTAAGTGAAGTTAAGCAAATCACTTAATCTAAATTTAAGTTTCCTCATTTCTAAAATCCTTTTTTATATTTAGAGTTAATGAAAAGATATATTGAAAGTATTTTTGTACAGAATTTTAAAGTTTAGAATGTAAGGTGGCATTAGCAACATTATTGTCTTCATCTCTCTCAATCTCATTTATCTTAGGATTTATTTTTCAGGTTGATGTAAAGTCTATGAGGGTTAGGAGCCAAGGGTATCATAGGATGAATTATAGCTTTGGAAAGGAGACTGACATTTACAAAGGAAGTCAAAGATAGAAAGAAAGGTATAATATATAACCAGTAAACCAAAATATACATAGTGTGTGTGTGTGTGTGTGTGTGTGTATGTGTGTGTGTATTAGTTATGAGTTGAAGTTGAATTCCTATGAGACAAAGTGCAATTGTTCTTCAGGGAATGGTTAGACATATTGTAGCATGTGAATGCAATTGAATATTACCTCATGATAAAAATTGACAAATTTGAGGAACACAGAAAATATGAGAAGATCTACATAGATTGATGCAGAGAGAAGAAAGCAGATTCAGGAGAATAATATAAAAATATTAAAATTAATATTAAATATAAATAATTATAAATATATTTACAATCATGTATGAGTATAAAATAGTAAAATTAATATTAAAATAGAATTAATTGAAATGTTTAATGACAACAGATAATGGGAACAGATAATGAAAAACACTTCTCTTCTCTTAGTAAAAGGTGGGGTGAGGTGGGGGATGAGGAGGCACCCTGGCACATAGTATTGCACAGAATTCTGCCAGACAAAGCTTCCTTGCTAGTTTTGATTAGCATCTTCATTGTTGTTAAATTCAATTAAGTGCCTTCTATATGTCAGGTAAAAATGAAAACAGTCCCTAACATCAAAAAGCTTATATTCCACCATGAGGAAAGAATGTGTATATTGATACAAGGACACAAAAAATACAGAGAGTAAGTTTCCCCTTTTTACAGAATTACTAAGCCAATAGATTTGGAGAATGCTATAGATATAGTTTACTGAGATTTTAGCAAACTTTTTTAAACAAAATGTCCTTTATCCTTCTTATGGAAAAGATGGGGAGATAAGAAATTGACAGCAATACAAGCAGACAGATTGGAAACTGGTAGGATGGTCAGACTCAGAGTAATTGTTAATATCTCAATGCCAGAATGGCAGGAGGTCTCCAGGAGAGTACCTAAGAGATCTGGACTTGGCCCTGTGCTGTTTAACATTTCTATCAATGACTGAGATTGAAGGTATATGTGATATGTTCATCAAAATTGCAGATGATGCATAGCTGGAAGGATCCAAAGGGATCGTGGCAGGCTAGAACATTGGGATGAATCCAACAAGATGAAATTCAAAAGTCATAAATGCAAAATCTTGCACTTGGATACAAAACAATCAACTTCACAAGTATAAGAAGGTTGGTTCCTGGATAGATATCACTTTTTATGAAAACGATCTGGGGGTGTTAATGGACTTCAGTTTCAAAATGAGTCAACATCATGATGTTGATGGGGGAGTGAGACCCCCACAAAGACCAGGGTACCAGGATCAGGTCACTTGGAGAAGAATTCATGGACTCAAGTATTGTTGAGGTCAAGGTAAAGATTTATTATGCTTTTCAGTGGGCAAGAGTTCTTAGAGAACCTGAAACCTTAGTGGGGTAGAGGTAAAATTTATATAGGATATTCTACAGTGAAACATGTGCCAAATACATTAACTAGATGTTTTGGGGTGAGATTAGGGAGTGGTTAAGGAGTAATAAGTTCTTAAAGAAACATGCACTTTTGGTATCTACTGCACAGATGTCTTACTCAGAGGACATCAGAAAATAGCCCAAGGAGGGCTACCTGGAGGTGTGGTTTTAGGCCGGAAACATCACTAAGCCAACTAGCAGTCAAGATTGGCTCAGAAATATCAGGGTGTTCTCATCAGTGTCTTGTTAGACAAGATAAATGTAAGGGAGTATATGTATGCCTAAATTCAGAATACATATGGTTGATCAGTGAGTAGTAAATGTTGTTATGACCCAGTGCACAGCCTGTTCAGCCAGTATACAGTTGGTTCTGACTAATAAATTCTATAGGTGCAGCTGGCTGCTGTATCAGGAAGGGAAATAACAGTTGTTGCTGGGGCAGGCTGTGTCCTTGGACTGGGGAGAAACTGCTTGGGACAGTGTTTTGAGGGTAGGGAGAAATGTGACTTTTAAAGAGAAATTTGATTTTTTGGTTGGGGTCCAAACACATGCACCTAAGCACCCCAACAATGTGGCATCCAATAAACTTAATGTGTCTAAGGCTGTATTAAGAGGGTTATAGCTTCCAGATATAGGAAAGTTAGATCTCCACTGCACCCTGTTGTGGTGAAAACTCATCTAAAACTGAGTTCAAAGCACTCCAGGATTATTTTGAAGGAAATGGGTACATACAGTCTGGAGAAGGGATGACTTGGTGTGGGAGGGTAGGATATAATAACTGTTTTTAAGTATTTGAAGGGATGTGATATAGAGGAAGAATTAGACTTGCTTTGGACTCAGAGAAAACACTAAGATTCAAGGGTAGAAGATGCATAAAGGGGCAATTTAGATTTTGTTTAAAGTTATGTTGGCTCAGCATTCCATTGTTCCCAGCCTTGCTAATCAACAAGTATTGGGGGAAACTGTGATGGGGAAAGAGACACTAAGCCTACAGCTTTTTGCAATACTTGCTCATTGTCACTACTTCTACCTTCAAATTGTCATATTCTTGCTACCTTGGGGAGGAACTGAGATACAAAGGCACGACTTCTTCTGATGAGGTGGGCCTATCTGAATTGTCTTAAAGTTACCTATAAGAGCTGTCCCCACCCTGAAGCCATGACTGATCTTCCATGATCAGTCCATTAACACCTTGACAAACTTTTAATAAATTCCTTTTAATTCTCTTTGTCCTGCATTGTTGCCCCCTTAATTAGGGGGAAAACCCCAAATGAAGAATTTTCCTTTCAACAGCCTGGTAGCAGGAGAAACTTTCTAATGATTAGAGATCTCCAAAAGTCAATAGACGGTCTCCATAGGTGGTGGGTTCTGCCTGCTCCTCCCCTTTTTTCTCCCCCTTCCTCACCTTCTTGGAGGTGATCAAGCAGAGACTAGGATATTTAATGGGGATTTCTTTCAAGTTCGATTAGAATTAGATGACTCCCACTCTCAAATTCAGTGATTCTGTAATAAATACAAAGTTGTTTGGGGAAGGGGGCAGATGGGTCCATAAAGGTGAGTTCGAGGTGGGATATGCAGGGGAATGACTGTGAAGTTAAAAAAAAGTAATAAAACAAAACAAACAAACAAAACCAAGGAGGTGCCAAAGGGGGCTGGGTGATCCTGGCGAAATTACCTCCCAGTTGTTAGATCACTCCCAGGATCCTTTCCCAGGACTTGTGTTTCCTGGGCTGGAGGTAATGCCAGGATTATAATTACTCCCATCCTCCAAGACCTGTGGCATTTATAGAGCTCAGTTCAGGAGCAGCTTAGGCAGCAGAATAGCCCAAAGATCTCCTCTCATCCCCACTACCAGTGCAATAGCAAGCTTCCTCCTTCTTAGACACAGAGCTCCCTAAGGGCCAGGATTTGTAGATCTCCTTGATGGAGTGTGGTTTAGCTCCTCAGAACTCTCAGAGGACATGGAACTGATGGGGATCTTGGGTGCCTGTGTTTGGACCCCAATTCTAAAATCACATTTCTCCTTTGCCTTAAAACACTGTCCCAGGCAGTTTCTCCCTAGCCCAAGAACAACCTGTCCCAGCAAATCTCCATTCCTGCTACAGTCGCCAGCTGCACCTATAATAATTATTCATTTGAACCAGCTATGTATTGGCTGAAATGGCTGCCTACTGGGTCATAATGACATTTACTATTCACTGACCAATCATATAAATCCTTGACTTAGACATACATATGCTCCATTTATTTTGTCTAATAAGACATGGATGAGAGCAGCCTGGTATTATTTAGTCAATCCTGATCATTAGTTAACTCAGTGACATTTTAGGCCTAAAGCCACACCTTCATGTAGGCCCTTACTTGGGCTATTTCCCAATGAACTCTGGAAAAAATAGATACTAAAGTGCATGTTCCTTTAAGAACTAACCACTTCTTAACCACTCCTTAATCCCTCCCCAAATCACCTAGTCATCACCTTGGCACATGATGTACTATAGAATATCCTATATAAAATTTACCTGTTCTCCTCTAAGGCTGCAGTTTTTGTAATAACTCTTGCCTGCTAAAACGTATAATAAATCTTTACCACCTTAACCTCAGCAATGCTTGAGTCTGTGAAATTGTTTTCCAGATGACCCACATAGGGAACTCCAATCTTGGGGTTCCTCTATCATTCCTCTACCTCTCAAGACCTCATCAGAACCCCATGGCAAACTTCACGCTAGGTAAGGAGATGTGATTACACTATCTGTCACTGGCTTGAAGGGTCTTTGCAGAAGACTGTATTGCCTACTCATTTTCAGAGGTTTAAAGTTTATCACCACCTTTAAATGAGATTATCTTGATTGCCTTCTCTTTTAATTTTTTTTCTTTTAAAACATTCTTTATTATAAGGGATGGAATTCTGGGAGAGGAGGAAGGAAGGGGAAGGACATAGAGGGAAAATTAGGTGACATAAAAATCAAAACATTACAATAATTTTTAAAAAAAACATGATGGTCCTTTTAACCACCTAGGGAAGGAAAAAAGTAACCACAGACATCTGTTGCACTTTGTGGTTTGGCAAAGCTCCTTACATTCATTTTTGATTGAGGACCTATATCTAAAATAATTATAGCTAACACATAGTGCCTGGCACTGTGTTTAATGGCCACAGTTATCCTGGGAGGTGAGTGCTACTGTGGTACCCATTTTACAGAAGAGGAAACTGAACCAAACAGAGGGTTAAGTGTTTTGCCCAGGGTCACACAGCTAAGTAAGAAGCTGAGGCTGGATTTTCTCTCTTACTCAGGGCGTGGTATTCTATACATTGTGCCACCTAATTATGCTAACATAATAACGACTAAACTTTATGCTTTGGGGTTTGTCAAGAGACCTATAGATATCATAATGGAACCACTTAACAGTTCTTTGAAGTAAATTCTGGCAGTTATCTGTAGATGCAGAGATACTTAAAGGACCTCACCAATGATTTGCCCATAATGTATCAGATGTGGGATTTGAACACAGGGTCTCAACACTAGAGTTAGCACTCAAGAGACTAAACGGGATGAGCTAAATGAGTAGCCCTGGGATTTTCCTCAAACATGAATGTTTTTCTAGAAAGAGAACCTTAAAAAGGGGCAGCTAGGGGGCACAGTGAGTAGAGCACCAGCCCTGGAATCAGGAGGACCTGAGTTCAAATGAGGCCTCAGACACTTGATACACCGACTAGCTGTGTGACCTTGGGCAAGTAATCTAATTCCAATAGCCTTACCTTTCCTCCTCCAAAAAAAGAAAGAAAAGCAAAAAATAACAAAAAAAAAGAAAACCCTAAACCGGGGGTGGGGAACCAGTGCTACCCTTTGACTTGAGAACCGAGAGGGCTACACGTAGTCTTGGGGCCTGCTGATACCCCACTCCTGCCCTAAACCAAACAAACAAACCTACAACTCTCACCAGATCCTCCTTGTTCTTGACCTCTGGGGTCCCAGGATTTTGTAACATAGGAAGGAAAACACATAGCACAGGTGAGAAGGGGAAGTGGGTCACCAAGGAGACCTAGGGCGTGGGACTTTGTGACTCTAATGTCCTTCTGGCTTGTAATCTTTTTCATTTCTTATCTTAGTCCTTAGAGACTTTCTTGGCACTGTGACCAGAATCTGATCATAAAAATTTTTGATGAACCTAAGAAGTTCTTGCTGAGGATTTTAGTTCTTGCCTTACCAGTTCCTTGCTAATCCCAAAAACAATATGTCCTATACTGGTGCATACATTTTCCCCTCTAGTAAATAATGCAATCTTGCTAAACCTCCAATTAATTATTAGTGTTTATCTAATTATCTGGCTCCTTAATGTTCTGACTGCTCTCTAATCATTAATTTTATGCCCAAGGAAAATTCCCATGGGCTCCTGATTCTCTACCATCTGTGTCTCAGTGACAGCATTTTCTGACAGGAGTAAAGATCTGAGCATTAAGATGGGAGGGGCAATGAAATCTTAGTATCGTAAATATGGGGGGGGAACCTTAGACATCATCCAGTATTACATGCTTATTTGACAGGCAAGGAAACTGAGGCACAGAGAAGAATAATAACTTGCCCAAGGTCATGCAGAAATTAAGTGGCAGGTTGTGACTCCAAATCTATGATTCTTTTCTGTACACCATACAGTCTTTCATAGATGAGTCCAGCTTAATTATACTTCAACTTCCCCTCCCCCTCTTCAAAATTGTATACTCAAATCACGCTTCTTTTGCTAAAACCTTCTCTGACTACTCCAACCTTTATGGAGCTGTTTCTCTCACTGGATTACTTTAGTACCACTCTTTTGGCCCTTAATCACAATGCTAATTGCTTCATCAATAGGTCTACAAAGGTTGACTTCCACAGGCAATTTTCTCTTTTAGGGGTGGAAAACCCGTAACCTTGAGGCCATAGGTAGCCCTCTAGGTCCTCAAGTACAGTCCTTTGTTTCCAAACTCCACAGAACTTAAGTCATAGGGCCACGTTTGAGGACCTGGAAGGCCACTTGTGGCCTTGAGACTGAAGATTCTCCACCCATGTTTATGCCTGCAGTTCTGGAAGCTTCCAGAAACCATGGTTTCTGAGCTATGACTTTTGCGAATGTCAATAGTAACAGCAATCATGAGTCTCCTGCCCCTCCCAGCTTGATTTATTTATTTTTGTTTGTTTTCTATTTAAAGGGGCCATTCTCTGACTTCTTTTTAAAGAGGCCTATTCACTGAATGGGCATTACCTCACTTTAAATGAGTACCTGAAGAGGCCATAGCCTAAAAGGAACAGGGTCTCCCGGTGCATCCTGGGTCATCTCCAATCATCCTGATGAGTATCTGGTCACTGGATTCAGATGACTCTGGAGGAGAAGTGAGGCTGGTGACCTGCACAGCTCTCCCTCACTCAGAACAAAGTCAAGTGCAAGTCATGTCATCATTTCTCTGTCATGGTCTTCTTCAAAAACAAAAGACAAAGGGAACTTGGTTTTTGGAAGAAGGTCTGTGTGTCAGATGAGACTTTGGGTAGCTACT
Organism: Potorous gilbertii; assembly: GCA_028658325.1. Lineage (NCBI taxonomy): Eukaryota > Metazoa > Chordata > Mammalia > Diprotodontia > Potoroidae > Potorous > Potorous gilbertii. Next base: position 319,467,037 of record CM053770.1, read on the forward strand.
GAGCAGCACCCCACCCTGCCCCCCAGGCTTTTTGAAAACCCAGATGTTGGTGCTCCCTCTCTGGTAAAGATCTGAAGGTGCCAATGAGAGAATCCAGTGGCATAATTTCCAGTCCTAGTTTTCCTATAGTGAATATCATAACAATGCTGATTGCAGATAAATTGCAGCTGAGTTCAGAGACGCCATTTCACTCATAGTTATAGATTTCCAAATGGAAGACAAATACGATTACTTGGAAATAGAAGGTTCTGAGCCACCAACAACATGGTGGGGAATCTAAGACCTTGAGAGATTACATAAATTGGCCAAGTTGACATAGGTGGAAGAACTTGAACTCAAGTCCTCTGACTCAAGATTCTGTACCCTTCCCACTGTGCTACAGTGGAAAACCAGATGCAATACTCTAGCCAGTTACCAAAGCAAACAAGCAAATACAAAGCATCTCTCTCAAATGTAATATTTAGCAAAGAAATTCACTTAGCTTTGTCTTTCTAATGTGTGACATAGGAACAATAATGTTACAACCCATGGTTGTCCTTAAGTTGAAATGCATGTGTAAAGTGCTTTGACAACCTGAAAGTACTATTTAAATATAAACTATTTCACTTGAAGGAACTGGGAATGTTTGGTCTGAGGGAAAGAATTCAAAGGTAAAAGGTATCTTGGCAATTATAAAAAGTTATATTAAAGCATCTACTGACAAAAAAAAAAGAAAAGGAAGGACAAACACAACCTCATGGACCCAATAACCAGGTTTCCGCTAGGAAAAGCAACAAAGAGTGACACTGACTGATAAATAGATGTTATCTTTTTATCTGTGTCTGACTTATATCCCCAACTACATAGTGAATGTTTTGAAGACAGGCATTGTTTTATTCATCTTTATATACTGAAGACTGATATAATAGAAAGATTTTTGGACTTAAGAGTTCTGAAATTTGGGTTCCTGTCCTGCCTCTACCAAATATTGCATGACCTTGGGCAAGTTAGAAATCATAGTAAAAGCTGTTTAAGTTGTGGGTTTTTTGTTTTGTTTTGTTTTGTTTTTTGATAAAGATGAAAAATAGTCAGTGGAAACTGATTAATAGATGATAGTTAAATTTAAAAATAAAGGATAATAAAGTTTGACAGAATTTCAATCTCAATTCTTTTTGTTTTTCAGATCACTTTCCTCTTTAATTTTTGGTCATGAAATATACATTATTTAATTTTGTTTTTATTTCAAAATAAAAATCCACTGTCTTTAGTTAGTAATTGTGATTGCAAAATTTTGAAAATGGGGTAAGATAAACAAGGTAAATTTTACTGACTTATGCTGATTTTAATTGACATGAATTTTAAATTTTAGTTATTTCCTGTTTATCCTGTCTATAGCTTGCTGTGTGTATATATTTGTTTGCAGGTTGTTTCTTCATTTTTATTGTAAGCTCCTTGAAGGCAGGGACATTTTTGGCCTCTTCTTGTGTCCTTATGCTTAATAAATGTTGATTCACTGATTGAATATGTCATTTTTCCTCTCCAAGATGATAAAATGAAGGGCTGTGACTGGATGATGTCTTAAATCCCTTTCACCTCTCACTTTCCATTATTCTGCTACTAGAAGACATGAGGACCTGGCTGTAGTCTTGGTTGACTTGATTGTACCATTAACTTCCTGGGTGACCTTGGATCAGTCACTTCCCCATTTGGGGCATTTTTTTCCTCATTGGTAAAATGAAGGGTTTGTACTAATGTTCAAAGTAAGGTAATTCCTTAGAAAGGGAGGGAGGGCAGGTAGGTATGATTTAATGACCTTATCATATAACCTTGTCTAGCACCATGGCTAGCTAGGGACCATTTGGCTCAAGCAACAGAGGCTAGTAACATATACCAGTCTCTACCCTGCCTTCAGTTTGCCTTGAGTTCATTTCTTTGAGGTTGCCTATCATTTTGATAGGTTTATTCATTCTACTCTCTACCTTTTATTTACAAGGAATAATCTCACCTTTGGCTCTAGTCTAAGATTTCTCCCTCCAAAAGGGAGAAAAAAATGCAGTCACCCAACATACAGACAAGAATCAGATTTGAAACAGGTGATTTATTCCCACAGAGAAAAGAAAATGATAAGTAAAAAGAACCATAAAAGGATTAAAACAAAACCTAGTAACATCACTAGTAAAACAATCAGCTGTGTTGGAATACAGTTATCTACAAGGCTGCTAATTAGTCATTTTACATTTGGCCTTGTACTGGCACTGTCTGATCAAATGGAAAAACTTGATCTTTTGTTGCTCTCTCCCTGCTGGTGACTTGCTTTCGGCCTGTCAGTTTCTGCTTCTATTGCTGCTGCAAATGCTGGGGTAGCTGATACTCTGGCATCAGCCCCCACTTGGTGATACCTGCCTCTGGGGAAGCAAAGGAGGGAACCAGCTGCCTTTTGAGATCTCACAGGGCCCTCTGCTAAGGAAGAAGACTCAAGAGGGAAGGGATTACCATCCTAGACAGAGGTTCATCTCAGGAGGATTTGTGATCATGGTTATATGGGGGTGGGTCAGGAATGAGGCTTCCACCATACCTCCAGGACCCATTGTGAAGCAGTTTTAAAAACTTCTTCTGGTGCTTATAGTCAGGAATGAGAACCTGTCACCTGGTAGGTCCTCAAGGGCAGCCCTTTGGCTGAAAGCAAACTTCACGGAACAAATCCTCTTAATTAAAGGCTTTGTTCTGTAAAGCTCAGACTCAGTCAAAAGACCACACAGGAGGACCTAGAAGACCACATGTGTCCTTGAGACTGCAAGTTCCCCACCCTTGTTAGTCCATAAGGATTATCTTGTGACATAATTAGAGGTAAGCATATTCACAGATTCTAGCGCAGCTGACAGTTTTCATCATTACACAGTAAAAATCCTTTACATAAGGTGTGTGTCCTGATGGTGGTGGGGAGAGAAGGGAAGGGACTAAGCATTTATATAGTACCTACTGTGTGCCAGGCACCATGATAAGTGTGTGCATGTGTGCGTGCATGTGTGTGGTGTGTATGTGTGTGTGTGTGTGTGTGTATGTGACTAGTAAAGTCAGATTTGAACTCATCTTCCTTACTCTAGGCTCAGTACTCTATGAACTATTCTACCAGCTGCCCCGAGGGGGTGGAGGGCTCATGCCCATGTTTTAAGGGACCATGGAAAGACAGTATTTGAATGAGTCACTATCCTTTTCCCACCTTCAATATTTATGTCTTTATAACAGAATTAGAAGATTCAGGTTAACCAAAGATTTATTGAACACTGGCTTGAATAAGAAAGGGAAAAAATCTGTCCTCAGGGAGCTAATAATCAACTCCAAGATTAATTAATACAATTAGAAAATGTCTTTACAAAGTTTCTTAAATCCTCCCAAGCTCACAAATATCTCTTTAGGCTTCCCGCCTTCCTTCCTCCTCATTGGTAGGTCTGACAACACTCCCTGAGTCAGATTGGCTCTGAACAGTGATTGATGGGCTACATATGACCAAGGATGTGAACATTGCTCCCTGTCCTTGTAGTTTTTACTATTGTACCATGTAGCTTTTGGAGTAGGACTGAGTTTGACCAGTGACTTTCCACAGCTAGGGAGCCAATCACTTTCTCATCTAAGTGTACTAAGGGAACAGTGTGTATTGGTCTTAGGGTATGTCTATCCAACTAAATTTAGCTAAGAGATGTGGGATCAAGTAAAGAAAACAAACAAAAAGAATATGGATACAACTTTGGGGTAGAGATGTGTGAAATAATAGGTTCTGAGCTGAATTGTTGATCTAGGATTAATATGGTATGGATAAAACTGCTTGTCTGGGGAGCAGGAAGGTAGTGCAGAGGATGGAGTGTTGGACGTGACTTCGGGACTAGATCTGAGTTCTAGACTTTACTGAAGCCTCAGATTTTTCTTTACTAGTTGTCTGCCCCTACCCAAATCACATGACCCCATTCAGTCTCACTTTCTTTTGCCTCTAAAATGGAGAGGATAATTGCACCTACTTCACAGGATTGCTGTGAAGCTCAAATGAGATAAGACAGGTAATATAACTTGCAAACCTTAAACTGATACATAAATTCTGGCTATTAGTTTTATATATTTGGTTTACATTTTCTGTCTTAATTTATACCATAGCTAATTTAAATAATGCATTGTGTGTGGAAAAGCAAAGCAAAACAAAACCAAACCCTGATGAAACTTTCACCCTGCCTTGGGGTGTTTATAAAAGAGATAATTTAAAAAATTGCTATTTGCAAAAATCTCTTGCTCAGCAACTTCATCTCCTCCTAGTGCCTCAGTTCACACATTCTTGCAATAGTAAACTAAAAGATTCCTTTCCAACCAGCAGATCTTCATCTCTCATCATGCCTTACTCAGTGTCAGAGAGGTATCACAGGTTATACAACAAATTGCCTCCAAGAGCAGTGATTGACCTGTTGTAAAACCATCGTGACCATCTATTTTCTGGATATTATATGTGCCGTGAGGAATGGCTTGTTCAGAAGGCATTTCTCTGTGTCAACTTTTCTGCTCCCATGGCGTAAAACAATGAAGTCTTTTATTGACTTAGACTCTTCTAATTATTATAAAGTGAGCTTTCTTGCCACAATAGACCTTGGACAAATCATCTAACATCCTCTGGGTTTCAATTTTCTTACCTATAATATGAGAGATTGTTCTAGATGGCCTCTGATGTCTCTTTCAGTCTTAGACTTATGATCTTAAGTGTTTTAGAACATTAGAAAAGAAAATGGCTCCTGCACTCTTTTGTCCTTTCTACCTGAACCTCTATTCCCCAGTATTGCCTTAGCTAAGTTAATCAATTTATTTTTAGTTTTCAACATTCACTTCCACAAGATTTTGAGTTCAAATTTTCTCCCCATCTTTCTCCTCTCTCCATCCCAAGAGAGTGTGTGTTCTGATTACCCCTTCTCCCAATCTGTCCTCTCTTCTATCACCATCACCCCCTTCTCTCATATCCTTCCCTTCTATTTTCCTATAGGGCAAGATAGATTTCTGGACATCATTGCCTGTATTTGCCTAAGCTAAGTTGACAGACATACTCAAAGACCAACGGCAATTTTCCTTTGGAACTCTAAGATGAGAAAGTAGTTGGCTCCACACCTGAGGATAGTCACTGGTTAAAATTGGTCCCCTTTCCTTGGGGGAGATCCTGAAAGCTACATAGTATACTTGTCTGGCTTGATTATACCCATTTGTTACTAGGGATTTGTTTTTCTATTTTTTTTTCCTTTTAAAATGGGGAGTGGGTAGAGGGAGAGAAAACACATACTTTTTAATTGAAAAATAAAATGAAATGGAAAAAAACCATGTTATAGTAATTGGGAAATAGTTAACAAAATAAATTTTATAAATGTTTGACAAAAGACATGGTATGAGAATAAAAATTACATAGACAGGAAACATCATCAGCATTCTCATACACAAACCTCAGTCACTGATCAGAGACATTCTCCACACAAGAAATTGGCTGAGAGTAAGGAAGACTTACTGAAGCTAATGGGTGCAATGGATACAGCACAGGGCCTGGACTCAAGAAGAATCAACTTCCTGAGCTCAAATCTAGCCTCAGACACTTACTAGCTGTGTGACTCTGGACAAATCACCTAACTCTGTTTGCCTCAGTTTCTTCATCTATAAAATGAGTTGGAGGAGGAAATGTCAAACCACTCCAGTATCTTTGTCAGGAAAAAGCCAATGGGATCACAAAGAGTCTCACATGACTCAAAAATGACTGAACGACAAAAGGAAAACTGTGGACGAGATTCCTTATAGCTGAGCTTCAAGGGATGGATAAGCCAGGATTAGGGGAAACATACCAGATAAGGGAACAACATGAATAAAGGCACAGGGATGGGAGAGTACAGGGTATGTTTGGAGAACAGATAATAGTCCTATTTGGTTGGATTACAGTATCTGGAATGACATGGTATAAATCTAGAAAAGTTGGAAAACATGAATTGTCTTGAATGAGAGGCAAAAGGAAATTAAATTTATTTGAATTTAACAGACAACAGGAAGCCCCTGAAGATTTGCAAAGGAAGAAAGGGTAAAATGATTCAAAGTGCTTGGACTCAGAGCTAGTAACGGGGAAGTTCCTGCTCAGCCACTCCTAAGCTATGGTGGGGGTTGAGCCACAAAGAACAGCTATGGATGGTCAGTTTTTTAGGCAAGGCACAAAAATTGAATGAATGGCAAGTATTAGACCAAGAAGAAAAATGTAAAGGCAGGAAGAACTTTGTTGGAGTGAAGAAAGCACTAAATTTGGAGTCAATGGACTGGGGCTAGAATCCAGATCTGCTACTTTCTACCTGTCTGACCTTGGTCAAGGGGTCTCTCTCTGGGTCTCAGCCTCTTCATCTATAAAATGAGGAGGCTAGACTGGCTGTCCTCTGAGCAAACTTTCAGCTCTAAATCTATGGTATTATGATGAGTGGCTAAGGAGAAGACAGATTGATAATTAGCTGGCTGAGGACCAGGGTTAAAATAGAAGAACCTTTGAGACCTATGAATCTCTTTATCTATAACTATAAATTTCCTACTCTACATATATTCCTTATAATGCTTCATAAAAATTCTCCTTTAAATATGTAAGAGGTTGGTGTGTTATTGGGAAACTGGCAGAAGGCCTGTTTCAATCCTTTGAGATTTTGTCCAGGACACCATAGAGTGGCAATGCACTCTTCACCAGAAGAGTCAAACAGGAAGATCCAATGCAGCAGAATCAGATTAAAATATAATTGAGAAATAATTAGCAAAATAAATAAAAATAGAATAGAATATGGACAATATAAATATGTGGTGTTCTAAGTTAATTTGCAAATCACAGGCATCCTTATGCAAATTTTAGTGGCTGAGTTCAACACTACTGCTCACCACTAGTAGTTTCTAGTTCAACTCTCATAGTCATCATCTGAGGGGTTAATTCCTACAGAAAAGGGGCTAGTTATCCCCACTAGCTATTAACTAATGGCTTCTCACAAGGACAAGGAAGCCAGCCTACCTAAAACAGCAAGGTACTCAGAGGGAGAAATGAGGGGCAGTATTCACCAGGCAAATAACTTGACAACCATTTCTGCTCAGACCTTGATGGAGATAGTTCAGAACCTCTTGAGCCTCAAAGCCTAGAGAACAGCAGTGCCCACCAAGCAACCAGACTTGCTTCACCCCAACCCCCACATCCATCAGTCACTCAATAAATTCAATAACTCCAGTGGTTATATATTGCTTCGAAGATAAAATACAAAAACTCCTGTTTGACATTTAAAGCTCTTTATAATCTGGTCCCAACTGACCTTTCCAGTCTTGTTACATATTCCTCCCCTTCCCATATTCTATGGTCCAGTCAAACTGACTTCTAGATGTTCCTCACACATGACAGTACATATCTGCTCTCCATGACTTTGTACCAGCTGTTTGCATCCTTAGAATGCACACCCTCCTTTCCTTTGTCTCACTAAAACCCCTTATTTTCTTCAAGACTCAAAAAAAGCATGACTTTCTACAGAAAGACTTTCCTAACTCTTTCTGGCTTCTAGTAACCTTGATTCTCAAAGTAACTTGCATAGATTTTGGTATATATCCATATATGGGTACCCCCAAAGTTTTAGTGGAGCAAGAAGTATTAAGACTTTTGGGACACCCTGAATGTACATGTTATCTCCCCCCAGTAGCATGTAAGCTCTTTAAGGGAAGGAACTATGCCAGTTTTGTCTTGATATCCTTAGCACTTAGAACAGTGTTTGACACTGTAGCACCAACGTGACATTCACAGAGCCAATAGTGGCCATGAATATCCTGGCACAATTCTGAATCAGGAAATACAATAGACTCTCCATATAGAAGAACCAGAACATTTATTCAGACACCAGAAAGCCAAATCCATCTTAGTAACAAAGAAATCTACACAGAACAACAATGCAAAGGGCTAACACCAGCCCCAAGCCTTCCCTCTGTTAGGCTTCCCACAAACCAACTTCCTTAAACAAAATCACAAATAAGTTCTTTCACTCACACTAGCCAGCTGCCTGTTTTCTCTCTCTCCTTCAGTTCTGACTACTCTGACCAATTTCTTCTCAGCTCTACCCCTTCCTGTTCCATGTGACTTAGACTCATTTGACTCAAGCTTCCATATGACCCAGGTAGGTTACATGGGTCTATTAATGAATGGGAAAGATCTTCCCATTTAAATTATCATTACAGACACAGAGCAGATGTGGGGAACCTGTGGCCTCATGGCCACATGTGACCCTCTAGATCCTCAAGTGCAGCTCTTTGACTGAATCCAAACTTCACAGAACAAATCCAGAGGGTCTGTGAAATTTGAATTTAGTCAAAGAGCTGCACTTGAGGACCTAGAGGACCACGTGTGGCCTTGAGGCCACAGGCTCTCTACCCATGGAATAGACACTTAATAAATTCTTGTTGATGGATTTATTTGGGGAAACCTAGATATCAGCTGTAGGGAGTATGTGAATACACACACAAACACATACATATATAATATATATACACATGTATAAATGCATGTATGTATATGTGTGTATATGTGTGTATATATGTGTATATATAGAGAAAGAGAGAGAGAAAGAGTGAGCTTTAGTAATACTCAGGGTTAGGGCAATGAGTCAAACTGGGGTTATGTCTCCAATACTGGACCTGCTTTGTGCCCTGAGACTGGGGTGGGTGGGTGGGGTGGAACTGAGTCATGGTTTGCATGTTTTGCTCGTTTACTTACCTTACTTATATTTTCGTATGATCGTATCCCACAGTAGGATGTAGGATCCTTGAGGTCAGGGAGTTTCTTGTTTTTGTTTCCATATCTGCATATTCACTGCCTAGTGAATAGTAAGTGCTTAATAAATACTTGTTGATTGATGATTAATTGAAGAAATAGAGCTATATAGAAAACCTCTGGTCCTCCTGCTCCAGGGAAACTAGGGATTTGAATGATCCGTTAAGCAGATAGATTTGTTGACAGTCTGAAATCTGAAGTGGGCCACAGTGATGCCTCCTGAAAACATGGAGCTAAGAGAGTGTACCTTGTAGCATCATGGGCAAAGTCGTATTACCTATCTGAGAGATTTCTGCCCTCTGGTAGCGGACAGGTTTTCCTTCTGGGACCATAGTGAATGTTCATGCTATTCCCCATCTTATGGCCATTCCTGGGAACTGCAAGATCAATGTCTCCATTTGGGAGATTGTTTCATTCATTGTCTTTAAGAAAAGAGTTGGCAGCAACAAAAGCAACTTGAGTGTCTTCCTATGGGAATTCCAAAGCTATGCTTTGATTGAAGGGCCTAACCATGATCAGTTTATTAGTCACTACGTAGAGGCATTGTACAGTGGTTAATATATGGTCCTTGCAGCCAGAAGACCTGGGTTCATATCCTAATTTTGCTATTTATTTTTCTTGTTGTTCAGTTGCTTCCGACTCTTTGTGACTTTGTGGACCACACTGTCTGTGGTGTTTTCTTGGCAAAGACCCTGGAGTGGTTTGCCATTTCCTTCTCCAGTGGATTAAGACAAATAGACATTAAGTGATTTCTCCAGGGTCACACAGCTTGTAAGTGTCTGAGGTAGGATTTGAACTCAATTCTTCCTATTCCAGTCCTACAATCTATTGAGCCACCTATTAGCTGAACATATTACTTGGTTCCTCTGAACTTGTTTCCTCTTCTGTAATAGGGATGATATGAATAATTATACTATATACTTCACAGGGTTGTCAAGAAGATGGTGATAAAGGGAAGTATAAACATAAATTGTTACCAATAATCCCACAACTGAGTAAACCCAATTCAGGACACCAGTAGGACAATTGAAGAATAATAACTGGCATTTATTTAGTACTTATGTGGAACATTGCAAGATGTTCCTGGATGAGATCTATAGCATGTCTACAAAGGAAAAACTAAATGTATGAAGAACACCTATAGTCTAGATGAGGAAAGACCATAAAAAAATGATGCTTTAAAGTTAGCAAAATGCTTTACATATGCTATCCATCGCATCCTCTTAACAACTCTAAGTAGGAACTACTATATCCATTTTACAGATGAGGAAACTGAGGCTAGGATAGATAAAATGATTTGCCCAGAGTAACACATCTAATAAGTATCTGAGACCAGATTTGAATGGAGGGCTTTCTGACTCAACCCCATTTCATCCTGGCTTCAGATTCAATACTTGATCTACTACATCCCATCACTCTGCCTCTTGTCTTCAGGTCTGCCACAATAAACAGAACATAAGATCACATTCATCCTTATGTTCATTATATCGGTGCTGGAGGAGACCTTGGAGATAATATACTCCTATAGGCAGCCTATTTCACAGAAGAGGAAGCTGAGATCCATAGAGAAGTGATTTGCCAAGGTCAGGAGGAGTTAATGGCAGATAGAGGTCTCTTAACTCCTAGCCTGGGGCTCTTTCCAGACCTAAGAACATATACAATAATACATAATTAGTTTGTTCTCTCTCTATTTGCAGTCACTTGATTCCACAAGTGCTGAGGGCATGTGGAGTGAAGATGGAATCAGCACTAAGGTCTGTTACAGAAGACTTCTTAAAGGAGGTCAGAACTGAAATTGAATTAATATCTCCAGCTGTCACTAGCCTGGAACTCTTCAGAAAGAAAGGACCCCTTTTAATCTAAGAGTTATCTTAGGATACTCTTCCCTGTGGGCATCCCTGTCATACCCTATAGCCCAGTCTTAAACCAACCTCCAATATCCCTCCACATAAAATCTGGAAGATCCCACTGGACATGGGTCCATTCTATCTCAGTCCTTTGGGGCTGCTCCCTAGGAGGATTGATTTAGGAACTCTTGTGCAGGGTGTAAGGGGTGGAAGATATTGGGATCCCTAGGGAAAGAGTCAAAGCTGTCCATTCTCTGGGAATAGTTAGAGATTAGCCTCTGGTGCTGTCAACTTGATTCCCTTTGTTAGAACTCAGCTCTGACTCAGCAGAATGTGTGTCCTCACTAGGCCCCATTCCCTTGACTCTGAAAATACCCCTGTCCCATTGAACTGATTAATCATCTCACTTAGAACTGCATCATTTAGCATGAACATAAAGTTTTTCTTGACAGTACCAGTTAGGGAAACTACAGAGCTGGCTGACTCAGGTATGCTGGCACTTTAGAAAGAAAACCAGTCCACAGCCATATTCAGACACTTGACACACACTCTTGCACATGAGGCACACTCACAAGTGTGAAACACTTGCCCATGTGTATCTGCAGTTACTGAGATACCTATGTGCATGAGAGAAGCAGGTTTGGGGCTCCCTCCTGTAGAAGGTTCTCAGCATCTACTCTCTGCTGAGACTATGGAGGGAATCCAACTTTTGTATAAACTGACTGTAGGATGATAGCTTCAACTCATGTTTCTCTCCTTCACCCTAGGTCCTCTATTGGGAACCACATACCCCAACCTCAACTAATTAAAGTTTGAAGGTGATTTTACTAAAGGGTGAACTGTTTCATGGTACTGTTTAAAGATAAGTAAATTACGAAGACCCAGCTGAGTCACTGAAATCAGCTGGTCATAACTATGATGTGAATTTGACTTCCAATCAATCAACTTTGTTCACTAGAATAACCAGGTTCAAAGAATGACTTAAGGAGTAGTTTAGGAAGCTGGGAGGCAGGACACCTGGGTTCTAATCCCTATGCACTGACTAGTGATGTGGTTTGAGACAAATTCCTTTCAGGGTCTCATGTTCAGGATTTATAACATAAGAGAACTCGCCAGGAGTATTTTCTAGGATTTATCTTAGTTTACCTCTGATTCTTTGATCTCTGAAAGTCTGTCCTCTTCCTAATCATTCCAGACTGTGCCCCTCACTGTCTGCTGCCTGCCATGCTGGGATTCCCAATACAACAAAATTAGCTTTCAATCATATCACATACACTCATTACACAACTTGTTTACACCAAAGGAAAGGGCACCCTCAGATTTCTGGAGTGTCTGGATGGGTGGGCGGAGGAAGGGAACTTAGAAGTGTAGAATGTTGGATCTGGAAAGGAAATAAAGAAACTGATTCCAAGGAAAGAAGTTCAGTAATTTGGGTCAACAAATATTTATGAAGCATCTAATATGCACAACATGAGAGGCAATACAACATCAACGGATAATTGATCAGCTATTGAGTTAAGAAGACCTGGATTCAAGTCCTCTCCCTGATTCATATTAACTCTATGGGCCATGGAAAAGTCACTTAAATGATCAATATCTTAGAAATTGATATCTCTAAGATACATTGTTTTTCCTCAAAAGAATGTAAATCCATCAAGGACGGGTCCTATTTCACATATCTTTGCAAGCCCGGCTTTGTGGCATGAAATACATACTTGCTAACTTGCATACTTTACTGGCTGATTCCTCTTAATTCTAGTGTCTTTCCTCAGTGGATTGCTTCCAATTTATCTTGTATGCACTCCTTTGGTGTATAATTGTTTACATGGTATCTCCTTCCTTTAGACTGGGAGCTCCTTGAGGGCAGGGATGTCTTTTGCCTTACTTTGTAACCCCAGTGCTTTGCTCAGTCCACAGAAGGTGCTTAATAAATGTTTACTGACGTTTTTGAACAAGGAACAAGCAAGACTTAGATCTTAAGTCTAATTATGAAAATCAGGCACCAGTCAGATGAAAGGAAGAGGTGGTTCTAGGTAAGGAGGGAATGGTCAGTACTGTAACCTCAGAACACTTCAAGGACGTCCATACTAGAAGTTTTGCTGCTGAGTCGTTTGATCCTCTGTGACCCCTACTTGGGGTTTTCTTGGCAAAGATACTGGAGTGGGTTGTCATTTCCTTCTCCAGCCCATTTTACAGATGAGAAAACTGAGGCAAAAGGGTTAAGTGACTTGCCTAGGATCACACAACTAGGAACTATCTGAGACTAGATTTGAACTCAGGCCCTCCTGACTCTACCAGCACTCTATCCACTGTGCTACCTCACTGCCTCAAAGTCAAGAAGATCTGAGTTCAAATCTGTATTTAGAAATTTACTACCTAGTATGACTAGCAGTTTAACCTCTGTTTGCCTAACTTTCCTCCTCTGTGAAATGGGGATAACGGCATCTACCTTCCAGGATTGTTGGGAGGATCAATGACTGAAAAGTGCTTAGGGCAGTATCTAGCACATAGTAGTAGGTGCTATACCAGGGGTGGAGAACCTTAAGACCTCAAGGTCACATGTAGACCTCTAGGGCCTCAAGTGTGGCCCTTTGACCAAACCCAGACTTCACAGAACAGATCTCCAAGTCTGGATTCAGACCTAGAGGGCCACATATAGCCTTGAGGCCACAGGCTGCCCACCCCTGGGCCATACCAATGTTGATACTATTATCATTAGTACTATTATGTGATATAATGTAAAGTGAACAGAATCACGTGATCATGGAGCCAGAGCTAGAAAGGATCTCAGACACCACCTAGTCCAATGTCCTTATTTTAAGGATAAGAAAACTGAAGGTGGGGAGGGGAATAAGAATGTATTAGTGTCTACTATGTGCCAGGCACCGTGTTAAGCACTTACAAATACTATCTCATTTAATTATCATAATAACTATGCGTCATAGATACTATTATTATACTTTGTATTTTACAGATGAGGAAACTGAGTCACCTAGAGTTGAGTGATTTGCCCAGGGTCACACCTAGCTAGGATGTGTCTGAGGTCAGATTTTGAACTCAGATCCTCCTGACTCCTGGCCAACTGCTCTGGGTCAATGAGGTTAAATAATTTGACATCAGAAGAGGGATTTGCACCCAGGTCTTCTGATTTTGGAGCCAGTCCTCTTTTGATGAATCGCAAATTCAAACCCTCACTGTACTCACCATCCAGTGCCTTCCCCATTAAATCCTCCTCCACATTTCAGGGCCTACCTTTGTTCAACTTAGGGCCCATAGGTTACTTACCTTTGTCCTTAATTCATGGGGAAAAAAATGGATACTTTGAAAGAGCTATAATTTCTCTGGTGATTTTTAACTGCTTTTTTCTTCTTGGGTGATTCTTGTTCATGTTTCATTCTTGTCTTTGTGTCTCTGTATCACAAAGTCTACCACTTTCATTACACTTCAATAAATGATTATTGATTGATTCATTTGTATTTCCTCCAAAAAAATCCTTCATGGAGGATACATCCATGTTTTCTTTATATGCCTTTTCCTGGGGTCTGTAAAAGCTCCATTTAATGGCTTAGAAGCTCATTGAAAAATGAATTCAATTCATGCCAATTGCCACCACCTTACAAAGGAAGGCTGACCCAAGCTTCAGGAGGGGAGCCTACCTGGATGGCTGATATTTTCCTCCCCACCCTCAGATCCAAAAGGTAGAGACTGTGGGATCCCTGGAGGAAGAATAAAATCCCTTGAAGCTTTCTCACCAGCACTTTGCATCAATTAGAGATTCATTTGGACAAAACAAGCCCTTCATTTACTATGCAAATCCTCCCAGAGAGGATTAAGGTCAATCATACCTTATTGTAAATTATTTTCATTAGCCAGATTTAAGAAGAAAGGGAGCTTTGATTTTTGGAGGGGGCAGGGTGATTAGGTAAGCCTTAAGCCACAACAATTCACTTAGATTTTACAAAGTAGCTTTCCTCACAAAAAGCTCAGTAGATCAAATAGTACAGTTACCATCATCCTCTTTTTATACATGAAGAAACTTAAAGAGATAAAGTGAATTGTACAAGGTCTTGAACCCATGACCATTGTGCCCAAATCATGTGCCTCCCATCTACCGCTTCAAGCAATGCTATGATACCACCTGAGGTTACTCTGGCTGTCATCAAGAGGCTGGCATCAGGAAGACCTGAGTTCCACTCCTCCATCCGACACTTACTAACTGTTTAACCCTGGGCAAATCACTAACCTAAATTTCCTCTCTCTACAAAATGGGGCTGACAATGGCACTTACCTCCCAGGGTTGCGGTGAGGATAAAATTATATAACATTTATAAAATGCTTATAAACATTGAAGTGCTATAGAAAATGGTAATTACTATTGTTGCTGTAGGTCTACATGATAGAGGATTTTTATTTTACATTTTTTATTTTTCCCCAATTACATGTAAAAACAATTTTTAATTAGTTTTTTTTACATTTTTGAGTTCTTAAGTTTCTCCCTCCCCTGCCTCCTTCCCTCCACATTGTGAAGGCAAGTTACCTGATATAGGTTATAGATGTGCACCCATGCAAAACATATTCCCATGTTAGCCACATTATGAAAGCAAACACAGAGAAAAAAAACCCAAGAAAAATAAAGAAAAATATGCTTCAATCTGCATTCAGACTCCATCAATTCTTTCTCTGGAGATGGATTTCTAAGACCCTGATTGAGGGCTGCTAGCCTGTCCTTGGGTCACAACCCTACTACGATTATGGATAAGAGTGTGGAGATAGTTGAAACCTGCTAAGTTTGTCATGTCAGGTGGTACAGAATATAGAGACCAGGCCTGGAGTCAGGAAGACCTTGATGGGGTGCTTGGGCCCCAGTTCTAAAATCCCATTTCTCCCTAACCTCAAAACACTAATTCAGGAAGTTTCTCCTCAGCCCAAGGACATAGCCTGTCCTAGTAACAACCATTATCTCCCTTCCTGTTATAGTAGCCAGCTGCACCTTTGGAACTCATGAGTTTGAACCAGTTATGTACTGGTTGGACAGAATGTGCACTGGGTCATAACATTTACTACTCACTGACCAAGCATGTATATCCTAGACTTAGACATAAGTATACTCCCTTACATTTATCTTGTCTAACAAGACATTGATGAAAGAAACCTGGTATTTCTGAGCCAGCCCTGACCACTAGTTGACTTAGTGATGTTTCAGGTCTAAAACCACACCTCTACGTAGCCCCACCTTGGTCTATTTCCCAGATGAATTTTGGGTAAAATACCTATGCAGTAGATACCAAAAGTGCATGTTCCTGTAAGAACTGACCACTCCTTAAGCACTCCCTAATCCCACCCCAAAACACCTAGTTAGCATATTTGGCACAAGTAATACTACAGAATATACTATATATACTTTCTCTGTACCCTTTAAAGTTGCAGATACCGTAAGAACTCTTACCTGCTGAAAAGTGTAATAAATCTTTACCTTGACCCCACCAATGCCTGAGTCCATGAATTCTACTCCAGATGACCTACCCCTGGTACCCCAGTCTTTGTGGGGGTCTCACACCCCCTTCCTGCCCTCATCAACCTGAGTTCGTATCTGGCCTCAAACACTCACTAGTTGTGTGACCCTGGATAAGTCACTTAACTCTGTGGACCTCAATTTTCTCATCCGTTAAAGTGAATTGTAGAGGGAAATGGCAAACACCTCTAGTATCTTTGCCAAGAAAACCCCAAATAGGGTCACAAAGAGCATGTTACAACTAAACAACAACATTAAAGTTTGTCCTGTGGTCCTTGGACTTTATTCTGTGTCTGGAACCAACTCTATCTCCTCTGTCCTAGTTGTCTGGATCTTTAGGATGGAGATTCTGGATGTAGGGTGACCTCTTAGCCAGGGGACACATCCCTCCATAAAAACAGTGATTTTGATTTCCCGCTCATTACTGTATCTGGAAGGTCCTCTCAATTCCCACCTTCTCTTCTTGCCTTAAGAGGCAAGGGAGAGTCTCAACTCTTTCTTCTCCTTTCCTTTCTTTCACAGCCCAAGTCAATCATCCTAACAATATAAACCTGGCTTGGCTTCAATCAGGGTGGCTCAGCTGTACTCCTGATCCTACTCTGATTCTTTATTCTATCCCAAAGCTGGGCTGCCCGGTGGCTGTTCTTTGCTTTCAGGAAACCCTGAGTGGAGACTGAGCCTCTAGCTATCTTTGTCGCCTTAGGATAATATTAGACATCCTCTCACATCTCATTGGGAAATTTATTCTGTTTCCCCTCCTCTTTGGCCAACCTCCTGTCTGTCTCCCTCTCTTGTTTCCTCTGTTTCCATGGAGGGTCTACTGCCAAAGGAGAGGTTACCCTGGAAACATCAGCACAATTAAAATGTAGACTCTCAGCCTGTCAGGGGCTATTATGAAAACTCTAGGTGCTTAGAAAATATGCACAGACATACATGTTCATACACTTGGGCTCCAGACGCTACCTCCCCTTCCCCAGCCCTCCAACTACAATAAAACCATTGCATTGAATTGATATGTTTTGAGCCCCGACTCATTGTCTACGCAAGATCTTGTATTACATTCTGTAGATGAGACAAAGGAACTGCTTTCAAGCAGTTCATAGTCTAGTTGTGAGTTTAGGAAAGAGCATGTACCTCCTGACAGTTAATCATGATGCTAAATCAAATGTGTGTTATAGACAATAAGTGCTGTGGAAATTCAAGCAGCTGAAGGTTAGGGGTAGGTAGGCAAAGTTTTATGAAGAGGTCAAACTTAAACTGGACCTTGAAAGAGTCAGAATTTAATGGAGACCTGATCTTGCTACCAGTCCTCAGATTACTGCTTAGGGCAGACTCCCTAGTATAGGATTAGAAGAAGAATCAGAACAGTGGTTTAGGGACACACCCAGAGTTAGTGGACTGAGTTTGGATGAAAATCCAGCAAAGGGGACTGAGGAGGGTTCAGACACATAAGAGGTGAACAAAGAGATAACAATGTCAATTTGATATAGGTTGCACATGTGCAGTCATGAAAAACATGCTTCCATATTAGTTATGCTGTGAAAGAGAACACAGAACAAAAGAGAAATATGAAAAAAAGTAAAGAATATAGTATGTTTGGATCTGAATTCAGTCTCCATAAGTTCTTTCTCTGGAGGTGGACAGTATTTCTCATCATAAGTTCTTCAAAATTGTCTTGGTTCATTGTATAGCTGCAGATAAGTCAGTCAGTCACAATTGATCATTGTACCATATTGCTATTAGTATGTTCCATGTTCACCTGATTATGCTCCTTTCACTTTGCACCAGTTCATGTGATTCCCTCCAGTTTTTCTGAAAGCATTCTATTCATCATTTCTTATAGCCCAATAATGCTCCGTCACAATCATATATCACAACTTGTTCAACCATTCGGCAATTGATGGCTATCCTCTGAATTTCCAATTCTTTGATACCACAAAGGAACCAGTATGATTATTTTGGTCTAAATTGCCCTTTTTGATTAAAAAAAACATCTCTTTGGTATACAGACCTAGTAGTGGTATTGCTGGATCAAAGGACACACACAGTTTTAGAACTCTTTGGGTATAATTCCAAATTGTTCTCTAGAAAAGTTGAATCAATTAGTTTACAATTTCACCAACATTGCATTAGGGTCTTGATTTTCCTACATCCCTTCAACATTTGTCATTTTTCTTTTCTGTTATGTTAGCTAGTCTCAGAGGTGTGAAGTGATAACCTTAGAGTTGTCTGCATTTTTCTAATCAAAAGTGATTTAGAGCACTTCTTCATATGCCTATAGATAGCCTTGATTTCTTCATCCAAAACTGCCTGTTCCTATCCTTTCATTATTTATCAATTGAAAAATAACTTGTAGGGGGTGGAGCCACAGCCCATAAAATACTTGTAAAGAATGACTCAACAAATTCTAGGGCAGCAGAAGCCACAAAATGATGGAGTGAAGGAGAGTTTTCAGCCCAGGGTGTCCTGGAAGGCCAATGGGAAAGGTGTGTGGCATGAGTCGTGGAGCAGAGCGCAGCTCAGTCTTGGGTGTGCAGCGCCAGGAAAAGCAGGACCAGGAGCAGGCCTTGGAGGAAGAATCTCCAGCAGCAGCAGAGGTTTGCAGATTCCTCAACCCACAGGTGCCAAAGGTCAGTGAGAGCGCTTTTTCAGCTAGCTGAGAAGGGAGTAGGGTTCCCCCATAATTCTGGCCCCAGACAATGGTGGCAGAGGCAGCAGGAGCAGCAGTGGGCTGTGGCAGCTGCAGTGGCTGTGGCAGGCAGCAGCCAGCCTCCATCTGAACCTCAGCCCTGGGTGCTGATGTGGTGGAACTGGAGGTGAGGCAGTTGTGGAGAGGAATTCTAATACTTGCAGGTTCTGAGTAGAAAAGTTTCTGGTTGCTCCCAGACCAGTGTGCAGGCTTGATTGTTCCACCTTGGAGGAACTGAGATCTTACAGTTCCCCAGAGTATACCCTGCTCTTGACAAAGGACCCAAAAGTCAAGTAACTGGTTAGGAAACTGCCCCAAAAAAGGAAAAAAAAATAAAACTGTAGAAGGTGACATTCTTAGTGAACAGATATTTTCTCCTATCCTTTCAGAGGAGGAAGAACAATGCTTACCATCAGGGTAAGACATAAAAGTCGAAGCCTCTGCACGCCAAACAATCACAATAAAAGTGCATTGGTCTCAGGTCATGGAAGAACTCAAAAAGAATTTTGAAAATCAAGTAAGAGAGGTGGAGGAAAAATTGGGAAGAGAAATGAGAGCAATGCAAGAAAATCATGAAAAGTGAGTTAACAGCTTACTAAAGGAGACCCCTAAAAATGCTGAAGAAAATAATACCTTTAAAAATAGGGTAACCGAATTGGCAAAAGAGATCCAAAAAGCCAATGAGGAGAAGAATCCTTTAAAAAGCAGAATTAGCCAAATGGAAAAGGAAGTTCAGAAGCTCACTGAAGAAAATAGTTCTCTCAAAATTAGAATGGAACAGATGGAGGCTAATGACTTTATGAGAAACCAAGAAATTATAAAACAAAACCAAAGGAATGAAAAAATGGAAGATAATGTGAAACAACTCATTGAAAAAACAACTGACCTGGAAAATAAGACCAGAGAGACAATTTAAATATTATGGGACTACCTGAAAGTCATGATCAAAAAAAGAGCCTAAACATCCTCTTTCATGAAATGATCAAGGAAACTGCCCTGATATTCTAGAACTAGAGGGCAAAATAAATATTGAAAGAATTCACCAATCATCTCCTGAAAGAGATCCAAAAAGAAAACTTCCTAACCCAATTGTAGTCAAATTCCAGAGTTCCCAGGTCAAGGAGAAAATATTTCAAGCAGCTAGAAAGAAACAATTTGAGTATTGTGGAAATACAATCAGGATAACACAAGATCTAGCAGCTTCTATATTAAGGGATTGAAAGACTTGGA
>CM053770.1:319487620-319524776 GCA_028658325.1 Potorous gilbertii
GTTGGTCTTACCATGCCACCACACATACCTACTCAGTAAACTCTAGTGACTGTGTATTGTCTCTGGGGACCAATACAAACTCCTCTGTTTGACATTTCAAGCTCTTCACAACTTGGCCTTTCAGCAGCTTTCAGTCTTTCCATACTCCCCTTCCCACATTCTAGGATCTAACCACACACACCTTCTTTGGTTGTTTATTCCTTTTCAGTCACATCCAAATCTTTACAATCCCATTTGAGGTTTTCTTAGCAAAGATACTAGAGTGGTTTTCCATTTTCTTCTTCAGCTCATTTTACAGATGAAAAACCTGAGGCAAACAGGGTTAAGTGACTTGCCCAGGGTCTCAAGTATCTGAGCCATATTTGAGCTCAGGTCTTCCTAACTCCAGGTTCAGCACTTTATCCACTGTGCCCCCTAGCTGCCTCAGATATTTACGAGCTGCATAAACCTGGGCAAGTCACTTAATCTCTGCCTCAGTTTCTTCATCTGTAAAAGTGGAACACTAATAGTACCTTCCTCTCCAGCTTGTTGTAAGGATCAAACACTATAACAATCATAAAGCACTTAGCACAGTGCTTGCCACGTAGCAAGCACTACCTAAATGATAGTTATTATCATTAGAGCAGGCATTTAATAATGCTTGAATTAGCATTAATTATTAATTAATTAGCATCTATTCATTAGCCTTAAGTAATTAACATGACAACTAGTATTCACTCTCCCATAACATGATAACTTGATACTGATACTTGATAGCCTTGATACTAAGGACTGAGAACAAAGGGCATCTTTTTAATCCTTCATCACCATAACCTAACACTGATTAAATCAAACACCAAAGATGGAGAGAATGAATGAAAAAATAAAACATTTATTAAGCACTTACTACATGCCAAACACTGTGCTAAACTCTTGGTGTACTGATAGATAATTGAGATAGTTGCTGTTCTCTACAAGTTCACATTCTAAAAGGGAGAGATGAGGGTTCATCTACAGAGTAGAGAGAAAAGGCTTAGGGGGGCTTGGGATGTATGAGCAGAGAAGATAGTAAACTAGATTTCTTACCATTGTTTCCATTACTGAAACTATATCTACTTCTGATGTTGAAACACTGGATAGTAAGAAAGCCTTGGGTGGTGAGAAATATTTTTTCTAAATGTTACATAGCTATGGTGGCTTAGAAGGTCCAAGCTGCAGCACCTCCAAGAACTTGGTCAGGTCTTTAAAGGGTTTGATCATTGAAGAAGGGTCTGGTCCAGTGGACTGGTAGGTGCTGTTATTCCTAAGGCTCTGGGGAACAGGGTACTGGACTTACTCCACTGGGTCTCTGGAAAGGTGTGGTGGAGGGGGTAGTGGTGGAATGTCCAGCCTATAAGTGGGGATGTGTGATGGCAGAGCCTTTTGTTCCCCTACCTCACCCCACCTCCACTGCAGAGTAGGCACAGACATCCTCAAACTACTTGCTGTCAGTCATAAGTACTATGTAAAGGCTGTTGAGCCAGAACTCTGAATAGGCAATCCCTGACTCTCAGAAACAAAGAGTTAGCTTATGCTTTTCTAAATTAACAAATCTCTGAGACCTGAAATGTCATAACAATTAATGACTTGATAATACCTCAGATGTACTTGATAGTAATTTGAATTATATATGTAAATAGGAAACAGGTGAACTGCAGGAAAGATTAAGATTTTTTAAGACACACAAGAACTGAATAAGAGGAATATCTAAAATTGTTTGTTTTTCTGTGCTACAGTTTGAATACAAGATGTGCAATGGATAATGAGTTTTCCAAGTTGTTCATCCAATAATAAAAGCTTGGGTAACACAGCTACATTCATTTTACATTTATATTTAAAAAAAAAAAAAACAAGAATTCAGACAGGTCATATAGCCTAGTAGATAGAGCTAGCTTCAGAATCATTCAAGCCCCACCTGTGACATATACTTTTTCTATAACAGAGCAAGTCACAGCTTTTCATTTCCCCCCAAGGCAACTCTCTGAGACTCTAAGTTCCCCACCTGTATCTGTGAGAGGCAGTATTTTTGCAGTATTTCTACACTAATAAAATCACAGGTTTAATTTTTTTTTTTAGAGGAAGAATACAACAGCATCTTAAATAATGAAAAATAATCTCACTGGTTTTAGCTCTGAGGGAAAAAATGGATTGCAGGATGTGCTGGTCTCAGTGCCAAAAGTACACAGTAGTTACAAGCTAAATTCATCAAAAAACCACCTAGGTCAGACCTTAGAGATTTAGGAAGCAATCCCCTTTACAATATTCTTGATGGGTGCTCATCAATCCTTTGAATAAACACTTTCAGGACAGAAAGTTCATTACTTTACAAGTCACTCATTTCATTTTCATCTTGTTCTCTTAGAAAGTTCTGCCATTATGCTGAGTTGAAATTTATCTCCTTGTAAATTTCACCCATTGGTAGCACCTCTGCCATCTGAAGAAACATATTCAAATCGATCTTCCAAAAAATGATTAAGAGAAACACAAACAAATTTTAAGTTTCCCATTCCAAGTTGTCTATATAGCTTTGACAGTTATTACTCTGCAACAACTTTCAGCAGGTCCTAGTAATAACAAAGGCAACCTTGTAAAGTGAAATATGTCTGGAAAAACACATAGTTATAGTTACCACTGAATCACTAATCTAGATTATTCACTGAATATATGAATTTGAATTTTTTTGGAGAGATGTCACCAGACAATGAAACAACTTTTTAAAAATGAAGACTGGTGTAATAAATTTTCCACATTTTTTATTTTCTAAATGCTATCTTAAGATATAGTACAACTTATATGGTAGGTAATGAGAAACATAAATATACACAAAGTGGCAAATGTAGTAAGACAGTTCTGGAATAAATGATCGCATATTTTAAAATATTCTTATGCCTTTATTTTACCTAACTTTTGGCAAGTAACTTGAATTGTCATATCTCTTCCTACATAATTTGCTTATATTTTTTATTTAATACTGGTACAGCCTTTTGATTTATGATTTAAAAGATAAATGATGTTATTTTCAGATTCTCATTTAGGTCTCATAAGAAGTTAAAAAACATATTTGGATGCAAGAAAGTAATAAGGAAATCTGTCAAAACAAACCAATTGTAATATTTTAAAGTCACTTTTTAATTTCTGTACAAAGCTGCTATTACGGAAACAAAGTAACATGCTATAAGTCATATCATGCCCTTGCAACTAATTCTTAAAGAAAAAGGTTACAATCATTCAAAAGTTCTCCTTTATTCTTGAATACTAACATTAAATAATTTTCAATGAGTGCTATACATAGAAAACACGTGGATATGTATAACATGGAAAGTATCTACTAAAATTAAAAACTGACCTGCATAATTCATCTAAATTCCACTTCTTTGAGGTGGTGAATCATTTCCTTTCCTTTAAAATATTTTCCACATCTCACATAGGTCCATTCTCTGTTTATTTTCCTTTGAAATTATTCATACTCATTTATGGTCAGCTACTTATAAAACTTTAATTATAATAACAAAAAAGAACACTATGTTTATTCTCTATCATGATAGCTCTTTTACTACAGATCTTTCTACTTGTTTATAGCTAATCCAGAAGAATAAATGTATCTCAGTGCAGAGATTCAATGGCACAGAGATTAGGTACCATGGCAGGGGCTGGCAGCAGATCTAATCTTTGCTCCTCTCTCCAGCTGAAAATTAGAGCCAAAGCACACAAGCAAGGGGGAAAAAAGGTGAATAGGGACAATGCCATGATGTTGATTTCTCTGCATATTAACCATCTTTTTCCAGCCTTAGACTACATGCTTATTATTTTGGAAATTTTGCATCATACAATTGAAATGTATACGGTCAAAGTAACCCCATTTAAAGAGAGATTTTGATGTTATTTAGTTTTTCACTCATGTCTGACTCTTTGTGTTCCCATTACAGGTTTTCTTGGCAAAGATACTGGAGTAGCTTGCCATTTCCTTCTCCATTTCATTTTGCAGAGGATGAAACTGAGGCAAACGGGATTAAATGACTTGCCTGGGGACACTCAGTCAGTATCTGAGGCTAGATTTGAAGTCACGTCTTCCTGACTCACTGTGCCACCTAGCTGCCCAGGGAGGAATTAATTACCTTTACATTCTCTCTAGAGTACTTGAGAAACCATGGCAAAGAGTCACATAAATTCTCAGTCTACACAAATTCTACAAATGGGATGGATATCCCTATTCTGTTCCCTAGACCTAGAATTCCTAATGGGGCTGGGAGCTCAGTTTGTGTGAAAACAGTTCCTTGATGCAGTTTATGGCTACTCTGGGAGAAATAACACTACCAGAACTACCTGGCATTCTATTTCTGAAAACGATTTAAGAACCATGCAAACGTTAAATTATCTCTGGCAAAACTACTTCACAGAAACTGCAAAGTTGCAAGTAGATGGACAGTTTGTTACCAGAAAGTATAGCTCAATCATTGCAGGATTTGGCCCACTCACTGTCCTGGGCTTGGCCTGTCTCAGGGCAGTTCCCTGACAATTCAGGTTTGACACTGAAACAAAATGAGAATAGGTCATTCAACAGCTGACTGAAAGAGATTTGCTTAGTCATATACTAGAAGGATATTCAACAAGGGATAGGCTTTAAGGACATCTGGAGCTGATTCTTATGAGGAAATCTCCTTCCAAAAATTGCCCATTATGATCTACCAAACATCACAGAGCTCCAGGAGCTCTGTTCTTTGCTGAGGGAAAGATGAGCCACAGTCTATCAACTTCTTTGTAGTAATGTCATGATCTTCTACTGGATCTTCTACCACTTAAAATGACTTTAGGGCGATTACTGGGGCTGCTGACCTTACTGTTATTCTAGCCTCCAGCATCCAAGAATCCTGATAAAGCAGCACCAACAGAGCAAGAGAAAAATTGAAAACACTCATGGCAAAAACTAAACAATGTAACAGCTCCCTGAAGGAGCGACTGAATCTGAGAGAGATCCAGAACTGAACAAGTCCCAGGTCTAAAGGATCAAGTCTAAATTGTATATGAAGCAAAATCTTTGTAGTTTACATCAGGTCTCTCAAAGGAAGAAAAAAAGCAACCTCAATGAGCAGGAATTCACATCAAGGCAGGATGATGACACTTCCTGCATAGTCACCCCCACCCCCAGTCATGGGGCCTGAACTCTTATGTCCTTTATCAGGGACAGTGCAGTGCTGCCAAAGGCCTGAGGTATGTCACTATGAGGACCTGAGTCTACCTCTCCTCCCTACTACCACTGCTCCTCATGTTGGACCTAACTCTCCTGATGTAAAGGTTTGCTACAGGCCTACATGGTCTTTGCCTTCCTGCACTTGCCAAGAGCACTTCACGGAATGTTACTTCCAGGGCAGACAGAGACCAACTGTGCTGGGGCCAGGCACCGAAAGCCAGAATGTTACTGCCCGAGACTGATCCATTGACTTTGATGATGTCAGGAATAGCAATACAAAATGGTCCAGGCAACCCCAAGAGGTTCTGCCTAGTCATACCAGGGGTCTTTATCTCCATGATAGTTATTTCCTCCCAGTCCTAATCAACCCCCCCACCAGAGACTTAAGAGCTCCCACCCATTCTCCTCTTCAAGAGCATTAGATTCCAATTCTATACAAACATATTTTTGAGGACTTGACTTCTTTTATTCATCATCATTTTTAAATTGCTTTCCAGATCATGGAGAAAACTGAATCAATGCCTTCTAGACATTCATGAAGTACACTTTCAACAGCATTATTGGTGAATTCTTAATACCCGGAAATTAGATGAAAATGAGGCACAATGAAGAATGGCCAGTTACAGCGGCTAATTTTTTTTTCTCTTGTCAATCTCAATTAGTAAAAAGGCTGATAGAAGAATCAAGGAGGGTTGTGATTTCCTGTAAGCCTTGATTTAGCTTTCTATTGGCCTCAGGTCACTATTAACATGGACTACAAAACTGGAATCAAGAGAGAGGGGGAGATTTCGGTAGCCAACTACAATATACCATCATTCCACAACCCACAAAAGACTTTGGACAGTGCTAATTAAGTCTTCAGATAATTTTTGTTTAAATTCTGCTGCCTAAGAAATCCCACTTCCCCACTGGTGATATGCCACTCCACTCTAATTCCCATCATACTATTTATTCATCTTCTTCATTCAGCATTACTGCTTAAGATATAGGCTTCATGTCATTACTACCTCTTTTCAAACCTTCATCCAAATTCAGATCAATCCTATCACTCCCCAGTTTCACAACAATCTGGTTTTCCTTCCTTCTAGTCCTTTGATATCCCAGTTCTAGTCTCAATAAATTTTAATGGGGGAGGGGAGGAGAAGGGATCATAACGAGAATAGAGAGGATGAAGGGAAAGATGTAAGAGATAATCATCTTTAATCTTCTCCACCACTACTTCTTTTCTCAATGTTTCCTTTAATTGAAACATGATTTTTTCCTAAGGACACCATATCCCTTTCAACCTCCTCAACTGGGGGCCATTCCCCTCATTCCTCACTCCAAACATCCCTCTCTCCTCCTCATGGGTTTGGAAGGAGGATATATTCATCGGCATAATTCTTGATCCCACCACTCCTTTCACAGCATTCCTCTATCACCCCCTTAAAAAATCTTTCCTTCTTCAAAGTTCTTGTTTGTTGGATCATCATATATATCACACCTCCTAACTCTCTCTCTTTCTCTCTCTCTCTCTCTCTCTCTCTCTCTCTCTCTCTCTCTCTCTCTCTCTCACACACACACACACACACACACACACACACACACACACACACAGAAATGTCTCTTCAACCTCACATATATCTATATATCAGAGGCATTTGAAATTCTGTCTCTAAACTATCCCTTATACTAGACGTTCCTGTCTTTTTCTTGAGAACAATGTTCTTCCAGTCTCCCAAATTCATAACCTTGGTATTATCCTCAACATATCACTCTCCTTCACTCCATATATCCAACCTGTTGCCAAATCTTTTCGTTGTTAAGTTCTCAATACACATTTCCATCCCAACCTTTTTACATACATACAACCACTACCTTGGTTCAACCTGGATTTTTTGTTCCCCATGTTTCAAAGACATCTTTTCTGCTACAATGACCTACCGAGCTGTCAGATTGAAACCAAATACCAATTTGATCATGTCACCTTTCTTCTCAAATTCCAGTGGCTCCCTATTGCTTCTAGGATTAAATGCAAAAATCTCTGTCAGGCTTAGTGAATAGCAGCTCTCCTCCTCTTCCTCCTCCAGTGTTCTACCCAGGGGACAGTATACTCCATGCCTAAAAACTGCTTTTTTTCCTCTAGGTGTACTAGCTACATTTCTTGCTCAAAGATCAAGCCTCAAATTCAATTCACTCTGGAGCTCATAGATTGGAAAACAAGTCTCCACTCACCTAGCACAGAGTGGATTTAAATACGAAATGGTATTTATTTCTCTTTTACCCAGGAACCCTGAGGGTCTTCTCCCAGCGTGATTTTTTTTTTTTATTAAAGGGGCCATCCCTTGAGCAACTACTTAAAGAAGCCTCTTCATTGAATGTATATATCTCACTTAAAGTGAGAATGCTATAAGACCTGAGAATGAAAGGACTAGGGTCCCACATTGCATCCTGGGCCATCTCCAGCTGTCCTGATGAATATCAGGCCACTGGACCCAGATGGCTCAGGAGAAGAAAGTGAAGTTGGTGACCTTGCACAGCCCTCCCTCACTCAAATCAAAGTCAACTGTAAGTCATGTCATTATCTTGATGTCATGTTCCTCTTCGAGAATGAAGGACAAACACAAGCCTACAACTTGCCACTTTCCAGTCTCCTTACACATTACTGTCCTTCCTGCACTGTACAGTCTAGCCAAATGATCTTTCTCTCTGTTCCTCCAACTTGGCACTACATCTCCTGCCTCAAGATCTTTGCACTATCTTTTCCCCATGCCTGCAATGCACTCCCTCTTCCCTTATGCCTCACAGAAGCCTTAATTTATCTTCATGCCGTTGACTTAAGTACCACCTTGTACACTAGAAGTTCTTAACCATTTTGTGTGATGAACCCCTGTAGTCTGGTGAAATCTATGGAGTCTGAATAAAGTTTTAAAATATACAAAATAAAATATATAGGACTGCAAGGAAACAAATTATATTAAAATAACCCCATGTGGCCTCGAGGCCTCAGGTCCCCCACCCCTTACCTAGAGCTCCGAACAGTGCCTGGCACAAAATAAGCTCTTTATAAATGCTTATTAATTAATTGCCAATCATTCACTTGACCTCTATCTGTCCCAGTTTCTTCAGCTGTAAATGGAGATAACACCAGCACCTATTTCTCAGTGTTGTTGTAAGGCTTGAATGAGACAATATTTGTCAAATGTTTAGCATAGTGTTTGACATGTAGCAGATACTTAATAAGTACTTATTTCCTTCCTTCCTTATTCACTTTCTGGGCTTCCTCTATCACCTGTGTGCAAACAACTCACATATTTACATATTCCTTTCTGATTGCTCCTTTGAGATTCAGCTCTACATCTTTAATTCTTTATAGAATCTCTCTACCTGCTACCTCAAATTTAACATGCTTAAAATTGAACTTTTACATTTACCCAAACCTACTCCTCCTTATAACTTCAATATTACTGTCAATGGTGCCACCAATCAATCAACTAACATTACATGCTTGAGACTTTGGGGTTATGTTTGATTCTTTCTGTGCCTCCTATATAATCAGTTACTAATTGCATTTTTTTCAGTGTCTGCAACCTATCTCCTCCTCTTTATTTTCACTGCCAGTACCACATTAGAGGCCTCCTCATTGGTCTTCCAACTTCTTCTACATCCTATGTTCCATATCAATGATAAACAAATCTTTCTTATGCATACATCTGGGCATATCAATCCTTTCACTTAATGGCTCTCTATTACTACCTGAACAAAGCTCCAACTCCTTTGCCTGGCATTCAAGTCCCTTTATGATCTGTCTACCCCACCACACCAATGTTCTCATATTATTACCCTTTTGTTAGCCCAGTTGGATTACTTGCCATTCCCAGAACATAGCCCTTGCTCTTTCTTAAGCTTGAAATGTTATTCCTCCCTCTTTACCTTTTGAATGCCTACCCAGACTTTAAATGCTAAATCAAGCATTATTCCCTCTTTAAAGTTTACCATGCACTCAGTGCATCTTTCCAACTCCTTTGGAACCCATAGCCATCTGCATTTCGCTATCATGCATGATTTTTGTCTTTTAGTTATTTGTGTCCAATATTCTCTTGGTGATGCCATGTGGTTGTGAGTCATGGGATAGCACAGTCTGAGAATCAAAATTACAGGGAAGCCAAAGAGCATAAATGGTAGTTGTCTAAGTAAGCAAAAACACATCAACAAAATGATTTGGATATAAAAAGGAGCGTATAATACATTAATCTAAGGACATACACAATTGGAAAAATAGAAGATCTAGTCACATGGTAAGAGTGAGGGATAATAGCTGTACCTCCCAAGTGTTGTACTGGTATTTAGGAAATACTAAAAAGGCCCTGAAATGAAAGCATACAATTTACTGGGTCGATCCTCTATGAAGGATTTATAGAAGAACCAAAAAAGCATGGAGTAAGACAGTAGGCACAGATTTAAATGTTGATCAGTGGAAGGGGTACAAATACTAAGGAGGCCACAAAGGATTAATCAATCAATCAGTCAAACAATCAAAAAGCATTTAAGCATCTACTATGTGCTAGACCCTACTATACAAACTGGAGGACAGTGTCTTCTCTAAGTTTCTTATCAACCCATGCAACTAGAAGAATGTCTTGAACATGGTGTTTAATAACTTTTTTCTAATTTAGTTTTTAAATAAATGTGGTTTTATTAACTTCAAATATGTGTAATGAATCTCTCTGCTGACAAAATATTGCCAAGGAGAATAGCCACACCTATGTAACTTGCAGGTATCACTGTGGAGAGCAAAGGTGCTAGCTGGTACTCAATCCTCACTTCCCTTTAAGGGAAAGGGCCAGAGTGGAATCATCCCAGACTATAACTACCTCCTTCTGAAGGTTTAGCAGGAGGCAGGACTTTCTATTCTTCAGTCAGTTCTTCCCCTCCCATCAAGGGACTCCTTGCCTAAGTTATAAGCTCCCTTCCCTCCTCTTCATCTCACCCTCCTTCCAGAGGGCTAAAGACTTGAGGAAGCCACAACAGTGGTCTAGGGAGCATATGTGCTTAACCTAGGGTCTGTGAACTTTATTTTCCAACATCTTGGTAACTATATCTCAATATAATTGTAATACTACCTGTTCTAAAATATCATTCTGAGAATGGGTTCATAGGTTTCATCAGAGCACCAAAGGGGTTCAAGAGACAAAAAAATAAAAAGCTTAAGAGGTCTAGAGGAGCTATAGCTTGATTTGTCCCCAAGTGACAGCTAACCACCAAGTGGGGAAGCAACTTCCCATCCAGTCAAATTCTACACAAACAATTAGCCAAAGGCTTCCCTGTTTCCACTCTCTGAATAATTAAGACTGGTCTCATTTAGATGTATTTAGAATAAGGAAAACTTTACAGTACTAGTGAAATAGTGTGTATTCATCCTTTGTTCCCTAAGAACATGCCATCAGAGAAATAATGACATTACTTGCATTTGACTTTGTTTTGAGTGAGGGAAGGCTGTGCAGGTCACCAGCCTCACTTCTCCTCCAGAGCCATCTGGATCCAGTGACCAGACATTCATCAGCATGACTGGAGATGACCCAGGATGAGGCAACTGAGGTTAAGTGACTTGCCCAAGGTCACACAGCTAATGAGTGTCAAGTGTCTGAGATGAGATTTGAACTCAGGTCCTCCTGACTCATGTTCTGGTCCACTGCACCGCCTAGCTGCCCATGTGAAATAGTAAGGAAAAATTTAAAAGAAAACATGAAATTTGTGAATTTAAATCTCTATTCTTGAAGATGGAAAGGGAGGAGGGAAGAAAAAGTAGAAGGATGACTTACTTTTACCAACCACCTGGATTCTCATGCAGGGGTAAATTCATTAATGACTGGTACTGCTTTCCACTTGAGTCACTGATATGTTGTCTGCCTCTGGTAACCAAAGATATTGAGCAGAGTGATGGAGCCAACACAACACCATTCTTATTTATCTCTGCTATTCACTCATTCATGCAGCTCCTTTAATTATTGGGAGCCAGCTAGTTTTAAAAACGAAAGAAAGAAAGAAAGAAAGAAAGAAAGAAAGAAAGAAAGAAAAAGAAAGAAAGAAAGAAAGATCTTACAGGCCAGTATAATCCTACCCTGCCGTCAAAACCTTGTGATAATTCAGTTTCTATCGTATGATAGGCAGAAGAGCAAGAATTCATCCAAATAAATACCTATTCTACCTTATTTAATATACATATATAACTCAGTTATGATTAATAATTAAAATCCTGTAGCACACAATTGTTGCTAGAGAACTTGAAAATTATTTCTCAAGTAGGTTAATAATTTTCTCTGAATTCTCACCTATTATTTTCTCTGGGCTTACCTCTAAGAGGGAGCCAAGACAGTGAGAAAACTAACTGAAAGAGAGTAGTATAAATAATAGCACTCAAAAAGCATGGGCAGAGAAATGTTAAATCCTAGACTAGAGATCAAATCGATATCAGACATTTGGGTTACTGTGGTACTTTCAGGAAAAAGAGGGTAAGACTGGATAAGGGAAATTTCTGAAAAAAAAATAAAGGCAAAGAGGTAGGTTTGGAGGAAAGGCATCAGAGGAAACTTAGATGAACTCACCTGGTATTGTTATGAGCAAAAATGTTAGATGGGTTCAGTGAATATAAGTATATAAAAACTAGGCTAAGTTTGGTGAAAATCAGGCAGAATTCTGGTTTGTGAGGTAAAACCTCAGAGTTTCCTCTGAGTTTCAATTAGTGACCCCCACCCTCCACCATGGTTAAAGCCAAACCCAAAGCAATTCCAAAGGGAACCAAATCAAAGAGACCTACAAGTTTGCACAAATTCCCATGAGCCAAAACCACTGAAATTCACACGACTCTGAAGGGCCTACACCAGAGCTCTTCAGCAACTTGAGCCAAATTTTCCTAAACCTCAAACATGCCAGGGTATAGTTTAATTTGAATGATGAGCAAAGGACTAGACCCTTTTTAAAAAAATGAACTTAAAACTGCTCAGACTTCCAGTGCATTGTGGAGTTTTTATAATAAATAAAAATTAGGACTAATAAATCAGACTAGTATACATATATATATACTCCATATATACTGTGGAGTCAAACAGCAATAAAACTTCCCAACCCTCAGCTCCACTCGCCCCCATAAACATTTGCATATGAATGTTCAACCACCTTAAGGCAGCAACCTCTAGAAAGGAAAACAGCAGAGTGTACGGGTTGAAATAATACAATGGGACATATTTAACATTAGCTTCAATGTGAGGTTAAAAAAAAAAAAAACTTGGCACAAACGCCAGTCGGAAGACACAATTCACTATGATACTACTCAAAACAAAACAAGCAAGGACAAAGGAGACCAGTCATGCACTTGATTCATGGAAGCATCTGTTTGTGTGGAAAAAATAGTCAGTGTGCATACAGATGTGTTTATTTTTACTTGAAAATTCAAGATGAGCTCAATAGCAATGTTACCTTGTACATTCATAGTTTCAATCATCAGAATGTACTATCCCTTTTCTGGGCATAGACCGCCTAAATACCTGGTAGTCAAGCTTCTAGGTCATCATCACAGGAGCGTGCTCCAAGCAGTGGAGGGTCGAGGGAGAGGGAAGAATGATTTCAGAAAATATAAACTTAGGCACTGGATCCTAGAGTTGCAAGATCCCTTCTTAGACATCATTTAGCCCAGGACCCTCATTTTACAGATGAGGAAACAAAGGCCAGGAATGCGGCATGACAAACCTAATACCACACAGGTAGTAAGCAGCAGAATCAAGATCTGCTAATCGCCAATCCAATGGCTTTTTTTCTCCTTGACCTCTTTGCAGACTCTGAGAGTTGATCTCCTCCTCCATAATCACTTCTCTCTAGGTTTTCAGGACACAACTCGCTCTTGAATCCTTATTCATTCTCACATATGCTTCAGTCCAGTAACACTGGCTTCCTGGTTGTTCCTCACACAAGACATTCCGTTTTCCACATGCAGGCATTTTTACTGGCTGTCCCCCCTGCCCAGAATTGTCTCTCTTTTCATATTCACCTCCTCAGTTCCTTGGCTTGCTTTAAGGTTCAGATAAAATCTCATCTTCTGCAAAAGCCTTTTCTTAATGCTGGTGCCTTTCTTCTGTGTTTATCTTCAATTTATCCCATATATATTTTGTTGGAACACAGACAGTTGTTTGTGTGGTGTTTTCCCTACTAGACTGTGAGTAAATTGAGAGCAAGGACTGTTTTTACCCTTCTTTGTATCTCTAGGGCTTAGCACAATGCCTAGCACAAAGCAGGCACTTAATAAGTGAATGTTGACTTGAATTGACTGCCCAGTAGTCCAATATATGTTTGGACCATGTAAGGTCAGAGACACAATATTTTTCCTACTCCTTGCTCCACTTCCCCCAGGAAACACAGAACAAAGAAAATACATTAAAGTTACAAATATTGCATAATTGTTATCCAACAACATTCTTTGCCTAACTTGGCCTTTCTTTCTTTAAAGTTTTTATGATGTCTTTATATTTTGTCGTAATCATTTCTTTTTAAATCAATTATAACAACATCAATTTATTTCTACCCCAATGGGGGTAAAGAAAAAAATGGAAAACAAAATCCTTGTGCAAATATGTATACGACAGCATTATTTCCCTTGAGATTCTTGACCTTTTATCTCCACATGAATTTTGTTATTCCTTCTTCTAGTTCTATAAAGTAATCCTTTGGTAGTTTGCTATTATATTAAATAAATTAATTCTGATAGTATTGTTATTTGTGCTGGGTTGACTTGTCCTACCCATGGGCAATTAATATTTCTCCAATTACTCAGTTCTTTATGTGTATAAACAGTGGTTTGTAGTTATATTTATATATTCCTTGTGTGTATCTTGATAAGCTGACTCCCAAATGCTTTCTATCTCTTCCTGCTGGGTTTTACTGGTATTATACAGAAATACAGATGATTTGTATAGACTTATTTTATCTCTTGCAACTTTCCTGAAGTTCTTCTTTCAGTTAATTTTTAGTTGATTCTCTAGGATTAAGCATACTATCATACCATCTACAAAAAAATGAACATTTTGTTTCTTCTTTATCTATACTTGCTTATTCTTTCAATTTTTTTCTTGTCTTATTTCTAAAAGAAGAACTTCTAGAAGTCAATTAGCATTTCTTAAATACTTAATATGTTCTAGGCACTACGCTAAAGTCCTAGGGATATGAAAAAGTAAAAAGTAAAAAATTATCCCTAATCTCAAGGAACTCACAGTCTAATGGGGGAAAAATATGTAAACAACTATTTACAAACAAGATACATATAGAATAAATTGGAGATAATCAACAGAGCACTAGTGTTAAGGGTGAACAGAAAAGACTTCTTGTAGAGGGTAGGCTTTTAGCTG
This sequence comes from Potorous gilbertii, assembly GCA_028658325.1. Lineage (NCBI taxonomy): Eukaryota > Metazoa > Chordata > Mammalia > Diprotodontia > Potoroidae > Potorous > Potorous gilbertii. Next base: position 319,502,201 of record CM053770.1, read on the forward strand.
GGACTCGAAGGAAACCAGGGAAGAGGCAGAGATGAGGAGAGAGAGAGAGTTCCAGGTCTGGGGACAGTCAATGGAAATGCACAAAGTCAGAATAATAAGTCTTGTGCAAGGAACATTGAAGAGGCCAGTGTTACTGGACAGTAGTGTATAGGGAAGTAACAAATGATATGAGAAGACTAGAAAGGTAGGAATGGGTCAGGTCATAAAGACATCTGAACTACCAGAGGATTTCATATTTTATCCTGGAGGTGAAAAGGAGCCATCGGAGTTTACTTAATGGAGTGGTGACATAGTCAGACCTGCACTTTAGGAAGATTAATTTGATAGCTGAGTGGAAAATGGACAGGAGTGGGAAGAGACTTGAGGCAGGGCAACTTATCAGAAGTGTCTTGCAATAGTTGAGGTGTGAGGTGATGAGAGCCTGCACCAAGGCAGTAACATCATCAGAGGACAGAAGAGGAATATATAAGAGATGTTATGAAGGTAGAATCAACAGGAGTTGGCAGCAGATTGGATATGGGGAGGGTGGATGACTGAGTATTTAAAGGTCTGTCAAATAGAAGAGGGAGTAGGATTGCTTAGCTCTAGAAGATATTAGGAGTAACTGATTAATCAACTAAGACTGCTCAATTGCCTAGTATGCTCTAGGCATTGTGTTCGGTACTACAAATACAAACAATAAAGGAAGACAGTTCCTTTTCTCAAGAAGTTTGGGTAGATATAACCAGTTCACAGATAACTGAATAGAGGATATATGCAACATAATAAATAGTGCTTGTAGAAGGCATTACAACTTGAGGGAATTGAGAAAGGGCTCTTGAGGATGGTGGCATTAGGTGGCACTAGCACTAGACCTCGTTGGGTTTCCAAGAGGCAGCAGTGAGGGACATTCCAGGAAGGGAGGACAGGCTAGTGACATACATGAAGGCAAGAGATGGAATGCAATACAGAGGGAACAAGGAAGCCATTTTGGCTAGAGTGTACAGTCGATCAGGGCACAGTTACATAATTCTGGAAATATAGGCTGGAATCAGATTGTAAAATGCTTTAAATGTGGAACAAAAAGTTTTCTAATTTATCCTACAGATAACAGGGAGCCCCTGAAGATTAATCAAGAGGGAGTGCCAGTCAGACATGCGTTTTAATATCTCTTTGGTAGCTACGTGGAGAGCACATTCATAAGGGGAGAGTTTGGATACAAAGAGACCATTTGGGAGACGTTTGAAATAGTTCAAGTTAGAGGTGATATTTGCCTAGACTAGGGTAGTTGTGGTGTGAAAGGGGAGAAAGAGATGAATTTAAGAGATGTATGACAACAGAGAACTAGCAAGTGAATGGTTAGGAAGGGTAGGAATAAAAAGTTGGAAATGACTCCAAGATTTTGAACCTGGGTTACTGGAAGGATGGTAGTGCCTTTGACAGAAACATACAAGTTTGAGAGGAGGCTGGGCTTTGAGGGAACAATTAAGAGTTCTGTTTTGGATATCATGAATGTGAGATACCACTTTGGGTTTAAGATGACTCCCCTAACTCCACAAACCTGAATAAACAATGCTTAACTCTTATTGCAGAGGGGTTACACAATTAACTTAAATCAATATTTACTGAGCATCCACAATATTCCTGGCTGTATTTTAGGCACCTGGGATGTATATTTAATGAATGTACATGATTCATTTCTCCTGCCCACTCACATTTTTGATCATGTAATTCCTCCCACATTATATCCCTCTGCCTTCTCTAAATCCTATCCATTTTTAGAGGCCCAGTTTAAACCATACATCCTCTATGAAGCCTTCTCTAGTCTAGTCCAGTTCATATTCATTTTTCCTTTCCTCAATTCCTAGTGCAGTTATGACCAATTCTAAATTTTAGTACTTAATTGTTCTCTATCTTAATTCTGTTCTATTAATAGTACACTTTTCTTAATTATAAATTCTCTTTGTGTTTTAATTTCACATGTGCTAATTTTGTCTTTCCAATTAGACAGAAAGTTCCTTAAGGCTACTTGTATAATAAACCTTCACAGGGTTTATTACAGTTCTGGTCAAATAGTCTTTGCTAAAGTATGCTGAATGTTTAATAGCTATCTTCAAGGAGTTCATAGTCTAATAATCTAAGCAAGATAAAACAAACAAATAATCAACTTATTGAGCCAATCAGTCAATGAGCATCTATTAACCATTTATTAAGCCTTCTGCAAATGGTGGCATTTGAACAAAGAGTTCTAGTACAAGGTGCAGAGCATCACAGGTACAAAGTTAGCCAGTGTAAATGCAAAGTGATGCGAGATTAAGTACCATGTGCAAGGAATAGTAAAGAGGCCCATGAGGTTTCATCACAAAGTCCAAAAAGACTGAAAAAAATAGGATGAGGTCCGGTTAAGAGTTTTAAATGATAAACAGAGGATGCTTTATTTTATCCTTGAGGTAAAAGGGAGTTACTGGAATTTATTGAAACAAATAACAATAGACTTGTGAAACTATACTGTGGCAAAAAGTGAGTCATTTTTTTTGGCTTTCTTCTGAAGACTTAAATCTGCATCACATAAATTGTGTGTATAATATAGATAGATAACATTATGTTGGTATATTATCTCAATGATATCATTTTATTTAATATATTTATTGTTCTTTAACTCATTTGTTTATTCTTAATATTACTTCATCCCCTTCCCACAGGAATCTTAGTCTCAACCCCGAGTACTCTGACTCTAATAGGTAAGTTTTGACTTTATGTTATCAGAACCCAGGTCTTCTAGTCATTTTCCAGTCATTTCCTCAGTATAGGCTATATGGATCCCCTCAAGATTCCCCAGGATTCTTTTCTTTTTAGTACTCTTTTCTTTATTATCTTAGCCCTTTAGAATGCCAGTTCCTTGAAGGCAAGTACTATCTTGCTGGCTTCTTAGTGCAGTGGCTGGCATATAATAAGTGCTCAATAAATGCTCTGTCTCCTCAGCCCATAGATGGCATGGTGCAAAGAGTGCCAGGCCTAGAGTAAGGAATAACTAAGTTCAAATCTTATCTTAAACACTATCAGCTATGGGACCCTGGGCAAGTTCCTTTGTTTGCCTCAGTTCCCTCAACTAAAACATGAGGATAATGTCACCTCAAAGGATAGTTGTGAGGATCAGATGAGATAAGAATTGCAAAGCCCTCTGTACATACTAGGTGCTTAATAAATGCTTGTTCCTTTCTTCATTTATATCTGTATCTTTTTCTCATTATTTCCTTTATTCGCTGCCCTTTCTATAGCATTGTGGTCTGTTAAAATGTTTATTTGTGACGTTTTACATTATTTTACGACTACTTTATGCCCTAACCCAAGATCACTATTTGTAAAGGTATCATCAGGTACTGGGCAATATTTTTGTTCTTTAATATGTCCATTCAGTTCATTCAGTTTAACATGTTTATTCAGTCATCATAGGTCAGTTATCAATCTTTTCCTATAATTTGCTCATTTCTGTTTTACTTCGTTTATCTTTTTGTTGGATTTATTCAGCTCTGAAAGGAAAAATAAAGTCTCCTGCTATTTTTCTACTATCAATATCATTTTTCAATTTACCTGGCCTTTGTTTAAATAATACAGGCATCTGTTTCCAATACTTTTAGGCAATTTTTCTTTATGACTTTTTGTAGTGTAGTATTCCAATTTCTTTCTCATACTTTTCCAGAAGACCTTAGAATATTGTAAAATTCTACCTTCAAGTTTCATATCTTCATTTGTAGAGATGTGTTCTACCAATCCCACTCTTAATTTTTTTTTCCAATTTGGCATTTTTTTTTTTTTGTACTACAGTTCTGTTACTTTTTTTTTTTCAGGAATAGGAGCATCAGTAGACAAAATGATAAACGACCTTTGCAGCCTGGCCCTCAATGGGACGTTGACAAGAAATTAACTATGAAAATTAGTGCTTAAAACTGCAGCATCCAGAAAATCACAGAGGTGAATTAGGTGCTTCCCTAAGGGAAAAGTATCATCTGCCTCAGACTACTTGACATGTAGTCACACACAGAAATTCCTCCTATCATCCACAGAATTCTCATTTGTGAAAACAGCTCTAGGGGTTACCTAATTTCTTGATCAAACAACTAATAGTTGCTGCTGCTGCTGCTGCTGCTGTTTTTCCTTCATTCCTGAAGAAGACTATGGCATCACGAAAGTGATGTCATTACTGGCAAGTGAACTGGATTTAAGTGAGGAGGGTTGTGCAAAGTCACCAGCCTCACATTTTTCTCCAGAGTCATCTCAGTCCAGTGGCAAGATATAAATCAGAAGACTGGAGATGGTCCCAAATGATCAGTTGTTGGGTGTTGTGATATATACCTACAATACCTGCTACTGCGGAGGCTGAGTTCAGGAGTTCATAGATACAGTAGGATGGGTATCTATATTAAGACCAATACCAATATGGTGAGCTGCTGGGAGCATAGGGCCACCAGGCTGCCTAAGGAGGAGCAAACTGACTTAAGTCAAAAATTGGCAAGTCAAAGCTACAGTCATAGTAAGCTGTGGGTGGCCATAAGAAGCTACTGCATTTCCAGTGGGGACGAGATAGGGAGGCCTCATCTCCAAAAATAAACAAACAAACAAAATACCTCAAACATCTGTCCAGGCTTAGCCTGGCAGGAAAAGAGCTATAGCTAAAACCAGTCACTATTCAGATAAGGATCCATTCAAACTGTGAGATCTAATTACACCAAAGCAGACTTATCATAAGGAGTATGGGGTCATAGGGAGGTAGCATAAATCCCATCTATTTTTACCTAATCCATTGCTGTCATCAATTGGAGAAACAGATACAGATAGAATGCATCTGTAGGGCAAAATATGCTGAAATTTCCTATTTTAATTACCTAAAAAGAGATAAAAGGGTAGTTCCCATCTGAAGCTTCTAATTGATTTGGCTAACCATGCAAGAGCAAACTCTCTGTAAGCTCTTCAAGCTTATGAATCTCTACAGTTTGACAAAAACTCTGACCATTAGACAACATTATCATTAACTGTTCTTCTAAAGATTAGTTAGTTTGCTGTTCAAACTTTAATTGCAATATCCTAGACTCCTTGGTACTGAAAGCCTATCTTCCATCCTTTGATTCCCCTGTGGAAAAAATCCCTACCTAAAATGTAGTATCACAGTGGAGAGACTTGAAGCCCTCTTCCTATCAATTCTGGTTTCCAATTCTCCCCTTTTTTCCTACTGATTAACAGGAGTGATCTGATAATGATGTTATCAATTCCAGTGGACTGATTTATAATTTCATGCCAATGATTCTCAGATCTACTTATCTATCTATAATCTCTCTTCTAATCTCCAGTTTCACATCTCTAACCACCTATTGGACATTTCAAACTAGATACCCTATAGACGTCTTCAACTCCACATGTTCAAAGCTGAACTCATTATCTTCCCTTCCACCCCAAGTTTTCCTCTCTTCCTGACTTTCCTATTGTGTCAAAAGCACAATAGAAATTGTGTCACCATCCTGTCTCTCACTCAGGCTCTTAACCTAGTTGCTATCCTCAACTTTTTACTCTTTGCACCCTCATATCTGGTGCCATATCCTGTCAATTATACTTTCTTAACATCTCTTATATAGACCCTTTCTCTCCTCTGACACTATCACTACCCTAGTGTGGGCCCTCATCACTTCACACCTGAGCTACTGCAATAGCCTTCTGATTGGTTTCCCTGTCTCAAGTTTCTTCTCACTCCAGTCCACATCCTAAAGTGCAATACTGATGATGTCACCTCTCTACTCAATAAGCTCCAGATGTTTGCTATTATTTCCAGGATTTTGTCTTTTAAATCCGTTTATAACCAGGTTCCTTCATACTTTTCCATTCTCCTTATACTTTACTCCTCCCTTCAAGTACTTCATGATCCTATGACAAAGGACTCCTTGCTGCTCATCACAAAAGGTACTCTATCTCCCCCACCTTTGTGCATTTTCAATGGCTGTCTCTTATGCCTAGAATTTCTTTCTCTCTTCATCTCCATCTTATGTCATATCTTACCTAAAATCCTATCTTCTACAAGAAGCCTTTTCCAGTTCCCTTTATGATAGTACTTTCCCTTTGAAATTACCATCAATTTATCACAAATATATACATATATGCATATTTATAATTTGTAAGTAGTTGTTTTCATGTTATTTCTCCCATTATACTGTGAGTTCCTTAAGAATAGTAACTGTTTTTGCCTTTGTATCCTCAGAACTTAGAAGAGCGCCTGGCTTCCCTTAATAGTCCTAATCTCAGCAGGATTTAACATATTATCCAGCAAAACTTTTCCATCTGCAGCCTATTAATCTCTTCTTCCAATGGCATTCCTCTTTCAACCTGCGCCATCACCAAATCCCTAAACAAACTCTTCTACCATCAAAATACAGCCCTTAAAAACAAAAGTGTATTCATTTTGAGCTCTAACTGCTTAGTAAACAAAGGAAATCTATTTTCACTTTCCTTGCATTAATAGTTTTTCTAATTTTGCTTCATTTCTATTCTCCCTGAAAACTCCTCAAGCCTCCATTGGAATAACCCCACAGGGTTAATTTATGACAGCACTTTCTGTATCCCCTTGAAAGGGTCCCTCACATATACCTAAAAACAATATACCTACATGATACCATGGTTCTGTATATGGCTATCCACCCATGCCTCCCTTTTTTCTGCATCACACTTCATTCAACTACTTCAACAATGAATTTAATCATGAGGCCATTACAATCAAACACCCTCAATAAATGCAAAATATACTAAACTGAACTTAATAATAAGTCAGGCTTATTATTAGACTGTAATAAAACTCATGGATGATAAAAATACATTAAAACACACTTTACTTAAGACAAAACAAATAATTCAACTGATGTAAAGCACAACTTTCTTCCACTTCCACTTTTGCATCTATCATAACTATTGTCATGACAGATCAGAAAGGAGAACAGTGGAAATTTAACTAAACCTCTAATCTCAAATTTTTAAAGGCTGGAACTTTTGTTTCTCAAAAAAGCAAAGAAGTCAAACAAACATTGATACCCAAACACTCTTGCTACTGACTAAAAGGAAAACTAACTCAGTCTGCATAAAGCAGGTGTTGCTTCTATGAGATTAGACAGTATAGTCCTAACAAACCTGAAAGTTAAGGATCAAATCATAAAAAAAAAGGATAATTTCATCGAAGAAAATAACAATGAGATAACATACCAAAACTTCTGAGATGAGGTCAAAGCAGAGCATGCAAGAAAATTTATATCTCTAAACACGTTTCCAACAAGAAAAAAAATAATAGACCTAAGAATTAGGAATGCCAATTTAAAAAAAAAAAACAAAAAACCTAAAAAAGTAATAAAAACTCAAACACAAAATTGCAATTTTGAAAATCAAAGTAGATAAAAGCAAAACTGAAAAAGTAGGACACTTTGAAAAGTAGATGAAATATGACCTAATTTGATCAACAGAGAAGAAAATTAAATCACCATATTCAAAAATGAAAAATGGTAATTCACAACAGATGAAGAGGGAATACAGGAATGTTAAGGAATTACTCTGTCTAATTTTATATAAAGAAAACTGATCATTTAAAGTAAGCAAATAAATATTATGTGTAATGTATATGCATATATATGATCACAATATATATATATATATATATATATATATATATATATATACATATTGCCTGGATTAACAAAACATGAGATAATGAACACAATTCCAAAATGCTTTTCCCACAAATAAAGTCAGCTCTAAATAATTGGAAAAACATCAGTTGCTCATGGGTAAGCCAAGAACATATAATAAAAATGACACTTGTAACTGAATTAATTTATTTATTCAGTGCCATGCCAATCAACTACCAAAAAATATTTTCTAGACCTAGAAAAAAATTAATTTCAAAATTCATATGGAAAAACAAAAAGTCCAGAATATCAAAGGAATTAATGAAAAGGAATGCTGGGGAAAGTGGCCTAGACATACCAGAACTCAAATTGTATTGTAAAGCAACATTCATCAAAACCACTTTGTACTGGCTAAGAAATAGAGGGGTAGATCAGTGGAACTTGTTAGGTATACAAGACACAGTAGTTATTGATAATAGCAGTCTATTGTTTAATAAACTCAAATACCCCAGCTTCTGGGATAAGACTCACTGATAAAAACTGCTGGGAAAACTGGAAAGTAGTGTGGTGGAAACTAGGCATAGACGAATGCATGACACCAGAATAAAGTCCACATAGGTACATGATTTGGGTATAAAGGCTGATATTACAAACAGATTAGGGGAGCAAGGAATAGTTTAACTGTCAGATTCATGGAGAATGGAGAAATTTATGATCAAACAAGAGATAGAACATTATGAAATGCTAAATGGATAATCTTGATTACATTAAGTTAAAAATTTTTGTCCAAACCAATGCAACCAAGATTAAGAGGGAAGCAGAAAACTGGGAAAGTATTTTTATAATTAGTCTCTGTGATAAAGTTTTCTAAAACACATAGGGAACTGAGTTAAATTTACAAGAATACAAGTCATTCCCCAATTGACAAATGGTCAAAGGATATGAACAGGAAGTGGTCAGAGGAAGAAATTAATGCTATCTATAGTCATGAAAAAATGCTCTAAATCACTATTGATTAGAGAGATGCAAATCAAAACAACTCTGAGGTACCACATCACACCTATCCAATTGGTTAACATGACAAAACAAGAAGATGATAAATATTGGAGAAGATGTGGGAGAGTTAGAACACTATTTGTTGTTCATGGAGTTGTGAGCTGATCCAACCATTTTGGAGAGCAATTTGGAAGTATGCCCAAAGGGCTATAAATTGTGCAGACCTTTGACCCAGTAATATTGTTTCTAGGGCTGTATCCCAAATAGATGATAAAAATGTAAAAAGGACCCAAGTGTATAAAAATATTTATAGCAGCCCTTTTTGTGGTGGCCAAGAACTGGACATCAAGGGGATGCCCATCAACTGGGGAATGGCAGAACAAGTTGTGGTATATGAACGTAATGGAATACTATTGTGCTTTAAGAAATGACAAACAGGCAGACTTCAGAAAAACCAGGAAAGACTTATATGAACTGATACTGAGTGTAATAAGCAGAACCAGGAGAATATTACACATAGTAACAGCCACCATATGTGAGAACAGTTTCTAATACACTTAGCTCTTTAGCAACTCAAGGACATAAAAACATTTCCAAGGGACTCAATGTAAAATACCATCCATATTCAAAGAAAGAACTACAGAATCAGAATGCAGAATAAAGCAGACTCTTTTCTATTTTTGTTATGTTTTGTTTGGTTTTGGTTTTTCTCATGGTTTTTTCCATTCATTTTAATTCTTCCATGTAACATGACTAATGTGAAAATGTGTTTTATACGAATGTATGTGTAGAACCCATATAAGATTGCATGCCATCTTGAGGATGTAGGAGGGAAGGGATGGGGAGAAAATTTAAAATTTATGGAAGTAATTGTTGAAAACCAAAACCAAATAAATTAATTAAAAACAAAGAGATAAAGAATTTAAATCCAATCTCAGAAAAGGATATTTAACAAACCATGAATAATCTCACAAAGGAAAGACAAAAAACTCAGGTACTGATAGATTAATAAATGAATTTTGTTAAGACAGATGGCAGAGTAAAAGCAGGGACTTCCTTGAGCTCTCCCCTAAAGTAATCAAAATACCTGTAAAAAATGACTGAGCAAATTCAAGAGGTACAGAACTCACAAAATGATAGAATGAATCAAATCCCCAGCCCAAGACAACATGGGAAGTCAACAGGATGGGTCTTTCATGCTGGGCAGGTAGCAAAGCACAGTTGAGTATGGGGGGTTGGTGTAGACCTCAGGGGATTGAATCATTGGCAGCTGTGGTGATTTCTGAAATTTTCAAACCATCAATGGTGGAGAAGTTGGTGGGAAGGCTTTATGGGGCATGGGTGAGGGAAGAGTGAGCAGTCTGACTGGGTAAAGCCCCAGCCCCAGGGCAGTTGGGGTCATGGTAGCTGGCTTGTAGTGGTAGCAGAAGTGGTGGTAGCAGTAGGAGCAGCAGCAGCAGAGGCAGGAATAGCAAAAGCAACAGCAGCAACAGCACAGGCTGTTTCCAGAGCTATGGGCCCACAGATGACGGGAAGATCAGGTGACTGATACAAAATCCCTGAAGCCTGGAAAAGAACACATACTCCTACCTCCACCCCCATCGCCACCCCCATAGGGAGCAGAGTTCTACCTTGACAAAGAGTTATAAAGTTAAGTGTTTAGCTGGGAAGATGAGCAGATACTGTAAAAGAACTCAGATCATAGAATCTTCCTTTGGTGACAAGGAAGATCAAGACATAAAATCAGAGGAGGACAGCAGAGTCAAAGTTCCTACATTAAAAGTCTCCAAGAGGAATATGAGTTTGTTGTAGGCCATGGAGAAACACAAAAGGAATTTTGAAAATCCAGTAAGAGAAGTAGAGGAAAATTGGAGAGAGAAAAAACAAATCAACAGCTTCCTAAAGGAGACCCAAAAAAATACTGAAGAAAATAATACCATAAAAAATAGACTAACCCAAATGCCAAAGGAGATCCAAAAAACCAATGAGGAATAAAATGCCTTAAAAAGTAGAGTAGGTCAATGGAAAAGGAGGTCCAAAGTCTCACTGAAAAAAATAATTTCTTCAAAATTAGAATGGACAAAATGGAAGCTAAAGACTTCATGAGAAATCAAAAAATTATAAAACAGAACCAAAAGAAAGAAAAAATAGACAACAATGTGAAATCTCATTGGAAAAACCACTGACCTGGAAAAGAGATCCAGGAGAGAGAATTTAAAAATTATTGAACTATCTCAATACCATGATGATAAAAAGAGACTAGACATCATCTTTCAAGAGATTATCAAAGAAAACTGCCCTGATATTCTAGAACTAGAAGGAAAAATAGAAATGGAAAGAATTCACTGATCACTTCTGAAAAGAGATACTAACAGGAAAATTCCCAGGAATATTGTAGTCAAATTCCAGAGTTCCCAAGTAAAGGAAAAAATATTGCACGTAGCCAGGAAGAAATAATTCTAATATTGTGGAAATAAAATTAGGATAACACAAGATCTAGCGGCTTCTACACGAAGGGGCTGAAGGGCTTGGTATCAATATACCAAGGAGGCATATTGGTCAGAGGGCAGAGGAACTAGGATTAAAACCAAGACTCACATACCCAGCAAAACTCAGTATAATCCTTCAGGTGGAAAAACAGACATTCAAAGAAATAGAGAAAGCTTTTAAGCATTCTTGATGAAAAGACCAGAGCTGATAGAAAATTTGACTTTCAAATACAAAAAAAAAAAAGCATAAAACGGTAAACAGGAAAGAAAAATCATAAAGGACATATTAAAGTTGAAATGTTTACATTTCCGCATGGAGAGATGATATTTGTAACTCATGGGACCTTCCTCAGTGTTAGGGTAGTTGGAGGTAATAGATAGATGATAGATAGACAGACAGATGGATGGATGGATGGATGGATGGATGGCATAGGGTGAGTTGAATATGAAGGGATGATATCTAAAATATAAAATTAAGGGGAGAAAGAAGAATATATTGGGAGGAAAAAGGGAGAGATAGAAAGTGGTAAATTATTTCACATAAAAGAGGTAAGAAAAAGATTTCACAATGAAGGAAAAGAGGGGGGAGGTATGAGGTAATGTGTAAACCTTGCTCTCATCAAATTTGACTTAATGAGAGAATAATATATACACTCATTTGAGTAACTTACCCTACAGAAAAGTAGGGTGTGAAGGAGATAAGGGGGCTGAGGTCAACAGAAGGGAGTGCAGAATGGGGGAGAGAGTAGTCAGAAGCAAACACTTTAGAAATAGGATGGGGTCAAAGGAGAAAATAGAATAATTGGTGGGCAGGATAGGAGGAAGGGAAATATAGTTTTTCACAACATGACTGCTATGGAAGTATTTTGCATGACTATACATGTATAACCTATATGAATTGCTTGCCTTCTCAATTGGAGTGGGTGGGGAGGGAAGAAGGGAGAGAATATGAAACTCAAAGTTTTAAAAACAAATTATTAAAAATTTCCAGTTTTTACATGCAACTGGGAAATAAGATACACAGGCAATGGGGTATAGAATTCTATCTTACCCTTAAAGAAAGTAAAGGGTGAGGGGATGAGAAGCAGGAGTGATAAAAAAGAGGACAAACTGGGGGAAAGGGTAATCAGAATGCATGCCATCTGGAGATGGGGAAAGGGGAAAGGCTGGGAGAAAAGTTGGAACTCAAAATCTTATGGAAATGAATGTTAAAGCTAAAAATAAATAAATACATTTAAATCTTAAAAAAATGAAAACAAATGCTTTGCTCAGCAAAAAATCAGAAGATAACTCTAATGTTATATAAATTGCTTGCAAAAGTAGAAAGTGAAGAATGAATTTTAAAACTTTAATTAATTTATGGATTTAGTACCATGCTAACTAAATTCCTTCTATGAGATAAATATGGTCTTGCTATGACAAGGAGACATAAAGTAGAGGAAGAAAACTATAGACCACTCTCACTAATGAGATTATCAGTGCAAAAGGCTGAATAAAATATTAGCAGAAAAGCTACCAAAAGGTGTCAATAACATTATACTCTAATGAAAAGGTCAGGTTTATATCAGATTATATCAGTTCATTACTAGGAAATATATTAACATAATATCACAGTGCAGTACGTTTACAATCCTGGGAAGGGAAGGGAAGGGAAGGGAAGGCAAGGCAAGGGAAGGGAGGGGAGGGAAAGAGAGAAAAGAAAAGCAGACATTAAAATTCAAGTCACCTGGGTATCTTTTTGCCATCCAAATTTACCTTCCTTTGGAGAGGACAAGGAAGGGGATGGGGAGAGAGATAGGAGAGGAGGAGTGGATTCTACTCACAGGGTGGTGTTTGTCCTTCATTGCCAAAGAAGACCATGCCATCAGAGAAATGATGACATGATTTGCACTTGACTTTGTTTTGAGTGAGGGAGGGCTATGCAAGGTCACCAGTCTCACTTCTCTGGAGCCATCTGAATTCTGTGACCTTACATCTTAAATCTACTGCACTGTGAAGCTCAGACACCATGAGACCCCTGCCCCTTGCCTAAAGGCTCTCTTTTGAACCCTCCAGGCTTAAGAGTGAATATCAGTAGTAACTGTGGCTTTTTCCCTCCCAGCCTGATGTCTTTCTTTTCTTGGCCACATTAAAGGGGCCATGCCCTGGCTACCTCTTAAGCAGGCCTATTCAATGAATGGGTGTTACCTCACCCTAAGTAAGTACCTAAGTAAGTAAGACCTTGACCTAAAGGGGCTAAGGTCTCCCAGTGCATCCTGGGTCATCTCCAGTCACCCTGATGAATATCTACTTGCTGGATTCAGATGGCTCTAGAGGAGAAGTGAGACTGATGACCTTGCACAACCCTCCCTCACTCAAAGCAAAATCAAGTGTAAGTCATGTCATCATTTCTCTGATGGCACGGTTTTCTTTGGCAATGAAGGACAAACACAACAACAACATAATATACCACATTAATAATATAAACAAAATCACATGATATCAAGAGATACAGAAACATCTATTACTTCAAGTTGTTTTTAATAAAATGTAGCTCATTTATTTTAAAAATATTAAAAAGCATTGGTATAAATGGAGAGTTCCTTAATAGAACAAATCATACATTGTGATCCTCAGTCAAAAGCTACTTAGGAGTCAAATTTATATGGAGTTCTAGAAAAAGACTTGATGCAATGCTAATAGGAAACTGCTCTGTTACCCTTAGGGAAAGGCAATGGTAGTAATATAGATATGATTAAAATCAGTTACCTAATGAGGAATGAGAAATGAAGTAGCACAATAAACAAGTGGCTAGGGAAGAAAATAATGTCTAGTCTGTCAGTTGGTTGAGCCTTAGCAGACATGCATCCAGGGCACTTGGGGTTATAAATAGTCAAACTGGTCAGACCAACTCACACCAAGGTACTGGCTACTGGTATATAGATTCCCTACTTATAAAAATAGTTTGGAAAACTGGAAAGCAGTTTGGCAGAAATTAGAATTGAACCCACATTCACATCATATTCCATAATGAATTCCAAATGGCAAGGGCAACACCAGTTTAGATCACAAGCTCATTTGCAAATTATTATAGAGGAAGATTATAGAAAATAGTGACAAGTACTGACTCACAAAAAGTAAAAAAGTAGTGGAGTAGAAAATCTGTCTTCAGAAAGCTTATGGGGAGATCATTTTGACATCAATTAAATAGTTATCCATTCCAAATTACATGCCTTCTGAGAGCATTATACTACACTTGATGTTGAGAGAGACAAAACAGAGCCTAAGTTGCAGTAGGGCTAAAGCTATCTGCACTGTCTGGTACAAACATGGATAGCCCCAAACAAGAGAGGGTCACCAGGCTGTCTGAGGAGAAGTGAACTGATCTATGTCAGAAACAAAGTGGGTCAAAGTTTCTGTGTTAATCAGAAGTGGGGTCAAGTCCTTGAGTGGCTACTGTACTTTCAGTATTAGAGAGACAGAAAGACTCAGTTTAAAAAAAAAAAATCCTGACCTATACTCTTTCTTGGTAACCTCATTGGTTCTCAGGGTTTAGCCATTATTCCCATGTAAATTACTCATAAATTTATATATTCAATTGTATCAGCAAGACAAAATTCACAACACCAGTGACAACTATGAATATGCCGGCATAGTTCTGAATCACAAATTATAACAGACTCTTCATATAGAAGTCAGAAGAAAAACATGAATTCAGACACTAGCAAGCTGAATCCCAAAACCAGAAAGCCAAATCCATCACAGTAACCAAGAAGTCAATACACATTATCACTGCAAGAGGTGACGCCATTCCCAAGAGTTCCTGCTTCTTCCTGGGCCTCCCTACAAGCAAGACTAACTCTCTCTCCTCCACTCTAACTGCTCTCACCAATTTCCTCCCACCTCTGCTCTACCCTTCCTGTTTCACCCATTCAGCAAGCTCCTCCCACCACATGTGACAGGCTTCTGTGTGATTTAAGTAGGCCACATGGGCCTATCAATGGGTGGGAAATATCTTCAAATTAAGCAAAAATATATTAACAATACATCAATCCAGTCTATCTTCTGAACTTCATATCTAAACTCATATTATTCACCGCCTGATGGACATTTTAATCTGAATGTTTCAGAGACATCTTAAACTCAATATGTACAAAACAGAAATCATTCTTTCCACCCCCAAACCAAACCTCTTCCAAACTTCTTTGTTTCTGTTGAAACTACTACCATTTTTCTACTTTCCCAGGTTTATAACTTTGGTATTATTCTTAATTATCTACTTTTCTTCCCTCTACTTATCTGATCAGTTGCCAGTTCTTGCCCTCCTAACTCTACCATATCCCTTACACATGACCCCTTCTCTGTATTCACAGCGATATCTTAGTATAGGACTTTGAGGAGAACTTACATTCTATCAGGGGTAATAACAAGTACAATGATAAGCATACATACAGTAAGTGTAAAGATTAGTAGTACACTACCTTACACATAAGTACTTAAGAAATGAATACTTGACTAATTGCAAAGTCCCTGGCTGGGCTCACTGTCAGCTGTGTTTCATTTCCATTCCTGTAACCTGGGAAGATAAATAACTTCCAGCATTGTAACCAATTCCACTGCAACACTCCTCTTGTCAATTGTTTATGTTGCAATTTCACCCATATTCACATTAGATACAAAAAACAGAGAGGTAAAAGTTGTGGAATGATAAGTGTAGAGAGAATTGCTTATTTTAAAAGGGTAGAGCAGGAAATATCTACTATTTCTCTTCCAGTTAGAAAAAGTTTCTAAGAGTGAGATTTAAATGAAAACAGGGCTAAGATTTAAAAAAAATAGTTGACGGTATTGATAATTCTTAGATTCTCTCTGAAACCTAGAATATGTCATGGTCTGCCCTGGACTGACCTAATTTCTATTTCCCATGCTTCCCATGAGATTGAATACTTTTTCTGTGTTGAAAGTCATCGATCTATATGTCCCTCAAAAGAAAATATAAGCCACAAATTCCTTAAGAGTGAATTCAACTCTCAGGTACTGAAGTATATACTTGTACAAAACTCAGACACCTGTTAAATCTTTTATTTCCACTTATAAACAGTGTTTTTATTCTTGTCTTTTTGTCGAGAGGGATTTGGCCTTGGAACATCTTTGTACTTAAAAATTCCTTTCAGATATGGATAACAGATAAAGGAGCCTTTGTAATTTAAGGAAAAGACAAAGGCTCAACTGAGCCTCAACTGGCTCTGCCCTTGACAGAGACATGGCATAAAACCATTTTTATATTGTGTTTTAGCTCCAGAAATCCATCAGGATCTCCAATGTTTAGAGAAAAGTAAATATTCCAGCAGAATGAGTTCCTATTTAAAACCTCAGGGTGCAGAAGAGTACCTTGTATACAGCAGAAACTTACTACATATATATTGAATTGAACTGAACTTACAATTCAAGATGATACTGCATAGATGATTTTTTTCCCAACAATGATGCTTTATAAAATATACACAAAACACAATTTTCCATTTTATATGTACAAATGTTCCAAAATACTGTGCTCAAAATACATAACTCTCAGGGAGTTAACATTTTATTGAAAAGGAACTATTTTACCAACAAGTAGTAAAACTCAAACCTACTTTTTAAATAACTTGAAAATCTACAGAATAGGTCTGTCAAAATAAATCTTACAAATCTGATGCCCTAGCACCAGGAGAATATTTTTAAGAAATGAAAATGATCCTTTATGTTTTTTCACAAATTTAAATATCAGACTGATAGTTTCAGTCTAGTTCTCTAATGTAGCAGTTTTCACTTGCAGGAGCATGAAAGTGGATTTTAGGCACTTAAAAGAATAGTATACTGCAAACAGATCTTAAAATTCTCCTATGCCCCAACCATCTACTTCAAAAAAAAAACCCACTGTGATGTGTTTGTCAAGAATGGAGCTTTACCACTAAATGCACAAAACCAAAACTATAAAAAGTCATTCACTCAAGCGTACCATTTAAAACAACAACCAAGAACACCTGAACCTGAAATTATGCCTTCCTTTTTGGAACTCCTGGAAAAACAAATGCATTATGTAAACATAGATTGTGAATTCCTAAATATACTACATTTACACATTCTGTAGCTCTAGGAAGTGCTAATGCTATAGAGCAGCAAAAGTAAAGGTAAAGGGGAAAATGTAAAGTAATTATCATAGGCAGCTAAGTGACAGGCAAATTCAATAATCCTAAATACTAACTGTGTGACCCTGGGCAAGTCATTTAACCTCTATCTATCTCCGTTTCCTCATCTGAAAAAGTGAAGGTAATAGTAGCCCCTCCCCACCAGGGTTGTTTCAAGGACCAAATGAGATTAGATTTGTAAGGCACTTTGCAGACCTTAAAACATTATATAAATGTTAGTTTTTGTTATGGTAATTACAGTTATTATTTTCAGTATTCTAAGATGACGTAGAATCTTACTAGTTATCTAAACAATTAAGCTTGATGATGACCATGTTAGAATTCTAATTAACAATTAAATCACCCAGCAGCCTGTTTTATTAATAAGTTGTATCAACACAGTGCAGCTGTACTCAATGGTCACACCACAAACTATGCCTGACAAGCTGGAAAATGTTATCAAGAGCACCACAGCTGAGTGCTAAGGACAATGAACAAAGAATGATGAATGATGCACAAGGAAAGGTTAGAAAGAGTACACATTCTCCCTCCCCTCATCCCTTCCCCCTAAAAGTCTTTTTAAAAAAGATTACATCAGAACTAGAAATATGGGAAGACTGAAAATCTGTGAAAAATAGGTCACTGTGGTTAAAAAAAAAAGAATACTTGCTCTAAAATAACTTCAGATTTTCAAAAGATAAAAAAGGCTAAATTTGGGAAACATGTGGTATGGAGGGGCGGGGAAAGCACTAGACAGAGTCTGATGACTTGAATTCATAAGCTCAAGTACTTTTACTTACAAGACCATGGATAAGTAGTCTAACTTCTCTTGGTGTCATTTTTTTATCTGTAAAATACAGATAATAACTCTTGTACCATTCACATATGGTACTGTCTTGGGCAGTTAGGTGACTCAGTAGATAAAGCAACGGGCCTGGAGTCAGGAAAACTTTGAGTTTGAATCTGGCCTCAGACACTTATTAGCTGTGTGACCCTGAGCAATGCAATTAACGCTGTTTTTTCTTCATCTGTAAGATGATCTGGAGAAGAAATATCACTCTAGTATCTTTGACAAAAAACCCCAAATGGAAGTTAACGAAGAGTTGGATACAACTGAAATGACTGTGCAACAACTGTCTATATACAGTGGATGTGAAGACTGAATGAGACAACAGATATAAAAGTGTTTTGTGACTTTAAGGAACTACATAAATTTATTTATTCAAAAAGTTCAGCAAACATTTGTGAAGTGCTTGCTCTATGTAAAGAAAGTACTGTGGAAGGCACACTAAGCACCATAAGAGATTTGTTTAAATGACTTCAAGGAGCTTACAGTAAAGTAAAGAAAATTTCATGTAAACAAGCTTCTCAAAATCAAATTCAAATATAAGTAAACAGAAAAAAGTCCAAACAACATATTCTAAAAAATTCAAGGAAGAAGAGATCACTTCTAAGTGGAAGGACCAAACCCTCATGGTCACTGTCGGATGCCACCATTGAGAGACTGGTCTTTCCCCACCACCCAAAAAGAAGCTACTCTCTTTTCTGTCTCAGCGATGGTGGCCTGTATATTTAACTGGTATATCTTGCTTCTTCATCTCTGAGCTTACTAAAATGGGCTTAATGGAATGCTACAATTCGGGGTACAGCTGAGGGGCAAAGCAGAAGCCAATATTCAGGGGACTTATTTTAATGTTTTTGCTCCTTGTGACTCCAAAAGCTTCCCTCTCTACCATTCCTGGAATTCCTCATAGCTCTATGAACTCATGTGCCACAATGATATGTGCTTCTTTCATAATCACGAGACACTGGTTTTTTTTTTTATAAGCTGCCTTTTAATTGCAGCTTATAATTTATTGAGGACCTCCATCTGCATCCTTCACAGCAATTTACATATGGCAGATATTTAGAATTTATTAAATAATAATAGATTATACAATTCCTTAAAATTACAACACTTTTATGTTCATTCTTTCATTTGATCTTTACATCCGTCTACTCTAAGTACATGAAGTAGTGAAGACAGTTTTATCTGTTAAGTAGACAGTAGAGGTTTTTAGACTAAAGAGCAGTAAATTAACTTAAAACTACATAGTTGGGGGTAATATGTGTTTTCTTGGACTGTTCATTTCCCTACACCTCTGAGGGGAAGACGTAAGCCAACCTCCAGAAAGAAGAGTGAGACCAAAGCGTTGTCATTGTGTAAATTACTAAAATACTTGACAAAATCATAGGTACTAATCTTTTGAAAAAGATGGAGAAATATACTAGATATCAGTATAGCTGGGTGAATTTGAAATTACTTGACTAGACAGAATAAATGAATAACTAATTAATGGATTACTGTCAGAAGACTGCCTCAGGGTTTTATCCTTGGCTAATGGACTGTTGGCTTTGATGGTGCTTGTCAAATCTGCATCTGCCATACAGCTCGTAGGAGATAGATTGCCAACACTCTATATGACAGAAGTAGGAAGAAAAGCCAGGATGCTTGAACCAGTCTAGTAAGATGGTATTAATAAGGAATTACTGTTTGCAGACTTTGATCTTAACAAAGGTCTTTACAAAATCAGCTTGCAAATGCAAAACAGGAAAGTTGTTCCTTAGTAAGAGTTTTTCTGAAAAAGGTCTAGGGCAGACGTATTGCTCAATATGAAATGACAAAACAAGATGTTGCTGATTTTTGTAGTATTAAGATAGTAGATAAAGATAGATAATAGATAGATAGATAGTGTATAAGACTAGCATGGTTTGGACAGTCAGGCAGTCAAACAGTTCTGGAATATTATGCTGAATCCTGGGCCCAGAAACTTAGGCATTATTAACCTGGAAAGCAACCTGAGGAGGGATAACGGGATGGTAATGGGTCTGAGGTTCATGGTATATGGATGGAGATCAGTTGAAGGAACTGGGTATATCTGGTTCCAACATTTCTATCTATAATTTTCTAAGTTAGTACCTTAGGTTGCATTGCTTTGTGTATTTCTAGTATTTCTGCCTCTGACAATGTAATTGTATTGTTGAATAAAGTCAAGTAACAGATAAACTTCTAAATGTGTGGTTCAGTTCATGAAAAAGAAAACAACTGCTTAAGTTCTTATAGGAAAAACATGTTTTCATGAGCAAAATGCATCATTAAAAGAAAGTGTCATTTGTAGGAAAGACTGCCATCAAATGGAAATATTTAAAAATGTGACATTTTATTGCATGCTTCTACTAGAAGGAAATACAGATATTGTTCAATGCAACCTAATTCCTTGTCTCAAAGTCAGTGGGAACCTAGGATAATTGCTATGTGGTTATGATGAAAATGAGAAATGACTCCTTATTTCTTGTTATTTTTTTTTTAAACAGACTGGCTGATTTAGCAGAATCCAGACTGAACTTCCATAGCCAAAGCAAACAAAATTCCTATGGAGGATTTGGACTAATTAACAATACATGATGATGTCTGTTTAAAAAAATGGGGATAAATTAATCATTTGGAAGATGCTGCTCCCACACAGAAGCAGTGATTCCTAAGCATCTGAAGGTTAAAAATGTTTAGTGTTTGGTGGAGGAGACTCATAATTTCCTGCCTGCGGAATACTTCAACATGTTCTCCAAAATGTTTTAAAAGAATGGATCTGCTTGTCCTTTCAGTAATGTTCCTCTCCCCTTCCTCCAACATTTCAGGAGAATCTATAAAACATTAGCTATTAAAGTGAATAAAAGAAACTACTAAAATTGAAAATAAAAACCCAACTTTGTTCTCTATGTTGGGAGTAGCATTCCCTCAAAATGTACACTGAATGTTGTTACTTTTTCTTTTCACATTCAAAATGTCACAGAAGAAAGGCTTTGTTCGATTCAATAGAATAAACATTTATCAAGCAGTTACTGTGTACAATGTAAATGTACTGTATAAAGTACTGGGGGAAGGAGCAAAGATAAGTAAGATATAGTCCCTATCCATAAGGAACTTTTGATTATGTAGTTTTCCTTCAGTCTACTATTTTTAGTAATAATCCAAAGTAATTTTTAAATTATTACTATTGATAATAACTTATATTTCTGTAGTACCATAAATTGAGAACTGAAATAGCGTTTAGAGGCCATTGAGCCTAATTTCCTCATTTTAGAGATTAGGAGAGTGAATCTTAGAGAGGTTAAGTGATTTCTACGTGGGCACACACACTATAAATAATTCAGATGAGAACAGAACTCAGATCTTCCTGTTTGCTTGCCTAGAACTCTTATTCCTTTCACCGTATGTATGTATCCATTTGCATATATATGTATATTATACATATCGTAGCTGATATCATTATATTATACATGTATATTATGAAAAACAGAATATTATAACTGAAAGAAAATCTTTCAGCTTAACCTGAATGTTACAGTTTGTACTCAATGTTGTACAAGCATGTAATAGAAGTTATTCTTATTCTATAAATTCCATGTGGGTGGGGATTGTTACTTTTTTATATGTATGTATCCCTAAAGTCAAGCACAGTGACTAGAATTTGCAAGTGCTTAATAAATGTCTGGTGATCTGCTTTTCTCCACACAAAAAGTTGCATTAATGCCTTTTGTGTTTAAAACAGTCATTTCAAACCCTCCAAAAAAACTTAATCCTTCTTTGTGATAAAAACAAACAAAAACATCAGGTACAGTGATCACAACTAATGAGATATATAATAGTAGCCCCCTACATATCTGCTGTGAAAAGGAAATATGTTTCGTTACTCGTTCTCTAGGACCTTCACTGGTTTTTCACTTAATCAGTAGTTGATTTCATTTTTTACTGATTTTTCATTTATACTGTTAGAGACATTATATGTACTGTTGTCATGGCTTTGCTTAGCTCTCTCCACATTTATGAATATCTTGCCATAGCTCTCTGAGACCTTCATACTCATCATTTCTTACTTGAACAATAAATTACGTTACATTAATATACCATAGGTATTTTAGACATTCCCTAATCAGTGAGGGCCCATTTAATTTTCTCTTCTTCGTTCCAACAAATAATGGTGCTATGACTGTAGGGGTATGTTGAATTTTGTATTTGATTCTCAGCTCATATACCAATTAAAGAACAAAAGGTATGAAAAGTTGAGTTACTTTTCCTGTATACTTCAAAGCCAAAAGAGGTGAACTATTCCACAATTTCACCAATATGCCTGCCTTTCCACAGTCTCTTTACATTGCTGGCCATGACTGGCAATTTTTATGATGTGAAACGAAATCTCAAGAATTTCTTGATTTCTTTTAAGATATGATCCCATCCTATTCAATTCACTCTGTGCTCTCTGTCTCTGTGTGCGTG